>CM023541.1:20650162-21878258 GCA_013350335.1 Chimonanthus salicifolius | reverse complement strand
CTCAAGCTGAATTAGCTCACACTTGAGTTCAATTGAGGGTCCACACGGTCATCCGTCGTCAACCTAGTCAACTCGACCCATTGGGTCCCCAATCAGCCCCTTGACCCGTTTTTGATTCCATGACCCAATTATGGGTATTTTGGTCATTTGTAATTGGTTTTTACATGTGCATCAGGCCTACCCATTTTTACTATACCTGATTTCCAATCAGTTCAGCTTGACCCCATTTAATTTGAGCTTACACAATGGTCAAATCATCCATTTTGACCCATTGGGTCCAATTGGGCCATTTGACCCATTTCACCATTTTCGACCCAATTGATGTTCATTACCCATCCAATCAAACTTGATATTTATAATGTGCTCATATGACCTTAATTTGAGTAATGGGCCCCACCATTTCCTTATTTGACATCACAAAATAATTAATTTAACAACTCAGGGGCATTTTCGTAATTTTCGACTTCATTGAGAAATTGAGGTGTTATAGATACCGAGACCCATCGAAGCCTGTTTTTATTTTTTTTTTTCGGTTAGGAAGGATCTTCGGATGATCCGATACTTGACCCTCGAACCATCCGAAAAGCAGAACCATGTTCCGAGGTTTTGTGGACTAGTTTAGACAGTGGCTTGGATGGTCCTGAAGCCACAGTACCTGGTTCCGAGGCATGTTCCGAGGAACCCAGTTTTTGAATGTAAAATCTTGATTGATTGATGATGCATGTTTAGATCCTAAGTTTTAAATGTGATGTTTATACCCATTAATAATTTAAAATTTGTACTAACGCTTCTTCTCTTATTACTAAAGTGTATTACTATTGTATTCACTTCCAAGCTGACTCTATTTGTCGGGCACTTAGTGACTTCACTTCCAGGCCAACGTTATATCTGTCGGGCACTGAGTGACACTCAATATGTCAATCTGGTCCTATCCAGAAGTCAATACGAGAAGTGACCTGAGCATCTAGACCTAACTCAATACGTCAATCTGGCCATGCCCAGAAGACAATATGAGATTTGGTCTGAGCACCTTATTATTATTACATTGTGGATTATTATAACTTAAAATCGTTATAAACCAAGTAGGAGACTCAGTTCCATTTACCTTTGAGATTTTTGGAAAAAACAGTATGGTTTTGAAATACTACTTGTATGTATGCATTTGAATGCTATGTATGTTGACCGATTATTGATTGCACACTTGTTTGCATGTTGGCAGAGACCGTGATACCACACAATTTCGGTGAGGGGACTTAACTTTACAGTAGGTATAATCAAGTTTAATGAGATGAATCTTGAGCAATGAGTGGTTTCAAGTTTTGATGAACCCACCCATGTGCCCGGACATGATGCACTGTTGTAAGAAGTGCTTATGATAATTGTAAATGTTTATGATGTTGATCATATGAGATATGTAATACTGCTTCTACGTGCCCTTGACTATTGAACCAATATCGGCCATATGTGTGAGATGGTTTACGTCTACTGCACCAGGGGTGTCGACAGTTGCTTACTTGAGGAGTGTCAGTATCGGCCATGTGAGGGCCGGAGATGTACTTGCAAGGATGTATTTTGATCATGTTGGGACTTAATACAATGGTCTCAGTGTAGTATGTACAGCAGTAACGAAATGATGTTGAGAATTTATTGTCAAGCATGAGATATCATATTGCAAATGTTGATTATTTAACTAACCTGATGTTTCATTAAACTGCATTGTTATATTTCCTTCACTGGGCTAGTTACCTCAGACCACTCACATTTCAGGAGATGTGCCCGAGGAGGAGAACCCTTCATATGAAGCTTAGGATGGATAAATTGTTGTGTTGCCTTCGAATTCCCACTGAGGGCAATTCCGCTATCTTTGTCTTTTGGTTCCTTGAACCATTTGTTTTTGTAAAGTACCGGATGTGGTACTTAGTTTGTATTAACATGACGTATTAAACTGCTATGTGTTTCGTAGCTACTCTGGTTGTGTTGAAATAATAATTCGTTCATTGAATTATGAGTTGTGATTATGTTTCTTTTTTGGTAGACTTATGGTATATGTTTGAGTCCACATGTTGAGATCATGTGTGACCTTTGGGCCTAACCGTTGATCCGACCCAGTTAGAATCTTGAGATTAGTTTCAAAAAAAAAAATCAGCGACGTTTCGAGCCCACTTTTCACGTCGGGGCGTGACAGCTTGGTATTAGAGCTTCGGTTCAAACTCTAGGACTGTGATGGGCTACAGCAAAGTTGGACTTATTTTTGGATTAGAACTGCAATTGTCATTGACATTCTTCTGTTTTTGTGATACAGATATGTCAAGCAATGTAGAGTATACCGAGTTGTGGGACGGAGGGACCCCTAATTGTCCTATAGATCTGGTTTCTTCTTCCAACGACTCTAGCATGCCGAACCGCAATGTGGGAGTCAATGTGGACATTCCAGTAGGACCACCCGAAGATGTAGAAGTCGTTCCAGCCTTTGTACCTGAAGAGAATGTGGGAGATGTACCAATCTTAGAAGAATTCGTAGGGGAGATAGGCTCGCTCGAGTATACTCCAGCTACCCCGATTTTTGATGAGGTGACGGATTATATGTGCGAATTGTGCAATCAAGAGGGGCACAACTGTACTTTCTGCCCCTACCCCATCGATGCCATTTGCCCTGTTCACGGAACTTCGCGGGCACAAAAATGAGAGGACTAACTATCCTTATATTGGGGGACCGGGGATAAAAGCCTGTTTGACTTGTGGAGTGTTGGGGCACATGTCAGCGACATGCCCTGACAACTTCTTTTACTTCGGTGATGATCCAGGATCTTCTATGGAAGATTAGGCTAGAATTGTTAAGAAAGTGTCGGGGAAATGGGAGATTTTGTAAGGGTTGTGAGTCATGTTTTGTTGTTTTGAAGGATTTTCTAACCCTACCAACCCTTGTAATTGTAATGCAATTTTGAGATCTCTAATGAATTGTGCAACTTTTATGATTTGTCTTAACAAGCTTCTTAAATAATTAAGTGATATTTACAAGTGTAAATAATAGATGTCATGACCTAACGGAAACGGAAACAACTGCCGCAGGAGGAGGACATGTCTTCCACCCTACGATTTACCAAATGAAGCCATTCGCGCAGCGATGGAAGCGTTCCAGCAAATAGCTGAGAATATGCGACGCCCTCCCGTCACAGCGGCTCTGAAGGAATTTAGGTGAATGAACCTGACGAACTTTTCAGGGACCGAGGATCCTAGTACAGCAAGGAACTGGCTTACCCAAATTAGTCGGTTCCTGAACACTTTAGCCATTGCCGACGATCTGAGGGTAACTTTGGCGACGTATCAGTTGGAGGGGAATGTTTATGAATGGTGGGAGGCTAAAAATTTGGTTCGTAACCACGAGCCTATGACGTGGGAGGAGTTTTCAACTGCCTTCCTGGCCCGTTACTTCCCAAAGACTGTCCAGGAAGCGAGGAAGAGAGAATTCCTCAATATCCAGTAGGGTTTCGACTCAGTGGCGCAGTATGCCATGAGGTTCAACGATCTGATGCAGTTTGTGCCCTGGATTGCGGCGAACGAGGAGGAGAAAATACAACACTTTGAGAATGGACTCCGACCATTTCTGCAGCGGCAAGTGGCCGGTTTAACTTTCAACACCTTGGAGGAGATCATCGATCGGGCTTCGAAGGTGGAAGCGTTGGATTCCATCAACAGGAGCGCCGACAACTTGAAGAAACCTTCCTCCAGCAAGAAGGCCAAATTAAACCAGAAGAAGCCATTCTTCAAAAAGAGCCAACCTAGTGCGGGACAGTCGAGTGGGCCTGACACTCGACAATTCGTGCGCTACATTTGCAACCAGCCTGGGCATACTTCTAAGTTTTGCCTAACAGGAGGAGAAAAGGCGTGCTACCATTGCAAGCAGACCGAGTACCTGTTTAGGGACTGCCCCTATCTCGGCAGACCCACACCTTCGCAAGGCGCATGAGCATCTTTTTCGATGGCACAACCATCCGTTGGCAGAGGTTCTCAACAAACGTCTAGTGGCTCAGTGGCACTTAGGAATGGACCACCTCAGAACAATCAGGGGAGAGGACAGGGACGCCCTCAGACCACTCAGGGGAGAGTCTACACGATTGTGACTCAAAATGATGAGTCGGTGGAGAATACGGTGATGGAAGGTACCCTTACTATTTTCAGTATTTTGGCACGAGTGCTTTTTGATACCGGTGCTTTGCATTCCTTTATTTCTAGAGCTTGTTGTGATAGATGGGATTTGAACCCAGTAGAAATAGCTAACCCGCTAATGGTAGTATCACCCTTGGGAAAGAGAGCTTTGGTAAACCAAATGTGTAGATCGTGCATTTTGAGAATTAGCGGTGTAAAGCAGTCTTATGATTTTCTGGTTTTAGAAATGACGAACTTTGACATCATCCTTGGGATGGACTGGTTGTCAGTTTTTGACGTTTTAATCGATTGTTCTCAGAGGAGAATTTTTGGGTTCTCCTCAACCAATGAAAGGTTTATGGAGAAGTTGGTACCATATGAGAAGATGAGAGTCATTTTCTCTGGCCTTAGGGTGTATCCCGGTAGTGTAGTGGCGAGCATGGGTTGGGAAGATGTAGGTGGTGTAGGGTCTGTTGCTCCTCGGTTGGTGTGTGAGTTTATGGATGTGTTTCCTGACCAGTTAGCTGGGCTACCTCCACGCCGAGAGATAAAGTTTATTATAGACCTACAGCCAGGAACATCTCCAATTTCCATGGCGCCTTATCAGATGGCGCCGGCTAAACAGAGAGAGCTAGCTACGCAGGTAGATGAGCTTCTTAGACTTGGTTTTAACCGTCAAAGCAACTCGCCGTGGGGCGCACCTGCTCTCTTTGTGAAAAAGAAGGATGGATCGATGAGAATATGTATAGATTTCCAGAGACTCAACCAGGTAACTATTAAGAATAAGTATCATTTGCCTAGAATAGACAATCTTTTTCATCTTTTGAGAGGATCGAGATGTTTTTCAAAAATCGATCTAAGGTCGAGTTACCATTAGTTACAGATTCTAGAGGAAGACATTCCTAAGACTGCTTTCCGGACGCAGTATGGTTTGTACGAGTTTGTGGTGATGCCTTTCGGTTTGACCAACACGCCAGCCATGTTTATGGACTTGATGAATCGCGTTTTTTGACCTTACCTGAAAGAATTTGTGATAGTCTTCATAGACTATATCTTCATCTTTTCGTCGTCCGAGGAGGAGCACGAGCGGCATCGACGCATTGTTCTTCAAACTCTTCGAGATCATCATCTGTACGCTAAGCTGAGCAAGTGCGAGTTTTGGTTGACTCAAGTGTAGTTTCTTCGACACGTGGTGTCTCCAGGAGGGATCTCGGTAGACCCAACAAAGATGGAAATAGTGAAGACTTGGGAAAGTCCCAAGAACGTCTTCGAGATCAAAAGTTTTCTGGGATTACCAGGATATTACCAAAAGTTTATCCCACACTTCTCCAAGATCGCGGTGCCGATGACTCGGCTGACGAGAAAAAACGTTAAGTTCTAGTGGAGCGAGGCTTGTGAAAGAGCATTCCAGTAGCTGAAGGAGAAGTTGACTCGTCTCCAGTTTTGATAATACCCGAACAAGGACGAGGTTGTGACGTGTACTGCGTTGCGTCTAAGTTTGGTTTGGGATGTGTGCTGATGCAAGAAGGGAAGGTGGTAGCTTATGGTTCCAAGCAGTTGAAAGGACATGAACAGAACTACTCGACTCATGATTTGGAGTTGGCAGTCGTTGTCTTCTTGTTGAAGTTGTGGAGACATTACTTGTATGGTGAGAAATTCAATGTGTTTTCTGATCACCACAATCTCAAGTATATTTTCACTTAGAAGGACTTGAATATGAGGCAACGAAAATGGATGGAGTACCTAGGAGATTACGACTTCAGTCTCTCCTATCTCCCTGGAAAAGCCAACGTAGTAGCGGACTCCTTGAGCAGAAAGTCGTACGGCAACGTAGCAAGGATGGCATCCTTGCAGTGGAAGATGTTGGAAGTTTTGTCAGAGCATGATCTGGAGCTGATCGAAAGAAGTGGGTCAGCAAGAATCCATAGTTTGGTTCTGCAACCCAAGGTAATTCGATTGGTGATGGAAGGACAACAGAACGATCCAGAAGTAAAGGAGTTGGCGACTCAGCTTTCAAGATGAGCGACCCTGGAAGATTGGAAGGTCAAGGCTGACGGAGGTCTAACGTTCAGAGACAGACTTTTTGTACCAAAGTCGGACGAGTGCATAAGAAAGGTACTCGACTACTTTCATCATTCTCAGTTTTGCAGTGCATCCTGGTGGCACAAAGATGTATCACAACTTGTGGCGACTATTCTGGTGGAAAGGTATGAAGCGAGAGGTAGCAGCTTTTGTGTCAAAGTGTCTGATTTGTCAACAAGCTAAAGCAGAACATCAACGACCTGGTGGAAAGATGCAACCTTTAGAAGTGGCCAAATGGAAATTGGAGCACATCACGATGGACTTTGTGACTGGATTCCCGAAGTCTTCTAAGAAAAACGACGCTATTTAGGTAATAGTCGACCGATTGACGAAATCAGCTCACTTTTTACTGATCAAGAAGACTGATTCCTTGACTGCTCTAAGTACATGGTATTTAAAGGAAGTAGTTAGATTGCATGGAGTACCTGTATCTATTGTATCTGATAGAGATCCTAGGTTTGTGTCAAGATTTTGGCAAGGGATTGCAAGATGAGTTCGGGACTAAGCTATGCTTCGACACTGCTTTTCACCCTCATATGGATGGTCAATCAGAGAGAACCATTCAAACCTTGGAGGATATGCTAAGAGCTTGCATCATGGATATGCAGGGAAGTTGGGAAGATCACTTGGCTTTGATTGAATTTGTCTAAAACAACAGCTATCACTCCAGTGTACAGATGGCACCCTACGAAGCTCTATATGGTAAACCTTGTAGGTCACCTCTTTGTTGGACAGAGGTAGGAGACAAAGTACTTTTGGGACGGGATCTAGTGCGTGAGACGTCCGAACAAGTTGAAGTGATAAGACAAGCGTCTCAAGACAGCCCAGAGCAAACAAAAGAGTTATGCTGACAAAAGGCGAAGACCTTTGGAGTTTATGGTCGGCGACCGAGTTTTCTTATGTGTGGCATCACGTCATGGATTGCAAATATCTGGACGCAAGGGAACACTGTCACATCGTTATGTTGGACCCATTGAAATCTTGAAGAGGATAGGGAAAGTGGCCTATCAGTTGGACCTTCCTCAAACTATGGAAAGAGTGCACAGTATTTTTCACGTGTCTATGTTAAAGAAGTACGAACCTGATCTGTCGCATGTGATAAGCTTTGAAGACATTGAAGTCTCAGAGGACCTAACTTTCGAAGAAGTGCCAGTAAAGATACAATGACATTGGACTCAAGAGCTCAAAAGGAAGTCTATTCCTCTAGTGCGAGTGTTGTGGCAACATCGCAATATGCAATAAATTTTTCTTAGACCGGTAAATCTTGAAGATTATGGTTAGGGCTTTGTGAAAAGCCCAGGTGTGGCCCAATCTGAGTTTGAAAGCTTAGTGATCCAGCCCGTCCAGCTAGAAGGGGAAAATGGTAATTTTACCACTTATTGATATTATTTTTATTATTTATGCCATTATGTGATTATTACTGGATGATATTATTTTCCTTAATCAAGGATTTCTATTTCTGATTTCAGAATTATTTTATTTTCAGAAAATGGTATTTAAAACCGCCCGTCAAGACCCCAAAAGGGAGAAATAAATATTTTTAAATGATTTTGGAAATGAGAAATTTTTTGAGACAAGCATATTATGTTAGACCATTTTTGTACAATCTAGTTTATCTCTTCAAACCCCAAAAATGAGGACTTTAATTTATTTTATTTAACACAAGTTAAATTAAGTAAATAGTGTTAAATTATGAATTTTATTTAAATCTATGGTTTTTGGTGAATTTTAAATCTCCAAATTTTTATGGTGATTAGAGTTTTTAAAACCCAACTTATCTGTGAAGTTGGATTAAATTTTGTAAGCCTTGTAAACCATATTTTAAGTTAAAACCGATTTTTATAAAAAATGGACCTATTTGCAAAGATCAAAAGTTACAGGGAGGACTTATTTGCAAAAAAACCATTTCACTGTAGCCGTCACTGTACCGGACGTCGGCAGCAGCTGCACGTAATGCCCTTCGTAGCCTCCACCAATTGCCCATTACCTCTATAATTTCGAGTCGGGGCATGACAGCTTCGTATCAGAGCTTCGGCTCAAACTCTAGGACTGTGATAGGTTACAGCATAGTTGAACTTAAGAGGTCTATCTTAATGTTTGCTAAGCACACACCACACTCCAAGTATAAGCCTTGTAAAATGAATTTAGAGTTGTATGATGTCTAGACCCCTCATTATTGTGTTCCTGTTAAATATGTTGATATTTGTGGGTATTATCACTGTAAGTCCTCACGAGAACATAACTCATCCACTAGTGGTGAGCTAGGGGTTTAAAGGCTTGTTGCATATGCTAAATGCAATCGAGAGTAACAGCAAAATGGTTTAGTTTAGGATTTTCATTTTATTCAATTGGTCTAGAATAGGATTTATGAGTGTTTTAGAATTTTTTTTTAGCTTTAGTTTTGCTCGAGGACTAGCAAAATCTGAGTTTGAAGGTATTTGTTGAGCATTGAAATATTACATTTTTACCCCTGATTATTGGATCAGTTAATCCTTAATTTTGTATATAATGATGCATTTAATGTAGTTTGTCAGTTTTGTAGTAAAAAATGGAAAGTTCAGGAAAATCAAGCTAAAACAACAGAAGATTGCAAGTTTAGAGCTTTAAAGAGAAGACCTAGAATTATTATAATTATTTTATGTCATTTTCTAGGATTTTTCATGTAAATTAATTAATCTAGATCCAGTTGTGAGAATCTATGATTAATTAATAATTTTCAGATTTAAAGTGGCTGAATAATTATTTAATTCTAGAGGATAAAAGTTGCAATCCAAGTGGCAAAGCCTGAATTTCAAGTCATTGGGCCAAGACACAGTTCAAATGGGCCAAGCTATGCTCAACAAAGCTTCAATGGGCCAAGCCACATGCAAGCCCATGCGTGTATGACACTTTCGGCCAGACCAGTGTGCAAGCTCAGTCCAACTAAGGCCCAAGCTCTCAAATCCAATTCAAATGGGCCTGAGTTGAGGTCTAGATCCAAATCTAAAGCCTAAGTCCAATGAACTACATGGTCAATGTTTGAATTTACCTAAGTCCAACCCAACTACCTATGTCCAAAACCTATAACCCAACTTCAGATCCACATCATCCAACTTCCATCTTAGATCTTAGCCTTCCTTCTCACATACCCAATAAGGACAAACCTTAGATCCACCATCAAATCTAACCCTTCCATTCATTTATCATTAGATCTAGGTCATCCATCATCATCAGGATCATCTTAACCTTAGATTAGTGTTCATCCATGCATCACCTAATAATCCTTGCATTCATTTCATGCATTGATCATCTTAGCCATTAGATATTAGGTAATCCAATCACAACCATTCATTCATCTATTAGAAACCCTAGAGCCTCCACATGCATTCATCACATACATACATCATCTTGAAATTAGGTCATGCATTTCATCATCTCCCTAGGATCAACCTGCACGTCTAAACTCACTATCAACCATCTACCTATTCCTATATTTATTTTACCCAAAATACCTTAGAACCATTAGATCAAAACCCCATTTAATCTAAGTCCTCGATTCATAAACCTTAAGCAATGAACAACTTATAGTTCAAGCTAGCCTCCATGCTCATTTTACACATCATCATCCCATGATTTTTTCAACCTAAAACCTCTCCATGCACTTAGACTAAAAATCATCTAGATACATTCCTAGGATCTTAACACAACCTCATCATCCCAATCACCACACCTCACACGTTTTCTCAATCCCAATCCAATCCATATGAATTTCACACCTAGTCAACCCGCCACATCATATTCCTATCATCCATCCATTCATTCATCTCATCTCTTAATGTCATCCATTCATTCATCATCTCATTGCACAAACCCTAAAACTACATAGCAAATTCGAATTTTACATTGCCAATCCCAATCCTATTTTCTCTCCTAATCTCCTACCTTCCCTCCACCTTGACTTAGACACCAAGGAAAGCCACACCAAAATCGTGTGACTCTCCTTGTAAAACCCTAAAATCCAAACTTAAATCTCCATCTTCCATTCCCAATTAGATCCAATGCAGTCCTTTAATTTCCCAACTTAGAACTTCATTTAATCGAAACCATCCATCTCTTTTCGAAACCTATAAATACTCCATTACCCCAAGGGAACAATTCGAATATGATCTGGAATTCAAGAGGTCTAGAAGCTGGAGAAAACACTAGAAGACACAGCACCTCACGATTTCCAAGTGAGAAATTAATTTTTCCATTTTAATTTTATTGCTTCTATGTAATTTTTCCAAAGCTTTGTACTTGAATCATTCATTTAGAACCCTCGAGCATCCAATTTCTAAAATTCTTTGATGATTATTTTACTTTTAATTTCAAGATGACAACCTTTGTTTATTTGATTGAACATGAGCGTATGCAATAGTTAGAATCTTGATTGTAAGATTTGAATCATGATAACTAAAGTTTGATTAATTAATTAAACAGTTGTAAATCTTGTTTTATTAGTAAATATGAATTGCATTTTAGATCTTTACTTGAATTTCAGATTTAGGCCTTTACTTTGCTTACACATCTTGGGTGATGAACTGTCTATTCCAAACAACCAACCTTTTCGTTACTACACATTTAATTTCAGTCATTTATTTTCATGCAATTTAATTCTGTGCACTTTTAACTCGAATCTTGTATAATCTAATCTTTTAATTCTTTAATTTATGATTCATTCTTTAATTTCTTTTATTACTGTCTCTCAAAAATTCTTTCAATTAAAGTTAGGAAGATGCATTAAATAATTTTGTAACTCGTAATCCTAATCATGATTAAGGTTATAATTTAATTCACCAATAAGAATTTGAAATAACACATTTTATTTGCTGATTTTCCAAGTTAGATACATGACTCATATAATGATTCAATTTCTTAAAAACAATTTTTTTAGAGGACGTAAATTTAAATTCATATACTTTGAGATTTTCCATTGGGTTTGACCTTGCTCTCACATTACTATACTATGAATGGTTCGTACGCTTACGAGATTTAAAAATTTAAAACGTCAACAGTAAGTTCTTTGCAAAGTACAGCAAATGTGAGTTTTGGTTTCCAGTGGGGTTAGTTGTTGACCTGGGCAAGGTGGAGGCCGTGATGAATTGGGCACAATCGCGCAGTGTGACAGAGATTCGAAGTTTCTTGGGTCTACCGGGCTACTACCTTCGGTTCATCCAAGCCTTTTCTAGGATAGCTGCTCCTATGGCGAGGGTGACTCCAGATTAACGACCACCCTAGTATTAGTCGTACCTGAGAGAGGGTTGGGCTATGCAGTCTTCTCTGATGCTTCCGAGGACGATTTTGGCTGCGTGTTGATGCAAGATGGTCATGTGGTGGCGTATGGTTCTCGACAACTCAAGAATCATGAGCAGAACTATCCCACCCACGACTTAGAGTTGGCAGCAGTGATTTTTGCACTTGAGATCTGGAGACACTACCTTTACGAGGAGAAGTTCGAGGTATTCTCGGACCATCACAGTCTCAAGTATCTGTTCACGCAGAAAAAATTGAACATGAGGCAGCGACGGTGGATGGAGTACATTGAGGACTATGACTTTGAGTATTTTTACCATCCTGGCAAAGTGAACGTGGTTGCAGATGCCTTGAGCGAAAATCTCGAAGAGTGTTAGCTAGTTTGATTGGTGAGACCAAAGCAGCAGCCTTGTGCAGTATGGTGGTGCGACCGGGGTTAGATGATTTGGTTTTGAAAACTCAGCAGACTCATCCAGATTCAAAGGGATATCGAGATCGAGTGACCGCTGGGGACGGACCACATGGTTGTGTAGTTAGAGCAGATGGTGCAGTGACCTTCGACGACCGATTGTATGTGCTTGAGCAATGTCGCGATGAGATTTTACGACACTTCCAGCATACAAGATTTACAGTGCACCCTGGATGTTCTAATATGTACCATGATCTGAGCCGTCGTATTATTGGGTCAGCATGAAGAGGTCAGTATCTAAGTTTGTGACCCAATGTTTGACATGTCAGCAGGTCAAGTTCGAGCACCGGAGACTAGCTGGTGTGGAGAAACTATTTAAGATATATGAATGGAAGTGGGAGCACATCACCATGGATTTTGTGTCTAGACTACCGAGATCGTCCAAGGGGCACAATACCATTTGGGTCTTAGTGGATAGACTAACCAAATCGGCCCGCTTTGTTGGCATGAAGGAGACTGATTCCTTGGAGAAACTGAGTCGGTTGTATATGGAGCAGGTGGTTAGACAGCATGGAGTGCCAGTGTGGATTGTTTCAGATCGAGACCCGAGGTTTACCTCACAGTTCTGGCAGAGTTTTTAGAGGGAGTTGGGTACTCAGTTATGCTTCAGCACATCTTTTCATCCACAGACAGATGGCCAATCGGAGCGAACCATACAGATCTTAGAGGATATTCTATGTGCCTGTGTTCTGGATCATGTAGGCAGCTGGGAGGATCACTTGCAGTCCAGCATTCAGATGGCCCCATATGAGGCATTGTATGGTCGACCGTATAGATCGCCCCTGTGTTGGGCAGAGACCAGTGATGTTGTCTTGGCAGGACTAGAGTTTGTTTGGGAGACTACAGAGCAGGTCAGACTCATTAGGCACAGGTTGTTGACTGCCTAGAGCTGGCGAAAGAGTTATGTAGATCGCAGGAGGAGGCCAGTAGAGTTCTCCGTAGGTGATCATGTTTTCCTCAAAGTCTCACCCCGTCCTGGAGTTTAGAGGTTCGAGCGGAAAGGAAAGTTGTCACCGCGGTTTATTGGCCCCTTTGAGGTGTTGGAGAGAGTCGGGGAAGTGGCTTACAGGATTTCCCTTTCACCGCAACTCGCTAGGGTGCACAACGTTTTCCACGTTTCCATGCTTAGAAAGTACCAACCGGACCCTTCGCATGTGCTTAACTGGGATGACGTGGACATTAGCGAGGATGTTGATTTCAACGAAGGCCTCGTGCAGATCAAGGATAGGATAGAGAAGGTGCTTCGTGGCATGACTATCCCAAAGATTCTGGTGATTTGGAAACGTGGAGGAGAGAAGCATCTACTTGGGAGCTAGAGTCGTTGATGCAGAAAAGATATCCTGGTTTCTTCAAGGATCAAGGTATGACTTCCTAGTGTAATTTCGAGGATGAAATTGCTAAAAGGGGTGTAGATTGTTACGACCCGACCCGATTTTTCGAGATTTTAGGGTCTCAGTAGCAATGGGGAAAGTGTGGGTCCCATGGTAGACCTTGTCTCATCCGATCCCGAGCTTAGAGACTCGAACTGCGTTTTAGTAATTTAAATTGTCTAATACTCTGTCATGCAAAAATAATTGAAAATCACACATTTTCTCACCCAATGTTCGACATTTGATTCTTCTTCAGGTTTTAAAACGTCGTTTTTGAAAGATTTTGATTTTGTGTGTTTATTAAAGAAAAAAAAAAGCGCCAAACCCCTCCCAAAACCCTAAACCCAAAACTTCCGTTTTAAACCCTTCTTTTGCTCCGCAGTGTAGCACATTCCTACAGTGCCGCGCCGCGCCTCCTGCTACTGCTTTGCCCCTTTCATCCTTTCCTCTATTCTCTTTATTTCGTTCACTTGAGCTGCTGCTCGAGCCGGAACTCATCAATCTTCCCAGCCCCGGTCGAAGACCGGAACCAAGTAGAGTACCCATCTCCTCTCCAGTTCTTTGCCCTCTTCACCAACCTTTCCCTTTTTCTTTCCTTCTCTCCCTCTCAGATTTTCTCTCTTTTTCCTCCCATTCTCTTCTTTCCGTTTTTCCTTTATTTTCCTTCTTCTTCCCCGTTTTCTTCCTCTTTTTGTTTTTCTCTAATTTTCCTTAGCTTTTCGTGATTTTCTCGATTTTCAGTTTTCCCCTTTTCTTTCCCATTTCCGTTTTCTTCCCCTCTTTTCCCTTATTTTCCTTCTATTTACTTCATTATCCCTCTTTTCATCCTTTTTCTTCATTTTTCCCTGAATTTCCTTTACCCCAGCTGAGTTGCTGAGTCAACTCAGTTGAGCAACTGAGTTTGCTCGACTGGGTCCGATCCTGCTTTGGACCCAAGTCCAACTCAGTCCGCCTTGGGCTCATTTCCTCAGGCCCAGTAAGTTAGGCCCAACTCGGCCAGTCAGGCCCAGTTCCAGTCCAACACAGACCTGACCCAGCCTAGTTTTGACTGAACCGGTTTGGCCCAATCCAGTTCTTGGCCCGGTCGAGCCCAATTTTCAGGCCCGGACCAGTTTCAGGCCCAATCCAGTTTCAGGCCCAGTATCCAATTCTGGGCCCGATTTTGGCCCGATACATTTTCGGGCCCATTTTTAGTTCAGACTTAGTTTGGTTGTTTTACCCGACTGCTTATTCTTGTGTTCTTGTTTCAACAAATCGAGCCCCCTCTAACGCAATGGACCCGCCTTCTCATGATTGATTTTCAAACGCACACCGGTGAGGGAACTATCACATTTTTAACATAGGCATTTTTGTATATATTTACCCTCGAATCATGTGGACACAGTATATGCGGAATGAGACCTCTTATATCTATTTTGCCACTCGGCAAGGGAACCGTTCAGATGAGTATGTGGCAAGGAGATCCCTCCGTGTATTCGTGTCCGTGATGATATGAGAATGATGGATGGACTTAATATTATATTATTTATGCATGATTAAATAATTGGATGTGATTGATTGATAACATGATGGAATGCCAACATGCTAATATGTGATAGATTGTAATACACATGATTGATTATTATCTATTATTGCCTTACTGAAAAGATGTCTATGATTAACTGTACATGCAAGTGTTTGGTGCATAGAATATCGGAGGGACATAGACATTAGGCAACATTAGGGTCTATAGGAGGCCATACGGTGGACGCGTGGTTGGGATACAGACCATCTTGTGATTGGATATGGGTAGTTGTACAACTTACATGGACCAAACGGTCAGTCTGTCTCGTGTTTCTCAGACACACCTATGAAAGATGTGTAATCTGATTTAAGGAACAAGGTGCTCGGGAGTCCCCGATAAAGACTGTTTGGGAGGTAGTTATGTTAGCCCTAGATAGATCATCGGGCTGAATGTTGGTTCATCCAAGGCAACCCCTTCGGTTCTGATACCCGAGTGTGTGATGGATGAGGTGATCCCCAGATGACCGAGTAGGTAAGGAGGTGCTCGCTTGCTCATTGGTCATGGGACGGTGCGGTGAGGGATAGCTCCCGCCAGTATATTCTATGGCCCTGGATGATCGAGTATGCTGAGGAGGTGCGAGCTCGCTCATTGGTCAAGGGACGGTGCGATGAGGGACAGCTCCCGCCGGTATGCCTTATGGCCACTGGATGACCAAGTATGCTGAGGAGGTGCTTTCCGGCTTATCGGTCGAGGGATGGAGCGGTGAGGGACAGCTCTTGTTCGTATAGTTTGTGATCCCCGGCTGATCGAGTAGGCTGAGGTGGTGCTCGCCCGATCATTTGTCAAGGGACTACGCTGTGAGGCATAACTCCGCTGGTATGCTTTATGGTCCCTGGATGACCGAGTAGACTGAGGATGTGCTTGCCTGCTCATTGGTCAATGGATGGTACGATGGAGGATAGCTTCCGCTGGTGTAGTTGAGGTTTACCCCCATGAGCATCATGACCGTATTATGTTTCGCGACTTGTGGTACCAATCTGTGGGGCTTGTGGGTGGGTCTCCGAAAAGAGGGTGGTCCTAGAGGTAGGGTGGTTGTGGGTTATGTTGAGTACGTACTGGAGGGTCCGTACTTTGGGTCGAGTATGTTTCATGTGGGACCATGTACGTAGACTTTTGTTACCTCTTGGTGGTAGATATGCAGTGTATGATATATGTAGTGTAACTATACATGTGTGTTCTCTCATTGAGTATGTAGTACTCACCCCTTGCTTTTCAGGTGGCTCGATGGATACAGGACCAGCGGGTCCCAAGACCAGGTCTAGGCGATGATGATCTCGGATTGCTTAGTTTACCTTCTTCCTTTTGTTATTTGGAGAGAACACTGTGTGTTTAATTTGGAAGTCGTTTATTGCTATGGATAACTGTACTAACCAGTTATTGTACTGGTGTGTTGATTGAACTGATAGTACTTTAGTTTTCCCCCTATGATTGTTGATGATTGGTCCAAAAAAAAAAAAATACATGCTGTTTGGAATGTGTTGTATTTTTGTTCAGTATCAGTAGTAACACGCCCGTAATGGGATGGGGTGTTACACGAGCTGACAATGAACTTAATTCGTATTTCGAAGTTCACTTCTATTTCACTGTCAAGTTTCCTCTCTAAACTTTTAATGATTAGATCATTTGTTCAACTAAGCCTAGGTAAGATCCTCCTAAGTTGTGGGTTCCATCTTAAGTCATTTGTGGCCATAATACATGTTTTGTGATTGCCATAACGATGAACTTTATTCCTGTGGAGCATGATCTTCAATCTTGTTCACCTTGAGTCTTCAAGCTTCTAGCAAGTGCTTCTTCCCGAGTCATGAAATTGACAAACTTAGAGATTCGACAAAGCCGAGGCACTAACAATCTCCCCCTTTGTCAATTTCATGATAAAACCTAGAAGTTAACCCAATTACAAAACCCACTCTTATTACATCACATTTGAATACAAAAATATTACATTGATTACATGTACATATTCAAATGGAAAATGGACGACTAATACTTTCATTCAAGCTTAGACTATGATCTTCTCATATTCTTGTTTAGCTTGCTTCATTTCATGTTTTTCTGTTCAAGCACATAAGCAAGCAACACTAGAAAATCATTAGTGGGGTTAGTCCAAAACATAAATATGCATCTATGGACTAAACTAGATTTGTATTCATGCTCCCCCCCCCCCATACACCATGATTTCCTAGAAACCAACACTATCCATAGCATACCCAAGCTATCTGAGTTGAGAAGATTTTCTCCCCCAATATTCTTGAGTTTGATTTCCCAAATTCCAAGCATAGACTTTCCCATGTCCATTGGTTTTTTCAATCTTACCAATTACTCCTCTTAATTGGATTTGATGTCTATCAGATTCAACTAATTTCTCCCCCATTTTATCATACAATTGACAAAGGTTTAGTAGGCATACATCAATTTTCCTTTCATTTTGAAGGAATTGGATTTCAAACACTCCCCCACGCTTCTTACATTTAGTGCTTTCATGAGTTCACTTCCAACTCATTTAATCTTTTCATTGATCAATGCATGCTCCTCATGCATTCAAACATCGATCTCCCTCACAGTACAATTCAAATTGCCATTGCATTACTGTTTTTCTTCTTCTTGCCTTTTAAGAGTTGTGTTGTCTTAAAAGTGTTCTCCCAATGAGGTCAAGCTAACTTACCTAGCTTCCCTTTTTGGAGTCTTCTCCCCCATTCTCCAAACTATATTTTCTAGTTTCTTTGACTTAACGCCCCCATAAACTTAGCTGCCTCCAAGTTTATTTTTCTCCAAGATTTCTTTCAAGCTTGCATCGTCCTTCCTCCCTACACTGTCATGAACAATGACAGGTGCTAAACAACACATATTTCATGCTCCCCCAAACTCCAAGGATGTGTGCAACATCACAGCCCGATCCCTATCTCCCTAACATGCCAATACAAAACTAACTCATTCAAACCTGCACGTTAGTCTATTTAACAAAAACCTTATTAACAATAGACAAGAGATAGAAGGCATTCAAACACAACAATATACACATCAAACCGTAGCAGACTATATCATATCATTGATAATCAAAATGTACAGTACATATGGTTTTGAAGGGGACATCATGGATGCTTAGACAAAATATCAAAAAATATAGTTTTTGAAAATTCAAAACATAAAAACATGAAGAACTATCTTAAGCAGGGCCATCCTGTGGAGGTGTTGGAGAAGAAGGTGATCGAGAATCTGAAACTGTTCTATCAGATCTGGCAGATGAGGAGATAGTAGAGACTATTCATGGACAGACAACCTAATGCTATCTAAACTTTTTTCAAGGTTATCCATTCTCTTTTCAAGTGTGAAGACCCTTCTGCTCAGACTGACATTCTCTTGACGGGGATATTGGTATTTTTCTTCTTCCTCTATGTCTCTCCAAAAGCCCTCAGAACGATGACTTTCTTTCTCACTGTTGTCATCAGGGATAGTGATATGGTCTTCGTTACTAATTCTAAGACCTTTCTCCTTTTCTGCATATTCTCTCCCTCCTCCATGACGTTCTTCGACGAAGATGACATCTTTGTCAATGATGGGGTCTTTTTCAATCTCTGGTTGAGTTATCTGGTGAGGACTGGATTCTGATTTGTGGGGAGAGAGAGTGAACTTACCATCCTGAACAGACACATGATTTCCAGAGCTAGGGCCAGAGCTGTAACGCCTGTCCCTTTTCACCGAAATCAGAGTCTATTTTTTTTTTTTTTGAAATAAAAGTGACAAAGGGCGCGGACGTCACGACGCGAGTTAAATCCGAGCTTCTAAAGCCCGGCCCTTAACTGGCCAACCCTACGTGTGCGTGGAACGAAGTCCACGGAGAATGGTTCACACGTAGAAAGTAAGCTTGCGGAATATTAAATTAAGTGCAGAAATATAATAGAGCCTATCCTACCAATTTTTAGATAGCAGAGAAGATTCACCATTTAAATTACTAAATTATCTCAAAATGATAACATTTGAAATAAAATCCAAAACATAGCAAGTAATCTAAATATTTACAGTCCGACGAGCTACGTTACTTCAAATTACATTTTCCAAAATAAACATAAGTAAACTATCTAGCACGCTTCCCCAAGCTCCTACGCTTGGCTCTCGTCTCGTCCTTCGTTTTCGCCATCTCCTGTGTCATCAGCTAGGGTAGAAGTAGGGCGTTAGACAACGCGCCCAGTAGGACTCCGAGTAGGGCTAACACATGGATTAGTGATAACAGGCACAATAGGTAATAATATAATCAAAACCATAACAATGAATGCCATGCCATGGATGTCCTATGTCATGAGTTCCACCCATTATCCATACCATCATGCTGCCATATCCCCCTTAACGGAAAAACCTCGTCAAGATATAAACAATCATAAATCATCCCCCTTGACGGCAAAACCTCGTCAAGATATAAACAGTCACAAATCATCCCCCTTGACAGCAAAACCTCATCAAGATATAAACAATCACAAATCATCCCCCTTGACGGTAAAACCTCGTCAAGATATAAACAATCACAAATCATCCCTTTTGACGGCAAAACCTCGTCAAGATATAAACAATTATAAATCATCCCCCTGACGGCAAAACCTCGTCAAGATATAAACAATCACAAATCATCCCCCTTGACGGCAAGGCCTCGTCAAGGTGTCCCCATGTTGGCTTCTCGATTGCCCCGACGGAGCATGGACTCCGGTTTCTTTATTTTCATCCTTCCCATGCTATATCCCTCCCATGTCATGCATGAGATGTAGATGCCATATGCCATGTAATATATATGATAGCACAAACCATGGCATTTAAAATCCCATCAATAAAACATATAATTTGATTATCAAAAATAGATCAAGCAAAGCATCAATATACACATCATAGCCTTAAAACCCATCTTAAAACAATCATATGCTTACCAAAATAAATCAAGGAAAAATCCATACATAGCATATAATCCATGGATTACAAATATGTAACGCCCCGCCCTTTTCGAGAATTCAGAGTCTAAATTTTTTTTTAAAGTAATAATAAAACATCGAAAGAGAGCGGGCGGCGTCACGATGCGAGTTAAGTTCAGACTACTCAAGTCTGAACCTTAACTGGCCACCCATGTGTACATGGACTAGACCATGATAATTAATCACACATGGAACTAACATCAACATGCGGAATAACCTAGATTAACTGCGGAATAGAAAGACTAGATAGCAAGTAATAGTCTCAAACATTAATTAACATAAATCAACCATCCAAAGTTATTAACTTAATCAAACCATAGCAAGTAATGACTTATTACATGTTCGACAAAATATAGTTCAAATGACAGTAATATAAAGAAGTCCAATCCAACATTCAAGCGCTTAGGCTTGGCTCCCCTCCCGGTCATCGACCTTCCTTTTCCCTTTGCTTGTACCTGCATTCTCCTCTGAGGATAGATTTAGGGCGTTAGATCAACGCGCCCAGTAGGTTCCCGATTAGGGCTACCACAAGAACAACATATAAAACATGCATATATATCATAGTACATGATTAGTAAAAACAGGTAAAACAATGCTATGAAATATGCACATGCAATGAGCCTCCCCCATTATGTACATTCATAGCCATCACTTGACGTGCCTTGCACCGACAAGGTAAATTACAACACACTTTCATCTCTTCATCATTGACTGGTTCATATCACGTATTAGTCCTCCTGGCGGGACTCTCATCGCCTAAGGAGACCAATGTGACTATGACCATCATGTTACTCCTCCTGGCGTGACTTGCACCGCCGAAAGAGGACGTAACTCATAACTTGAAACACTGTAGAACCTCATTCATAATCCCATGTCTATGCATGAGATGCCAATGCCTGTATGTCATTTGTTAATGCATAATATATCATTTGAAACACATATAATAAAACAAGAGTCTCATAAGAAAACTGGGTAAAACCGTGGTTACAAGTAGGTAGGAAACCTACTGAAGAATCACTTCAGCGTCCGTTCTTTCTTAGGTTTTATCCAGTCACCGCTCGCAGTCGTGCACTGTCACAGAGATCCGTCACCTTATTCACATAAATCATGGACCAACTTTAATCCCTTACTTTATTTGATTCCCATTTTTGAGTCTAAGTCCACAAATACCAACTCATGGGGTTCGGCCATACACTAGGACCGAACCTCATCATCTTGATTTGGTCCTTCTTTCAAGTCCTTCCATTATTGCCCATATTTACAATTTTTTGCCATTGGCTCATCTTTTATAATAATTTATGTCCATAGAAATATTACCTGAAACAAATGTTTATAGGTGGGGTTCGACCATACACCTTGGCCGAACCTCACTTATTTCACTTAGGTCCATTTTTCATCTCATGATTGTGACTCTTATTTACAAACATGCCATTGCTACCAATACCTTGATTAAACTCTACAACCTACCCACAACCTTAACATGGCTCAGTCATGTTTTGGCCGACCAAAATCAGTAACCTTATCACATAAAAATCTCCACCATTTGGTATGGTTTTATCTCTCCAAAACCATACCAACTTATCAAACATTTTTATGGGGTTCGGCCATCCAATGTGGCCGAACCCTATGCCCATGTTTTGGACCCTTTGTAACTTACATCACATGTCCATTAAATCATGTAAAAATCAGCATAATATTATCGGGTTTTACCTTTCAAAAACCATCCAAAAACAGTCCATAAAAGTCTATGGTTTCCATGTTTCCCAACATGAAAACCAACACTCTTTTACATGGGGTTCGGCCCTCCATGGTGGCCGAACCCAATGGTTATATTTACTATTTTTAAACCTCCAATAATCATGTAATAACAGTATATTATTATCAGGTTTTACCTTTCAAACAAACATCCAAAAACCAACACAATTTCATGGGATTCGGCCATCCAAGATGGCCGATCCCCATGGTCCATTTTTCCAATTTTAATCCACTGATTTAGACCACATAAACTTCAGCCTTTTCTGATATCCAAACCCATGTTTTAACCCTCTTTAAAACATGTATTTTAAATCTAATAAAACATGTAAAAACAGTCCCAACTTGCATGGTTTTAAATTTCAAAAACCATAAACATTAACCAACTTTTTCCATGGGGTTCAGCCACCCAAAGTGGCCGAACCCGATGGTCCATTTCCACTCCTTTTTGACACCATCTTCCATGGTTTAGACCCTTGTCCTTGGTCCACACGCCACCTCATTTGGTGAGGTGGAGGTGGGTCCCAATCGGCCATGTCACCTTAGTCAATTCATCACCAACTTAGGTAATTTAATTTTAATTAAATCCATTCCAACTAGTTGGATCACCATTGGGCCCATGGCCCAATTACATTCACCTTTACCCATTTACCTTAGAGCTTACATTATCTTGACCCATTGGGTCCCAAATGGGTATTGGGCCCAATTTGACCATCCTTGGCCCAATTGACCATCATTGACCATTTAAGTGATTTTAAATCCAATCCATGGTCCATTGGGCCATACTTGGGCCTTTGTCCAGATTTTGATCCATTTACCATCTATTGCATTAAATTTCCCAACTTCCATCATTAAAACAAATAATAGCCACATATTCATTGATTTAAAAACTCCGGGCTATTAACAAGAGCAAGATCGAAAGGTTGATCTTTTGGTTTTTTTTGGCCACTGACTGGTTTCTCCTCGTTCTTCAGAGGTATAAGGGCGTGACAGGGCTGCCATCTTTCTAGGCATAGGTTTTTCCAAGAGGACATCCTCAAAGAGTGGCTTGGAGGTGGATGAGGTGAAGACCGAGCCTAAACTGATCTAAGAAAATAAAAAAAGACCGTGATGTTCAGGTTTCTAGAGACGGAAGGAACAAAAACCCTATGATTTTCAGGTGAGAAATCACTCCGAGAGGTCGCGTCGATTGGTCTAGGGCACAGGAGGCGAATGGGAGATCACCAGACCTTCACAGGAGGGGAGATGACAAATTCGAATGAATTGTCATTTTTCGCTGAAAGGGTCTCTTTTAATTTAAGCATTCTTTCTCACCGACATGTCATTTCTAGCGACAGGTCAAACCTTTCAACAATTTTCGCCCTTTTCAACAGTGCTTGATTTTGCACAGTACCAACATGTCTGTCACACCAACTAGTCTATTCACCAACATGTCGACTATGCTGAGAGGTTTAGATTGTAGAGCAATCATCCCTGATTTGTGTAAGTTGATGAAATCCTATTCTAAGCATTGCATACACAGATCTATTCCAATATGATGAAACACAGATATGCCAAAAATAATTCATCAAATCATTAAAACATTCACACGATCAAAATTTACATTCCAAAACACATAAAATTCAATAATACTTTGAATGGAATATATGGATTTCCAAGTAGACTATGTACTATAGCTAGGAAGAGTACGTTCTAGATTTGTAGTTAGCCAATTTTTCTCTCCTCGTGTCACAACACTTTTCTGCTATGTGAACTCACATGGTCTCTTGTGAGTCCACTTGTAGTGGTCTGAGATATGGAAGTGAATCTTAAACCAAAACAAAACATAAATGGTATCTATCTCCTATGTACAAAGATTGTGTCATTTGGTGTTGCATACATACCCCTGTGATCGTACCTTTGATGACCAAACTTGGGATCCTTCAACTCTTTTAAGACATGATTCAACTGTCTCAACAAAAAGTCTTGCCTTGTGTCCACCTTCCTTAGGTTTCTTTTAAAGTTAGATGTTGGTGGATGTCTTTTAGGCATAGACTTTACTGTATCGTGCCTTTTAGCTTGTGCTTGCCTTTCCAAGTGTCTCTTCCAATGGTATCAATTTCTTTTGAAATGCCCAACCTTGTGATGGAAATAACACTTTCCCGTTGAAGTGTGAGAGACACTTGTTTTTCCAAACACCCATAGTTCATAGGTTCTTTGGTGGATGAGGCACCAAGACCAAACCTATCACCATATTGTTTACTCGAACCTCGGAGTCTTTTAAGTCTTTCATCCCCTGGGGTAAACTTATCTTGGAATCTTTCTTTATGAATTTTTAATTCCTTAACTTCCAAAGATAATTTTTTAACATCCTCTTCAAGAAGGTCATTGTGATGCCACAGATTCTCGACATCTTTGCAGTGAATACTTATCTCTTCTTGAAGGTTTTTACTGCCCTCTTTTAGTTTTGAGTTTTCATTGTTAGAGAGTTCCAGCTTAGAGGTTAGAAGAGATTTTTTAGTTTTTAAATCCTCCACTTGATTAGAGAGCTTCATGTTTGCATTTTTAACCTTGTTTAATTTCTTTGCCAACCTCTCACTTTCAAGGAACAGAGCACTGTAGGAGGCTTGAAGATTTTCATCATCTTCACTCTCATCATCCTCTATTACAACTGTGGGATTTTCTTGATCACCAATGATCGTGGCTATGAGACTTTTTGATACATCAACTTTTCTTTGAGTCTCTTTATCGGAATCACTCTCTGATTGAGAGGTTTCCACATGGGTCACACCCACATTCATAGCCTTCTTAATTTTATTTGAGGGACATTCGTTCATGAAGTGTTCTCTCCCCCCACAATTATAACAAGTTTGCTCCTTGGAAACCTCTTTGTCCTTCCCCTTTCCCTCTAATTTATTCTTGCCTTTTAGGGTATCTTTTATTTGATTCACCCTTGCCCATTCTTCCCAAGTTGTCTCTTTTAACAAAGTTTTTATTAATTTTTTTTGCAAACATTGCCATTTCATCACTTAAGAACTCATCTTCCGAAAAATTGTCTCTTCTTTTGTTTTCTTTTGTCTTAAGGAAGATTTCAAGGAAATGGATTTGTCATTTGGTTGTTCAAAGTGTAGTTCATAGGTTTGTAGTGAACCAACTAAATCATCGATGTTCATTAGAGACACCTCTCTGTTATCTTCCATAGCCACAACCTTGGGCTTGAATCTTTCTCCAAGATTCCAGATAATTTTGGTACACACCTTGTCTTCAGGTATCCCTTCACCTAAAGCGTACATTTGATTCACAATGTTGCTTATCTTGGAATAGAAATCCATGAAGACTTCATCCTTCCTCATTTTAATCATATAAATTTATTTTGGAGGATCTAAAGTTTGGACATCTTAACTATTGAGGTGCCTTCATGCGTTCTTTCAAGAACTTCCCATGCCTCCTTTGCAGTTCCACATGTCATAATTTCTTTGTACTCGCTATCGGATACTGCACAGTTAAGGGCATTCATGGCTTTGCCATCAGCTGTCTAAGCTGCTTTTTCAACAGGGGTCCAAGAGGAGAAAGGTTTGGGTGTCATAAACATGGTTGGGGTGGATGCTATCATCTTCTCTTCCATGGGTTCCTTCCATCCAGTCTTTACAGTATCCCTTATTGATGAATCTATGGAAACAAAAAAACTTCTCATTTTGGCCTTCCATGCGGCATAGTTTGTTCCATCGAAGTAAGGGGTTTTGTATATTGCATGACTGTCTCCCATGATGTTCTACCTTGGATCAACTCGGATGGTTAAATCTTTGTAAAGAGCACTAGGCTCTGATACCAATTGAAAGTTCTCCCTTTGGTGCTAGAACACGATTGACCTTTGAGGGGGTGAATAGGCCAATCTAAAAATCGTTGGTCCTTTTAAAAATTACTTGATTGATTAATCAAGTGCAACGGATATAACAATCAAGTGTGTGTGTGTGTGTGTGTGTGTGTGTTAGCAAATGTGATTAAGCAATCAACACAAGTAATTAGCTCTAACACCACAAACACAAGGACACAAGATATAAAGTGGTTCGGTTAGCCAACCTACATCCACTGCTAGGACTAGCTCAACCTTTTGCTATCCCCAAATCCAGTAAGTGGGGACTTAGACTCTTAGAAATAGAGTAGGAATTCCACCTAACTCAATCGGCTGGGAATTTCACCCACCACATGTAAAATAGGAATTCCACATATTTGATTTGGCTGGGAATTCCACCACCATGTGTGCCAGAGACAACGCTCTAGATTTTTTATAGTGATTCCGAAGCCAAGCCGCCTTAATCTACTTTCACAGGATAACGGTTTTAAAACAAAATTAAAACTAAGAAACACTTGCTTTCTAGCTCTTTCTCGAAAATGTGTGCTTCTCAAAGATCCACCCAATATGTGTCCGAGTTAATCTCGACGCTCCGCCTTGTAGCCATCGTTGAGCAATCACAATTTCTGGGTTGTTAGGAAACTGATTATGTCCTAGTTTGTATCTTTTCTTTTCTCCAATATTTCTCTCTTTCACTAAGTTAATCAATATATTGGTTGTATTTGATTCTGAGGTGTAGGCACAAGAGAGTTGATCATTCCTTAGAGTGTGTGAATTTTCTCAGTTCAAGGAAGATGATTAAATGATCACACAACTCTCATATTTATAGAGGAATTAACATAGTTTTTAGAAATGTCCAGTACCGACAGGTTGGAGGAACCAATGGGCCGGTATTCATATTTATTTCCATTCAACGACCCGACCGCTGCACATTAAATGCACTCCCAACAGCAAAATTAATTCCTGATCGACAGGTTGGTGTCACCGATGGGTCGACAGTCATGGCACCGAGAGGTCGGTTCATAAGAGGGTCCGATGTGGGGCAACACCATGCAGTCAGAATTCCATGTCTAGAAACTTCTTCTACTCAGAACGACCTGTCGCCCTTTACTGAGGGGTTGGTCCTGGTACTCTCAATTGGTCTTGAATTACCGAGATGTCTGTTTTCTCGATAGCCCAATTGAGTTCTAAGTTCCAGAACTCATAAGTTATCATCGACATATCGTTGATCGCTAAGGTTTGTTAAGTTCATCACCGAGGGGTCGGTGCATACGAGACTCTTGATCAGGTCATACCCAAAATGACAATTCAATGTTCCAAAACCTTTGTCAATCTTACCGACCAGCCATTGACCACGACGGGTCGATCCTGTCTCCACCGAGGGCTCGGTGAGAACGACTGGTCAAGCTGACAGTGAAGTTAATTCATATTTCCAAGTTAGCTTCCATTTCATTGTCAAGCTTTCTCTCTACCCTTTTAATGATTTGATCATTTGTTCAACTAAGCTTAGGCAAGGTCCTGCTAAGTTGTTGGTTCTACTTAAAGTCATATATTGCCATGATACCTATTTTTTTTTGCCATAACGATGAGCTTTAATTCGGTGGAACATGATCTTCAATCTTGATCACCTTGAGTCTTCAAGCTTCTAACAAGTGTTTCTTCCCGAGTCGTGGAATTGACAAACTTTGATATTCGGTAAAGCTAGGGCACTAACAAATCTAACATTTATTAATTAATCTAGACTCTCATAACTAGATCCACATTAATTAATTTACATGAAAGTCCTAGAAATGACATGAAATAACTATAAAAATCCTAGCTCTTCACTTTAAAGCTCTAATCTTGTAATTATCTATTGAATTAACATGGTTTTCTTGAACTGCCCATTTTTATCTACAAAACTAAGAAACTAAATTAAATGCATCAATATATACAAACATGAGAGCTAACTAGTCCAATAATCAGGGGTAAAAATGTATGCTTTTAGTGATCAACATTAACCCATCTTGAAGGAGCGGTTTGAATACATGAAAGAAAATACAAGAGTATTAAAATACATGATAAACAAAATAAATAATTTAAGATAATTAAAATACATCATGCATTCAAAAGAACTAACATAACTAAAGAGGAAATAAGTGTTCAAATAAAAAAAATGACAGAATATAAAAATGCATAATTTAAAGGTGGTTGTGGAATTATTCTTTCATCGCCCAAAATAAATAAATAAATAAAAAATCTAGATCTGAAATTCAACGCATAGAATTCAAAATCAATTTATACCATTTAATTAAAATTCATAAATTTTAATTTAATTAAAGTGTAGTTCTTAGATTTAACATTTATAACCTAAGCCTTTAATTAATCAAAGAATATAAAATTAAAATTAAAAGAAAGCATAAAGAAATCTTGAATAATCGGACTTTTCAGGGTTCTAAAATGGACATCTCTTATTTATTTCATGAAAGAATTATATACAAGATATGGAAAAATAATTAAAAAGACATCTAAATTTCAAATTTAAAATGATAGCTCACTTGTGAAATTTGCATGAAGCTCTGTGCCTTTAGTTCTTCAGGGTGTGTTCTCCAATCTCAGGTCCTCTTGAGCTCCAGGTCTAATTCAATTTTCACCATGGTCGAATGGGGTATTTATAGACTCAAGGAATGGACGAGCAGGGGAGATTAAATCGTAGTTTAAGTTAATGGATAAAAGGATGGGATTTAATCTAATGGTATATGGGTGATTGGGATTTTAGGTTGCAAAACTAGGGTTGCACAGTGCTACAAACGAATTTGGAGTGTATGGTGGCTTGAGATGCAAGGTAACTTGGTGAGAAAGAAAAGGAATTGGAGAGAAGATTGGGCATGGTCGAATTTGGCAATGTGGTTTAGCGTTTTGGGTTGAGCAATACATGAATGGCTAGAATTAAATATTAAGATGGATGGATGGATGAGATGATGTGGAAAGATATAGTGGTGGAATTCGAATGGAGTAGAGATGAGATAAATAAATAAAGTGTATGGCTATTTTGGATTGGATTGGGAGACAAGATAGGATCTAGGTGATGTGGAGATGAGGTGGAGTGGGTTGGAGAGGAATTCTAGGGATTTTCCACTAAGTGCATGCACATGGAAGCTTCTGAATTGTGTGTCCATCATCTGATGCAATGTAATATGTGCATGAATGCTAAAATGTAAGATTTGTACATTAGATTTAGGGTTTATGAATAGATGGCTATGATTGATTGTCTTAGATCTAATGGCTTTGATGGGTTATGGGTAATCTAAATGGATGAATGGTTAGCTAATGCATGGATGATCATAATCCTAATGTTCATCTACATGATGGATTGTTTGAATGACCTAGATCTAAACATGATGAATGAATGGGTTGGATTGAATAGGAGGCTCTAGGATTTACCTAATTTGATAAATGCAAATGGATGGATTAGATCGAATGCATGTAATGAATGGCTTATATTGATGCATGATTAAATGGATGACTGTCTCCCATGGTGTTCTAACTTGGATCAACTCGGATGGTTAAATCCTTGTAAAGAGCAATAGGCTCTGATACCAATTGAAAGTTCTCCCTTTGGTGCTAGAACACGATTGACCATTGGGGGGGGGGGGGGGGGGGAGTGAATATATCAATCTACAAATTGTTGGCTCTTTTAAAAATTACTTGATTGATTAATTAAGTGTATCATATATAACAATCAAGTGTGTGTGTGTGTGTGTTAGCAAATGTGATTAACCAATCAACACAAGGAATTAGCTCTAACACCATAAGCAGAAGGACACAAGATATATAGTGGTTCGGTTATCCGACCTATATCTACTATTAGGAGTAGCTCAACCTTGAGCTATTCCCAAATTCACTAAATGGGGACTTACACCCTCACAATTAGAATAAGAATTCCACCTCACTCAGTCGGCTTGGAATTTCACCCACCACATGTAAAATAGAAATTCCACTTATTTGAATTGCTGGGAATTCCACCCATGTGTGCCAAAGACTATGCTCTAGATTTTTTATACTGGTTCTGGAGCCAAGCCTCCTTAATCCACTTTCACAGGACAAAGGTTTTACAACAAAATTAAAACCAAGAAGCACTGGCCTTATAGCTCTTTCTCAAATGTGTCACCCTAGATCGAGACCCTCTTATGGACCGACCTCTCGGTGCCATGACTGTCGACCAATTGACAGCACCGACCTGTTGATCGAGAAGTAATTTTACTGTTGGGAGTGCATTTAATGCTCAACGATCAGGTGGTTCAACGATAATAGTCATAGTCACCGACCCCTCGGTGCGCCCGACCTGTCAGTGCATGACAGTTTTTTAAACAAGTTGCCTTCTCTATAAATACCAATCCTTGTGCAATCATTTCATATCCTTTGGCAAATCCGTTCGACCCTCATCATTATCAGTGAGCTTACACAAGGGCTAACAAAACGATCACTCTCTATCTTGTGCCTACACTTGGAAAATATAATACAACCAATCATATGGATTGAGTTTGTGAGAGAAAGAGGGAAAAAGGATAATCAACTAGGAATGATGTTGGTAGAACTAATTTCCTAGTCACCCTGAGATTGTGATTGCTCAACGACAGCAATCTAGAGCGTCGTCTCTGGCACATGTGCTGGGTGGAATTCCCAGCCAAATGAATAGGTGGGATTCCTATTCTACATGTGGTAGGTCAATTTCCCAACCAAATGAGTGAGGTGGAATTCCTACTCTAAATGTGAAGGTGTAAGTCCCCACTTAGTGGATTTGAGGATAGATAAGGTTAAGCTAGTCCTAACTGTGGATGTAGGTTGGCTAACCGAACCACTATAAATTTGGTCTTATGGTGTTTGATCATTATGTGTTTGTGTTTTATTATTTAAGCACTCTTCTCAACACACATCACTATGCATTTGATTATTTTTCTTTATACATTGTGCACAAGCATTGATAATCAAGCAATATGCGAAGGGTTCTAAACTTAGTGTGATCATTTAAGTAATTAAAAATAGTTTATCAGACTAAACAAATCTCTTGATTAATATTGTCATTCCACTGCACTTAAAATTTAAATAATCAAGAAATTTGTGAACAACATGGAAACTGGATTGACCTATTCACACCACCTCTTCCCCCCCCCCCCCCCCCAGGGCCAATCATGTTCTAGAACCAAAGGGAGAACTTTCAATAGGGATCAGAGCCTCGTACTCTTCAGAAAAGATCTAACCATCCGAATTGATCCGTGCTAGAACAATGGCTATGGTAGAAAGCCATGTTCTTTCGAATCCTCCATTTGTTTAAATGGAATGTGCCATGACTCATAGAAATTAAAGATGTACATTGTTTTTATTTCCATTGATGGATATGGTTGGAAATAGGTGAATAGAAGATGGTTTGAACTTATGGAAGAGATATTTGAGAAATCCTCAAATTCCATTACCACTCTATCCAAAGACCGAATAACTTGGACTTGTGATGATATGGCTATATTTTTTGGAAATGTTAAAGCATTAAGAAGCAATCATCAGTGTTGTTTCTCCGAATGAAATTGGGAGAATTATGAGATGTGAAACAGCAAAAGAGGCATGGGAAAGCACATGTAGGGATTGCCTCTTCTAGTTCAATGGATGGCTTCACCTCTCTTGAGAAATAGAAGAATCGAGAATGAGGTGAAAAACTGCCTAAGTACCTCCATTGAAAGTGTCCAAGTTGTATCTTTTAGAGAAGAAGAGGATGTTGGACAGGATCTTGATGAGGATGGTGACCTCCAAATATCCTTTGGAATCTTATAAAGGATACTTGTTTGTACAAGAAGGTTTGCATCCTAATATTGGATTATACTTGCTTCATCTCATTTCACATGCCATGTGACTTGTGCATCATTTGGAAATGAATGAATTTTGTGCATTACGTCTTGTATAGGGTGTGTATGTGCTTACAAATGATCTTGTGCACATACACATTGTCGTTTTATTCCAAGTTGCCTAACCTGTATTTTATGTGGAATGAAACTTTCTCCATGCTTGTGAATGGTATTGTTGATCAAATTTTGATCAAATGTGCTTAGGTATTCCATTCATGTACCAGTCTTTTCAAGGGGTGTAACTCATTGGAGTGTTCTTGATAGAATGGTAAGGTTGTTTATCATGTTTTAAGTGTTAACATGATAAAAAACATGGAAGTTGTGTGGGTGGTTTCATACCTCATTTCCATGTACCTGATTTGTATATCATTTGGGAAATGAATGTATGTCTTGTGTGCTTGAACTCTCATTTCTATGTACTCTTTATTGGAATACTTTTGAGAAATGATTGCATGTGGTATGCTCTTGGTTTTCATTCATATTCGTTTTATTGGAATACATTTTGAGGAATGAGTTTTGTTCACAAGAAACCATGTCATAGCTAAAACCTGAGAATACCGCATCTCATGACATCACACACTTGGGCAATGTATTTGAATTGGTAAATTAAATTTGCCCAAGGTTCTTGGATTGGATTAGATCCATATTTTCAAAGTCTACTTATAACGGTATAGTGATCCATGATCCATGTTTTTGTGCCTACTTTTAGAGGGTTGTATGGAAACTTCAAATGGCACAAAACCTGTGTGAATGTATATATATACACTGGCATTCAAAGGTGTATAGGCAAAGCATGATGTATTGTGAACTTGCATACATCACAAGCACACACGTTATCATCACTTAATCATCAAATCTTATAGGGATGATTTGTTGACTTTCCAATGTTTTAGTGATGTTCTTTATTAACAAATCTATTAGACATTGGAATTGTGATTTGCACAAAAGAAAATTAATCATCTCGAAATCTGTATCGGTTTGCATTCATGGTTTAATCCTTCTTATTTGCCTTGAGCATTGTCACGTAAAGGTTTGAATGCAACCTTGGGACTGCATCATAGAGGATTGGCTTTCAAAGAGCAAGAAATGCCAAAATATGGATTGATTGGCATTATGGAAGCCATTTTGATTGGGAAGTCCAAATCCGAGCACTTGGTGCAGTGTGCTCTCAATTGTTGAGCAAGGGAGTGCAATTCTTGGAAATTGATTGGAAGAAATGCCTCCATCTTTCAATGTTAAGGAATTTCCAAGGGTTTGAATTTTGGGATAAAACTCAAACTATATTTCAAAGCTTCTTCTTTGAATCTGAAAAATTTGGGCTAAAGTATTTGTTCATTCTTATACTCTTCATTGTAGTATGATATGTTGAATGAATTAGTTACCTCGGTAGGTTGATGCATTGTACTTGGATTAGTATAAATCTATGTATCATACCTGTTTTATTGTTTAGGGGAACACATAATTTGATGCCGAAAAAAGAAAGGCGCAATTACATATATCAAGAATGACCAAATGATGAATGATGGAACATGCTCATTAATAAAGATGCTTTCTTATCCACCTTTGATTAAAAAAAAAAGCGTAATTAAGTTAACCACACTTGAATCGCAAAAATGAGTTTCGTTGTGTTTTGAAGATCGGCCATAATTTCTTGTAAACCATACAGTTTTGGTTTTGCATTCATTGGGCTGGGTGGATTCTTCATGATTTCATGAACTATGTACATACTTGTTGTCATACCTTATGTTGTTCATGATGTTCTTCACACATATGTTCTACTTATGGTATATTTACTATATGAGTGATTCCCTCCTCTAGCATGCATAACTTATGTTTTCAAGAGTATGAATATCTTTGAAAATGCATGTGGCTCCTGCTCTTCATTCTTCCTTCTCTTAAGTCCAACAATTGGACTTGTTGTAGCATACTGATTTCGGTGCTTAACACCCTTTATCAATTTATGACAAAAAGGGGGAGAGAGTTAGAAGCTTGAAATAAAGCTTATGTTGAGGGGGGGAATGTAGAAGCTTGATGTAAGCTTTGAAGAAAAAGCTCAAACTTTGGAGGAAAAGCTTAAAAATTTTAGGGAAAGAAGATCTTTAAGGGAGAAGAGTCTATGATTAAGGGGGAGATTAATCATAAAGGGGTTTTTAGTTCACATATTTAGGGGGAGTGATATGTTTTATATCACTATATATGTAACTAACATTTAAGGGAGAGATCTATACTTCCATCTAGCTTGTGTGTACAGGTACTTTGGTACACTTTGAGGGAGATAAGTTGGAGAAGCTAGAAAATTTAGTTTATTCATGGGGGAGATTTAATGAGTTTGGATATGAACTCAAGTAAGCACTAAATGTAAAACGCATGGGGGAGTGCTTGAAATCCAATTCCTTCAAAATGAAGGGGAACTCGATCTTTGCCTACTAATCTTTGTCAATTGTATGACAAAATGGTGGAAAAATTAGTAGAAGCTGTAAGACATCAAAACCAATTATGGGGAGTAATTGGTGAAGCCTAAGTGCTTGGCTTCTAGAAAAAGAGAGCCATAAAGGGAAGGAATATGAAGAAACCAATAAACATAGGGAAATATCTATGCTTGGAGTTTGGGAGATCAAACTAAAGAAGATTGGGGAGAAAATGTTCTCAACACTGTTAACTTAGATAAACTTGGTGATAAGCTTAAGCTATGGGTAGTGTTGGTTTCAAGGAAATCATTGGTGTATGGGGGAGAATGAATGTTAATCTTGTTTAGTCCATGGATGCATATTTTTATTTTGGACTAACCCCTCTAATGGTTGTCTAGTGTTGCTCGCTTATGTACTTGAACAGGAAAACATGATTTGAAGCAAGCTGGACAATAATATGCAAAGATCATAGTCTTGTTGTTTCCATTTGAATATGTACATGTAATCAATGTAATATTTTTATTCAAATGTGTTGTAATAAGGGTGGGCTTGTAAATTGGGTTAGTTCTAGGTTTTGTCATGAAATTGACAAAGGGGAAGATTGTTAGTGCCCGGGCTTTGCCGAGTCTCTATGTTTGTCAATTCCATGACTCGGGAAGACTCAAGGTGATCAAGAGTGGAGATCATGCTCCACCGGATTAAAGCTCATCGTTATGACAATCACAAAGAGGTATTTGGCCATAGATGACTTTAGGTGCTACCCACACCTTAGGAGAGCAATTCCTAGGTTTAGTTGAACAAATGGTAAAATCATAAAAAGCCTAGAGAGGAAGCTTAACAATGAATTGGAAGCGAACTTGGAAACATGAATTAAGTTCATTGTCAGCTCAACCAGTCGTTCTCATTGACCCCTCAGGTGGAGACAGAATCGACCCATTGTGGTCATAGACTAGGCGGCGAGATTGACAGAGGTTCTGGATCATAGAACTGTCATTCTGGGTAAGCCTCTGATCAAGAGTCTCGTATGCACCAACCCCTCAGTGGTGAAATCAACGACCCCTCATGATCAACGACAAGTAGATGAAAAACTTGTGAGTTCTAGTCTTTGAACTCAAGTGGGCTCTCGAGAAAACAGACATCTCGGTATTTCAAGACCGATCGAGAGTACCAGGACTGACCCCTCGGTAAAAGGCGACAGTTCATTTTGGCCAGGACAAGTTTCAGGACATGAAACTCTATCTGCATGGTGTTGGCCCAGATCAAGACCCTCGTATGACCGATCTCTCAGTGCCATGACTGTCGACCCATCGACGACACCGATCTGTCCACCAACAAACAATTATACCACTGGGAGTGCATTTAATGCGCAACAGTCGGCTGGTTGAACGATAATATTCTTAGTCATCGAGCCCTCGGTGCACCCGACCTATCGATACATGACAGTTTCTGAAATAGGTTGCCTTCTCTATAAATACAAATTCTTGTGCAATCATTTCATATCCTTTGGTAAATCCGTTGGGCCCTTAGCATTATCAGTGAGCTTACACAAGGGCCAACAAAAGGATCACTCTCTCTCTTGTGCCCACACTTGGGAAATATAATACAACCAATCATATGGATTGAGTTTATGAGAGAAGGGGGAAAAAGATAATCAACTCGGAGAGATGTTGGTAGAACCAATTTCCTAGTCACCCTACGATTGTGATTGCTCAACGACAGCTAAAAGGCGGAACGTCGGGATTAACTCGGGCTCACATTGGGTGGGTCTTGGAGAAGCACATATCAACGAGATAGAACTACAAAGGCAAGTGCTCTTGATTTTAATTTTAAATAAACTCTTATTCCTATGAAAGTGGATAAAGGAGGCTTGGCTCCGAGACCACTATAAAAAATCTAGAGCATCATCTCTAGCACATGTGGTGGGTGGAATTCCCAACCTAGTGAATAGGAGCAATTCCTATTCTACATGTGGTGGGTGAAATTCTCAGCCAAATGAGTGAGGTGGAATTCCTACTCTAAACTAAGAAGTGTGTGACGAGGTCACTTGAGTTTATTAAGTTGTGGCATGAGTGTATATCTCACGTAATAGTGATGAGATAAGTATATAGATTCTATGAGTATGGCTTAGAGTAACTAAGAGATTCTGGGAACCTCGATACGAAATAAGGAGACTTGGTCCAGTAGGATTACCTTTGAGGAGTGGGTCCCTCTCATGCTACGCGCTGGAGGGCACTCTCACGGCTGTTTTGTACACTTGAAGTACGAGGTTGCGCAGAGCTACATACTATTTTACTTGTGGGAGTGGTACTAGTCTCATCAGACGCGGTCCGACCGCCTTAGAGCTTGACTGAATCACCCTTGGGGTGAAGGAATGCAGGGCGGGGTAGACATGATCACGTTGGACGTGGGTCTTCCGCTTAGTAAGTCATGAGCCCTGGTCGGGATATATTATGATGGATATTTTAGCTATAGTCACATGGTGACTCATTCAAGTGTTGTTACTATGGATAGAATATCTCATAGTAGATGATGTACATTGGATTAATTATGCCCATGAATGGATTATACCCATAGGAGGGTTATATTCGTGGATGGTTATTAACTATGGAAAGAATATCTCATGGTAGTATGATGGACCTGTTGGTCTCATAAATGACATATAAATCTAAAGATTGGAACATGTTTCGATTTACATTCCACGGTATAAGACAAAGGTGTTAGTCGTATTACGACTTGTATCACAGGAAAGTTAGTGTAGAGAGATACTCGGTATCGTAGAAGTTATGAACAGAAGGTGTTAGTCACATACTGACTTATATGCAAATAAAGGTATGATTACTTTTGGGAGATGTATTTAAGAGAAAAGTCTAGTGAAACTCAAATGAGAAGCTATGGGCGACTGCTGAGTGAGACTGATCACCTGACTCTGTAGTTAGCCGATGGAGTTTCAGGAGAGTGAAGCTAGAAACCTAGTTAAAATGGAATGAGGAAAAACTTTGAGCATAGGCTCGTATTGGCAGGCTACCTCATACAGAGTAGACAAATGAACGTATTAAGCAAGTACGTGTGGAAAATATTTTTGTAGTAGGTAAAGTGAAACAGAGTATATTGATTTGCATAGAAATTGTAAATGGGTTCACGAGGAAAAGAGATAACATGAGACAGAATAAATTCTGCGAGAAAGAAACTCATAGGTTGATATGAGTGATTTTGATATAATTGAGTGGTACTTGACAAGATTGAACAGGAACAATGGATAGATTCAGAAATGGAGAAGATATGGACCAAGATGTTTATTGGTGAAGGCATACCGGAATCGAAATAGGAACACATTTCCACTAATTTTGTAATAGAGTTGCCAAGGTCTTCAAAGGGCAACAATGCGATAGGGTCGTGGTAGACCGACTGACCAAGTCTACACATTTTCTTCACATTAAGATGACAGACTCATCTAAGACTTTAGGTCGGCGGTATATCAGGGATATCATCAGATTACATGGTATTCCTTGGACTATTATGTCCGACAGAAATGATTGATTTATCGGCAGAGTATGGCAGAGCATATAGGCGGCCACGGGAACAAACTGATTGACTAAGTACAACATTTCATCCACAGACTGATGGGCAGTCTGAGAGGACAACACAGAACAAAGGGTATTACGGAACCGAGCGATCCAGTTTGTCAAAGTGATATGGGATCGACATGGCATTGAGGAAGCCATATGGGAACTCGAGTCGGAAATGAGGATAGCTCATCTTGAGCTATTTATGTAAATATTTGAAACCCTACTTCAATCGATTTTCGGGACGAAAATTTTAAAAAGAGGGTTGCATTGTAACACGCCGGATTTTCAAGTTGTAAATATTTACTGAAATTACCCATTTAATTTATGAATTTTTAGATATGGATCTTAGGTGGGTAAAATATTGGGTCATTGCCCAATTAGGACCCAACGGTTATTGTTTAAGATTCAATTTAAAATAAATGGGTAAAATGTGTTTAATTGGGTCAAGTTTGTTTATTTGGGACATGGTTAACTTGGATGACCACCAAGTTAGTTCAATTTAAGTTAGATGGGGTTGACATGGAAAGATTTTAGGAATTGGAAGATTGTGTGCGCATGAAGAGGATTGGAGATAGATTGTTATGGCCGTATGTGACATTGTATATCTAGGATATGCGCATATGCTAGAATATCTTAGGAGGATATCTACGATTAAATATAGATTGCCATGGCCGAATGATGTTATCCAAATCCATAAGATATGCTTCAATATCTTATAAAGATATTTAGGATTAAATTGAGGGGATAAGATGTCAAAGAATTCGGAAGATCTCATTGCCGTATATAGGGATTTTTCCATATCTATATTATACGCATGAGATAATTTAAAAAGGGATTTTTCCATGATTAAATAAAGGAAAGAGGGAAAGTGCAATTAAGGAAGTTTTTAATTAAACAAGGCAAAGCAAGGGGGCGCACGACATTACCCTTTAAAGAAAGGGAGGGGCGCATGGAACCTTCCCCATTTAGATTTAAAGGGGAGCTCATATAAGAAAGACACCCCATAGGCCGATCTCTCTCTCCCTCTCTCTCTCTCAATTCCCATTCACACCAAAACAAGAAGAAGGAAATCAGCAAGAAGGTTGTTCGGCCAGCAAAGGGAAAGGAGAAGAAGATTGGAAGAGAAAGATCAAGCGAGGGAAGAACAAGAATCAATCGCCGAAAACGGTTAGTAGTTTGATGTTTTGATTTTTAAAAAAAAAGGGAACCATAGGGTTCGGCCATGGGGTATGGCCGAACCCCATGGAAAAAGGTTATGGATTTTATGGGTTGGAAACCATGGAAGGTTAATGGTAAATTTAAATAAGAGTTGATGTAATGGAATATGATTCTATTTTGGAATGGATTAAATGTAAAGATGAATGTTTATCAATTGTTATAAAAGAGAGGATCTTGAACCATAGGGTTCGGCCATGGTGTATGGCCGAACACCATGGAGTGGAATTGGTAATTATTTTGATGAAGGTTAGTTGGTTTTAAATATGGAAGACCATAGAAGAATGGTGATTGATTAAATCGAATCATGAACCATAGGGTTCGGCCAAGGGTATGGCCGAACCCCATGGAAGGTGAATGGTTATTCATGATATCATATTTTGATTTAATTATGGACCTTAGATTAATAATGGAAGGTGGAGATTATCTTCGAAACATTCTAAGTATGGAAGGATAAGTATGGAAACCTTCTAATTATGGAATTGGAAATCAATTTAGAAAGTTTCTATTTAAGGACTTTCTAACTATGGAGTTGTTAGGTGTTTTGATGTATGATCAAATTATGGAAGATGAAGATTAGATTAGAAAGTTTCTATAATTGGAAGGTTATGTATCCTAGGGTTCGGCCAAAGTGTATGGCCGAACCCCATAAACCAACTAAGGAAAAATATGGGTTTAAATGGTTGAATAAAAAGGGTTGAACCATAGGGTTCGACCATGGTGTATGGCCGAACCCCATGGAGATGTATTAATAATTCTATTGGATTTAAATGATTGAGGGTCATAGATGAATGTTGATTGATTAAATGGATGATGTTACTAAACTTGGAAAGTGTCCAATTATGGAAGCATGGATGCATAAACTTGGAAAGTGTCCAATTATGGAAGCATGGATGCTAAATTGGGAAAGTATCTAATTATGGAACCATGATATCATGGGTTCCGCCATGGTGTATGGCCGACCCCATGAACCAATTTTATGAGTCATGAATGGACTTAATATTTTAAATGAATGGATTGGTTGCCATGAGTGAGGTTCGGCCATGGTGTATGGCCGAACCCCACTAGGGTTTATTTATGGATCCATGTATTAAGGGACCTAAGTCTTAGAATTTAAACATGAAATGGTTAGACCAATGGCAAAATTGTAAATATGTGGAAATATTAGACATAGGGTTCAGCCATAGGCCATGGTGTATGGCCGAACCCCATGAACTGTTTTGATGGAATTATGGATATTAATTTAAGGTAGTGATAAAATTAGAAAATATCTAATAATGTACCTTAGATTAAAATGGAAAATGGAGGATACAAATGTATGTTATGGATTATTGATGAAGACAATGGCAAAGTTGTAATTACATGCCAAAGTGGAGGATCATGGGTTCGGCCAAGGTGTATGGCCGAACCCCATGAGGTTTATTTTATGAGCTCGGATTATTGGATTAATTATTAGTCTAAGTACATTATGAATGAGAATAATGGGTGATGATAGCATGGATGGTATTTTCGTAATTAAGTGAAAATAAGGGACCATGGGTTCAGCCATGGTGTATGGCCGAACTCCATGGGAATTGTTTGGTGAACTTAGATATCTATGAATCAGTTATGGGTTTATTGTGTTTATGTGTTAAGGAGAGGAAGGTTTGAAATGATTAAACCAAGGGCAAAGTTGTAAATACTTGCTAAAATGGGTTATATTAGCCATGGATGGCAATCTTGTAAATATATGAAAAATAATGAAGGTAAATGGCTATGGATAAGTATAATGGCAATATTGTAATTAAAATAAAATATTAACTAAAGGTTAGACCAATAGCAATTTGGTAAATAAATGTGAAAATGGTAGTTAATGGGTTATGTTAGCCATGGATGGCATTGTTGTAATTATGGTAAAAAATAAGGGATCATGGGTTTGGCCATGGTGTGTGGCCAAACCCCATAGGGGATTGGTTTACGGACTTAAAATATTGTAAATCAAGTGGGACTTGGTTTTGATTGATTAATATGTTATAAGGTAACGGAACTTCACAAGGTGTTTACGATCGTGAGCGGTTACCGGACGAAAGACGCAAGGACACATAGCGGTCTTTGGTAGGATTCCACCTCTTTGAAACCGTGGGTTTATGTACATTGTTTTATTCTGATTTAATGAATTTATATTGCAAAGGATATGTTTCAAATGGTGGTTTTATATGCTATGTTTATTTGATAAAATAGCATGTGTTTTAAATATGAGCTTTTAAAATGCTATGATTTTGTATAATTGCATAGCATGTGGTATTTGCATCTCATACATGGCATGGGAAGGATAACAGGTAACCGGGAGCCCACACTCCATCGGGGCGTCCGTAAAACACTCGTGGGGGGATACCTTGATGAGAATCCCATCAAGAAGATACTATGTATGAATACCTTGATGATGAGAATCCCATCAAAAGGATACTATGTATGAAGACCTTGATGATGAGCGTTCCATCAAGAGGATACTATATATCCGGAGATCCACACTCCGTCGGGGCGTCCGTAAAACACTCGTGGAAGGATACCTTGATGATGAGAATTCTATCAAGAGGATACTATGAGTTTGTGATGGGTGGGATTCATTGCATATGATAGCATAGCATGTCATTGAATCGGCATGATTATGACCTTTATTATCATGCAAGGTTTCTAGTTTTAATTGGTATGATTGGATCTTTATTATCATACACTGTTTTGGATACGATGCTTAATAAATATGGTATGATTTATTATAACTGGTTTTGATATATATTATATCTGGATTTTTTGTACTAACCCATGTGTTAACCCTAATTGGAATACCTACTAGGCGCGTTGTACTAACGTCCTACTTCTACCCTAGTTGATGATACAGGAAACGAGGGGAACGATGAACGCAAAACGGGTCAGGCATAGGAGCTTGGAGGATTATAGTTTATATTTTGTTTAAGATACTCATGGGCTTGTATTTTGAGTATCTAGAGTTTAGATGTAATAATTTAGATGGATTTGCTATGGTTGGATGTTTTATTGGATAATTATGATATGATAATGATGATTAAGGACTTGACGTACTTTGCTATCTGAATGGAATAGAACTGTGTTCTATTATGTTTTCGTATGTTATGATTTTTATTCCGCATGTTTATATTGCTATGTATGAACCGTTTTCATGGACTGAGTCCATGCACACATAGGGTTGGTCATTTAAGGGTCGGACTTTAGAAGTTCGGACTTAACTCGCGTCGTAACGTCCCGTTCTCTATCACTCTTCGTTTATAAAAAAAAAAAAAAATAGACTCTGATTTTCAGAAAGAAGCGAGTGAAAAAGGGCAAGATGCTACATATTAACCCCTCCCCCTCCCCCCTCCCTCCTTTTCTCCTCCTCCTCCTCCTCCAGGGCCAATCATGTTCTAGCACCAAAGGGAGAACTTCCAATGGGACTTAATTAAGTAATTAAGGCAGGATTAAGTGTGATTTAATAAAGAGATTAAATTATAATTTAATGTCAACTGATGTAGTGGGAGATTAATTTATGAAATTTAATGAAAATAAATTGATGATGTGGTATCTTGCCACATAGGAGATGACATGTCATGCCACTTGTAAAGGTGTGGCCCAACACCACACTCCCTTGACTTAGGGCAACCACAAGAGAGGAAAAAGCCTCCACATCCTTTTCTAACCACTTCACACGGCACTCATTCACTTCCATTTTATTTCACACGGCAACCTGTCTCCATTTCCATTTCCTTCACACGGCAAAGGCTCCCTACTCCATCTCCATCACCGTGCACCCTCTCCTTCCACCCTTCCACATGATTTTTCTCCTCATCTCTTCTCCTCCATTAGAGAAAATCAAGCAAGGGAAAAATAGAAGAAATAAAAAAGAACGAAAGAAGAAAAAATGTGGAAAAGCTTCACAAAAGGTTAGTTTTTCTCTCTAGACTTGGTATTAAGGCTTAATTTAAAGATTAGGATAGTTTAGAATCAACCCAAGACAAATTTGGGTTAAGAAAATGGAAACTGGAAAATTTTGGGATTTTTGGGTTACCTCACTACTCATGGAATTTGATTTAAACCCCTATGTGACCAATCATATATGGAATCAATCTAAAGGATTAGGAGTAAGAATCAAGGCCAATGACCCACCCTCATGTAATTTTCGAGTTTAAGAAACTCAGCCCGTACTACAGTTTTCTGCAAGTGATTGCCTGAGTAAGACAGGTCTTGGAACCTCCTCAGACGTTCCGAGACAAATGCTAAAGGCTTGGACAGTAAAAGTGAACGAATGACGTTCCGAGGACCATTGAAAGGTATGAGGTCTCAAAACCTGGCTCGGACGTTTTGAGGCCAAATTTCGAGAAGACCAATGAAACCCCAGAAGGACTAAACACTTCGAAAAAAAAGTTTAAGTCCAAAAAAGGACTCGAGGTCTCGAAACCTAGCTCGGAAGTATTGAGACTAAGTTCCGAGCAACCTAATATGAATTACATGTCTCAGAAGTACTGAGAGAAGACCTAGAAGTTTCGATGTCTCGGAACTTCATTCGGAGGTTCCGAAATCAAGTTCTGAGCAGACCTATGTGTTGTATACTTTGGACGATCGGAGGGATGACTTGGTTGTTCTGAAGATTCGGAACAAGCTTCAGAATACCGAACTGAGTGACCCAGGTTCCGAACTAACAGTGACCAGACTATTTTGATATTAACCCCACACCCTAGTTTTGATCATTAATGTGGAATTAATAAGACAACAATAATATTTTGCAAACCCGACCCACTCAATGGTAATTAATAAAAGTACTAAGTATTAGATTTGGAAACCAAAGACATAAACTAGTGATGTGATTATTGTGTCTTAATCCATGAAAATAACCGAAGAACTTGAAGGTGACTTACATGTGTAAAAGTCGTATCGTGATTCCTCCTCCCCGGCAACTTATCTCCAATCACGGAGGTTTTCCTACCTACTTGCAGTACCATAGTGATACTATATATGTGTATTTGATTTAAAGTTCTATAAATTGATTTGAATGTATATTTTGATGATGATTTAATAAAGTGTAATTTCAAGCATGGAAAAAATGGATTATTTATATATTGTCAAATGGATTTGATATCATTGCATGGACATGAATTTCATGCATTGCATGGGATGGGAATGCATGAGATTGAGACAAAGGAACGATGTACTTTGATCTCGGAAGAATTTATACACATATGAAATGAATAACTTTGATATATGGCTGCATCCATGGGTTACAGAAACTATAGCATTCTAATTGCGCAGAAAGCTCTAGGGTCAAAATAAGTCCCAACACCTGCGCAGGAGTATGGATGTGTAGCGCTCCCCCAGTCGTTCCAATTAAATTGCTAGTATTGGGTAGTAGCTCACAATCGGTGCCTCGGGAAAGCTACGTACATAAATGACCAATATTTATAACCATTGAATGAGAAAGAAAGATTGACCAATGCATGGGGCATGAGAAGGGCTTGCATAGATTCATGTCACCATGGCATAATACATCGTATTGATTTTAAGTGTATTTGAAAGTATTATGATTCTTATTTGTATGAAATGGTTATGAAGTGGATTTGAATGAGTTTTTAGTACTTGTATGAAATGTATTTTGAAATACGAAATGGGGTATAATTTTCGAATGAGAAGTATGGTATGTTTAATACATATGATTTGTTTTCCTATTTTTATTACTTCACTTGTTGGTATCCATTTTGATGGGAATGCCTACTAGGTGCATTGACTAAGTCCACAATTCTTTCTCGTTTTTAAAATCTAATTCAGATAAGGAGAAAGGTGATGAAACATGGCCAAGTAATAGCCAGGCATGAATAGAAAGAAAGCAAAAAGGAAGAGCTTGGGGAAATTACTCTTTTTAATATTTTGGAATTGAAGATGTAACACCCCGATTTCTCAAAGATATGAATATTTACGAAAATGCCACTGGATTGGTAAATTTATTAGATGTGATTGTAAATGAGAAAATGGTGGGGGCCATTGTTCAAATTAAGACCTTAGGGACATATTATAAGGATCAAATTTAAGTACATGGGTAGTGTACATCAAAATTGGGTCAAAATGGCTAATTGGGTCAAAGGACCCAATTGGGACCCAATGGGTCATGGTGGACTTGTTTGACCATTGGGTAAGCTCAATTTTATTATGGTTAAGCTAAATTGATTGGAAATGAGGTGAATGATAAATGAGTAGGCTTCATATAAGTGTGCAAACCACATGCAAAGGGCTAAACCACCCATAAATGGGTTTTGGCGTCAAATTGGATCCATGGGCTAAAGGGGGACCCAATGGGTCGAGGTGACCATGGTTGACCGTGTGGACCCTCAAGTGAGCTCAAATATGAGTTAAATCAGGTTGAGTTGGGACTGAAATGAGTTGGAATTAAATTAAGTAATAGAGTTGACTCAATGCATTAAATGAATGGCATTAAGTGAGGTGAGTTGGGCTAATGAGTTGGGGAATTAAGATTGGAACCCAAAGAGACCATTAATTCCATTGAGTCAAGTGGGGAGGTGAGTAGTTGTCTTGATCTCAAAGACTCAAAGACAAGTAATGGCACACATTGGAAGTGAAGTGGTGCCTTGGCCAAGCCAAGGGTCACCATGGTTGGGTGCGGCCTTAATGAGGAAAGGATGGAGGGGTCTTTCCATCTCAAGGGATGCATTGGTTGGTGCGAAGGGATGTCTTGGTTTGTGCCAAGTGACTCCTTCGTTTGATCAAAAAGTAATGAGGATAAATGAATGGTTTTTGGGGCTGTTATACAAAGGAGATAAACCACCATACTTGGCCGATTTTCATCCCAAAGAAACCATAGACTTCATCTTTCTTTCCCTCTCTCAAAACCCATCTCTTTGGCCGAACCAGCCCTTGGTGTTCTCACCATTGTTCAAGCTCATAATCGGCTAGAGACTAACAAAGCAAGAAGGAGGGAAGCAAGGATCAAAAGGAGAGTAGAGAAGCAAAGGAAATTGGTAAGTATTTCCATGGAATTTTGTTTAATAAAATGGGTTAATGGAACATGATTTGGCCATGGGATGGCCGAATCTACCAAAGGTTTAGAATATGAATATTGATGTTTAAAAAGATGGAAAACATGGACCATAAGGTTCGGCCACTTTGGTTGGCCGAACCCCATGAAATAATTTGGTTAGGTTGATGGTTTTGAAGGCTAAAAACCATGCAAAACAATGGAGATTGGTACATGTTTTGATGAGGCAAAATAGTTGTTAAAAAGGTTTAAATCATGGATTTGAATGTCATGATTTGGCCATGGAATGGCCGAATGAATCAAGGGTTTAAACCTTGGGTAAAGGTGGTTTAAATGATAAAAGTGGATCATTGGGTTCGGCCACTTTGGATGGCCGAACCCCATGAAGTTATTTGGGTATTTGGATGGTTTTTTTGAAGGGTAAAAAGCATGCAATACTATGGTGATTTTTACATGCTTTTAATGGACATAAGATGTAAGTTAAAAAGGTCCAAATCATGGGCATAGGGTTCGGCCACCTTGATGGCTGAACCCCATGAAAGTATTTGATAATTTGGTATGGTTTTTGGAGAGATAAAAACCATACCAATGGTGGAGAGTTTTTAAGTGTTTTATTTGGAATGAAAAATTAATGTGTAGGGTTGGCTATGGAATGGCTGAACCCTATTGTTTCATGGCTAAGATACAATGAATGAGCTATGTATAATTGTTGGGAGAATTACATCAAGAGAACCATAGGGTTCGGCCATGTGTATGGCCAAACCCCATGGGTCATTTTAGGGGTGTTTAGAATTAAGAACATGTGGAAATTATAAATGGGTGTATGCTTTGGATTAAGGAATCATATATGCTTATCCTTGGACTTAGTGATAAGTAAATAATCAGCCATTACATATGATGGAAAAAGGGACAAAATCAGTATGGTGAGGTTCGGCCATGTAGTGTGGCCGAACCCCACTAATGATCATTTGGTGTACTTAGGGTTAATTCATAATGTAATTGGAGATGGTGAATGAAGGACCAAATCAAATGGTGAGGTTCGGCCAAGTAGTATGGTCGAACCCCACTAAGGTGGTTTGGTCATATGGGCTTTGACTATGAAGAAAAATTAGGCATCGGTTAGGCCAATGGCAAAACCGTAAATACAAGTCAAATGATAAATATGAAGGGATTGATCAAAGGACTTGAAAAGAGGGCTCCAAAACCAAAGTGATAAGGTTCAGCCATGGGTATGGCTGAACCCCACAAGATGGTTTATGGGGTTTTGGACTTAGTTAGAAATCAGATGGTATATTGTATTGACTTATTGACATGAAATAAGGTAACGGAACTTGAACGGCGTGCGAGTCGTGATCGGGTGAAGCTTAAAAAGAACGGACACTTAAGCGAAGTTTCAGTAGGTTTCCTACCTACTTGTAACCACATTTATACTTGGTTTTATGATGGTTTTTTTTATGAGACATTGTTATACTATTATTTATCATATTGGATTTGAATGATGAGATTATTTACATGTTGCATATATTCATGGGCATCTCATGCATGGACATGGGATGATGATTATGGAAACCGGAGCCCTGTAACGCCCCACCCTTTCCGAGATTCAGAGTCTAATTTTTTTTTAAATAATAATAGAATAACACCGGAAGAGGACGGGCGACGCCACGACTCGAGCTAAGTTACATATTATAAGGATCAAATTAGATTAAATGGTTATTGTACATCTATTTGGGTCAAGATGGTTATTTGGGTCAAAGGACCCAATTGGGACCCAATGGGCCATAATGGACTTGTTTGACCATTGGTTGAGCCCAAATTTAATGGGGTTAAGCTGAATTGATTGGAAATTAAGTGGAGCATAAATGGGTAGGCTTGATGCAAATGGGTAAACCACATTCAAAGGGGCTAAACCACTCATAATTGGGTCTAGGCGTTAATTGGGTCAATAAGCTAAATGGGGACCCAATGGGTCGTGTTGACCATGTGGACCATGGTTGACCATGTGGACCCTCAAGTGAGCTCAATTGTGATGCGCCGCCCTTTCCGAGAATTCAGAGTCTAATTTTTTTTTTTAATAATAATAATATAATAACACCAGAAGAGAGCGGGCGGCGTCAAGACGCGAGCTAAGTCCGGACCACCCAAGTCCGACCCTTAACTGGCCACCCATGTGTGCATGGACTAAACCCATGAAAGACAAAACACACATGGAACTAATCAAGTCATGCGGAATAAACTAAACCAATTGCGGAAATAAACTGATTAGATAGCAAGTACAAGTCTCATCTATTAACATTAAATAATCCAAACATCCAGGGTCAAAACCATAAACAAACCATAGCAAAGTTTACTAGCTATTACATGTCCATAAAAATGTAATTCAAAAGACAGTATAGAAATCCCAATCATCATTCAAGCACTTAAGGTTGGCTCCCCTCCTGGTCCTCGACCTTCTCTTTCCCTTTTCCTTTTCCTGCATTATCCTCTAAGGATAGAATTAGGGCGTTAGTTCAACGCACCTAATAGGATTTCTGATTAGGGCTACCACATGGTTAGTATATATAACGTGCATATATCATAGTATATATGGTAATCAAAAACAGATAAATCAATGCTATGTATGTATGCACATGTAATGAGTCCCTCCCATCACACATATACATAGCCATCACTTGACGAGACTCTCATCGTCAAGGTAAATCACAATACTCTTTCATTTCTTTTTGATAATATTCCTCCTGGCGGGACCCTCATCGCCTAAGGAGGCCGATGTGGCTCTCATCATCATGATATTTCTCCTGGCGGGACCCTCATCGCCTAAGGAGACCGAAGTGGCTCTCATCATTATAACATTCCTCCTAGCGGAACCCTCATCGCCTAAGGAGACCAATGTGGCTCTCATCATTATCACATTCCTCCTGGCGGGACCCTCATCGCCTAAGGAGGCCAATGTGTCTCTTATCATCATGATACTCCTCCTGGCGGGACCCTCATCGCCCAAGGAGGCTTTCCATAATCATCATCCCATGTCCATGCATGAGATGCCAATGAATATATGAAGTATGTAAATAAATCTCATGATTCAAAAACCAATTGAAACATAATAGTAATAACAACATATCTTATCAAATCATGATAAAACCAATCATCATAGTGGTTACAAGTAGGTAGGAAACCTACGGAAACTTCACTTAAGTGTCCGTTCTTTTTGAGCTTCACCCGATCACGACTCGCATGCCGTTCAACTTCCGTTTCTTTGTTTATACAACAGCAAGTTAATACTTAATCTTCTTGATTTCTTATTAGGTTTAAATCCCAAAAACCACCTTGTGGGGTTCGGCCATGCCCCATGGCCGAACCTCACCCACTTTGAATTTGTCCTTCATTTGTTTTGGATCAACACCATCCAAATAAGTTTATTTACAAACCTTAATCTACTAACCATAACTTGGTGGGGTTCGGCCATACCACATGGCCGAACCTCACAATTTTGGTTTGAGCCCCTCTTTTATGTCCTTTGCTTTTTTCATACATATTTACTATAATGCCACTAGGCTAAGCCTTGTTTAATTTTCCTTAATAATCAAAGTCATATAACCAATCCACCTTAGTGGGGTTCGGCCATACAACATGGCCGAACCTCACCACCTTAATTTGGTCCTTTGCATCATTCATACACACATCTCTAATTCATTATGAATTAGCACTAAGTCCATCAAATAATCATTAGTGGGGTTCGGCCATACTACATGGCCGAACCTCACCCTATGGATTTTTATCCCATATTCCCTCATCTATCATGCTTGGTTATTTACTGATATTAAGTCCATAATATACATACATAATTCTTGAATCAAAGGAATGGATTCATTCAAAATCTCCAACTATGTTCTTACTCCATATAACCATAAAAACAGTCCATGGGGTTCGGCTTATGGTTCTTTTGCTCAATGATTCCATTATTTATATACCAATTGGACTCTACCCTTTAGCCATGTTAACCACATGGTTCAGCCATCCAATGGCCAAACCAAAACAGTAACCTTATCACATAAAAATCCCATAATATTGTATGGTTTTTATCTCTCAAAAACCATCACAAATTACCACATACATATCATATCATTTCATGGGGTTCGGCCATCCCAATTGGCCGAACCTTATGGCCTATATTTAAACCTCTTTTGTCAAATACTTAGCCTTATTTAAAACATGTAAACCTCTCCACCATTGATATGATTTCTATCTCTCCAAAACCATACCAATCATCAAATACTTTCATGGGGTTCGGCCATCCAAGATGACCGAACCCTATGTTCCATGTTTCTATCTCTTTTAAGCATCAATATTCATATTCTAACCCTTGGTAGATTCGGCCATCTCATGGCCAAATCATATTCCATTTAACCCATTTTACAATAAAAACTCTATGGATTACTTGCCATCTCATGGTGTTTGCAGCTTTTGTTAAACAACCCTTGGACTCCTCATTACTCTCATCAAATCTTGTTTAAACCAATGAGGCACTTGCTACCAAGCAAAGTACCCCTTGGCACTCCCAACACACCCTTTGGCACTCCCATGCATCTCATCCAATTCCCATTCATTTCATTTAAAACTATGCATGGGAAACCCACTCCACAAGTCCCCAACGTGTGGGACTTGTCTTGGGTGGCTTGAGACCAAAGCAACCTTTCATCTCCCATTTTACTCAATGAATTTACAAGACCCCTTTGGTTTCCATTTCAACTCAACCAACTCATATGCCCAACTCACCACATTAAATGACACTCATTTAATGCACTTGAGTCAACTCCATTTCTTAATTTAAACCCAACTCAATTCAGTCCCAACTCAACCTGATTTAACTCACAATTGAGCTCACTTGAGGGTCCACACGGTCAACCATGGTCCACATGGTCAACACAACCCATTGGGTCCCCATTTAGCTTATTGACCCAATTATGAGTGGTTTAGCCCCTTTGAATGTGGTTTACCCATTTGCATCAAGCCTACCCATTTATGCTCCACTTAATTTCCAATCAATTCAGCTTAACCCTATTAAATTTGGGCTCAACCAATGGTCAAACAACTCCATTATGACCCATTGGGTCCTAATTGGGTCCTTTGACCCAAATAACCATCTTGACCCAAATAGATGTACAATAACCATTTAATCTAATTTGATCTTTATAATATGTACAATAGGCCTTAATTTGAACAATGGGCCCCACCATTTTCTTATCTACGATCATAACCTTCTAATTTACCATTCCAATGGCATTTTTGTAAATATCAATATCTTTGAGAAATCGGGGTGTTACAATATAACCCTTTTTTTAAAATTTTCTTCCCGAAAATTGAGCGAAGTAGGGTTCTAAATGATTACATAAATATCTTAGAGTGTGCTATTCTTATTTCCGATTTCAAGTTCCCAAGTGGCTTCTTCATTACCATGTCGATCCACACCACTTTGACAAATTGAATCGCTCGGTTCCGTAACACCTTTTGTTCTATCTCATGTTATATCTTTTTCTCGTGAGCCATTTGTGATCTCACGTAGATCAATCTACTCTGTTTCACTTTACCTGCTCTCACATTATTTTCCATACGTACCTGTTCAATATGTTCTTTCATCTACTCTCCGTGTGAGGTAGTTTATCAATGCGAGCCTATGCTCATAGCTTTTTCTGATTCCATTTTAACTCGGTTTCTAGTTGCATTCTTCTGGAACTCCATCGGCTAACTACAGAGTCAGCTTGCTAGATTAACTCGACAGTCGCCCATAGCTTCCCATTCAAGTTTCACTAGTCTCTTAACTTTTCCACTAAGTACATCTCCAAATTTAAACACATCTTTCTTTGCACATAAGTCTCTATGTGACTAACAACTTTTGTTCAAAACTTCTACGATATTTAGTACCTCTCAATACCAACTTTTCTGGTGATACAAGTCATAATACGACCAATACCTTTTTCTTAAAACGTGGAATGTAAATCGAAACATGTCCCAATCATTAGGTCAATATGTCATTTATCCCTGTTTAATAATCATCCATGAATATAACCCTCCTATGGGTATAATCCATTCATGGAAAATAATTCATTCTTGAGCATTTCATCTACCAGTGAGTATCATCTATCCATAGTTAATAACTATCCATGAATATAACCCACCTATGGGTATAATCCATTCATGGAAACCATCCATCCTTGGTATCACTCTAACCATGATTATCATCTATCCATAGTTAATAACCATCCATGATTCCATTCATGTCATCCTTGGTATCACTTGTCCATGAATATCATCTATCCATGATTAATATTCGCAGAAACAACACTTGAATGAGTCCCTATATGACTGTGGCAACCATATAAAATCACAAATATACCTGGACCCCTTAGCAAGCTTAGGGCCCATGACTTACCAAGCGGAAGACCCACGTCCAACGTGATCCGGTCTACCTTGTCCTGCATCCCTTCACCTCATAGGTGATTCAGTCAAGCTCTAAGGTGGTCGATCTGCGTCTGATGAGACTAGTACCACCCCCACGGGGTAAAATAGTACCTAGCTCTGCGCATTCCCGCACATCTAGTGTGCAAAATAGCCGTAAGAACGCCCTCCAACGCTTAGCATGTGAGGGACCCACTCCTCAACGGTAGCCCTACGGGACCAAGATCTCCGTATTTCATATCAAGGTTCCCACAATCTCATAGCTACTCTAAGCCATACTCATGAAGTCTATATTCTTATCTCATCAATACCATGTGAGGGACGCACCCATACCACATCTCAATCATCAACATCACGTGAGGGATGCACCCATACCACGTCTCAATGTAATCAAGTGACCTCATCACCTACATCTCAGTGCCAAAAATCCTCATGAACTCTTAAAGTTGCATACTTTTATTGAAAATCACTTAAACTTCCCTCACCATACAAGGGTTGGTAGGGTTAGAACAACCCTTCAAAACGTACCCACAACCCTTACAAAATCTCTCCTTTTTCCCCGACATTTCCTTACCCCTCCTTAGCTCAATCTTCCGTAGAAGACCCTGCATCATCGTGAAAGAAATTGTCAGGGCATGTCATCGACATGTGCCCCAACACTCCGCACGTCAAACAAGGCATTATCCCTGGTCCTCCAATGTCAGGACAATTAGTCCTTTCTTTCCCGTGCCCATGAAGTCCACAAACCGGGCAAATAACCTCAAGAGGGTGAGGGCAGTAGGTGCAGTTGTGCCCTTCCTGGTTGCACAACTCGCACATATAGTCGGGATCTATCTCCCCCACCAATTCTATTATTATAGGAACATCTTCCATAGAATCCTCCAGAAAAGGTGCTAGATCCTCTTCAATTTCCTCGAGAGGTTCCATTATCCAAGGAATATCTTCCATAAGATCCTCCGGCAACGATGATAGGTCCACTTCATCTTCCTCGGGAGGTCCCTCCTGAAAGTCCACATTAACTTCCAAACTGGAGTTGTTGGAAACAGACACCAAATCTATTGGACAGCTAAGGGTTCCTTTATCCCACAATTCCGTGTATTCCACGTTACTCGACATATCTGTATCATAACATAGAACTCATAAATAATCAACAGCAGTTCTAATAAAACCAATTTTGGTTTCGGGAAATTTCTTATATATCATATCATGCATTGTGTTTGGGGAAATTGCCAAATCTTCACACTTTGTTTTTTTTTTGTTTCTGGGAAAATCTCTAAATTCCTGTTGTTTGTTTCTCAGTGTGGGGATATCAGGGGAGTGCATCCTACGTTGCTATGTTTGATATGTCCAGTTATGATGACTGTACTTTACTTTGCTATCTTTCATTGTCGTTCTCAGATTGATTGTTCAGTCTGAGTCACTCGAAGTAAATTAATCCGACCCCCAGTCAGCGGACTCCGAAGAGTCGGTCAGTTGGGATTCTTATCTGTCAGTGAGACATGAAACCGTCTTAATCTTACTTCGATGATTCAACTTCCCGTTTCGCTCTGATACCATGTGTAACGCCCCGCCCTTTCCGAGAATTCAGAGTCTAATTTGATCCTTATAATATGTACAATAGGCCTTAATTTGAACAATGGGCCCCACCATTTTCTTATCTACGATTATAACCTTCTAATTTACCATTCCAATGGCATTTTTGTAAATATCAATATCTTTGAGAAATCGGGGTGTTACAAGCCCACACTCCTTCGGTATGCACGTGATGCAACTCTGGGGCCTCCTTAGGCGATGAGGGTCCCGCCAGGAGGAATATCATGATGATGAGAGTCACATCGGCCTCCTTAGGCGATGAGGGTCCCGCCAGGGGGAATATCATCAAGAAAAAATGAAAGAGTACTGTGGTTTACCTTGACGATGAGAGTCTCGTCAAGTGATGACTATGTATATGTGTGATGGGTGTGACTCATTACATTTGCACTTACATACATAGCATTGATTTCAGATGTTTTTGGATGATCATATACTATATAGATGCATGTTATATATACTAACCACGTGGTAGCCCTGATCGGAAAACCTACTGGGCGCGTTGATCTAACGCCCTATTTCCATCCTTAGAGGATAATGTAGGAAAAGGGAAAGGGAAAGAGAAGGTCGAGGACCAGGAGGGGACCCAAGCTTAAGCGCTTGAGTGTTGGAATGGATTTATAGTTTACTATCATTTGAATTACATTTTATGGACATGTAATAACTAGTAACTTTGCTATGGTTTGTTTATGGTTTGATATTAGATGCTTGGTTTAAGCAGTTTTAATGGGAGACTTGTAGCTATCTATTCAGTTTAATTCTGCAATTGGTCTAGTTTTATTCCGCATGACTTGATTAGTTCCATGTGTGGATTGTTATTCATGGTTTAGTCCATGCACACATGGGTGGCCAGTTAAGGGTCGGACTTGGGTAGTCCGGACTTAGTTCGAGTCATGACGTCGTCCGCCCTCTTCCGGTGTTATTATATTAATATTTTTAAAAAAAAATTAGACTCTGAATCTAGGAAAGGACGGGGCGTTACAGAAGAAGACTTAGGTTATTTGGTATTTTGTTTACATTTTGAGGGAATGTAATTTTGTAGGAGTTATGAACATGGTAATGTAATAATTTATGTTTAAACTCCTAGATGCTTGTGTTAGACTTGATATTTGTAATTTGACTTATGTGGGATCTTTACACTTTGCCTTGAAATGTAAATGATTATCATTCAGATGCATCAGATATTGTTATATATTTCCGCAGGTTTATATTAGTGTGCGGCAAATGTTAACATGGACTTTTGTCCGTGCGCACACACTAGTTGGGCCAATTGAGGGTCAGGTCTTCAGACTCGGACTCAGCTCGCATCGTGGCGCTTTCACCTCCCTCTCTCCACCAATTTATCCACACAATCCTACTCTGATTGTAACGGCTGTCCCTTTTTCACTAAAATCGGAGTCTTTTTTTTTTTTTGAAATAAAAAGAGTGACAAAGGCGCGGGACGTCACGACGCGAGTTAAGTCCTAGCTTCTAAATCCCGACCCTTAACTGGCCAACCTACGTGCGCGTGCAACGAAGTCCACGAGAACGGTTCACACGTAGACGTAAGCTCGCGGAATATAACTTAATGCGGAACATTATAATAGAGACTATCCTACCAGTTTTAGATAACAAGGAAGTACGGCACTTAAATTACTAAAATACCCCTAAATTCATAATTATATCTCAAAATGATAATGTCCAAAGTAAAGACCAAACCATAGTAAGAAATCTACATTATTACAGTCCGACGAGCTAAGTTACTCAAATTACATATCCAAAAATAAATTAAAGTAAACTAATTAGCTCGCTTCCTCCAAGCTCCTACACTTGGCTCCCGTCATGTCCTCCATTTCCGCCATCCCCTGCGTCATCAGCTAGGGTAAAAGTAGGGCGTTAGACAACGTGCCCAGTAGGACTCCAAGTAATAATATAATGAAAACCATAAAATGAATGCCATACCATGGGTGTCTATGTCATGAGTCCCACCCATCATCCATACCATCGTGATGCCATATCCCCCTTGATGGCAAGGCTTCATCAAGGTGTCCTCATGTTTGATTCTCAGTCGCCCCGACGGAGCATGGACTCCGGTTATATCTCAACACATCAAGATATCCCCATGTTTGCTTCTCGGTCGCCCCGACGGAGCATGGGCTCCGGTTATAGCACATCAGGCTATCCCCATGTTTGCTTCTCGGTCGGCCCGACGGAGCATGGACTCCAGTTATAGCACATCATGCTATCCCCATGTTTGCTTCTCGCTCGCCCCGACGGAGCATGGACTCCGGTTTCATTATTTTCCTGGCCATGCCATGCATGAGATGTAAATGCATTATGCTATGTAATATATATAATTCATAGCCTTCATATATAATTCATAGCCTAATCATATGATTCATAGCCTTAAAATATAATTCATAGTCTTAGCATATAATTCATATCCTTAAAATCCATCATAAACATATCATAGGATTACCAAAATAATTCAATAAAGCATCCATACACGCATAGTCCATGGCTTACAACAAGGTTGGAATCTTACCGAATACCGACTAGCGTCCCTTTACGTTTTCCGTCCACAAATCCGGTCGCCGATCGCGCACCGCTTACGATGTCCGATACCTTATTACATATGAATAATCAATCCATGCTTTTAACCATTATTAAGTCCCTAACTCATGCCTTAGTGGGGTTCGGCCATACACCATGGCCGAACCCTACTAATTAGGTTTGTGGGTCCCATCTTAATCCATTGATTATTTTAATTACATAAGTCTAAAAACCAGCACCCTAGGCTTTATTAATCACACATAAGGTTGTTACTTAGAGCCCCTAATTCCATGACCATCTCCCATTTGGCCGAACCCCTGGTTCTTCATTTTGGCCAATATTTACTGTTTTGCCACTACCTCTTTTCCATGACTAATCACTCATTCATTCATGCATAATTAAGTCCATAACTGGTCACAAACGTAGATCCATTAATGATCCCTAACTTAGATCCGTTAATGACCCATCAACCATGTCATATGATCATTAAAATTAGCCATTTTTCTTAACTTAATCCTTATTCATTCAAACACATACATACCCCATACTTAGCCCATCAATTGGCTCATAAGATGGGTCATGGAATCATTAAAATCAGCCCCTTTAATTTAACCTAATCCCCATTTTTTTCCTTGGGTCTTTTGTTGCACTTTAGATCCATCACAAGTCCCTCCATGAGGGGATTCCATCATACATTTAAATCATTAACCTTGATCGTTATTTGATACATTTTTGAGTCCATTAATGACTCGTTTAATCATGCCATACTCCCCATTCTTTTCATGGTTCCAAAACACCTAAGTTCACCAAAATCTTTCCATGGTTTTATTTTTAAAACATTATTTCCATCTTTTCATATCCATTAAAATTATGAATACATTACCATAGGGTTCAAAGCATTCCATCCATAAAATCTCTCCATGGTTTTCCTCATTTAAAAACCCCTTTAAAAATCACTAACATTCATTCATTTAAAACTTTAAAAATCATTAACCACTTAACATAGCCTCCATTCTCTAAACCCATTAAAATTCTAACACCATCACCATAAGGTTCATGGTCCATCATTCATTCATGCCTTTTAAGGCCACAAAAATCATTCACATCTCCCATAAATTTCCTCATTTAAAATCCCTTTAAAAATCACTACATTTAATCATTAAAACCTTAAAATCATAAATCATCCTTCCATGGCTTCCATTTTAAAACCCTATTAAATCACATACATTCATGCTTAAAACAAATTTTAATACCAATGTCCTTAATGCATCTATTCATTTTTCTTAATCTCTCCTTCCCATTTTGTCCATTTCTCACTTCATCTTTGGATGGATTTGAGATCTAAGGCCCATGATGTTTTTGGCCACCATCTAAGAAATGGATTCCATTTTTAAACCATAAAAACCTAATATCTTGTTTAAAGATACTTACAATCCGACGGCTCCTCCGACTTCCTTTGCTCCCTTTGGATTCCTTGGCCTCCTTTCTTCTTCTTCTCCTTTGTTGGTCGGCCAAGATGTGCTTGATCCAATGAAAAACTCCAATGCTTGGTTCGGCCAATGATGGAGTAGATTTGAGAGAGAGAGAGAGAGAGAGAGAGAATGGGAAAAACTATCCCAAGGTCTTGGTCTTGGAGTGATGGGCCAACTCTTGAGCTTCTTTCTTCTCTTCTTAGTTTTCTTCTTTCTTTCTCCTTGGTGTGGGGGACGACAATGAGAGAGCAAGAGAGGGAGAGAGTGAAAGAGTTAGATGGAAAGAGATGGAGAAAAGAGATAAGATTCATCTCATTTGGTTGAGTGACCTACACTCCACCATTTAATTCCTCCCACCAACCAACATGGGCTAATGTGCTTAGTGGCGGTGGGTGGGATAAAACCACCACTTAAGCCAACAGTTTTGGCCTTTGGAGATGAGATGGTTTTGGTCTTCCATTTGACCATTTGACCAACTTAATTAATGTGATTAATTAAATTCTTAACTTAGGTTAATTAATCCCCATTTAATCTCCTTTTAATCTACTTGATTCCTCTCCATGTATCCACCCATGGTTGACAAATTCAACCATGGTGGCCGGCCCCACCAATCCTTGATCCACACTCCACCTCACTTGGTGAGGTGGAGGTGGGCCCCATTCAGCCATGTCACCTTGGTCTATTCACCACTAACTTAGGTGATTTAATTAAATCCATTTCTACTACTTGGATCACCATTGGGGCCATGGCCCAATTACATTCACCTCCTACCCATTTACCTTAGAGCTTACATCATCTTGATCCATTGGGTCCCAAATGGATATTGGGCCCAATTTGACCATCTTTGGCCCAATTAACTATCATTGACCATTTAAATGAGTTTCATCCAACCCATGGTCCATTGGACCATACTTGGGCCTTTGCCCCAAATTTTGATCCACTTAACATCTATTCCATCAAAATTCCCAATTTCCATCATTAAAATAAATAATAGCCACATATATATTGATTTAAAAATTCCGGGCTATTACACTGATGTCGGTGGTCAGGGGGAGGGTGCTCTACAGACCAAGGTTGGTGAACATTTCAAAAGTAGGAGTATGCAGGTGAAAGTCCTTCACTATTAGTGGGGGTGTAATTCCCCACTTAGTGATTTGGAGATAACCCAAGGTTGGGTGAATTTGAACAGTGGATGTAGGTTATTTAACCGAACAACTATACATCGATTGCCTATGTGCTTGATTATATGTGTGTGTAATTATTAATTGGCACATCTCTTGTTCACTCACATTACTACACCTTGATTAACCCCACCCTTTCACATTATTAAGTCATTGTTAACCAAGAAAATTTTAAAGAATCGAAAAATTGGCGTTGTTCTATTCACTTCCCTCTTTAGACAATTGGGTTCTAGCACTCCAAGACTTTTAATTGATATCAGAGCCTCGTGCTCTTTACAAGGATTTAACCATCCGAGCTGACCTCTGTGCTAGAACAATCCATGGATGCCCAAAAATTCATGTATCATTTTCTTTTATTTGTGCACTCTATATTAGTATTCTTGAAAGCAAAAACAGAGAAAATTATGGCATCCTATGATGATGATGCTTGGACTTCCATTCAAAATGAATTTTTGGAAACCTTTTCAATGGACAATCCAAACACTACATCTTGTCTAGACATATGCTATCTTGTAGATACCCTTGCTCCTTTGAATTCTATGACATGTACCTTTACCTGCAATCAAGAAAAGGGTGAATCAAATGAGGAAAAATTGAAGACCTCAATGGTTAGCTTTGAAGAGTCTGAGTCTGCATCAAATATGGAGAAGTACACTGGAGGTAAAACTTTAAATATTTTTGTAGCCTCCATAAAATCTGAACCAAATGAATGACTAGTGAATCAGAGGATGAGGGAAACATTGATGACCTTCAAGAATCATTTAATGAGTTGTACCTTGAAAGTATGGAATTGGCTAAAAAGGCCCATGAACTTAGAAATGAAAATGTTCAACTTTCAAGCCTTTTTGAAATTGAGAAATTTGAGAAGGAAGCTCTCTCAACAAAATTCAATTGATGAAGTATTGAAGTTGAGAAAAAGTGAAGTTGATCTTCAAGGCCAAGTGGACTTATGTGATAAGAACCACAAAAATTTAGTTAAAATGAAAAGATGACTTGAAAACAAAATCTAAATTTTCAGCTCAAATTTGGAAAGATTGAAACAATACAAATCTCAATTTCATGACAAATTCACTCAAGGTGAGGAGAAATTAGAAAAACTACTCAACTCCGAGAAGAAGTATAAGGATAGATTTGGGCTTGGTTACAATGAGGAAGATGATAACAAACCCAAAAATCCTATTACTTCTGTCAAAAGCAAATCCTCCATTCTCTCAAACAAAATGTGCTACTATTTGTGGAAAAATCGGACATTTTAGATTTGAATGCCTTATAAGGAAAAGTCATTTGAGAAAGCACTCCTTAGTCCCTCAATCCAATGTCGTGAATCATGGAAGGTAAAGGAGAAACAAAAATTCAAATTTCAATGTCTTGAATCAAAAATTGAAAAATATTCTTAAGAAATTGGGGAACCCAAAACTCAAAACCATCAATGGGAAGTTGTATTGCAAATCTGGCCAAAAAGTTTATCAAAAGGCCTTGTGTGCTTCCCCTTCTCATGAATGGGTTCCTAATAATAAAAGCCTCATGATTCATACGTCTTTGAATGTTGAAAGACAATCTAAATGGTATTTGGATAGTGGATGCTCTCGACATATGACTGGTAATAGCTCATACATGTCGGATTTGGCTAACTCCAATGGTGGCTTAGTTGTATTTGCTGATGGCAATATGGCAAACATTATTGGGAAAGGTAATTTGAGTTTGTCATCATCAGCTGTGATTAATGATGTTTATCTTGTTGACCGTATTAAACATAATTTGCTTAGTATATCTCAGTTGTATGCTAAAAATCGAGTAGTTACCTTCCAGAAAAATTATTGTAAGGTTTACTCTAAAGAAGGTAAAGTTATTTGAATGGCATACTTTAGATAATTGTTATGTTTTAGATAGTACTTCAACTCCAATTAAACACTCTTGTCTTATGTCCAAAATTAGTGAGGCTGAACTTTGGCACCAAAGCCATGGACATGTAAATTTTAGAGATTTGTCCAAATTAAGTGATCACATTAAAGGGTTGCCAAAGGTTAATTGAAATGAGAAAACCATATGTGGTGATTGCTTGAAGGGTAAACAAATTAGAGCAACCCTCAAAAATAAGAATATAGTTGCCACCTCTAGACCTCTAGAGTTGATTCATATGGTATATTGAATTTGTAATATAACTTGTATATCATGTATTTTTCAAATGATGTATTTTGGGTTGGAGATATCTATTATATCTGTAATTCTTAGCTTCTAGGTTTTGTCATGAATTTGACAAAGGAGGAGATTGTTAGTGTTCCGGCTTGCCGAGTCCCTTGTTTGTCAAATCCACGACTTGAGTGAAGCATTGCCATGAAGTTAGAAGCTCAAGAATCAATAATCAAGTTGTGGTTGAATCAAGATCAAGATGGAAGATCAATCAAGATTCAACGGATCATCAACATGTATGGCAATCACACAAGGTAAACAGCCCATAAAAGATTCTAGGTGAACCCACACCTCAGGATGACCTTGCCTAGGCTTAGAGATCACATCTGGAAAATTTAAGTAGCCTAGTGGTTGTTTGACCCATAACCAAAACATAAACTTAAAATGGAAAAACATTGATTTTACTGTTATTAGTGCCCCGGCTTGTCGAGTCACCTATTTGTCAATTACATGACTTACGTGAAGCCTTGCCTCGAAAGATTGAAGCATTGAAGCAAGATTCAAGGTGTGATGAGGACTGAACCAAGAGCTACAAAAGATGGAAGATCAAGTGCATGCTTCATCATTACAACTATATGGCAATCACAAACGTAAATTGGCCATAGATTACTTTAGGTGGAACCCAACACCATAGGATGCCCATGCCTAGGCTTAGATCTCACATCTGGATAATCTATATAAGCCTAGAAGGTGTTTGACAAAAAACAGAACAAGGGACTTAAAATGAAAAACCATTAAATTCACTTTCAGGGAAGACACATAGTGTCGGCGATCTTTCTCCAATGACATCAGACGACTAATCGTGGTCATACGAACAATCGTCGGATATACAAAGGGTTCTGGAAGGAATGGACTGTTGTTGATGTACAAATTTTACATTTATAAATCTCGAAAGCACACGAACCATTTATAGTATAGCGTTATGAGTGCGAGGTCGAACCCAAATGAAATCCACAAAATATATGCTTAAAATTGAATTGGTACCTTTTAAAAAGATGTAATCTTAAGAAATCTAATCATTGGAATTACAATTTTAATTTAGATCTTAGAAATTCAAAGTTAACACCATTATTATCTAACTTATGAATTTAACAAGTTGAGAATCAAATCCATCTTTTCTTTTTTATTAAAATGGTGAAAAATGAATAATGGCAGTCTAATCTTAATTTAAAATCACATGTTTTAATACCAAAATATCATATCTCCAATCCTAGTTAAAGACTCTTGAGAGAGAGATAGTTTGAATACAAAGAAGTATATGAACATACAATAATAAAATACTGAAAATAAATCAAACATTTAGAATACAACAAACAGACAAAGTAAATGACATCACTAAATAGAGTAAATAATGGAAATAAATTGACAAGGAAAGTAAATGATAAAATAAAACAAAACATAATTTAAAGGTGGTTATGGAATTCTTCTCTCATCGCCCAAAATAAATGAATAAATAAGAAACATAGATCTGAAATTCAACGCTTAGAATTCAAAATCAATTCATGGCATTTAATTAAAAATTCATAAACTTTTTTTTTTTTGGAAAGATTTCAAATTCAACACTTACAACCTAAGTTCTAACCATTAATTAAACAAAGTATACAAATTAAAACTTAAATAAAAAGGACATTGAAAAGAAATCTGAATAATCGGACTTTCCAGGTCAAATTCAAATTTTGGCTTTCGGGTAATGGGTTATTTATGGACTCGAGAAAAATGGATGAAGGGTGGAGATTTAATCTGGGTTTGAGTTAATGGATTATAGGATTGGATTAGATCTCATTGGAAATGGGTGGATGGAATTTTAAGTTGAAAAAGGTAAGGACTACATGGTTTACACGAATTTTGGTGGTTTGGGTCTCAAGGTAGCTTGGGCTCAAAGAAAGGAAAGGAGAGAAGTTATGATTGGTTTTTGGCATGTGATTTTCGAAAATGGCTAATGGAATTAGGGTTGGTTTAATGCAATGCAAATGAATGGATGAGATTGAGAGATAAGATGAATGAATGGATGGATGATAATGAGATGATGTGGAGGGTTGACCTAGGTGAAATTCAAATGTAGTGCTGTGGATTTGTGAAAATCGTGTGTAACATGGAAGATTGGGATGATAAGGTGTGTTAGGATCCTAGGAGTGTATCTAGATGGATTTTTGTCTAAGTGCATGGAGAGTTTTTAGTGCTAAAATCGTGTGGGGTATGTGGAGGGATAGGGTGGTCAAAAAGCTACTTGGGCTCGAAGTTGTTCTAACTTAGGGTTTTTAATGAATGGATGGCTTGGATTACTTTGGGTTAAAATCTAATGGTTCTACGGTGATCTAATAAATATGAATTATATGAGTGACATGGTACCTAATGAAGGGTTGTGATTTAAAGGTGGAGATGGATAGATGATATGATTAATGACCTAGATTTAATGCAAGGTATGCTATGAGATGGATTAGCGTGGAGGCTCTAGGGTTTTACCTAATATGTATGCATGAAGTGGATGGTTGTGATGAAATGTCTTGACATCTAATGGTTGGGAAATGGGTACCTAAAATTAATTATGTAAACGATGAGGTGATTTATGAATGAATGAGATTCTAAGGTCAACCTATATGATAGATGGATTTGATGGACAAGATCTAAGATAATGCATTTATGGATTGGATAATGTAGGTGGATCTAGAGTTTTATCTAATTTTTGTAGATGAGATGGAATGTGGAGATCTAAGATGGGGAATGGAGGGTGGAGATGAGTTGCATGAAGATGAAGGGTTAAGATTGAATGTATCATGAATGGAAGATGGAGATGGAATGTGCATGGAAGAGAGCTTGTGGAACAGGGTGAATTTCAAACTTGGACCATAATGCTATTGGACTTTGGATCTTGGACCTCAACTCATGGACTTCATCTTAGGCCCAATTGACTTGAACTTGAGCTTGAGAACTTGGGCCTTTGTTAGACTCTAGAGTGCTCATTGGCCTAGCCCATTTGTGATAAGTGCATTGACTGCCTTTGGCCTAGCCCAATGCTTGCTTGTGGAGCTTAACTTGGCCAATTGAAGTGGATCGATGGTCCATAGATCTTGAATTTCAACCTTTGGCTCCTAAATTGGAGGATCTTTCTTCTAGAATTCAATAATCAATCTCACCACTTAAATCTAAAAATATTGAATTAATCTCGACTCTCATAACTGGATCCAGATTAATCAATTTACATTAAAAATCCTAAAAGTGGAGTAAAATTAATAATTAAAATTCTAGATCTTCCATTTTAAGTTCAAAACTTGCAATTATCCACTAATTTGAGATTGTTTTTCTGAACTTTCCATTTTATCTACAAAACTTGAAAATGACATTAAATGCATGTGATACATACAAAATCAAGGCTAACTAATCCAATAATTGGGGGTAAAATAATATTTTAGTGCTCAACAAATACCCCCAAACTTAGATTTTTCTAGCCTTCGAGCAAAACTACCTAAAAACTCTAAAAACAAAATGTCCTAGTCTAATCCTAGTCTAAACCTAGACTAAAACCTAAAATAAATCTAAACGTACGCCACTTTCGCTGATACTCTCGATTGCATTTATCGTATGCAGCAAGCCTTTAAACCCTTAGGTTACCTCTAGTGGACGAGTTATAGTCACGTGAGAGCTTTCATTGATAATACCCACAAATATCAACATTTTTAATAAGAACACATAGATAAGGGGTCTAAACATCATACAACTCAAAAATTCATTTTACAAGGCTTATACCTGGAGTGTAGTGTGTTATTAGCCAATATTAAGATAAACTTATCTTTCCAAATAGACCCAAGTTTTGTTCACACCATTAGAAAATGCGCTTTGAATACAAACCTCACTGGATATGTCTTTCGGAAAAATTAACACTCAGAGGTTTGGTTTCATTTTCTCTCAAAGTATATTTGAGTAGAATTTATGTATTCAAAATCAAACTATCTCTCATATGTATTAGAAAAGACGGTTCATATCAAAGAAAATGAATGATCTCATGAATAAGTGCCACTTTCCTGAGAACGTTAAGTCAAACACCATCATTTTTCTTTCACTATTCTCAACATAAAATACCATATTTCGACTTAAGATCAATAGGACTTCCTAATAGGACAAAACATGGCTTATGACTGGATCAAATCAATGAAGGATAATAAGACTAAATATTTTGAATAAAAAAAGTTAAAAGTCTTCATAATGTAAAATGGGATATTCTTCCTCTATTTTTTTCTTCTTTTCAGCACTTTTCAAAATATTTTTTTTTCACATCCTTCTTTTGATGTCTGGATGTTCCCTTTTTTTTTTCTTTTTTCTTTTTCTTTTTTCAGATGCATCATTCACACATTTTTTTTCTTGTCTTTTCAAGTGCCTTTTTTTTACAATAACTTCCCAATTTTTCATCTCTAACTTTTCTCAGTCCCTAGGATAGGTCACAAATATTTCAATTTTGACTCAAACTCCACAACCGGAGTTGGGTACGGTAAACATGACTAACAATAAAACAAGCTATATAAGGCTCAATTGGGAAACTATTAAGATAAGATGACCAAAAATAGGTAGGCTTAAAGGCTCAAACGATCCAAAAATGGCCTCCATCATATCCTAAGCTTCAACAGGTGATTTCGTTGTTTCAAATAAATTCAGAAAAATTCAAATGTAATAACCCAAATTTGATGGCGTTCTCAGTAATATGACCAAAATGAAGAATAATGAGATCAACAACGACTCAATGCGCTACCAAAGAAAATATAATTGACTTATAACCCTCAGAAGAAAAGAATTTCTCTAAAGCTCACTGGATTAAGTCTCCACTGGCATTCCTCAAGTGATTACTCGACTCGTGAATATTCTTCTTTTTCAGACTAAACTTAATATGGCTGCGTATGGAAGTTTCCAAGTATAAATCCTATAAAAGTCTTTTCAGAAAAATATGATTTAAAGATTTTATCTACGTCTTAATGTTAAAAAAATGTGACTCTTTTTACTTGAGATCGTCAAGACGTTCCTTCTTAAACAAAATTTGACAGACTTTTTCAGCCCCAAGGAGTCTCAGACTTCACTTACTCTTCCCTTAAAATATTAAATTTGTCCTTTCTTCTTCTTTTTTTAATTTTTTTTTAATTTTTTTTATACCAAAAAAAAAATTGGACTTAACAAAGTGTAACCCCTCAATACCCCCAAACTTAAACTGAACAGTTTCCTCAATGTTCCCTAATCTACAGTGATCAGATGTAAATCAGTAAAAATTTGGAACAGTACTTTTTCGAGTTTAGAGGTACCTGAAAAGGCTTACAACACAACACCTATAAACCAACACAAACAATAATCCTAAGCTGCACTGACTCGATGAAAACCTAAACTAGATACTAAGGACTCAGATCAACTCTGTCGTAGACAGATGGGTAGGTGGGTTTGGGTGATGGATGGACCGAAAATGGGTGAGTAGTTAAATGGATAAATGGGTGTGTCGGTGTGTAGGTAAATGGATAAATGGGTGCATGGGTGCATGGGTAAATGGATCTTCCTTGTCAGTTCTGGTCAGATGTTGGACCTGTAGGTTGGCTATCATGTTAGAGATAGGCTGATAGGCAGATCTTGTGATGGTTCTGGTGTGGGTGTGTAACACCCCGCCCTTTTCACTCTAATTTTCAGAGTTTATTTTTTTTTTTTTTTTAAATAATAATAATCAACAAGTGATCGGGGCGGAATGTCACGACGCGAGTTAAGTTCGGATCTCTAAATCCGACCCTTAACTGGCCAAGCCCATGTGCGTATGAACTAAGTCCATAAAACTGATCCGCACATGGTATATATTTACCTAGTGGAATTAATTTAATCTAGATCTAACTGAGGTTATAATAGAACCTATGATTAATCCAATTTCCATTTTTAGAAAGCAAAGTACCTTATTTATTCTCCAAAATCACTAACCGATCTTAACTAATTGTTTAATCCAAACATCCAACATACAACAAACCATAGCATCTAATTACTACATTATTACATGCCAACATCTAATTTAAACAAATTACATTGTTTCAAATAAATCAACTAACAAATCCATAAACAATCCATTCATAGTCCATTGCAATTATTCAAATCGCCCAAGTTTTCGTACTTGGTCCTCTTCTCCAACCACGTTCTTTCCTTTCCCTGCATCATCCACTAAAGATATAGATAGGGCGTTAGATCAACGCGCCCAGTAGTGTTTCCGAGTAGGGCTACCACATGGTTAGTCAAAAACATGCAAATAGGATAATAGTTATACATGTGTGACAAATTCTATAAAAATATGCTATGTATGAAATGAGCATGTAATGAGTCCCACCCATCACCATTCAACATAGCCATCACTTGACGGGATTCTCATCGTCAAGGTAACCCACAGTGGTCTTTCGGACGCCCCGACGGAGTGTGGCCTCCGGATTCCTCCTGATGGGATTCTCATCATCAGGGTACCCCACAATGGTCTTTCGGACGCCCCGACGGAGTGTGGCCTCCGGTTACTTCCCCATCATCCCATGCTATGCATGAGATGTCTATGCAAACATGCCATTTGTAAATATAACATTTGATTCAAATAACTTAATCAAATAAACATAAAACAGCGAATAAGTTGTGTGGTTACAACAAGGTAGGAAACCTACTGTAGTTTACTTTGTTCGATCCTTCCTTTGGACCGTCTTCCGATCACTTCTCGCTCACCGTTCTAAAAATCCGAATACCCTATGCACATGGCAGCAACTTAATCATTATCCACCTAATTTCCAGCAAAGCTTTATGTTCCAAGAATCACCTAGTGGGGTTCGGCCAAAGCCATAGCCGAACCTCATCCATTAGAACATTGGTCATTCATTTATTTAATTAAAACCTATCTAATTACCCAAACTTCTAAACGAACCTTAGTAGGGTTCGGCCATACATTATGGCTGAACCTTACCTCTTTGGTTTTAGCCCATTTATCCCATCATATGATCATTTTATTTTTGATCATTTCAGCCATAATTACGATTGTGCCATTGAGACCAACCTTTGCTTTAAATTAACTAACTTTCATCACCAAACATAAAACCATCTTTAGTGGGGTTCAGCTATACACATGGCTGAACCTCATCACCTAATTTGATCCTTCTTTAACCCTCCATATCCTCATATAAACCAACAATTATATCCCACAATTATCATTAGTGGGGTTCGGCCATACACATGGCCGAACCTCACCAATGTGATTTTATACTCAATTTCCATCATTCATATTGGCCGATTACCTACCCATACTAACTCCATAAACAACATATATTATTCTTAAATTAAAGCATATAAATAATACCTAATGTTCATCATAAACTTAACCCAATTATTCCACCAAAACAGTCCATGGATTTTCATGGTTTCCATGGTTTCCATGGGGTTCTCAACATGAAAACCCACACCGTTTTACATGGGGTTCGGCCCTCTATCATGGCTGAACCCAATGATTACATTTTACTGTTTTTAAACCTTAATTAACCAGGTAATAATTGTATATCTAAATCAGGTTTTTAACCTTCAAAACAGTCCTCCAAAATTAGCCCAATTTCATAGGGTTCGGCCATGTATATTGGCCGAACACCATGAGATTAATTTTGAATATTTAGTCCTTCATCTTAGGTCTGAAACCAGCACCCTAATCCATGTTTTTTTTAACCATTGTAAAACATGTATTTACTTCTTAAAATAACAACCCAAAACAGTCCATCACTTCATGATTTATTTGTTCCAAATACATCAAAACAATACCATTATTTGCATGGGGTTCGGCCCTCCATGGTGGCCGAACCCTATGACCTTTGGTCTTGAATTATTTAATCATTCATCTTTGTACAAAACAAACTTCCTTATTTATGTTTTAACCTTTTTAAAACACATACTTAAAATCATCTAAAAACAGTCCCAAAATTGTATGGTTTTAATTTCCAAAAACCATCTAAATAAATCCAACATTTCCATGGGGTTTGGCCATCCAATGGGCCGAACCCTATGGTCCACCTTTTGATCTCATTCATGTACTTCTAACCAACATTTAACCTTTGTTAGATTCAGCCATCAAATAGCCGGATCATATTTCTTAATTAAACAACATAGTTTATCGAACACCTACCGTTTCCGCGACTCCTCCACTTGATCTTTACTCCCGCTTGTTCCTTCTCTTTTTGCTGAACTTGTCTTGATGAAAAGGAATCAAACCAAGGACTGATTAACAACCAGCTACTGCTCTTAGTTTTTAGAAAGATAGAGGACGTTCAAGAGAGATAGAGAGATAGAGAGATAGAGAGAGTGAAAATCCTTTGCTTGACCAAAAAAACAGCCCAAGGTTAATTCAGCCCTTGTGTAACTCATCTCCCATAATTAGAATCCTTTAAGTTCCTTGGGGTTTCATCTATGAAATGAAACACCAAGGGTTCCCAACGGTTTTGCTGTGTGCATTCCTCACACTATCCATTTTGCATTAATTTTTGCATGTGGGAGTTTCACATGTAAATGAAACTCCCATGTGCTTCATCCTCCCTCCATTGGTTGTCTCTTTGAATACTTAAGCATGGAATAAACCCTCATGCCTTTTCCAACGTGTAGTCTAATTTTTTTGAATTTGAAAAGTCAAGGACCCTTTTTTTAACTCCATGAAACGGCCACTCCAATTGTCTCCATCTTTGGAGTTTCATGCATAGGCCATAATTTCCATGCAACCAAATAAAACTCCCATGTGCTTCATTCTCCTTCATTCCTACATTTGTAACTCTCAAAGCCATCATTCTCATATCTCCATGGTAGCCGTTACATGCATGAAATTGTTCATGCATGCAGCCAACGTCCCTAGCAACCTTTGAGTTTTCAAGAAGTAACTCCCATTCAAAATGTAACTCCCATTTTATTCATCACCTAAATGGGGGTTACATGCATGGTAATGTCTCCCCATGCACCAACGTTTTTCTTGCTCAAAATTGGAATTTAAAACACTTCTCCTCCCATTCACACACTTCACTCACTTACATTAAAAATACATATTCATTCAACTCATTTATTCAACTCACCCAACCTAAGTTACTCATTTAATTTAACTTAACTAATAAACTCAACTTAACTAAACCAACCATTCATTTCAACTCAAACCAAACTCAAGTAATTAATAAACTTAAATTTACTAAGCTTGAACTCAATCCATGGTTAATCATGCCATTCACACGACCCATTGGGTCCCATCTAGCCACTTTGACCCATTTATCAAAATCTGACCCAAATATGATTCTTGACCCGTTTAAATTTATCTTACCCATTTATTTGTTTTGTAAACCAACTATCATCCTTTGGGTCTTGATTGAGCCATTGACCCATTTAAATTCCAATCAATTTTTATCACAATGGCAATTCCGTAAATATGAATATTTTCACATAAACTGATAACTTTGAAATTCCAGGGTGTTACAATACAATAATCTTTTTATAATTTTCGTCCCGAAAATCGAACGAAGTAGGATTTCAAAGTAAATCATACAAACAACTCAGGGTGAGATGTTCTCATCTCCGATTCTAATTCCCAAGTGGCTTCCTCAACACCATGTCGATCCCATACCACCTTGACGAACTGAATCGCTCGGTTACGCAACACCCTTTGCTCACTTTCCAATATTCCAACCGGCTTCTCGACATAAGTGACGTCGCTTTGCACATCTATATCTTGCACATTCAACACATGAGATGGATCAGGGTTGTACTTCCTCAGCATAGATACATGGAATACATCATGTAGAGACGCCAATTGCGAAGGAAGTGCCAACTGATAGGCTACATCTCCCATCCTTCTGATAATTGAAAACGGTCCCACATATCTTGGCGACAATTTTCCTTTCTTCCCAAATCTCATGTGCCCTTTTCGTGGCGAGACCTTCAAGAATACCATGTCTCCCACTTCAAATTCGAGAAACCTCCTCCTTTTATCCGCATAGCTCTTTTGCCGACTCTGTGCGGTCAACAAATGTTGACGTATCAACTGGATCTGTGCAGTAGTTTCTGCAACCAACTCAGGTCCTATCAGTGCAGGTTCGCCAACCTCGGTCCAGCACACTGGTGACCTGCATGGTCTACCATACAAAGCTTCGAATGGTGCCATCTGGAGGCTTGCCTGGTAGCTATTGTTATAAGAAAATTCCACCAATGGCAAATGATCCTCCCATCCACCTTTGAAGTCTAGCATGCACGCCCTCAACATGTCCTCCAACGTTTGTATTGTTCTTTCCGATTGTCCATCGGTCTGTGGATGGAATGCTGTGCTAATAAGTAGATCGGTTCCCATGGCCGACTGCATGCTCTGCCATACCCTGCCGGTGAATCGGCCATCTCTATCAGACACTATAGTCTGTGGAATACCATGTAATCTGATGATATCTTTGATATATCTCCGACCCAATGTCTCTGATGAATCCGTCATCTTGATAGGAATAAAATGCGCGGACTTGGTCAATCGGTCTACCACAACCCATATAGCGTCATTGCCCTTCGAGGACCTCGGCAACCCCGTCACAAAGTCCATGGAAATGTGCTCCCATTTCCATTCCGGCACTGCTAAGGGTTTGAGTAACCCTGGTGGCTTCTGATGTTCTGTCTTAACCTGCTGACAAGTTAAACAATGAGCCACGTAGTCTGCAACATCCTTCTTGAGTCCATGCCACCAATAATGTCTTTTTAAGTCATGATACATTTTTGTGCTACCCGGATGAATGGACAGCTTGCTCTGATGTGCCTCTATCAATAATTCTTTTCTGCAGGTTCTTGGCACATAAACTCTACCCCGGAACATAAGACCCTGTCCTGGTCGTAATTCCCAATCCGGTACAACCTCGCCCTTAGACATCTTGGCCCATGTCTCTGCCATTTCCGGATCTGTTCGTTGCTCCTGTTCAATCTTTGTAACCATGTTGGATCGTATGATCAAATTGTACATACTCCCATGGTTTGTGATGTATAGATTAAACTCACGAATGGAATTCAACATCTCCCATTCAGTCCTGATCAAGCATGCCACTGATGCATGAGACATGCGGCTGAGAGCATCTGCCACTTTGTTGGCCTTTCCCGGATGATATCGGAGCGCAAATTCATAGTCCGCCAGATATTCCATCCATCTGCGCTGCCTCAGGTTGAGCTCTTTCTGATCAAATAAATACTTCAAGCTCTTGTGATCTGAAAATACTTCAAACTTCTCCCCATATAGATAGTGTCTCCAGCTTTTGAGAGCGAAGACCACCGCAGCTAATTCCAGATCATGTGTGGGGTAGAGGCGTTCATGTATCTTTAGTTGTCTTGAACCATATGCCACCACCCGATTACGTTGCATGAGTGAACATCCCAGTCCCTCTCCTGATGCATCACATTGTACTTCATAACCTTTGCCCCTTTCCGGCAAAACTAGAATAGGAGCAGTTGTAAGTCTCTCTTTCAGCTCCTCAAATCTCTGATTGCACAGCTCTGACCATTCATATTTGACTCCTTTCTGCGTGAGTCGAGTCAATGGGGATGCAATTTTGGAGAAGTCCATGATAAACTTCCTATAATATCCAGCCAACCCCAGAAAACTACGGATTTCGGTGACATTCTTTGGTGCTTTCCACTCACTTACTGCTGCCACCTTAGCCGGATCAACGGCTATACCATCTGCTGTTATAACATGCCCTAAGAATTTGACCTCAGGTAGCCAAAATTCGCATTTGCTTGCTTTGGCATACAGCTGGTTCTGTCTCAAGGTGTTCAATACTATTCGAAGATGCTCAGCATGATCCTCCTGACTCTTGGAATAGATCAGGATATCGTCAATGAACACTATAACAAACCGATCCAAATATGGACGGAATATTCTGTTCATTAAGTCCATGAACACAGCCGGTGCGTTGGTAAGACCAAATGGCATGACTACAAATTCAAATAGTCCATACCGTGTTCTGAAAGCTGTTTTCTCAATGTCTTCCTCCTTGACCCGAATTTGATGATAACCGGACATCAGGTCAATCTTGGAAAAATGACTGGATCCCCTCAACTGATCGAATAAATCATCGATCCTGGGTAGAGGATACTTGTTTCGGACAGTTAGCTGATTCAACTTCCGGTAGTCCACACACATTCTGAGTGAACCATCCTTCTTTTTCACGAACAACACTGGAGCTCCCCATGACGATGTGCTGTTCCGAATGCAACCCAGTCTGAGTAATTCATCAAGTTGCTTCTTCAACTCGGACATTTCTGCTGGTGCCATTCGATAATGGGGTAGAGACACTGGTGAGGTACCAGGATATAGCTTGATCTCAAAATTGAGCTCCCTCATAGGCGGTATACCAGGAAGTTCTTTTGGAAAGACATCAACAAATTCTTTCACAATTGCTGGAAGTTCAGTAACTGGTGCTTTGTTGATGACAATATTGTTCAACACCAAGTGATGCAACCCTTCCTGCAATCTGCTTTGCTTGTCGGCACGAACTATATACTGCTTTCCCTCGGGTGACCAAAATGTCACTCTTCGGCGATAACAATCAATATTGGCTTCATAACTAGCCAACCAGTCCATGCCAAATATAATATCGTACTCAGTCATGTCGAGTACCAAATAATTGAACTCAAATCTGAGTCCAGCGAGTTCTGTATTTATGGCCGTGCATATGAGTCCCAAAGACGTGTCTCCGACAGGGGATACTACTGTGAGTGTGGTGGACAGCTTTTGTACTAGTGTTCCAGTAGCAGTTATAAAGGATGCAGATATAAAAGAGTGCGATGCTCCAGAATCAAACAATGCATAAGCATAAGAACTATTGACAACGGCCATACCTTGAATCACAGAATGATCCACATCCTCAGGAGGTTCCAGAGCAAATAGTCGTCCAGATCCGGTAGGAGTAGGCGCCCGTCCCGCCTGATTATATGTCCTGCCTCCTCGGGAGTTAGCTGGCCTAGCTGGTGGACGGAAAGATCCTCTGGAATATGAGAGCCTATTGAGCTTTGGACAGTCTCTCTTGAAGTGACCCGGCTGGTTACAGTGGAAACAGTTGTTCACCCCTTTGAATGACTGGGTGACTGATGCAGATGGGGAGGGCTGGTTAGGACGAAAGCTCCCCGCGGACCCAGTAGATGGTGAGGGTCTACTGAAGTTCGGACGGAAGCCTCTTGTTGGGCTGAAACCCACCCCTCCCACTTGGAGCTCGACGATTGTCAAACCGTACTATTGCATTCAACTCCTTTTCTGCTATTGTGGCCTTACTGACCACCTCAGCCAATGTGGTGCACTTAAATATGGTCACTTTGGCCCTGATGTTTGGCCGTAGACCCCTCTCAAACTTTCTTGCCTTGCGAAGTTCTGTGTCCACCATATAGAATGCATAAATGGATAAACTGAGAAATTCACGGTGATACTCTGCCACTGTCATAGAGCCCTGTACCAAGGACAGAAAAAGTTCCGTCTGTCGCTCCTTCTCCTCCTCCGGAAAGTAATGTTCCAGAAAGGTTGCTGAAAACTCATTCCATGTCATGGCCGTCCTCTCCCTAGCTGGTATGAGTTCCCTCTGCTTCTCCACCACCTTCCACCATTTACCGGCATCTTCTATCAATTGTGATGTAGCCAGTAAAATCCTGTCAGCATGACTCGAGATCTTAAGTAATTTTAAGATCTGAGTGATCTTCTTTAGCCAGTGCTCGGCTCCGACAGCCCCTTCCTTCCCTTTGAAGTAGGGAGGACGCTGTTGTTGAAATTCTCGTGCCATACTGCGGTCACTGGCATCCCTAGAACTTTCACTCCCATTCATATGTTGCTGGAGTACTGAGGTTACCACTGCTTGGACTAATCCCTGAAGCTCAGGCGGCACATGTGGTATATGTACACCACTGTTTCCTTCTCCCTCTTTCTGTGATGCTTCCTCACTCCCCTTTTCTTCCCTCCATGAGTGCTGTGATTCTTCCGCATTGTGAGACTTTTCATGAACAGATCGCTCCCCATCAGGTTGGGTTACCTCTTTCTCATGTACGGATGGCTCCTTCTCATGTACAGATTTTTCGTGTTGTGATAACACTTTTTCATGTTGCATGATTTGCAACACCTTTTCCTTCCCTTTCTGATTCTGAGGGATCTTTTTCTTTGGAGCCATTTCCCTAAATCATAAAACATTATTGACTTAGTTTCCTCATATAGTTTGTATTTTTCACAATGTTGGGGAGATTTCCAAATAAGCATACTTGATTTTCTATTTGTTTTTGAGGGGAGAGTCTCTAAATTTCCTATGCTTGTTTCTCTCGTTTGGGGAGTATTGGGGAATGTATATCCTATTTTACTACGTTTGATAGATGAATTATAATAATGTACTTTTGCTATCTTTCACTGTTGTTCTCAGATTGATTTGTTCAGTCTGAGTCCACGAAGTAAATTAATCCGGCCCCCAGTCAGCAGACTCCGAAGAGTCGGTCAGTTGGGATTCTTATCCGTCAGTGAGACATGAAACCGTCTTAATCTTACTTCGAAAGATTCAACTTCCCGTTTCGCTCTGATACCAACTGTAACACCCCGCCCTTTTCACTCTAATTTTCAGAGTTTATTTTTTTTTTTTTTTTAAATAATAATAATCAACAAGTGATCGGGGCGGAATGTCACGACGCGAGTTAAGTTCGGATCTCTAAATCCGACCCTTAACTGGCCAAGCCCATGTGCGTATGAACTAAGTCCATAAAACTGATCCGCACATGGTATATATTTACCTAGTGGAATTAATTTAATCTAGATCTAACTGAGGTTATAATAGAACCTATGATTAATCCAATTTCCATTTTTAGAAAGCAAAGTACCTTATTTATTCTCCAAAATCACTAACCGATCTTAACTAATTGTTTAATCCAAACATCCAACATACAACAAACCATAGCATCTAATTACTACATTATTACATGCCAACATCTAATTTAAACAAATTACATTGTTTCAAATAAATCAACTAACAAATCCATAAACAATCCATTCATAGTCCATTGCAATTATTCAAATCGCCCAAGTTTTCGTACTTGGTCCTCTTCTCCAACCACGTTCTTTCCTTTCCCTGCATCATCCACTAAAGATATAGATAGGGCGTTAGATCAACGCGCCCAGTAGTGTTTCCGAGTAGGGCTACCACATGGTTAGTCAAAAACATGCAAATAGGATAATAGTTATACATGTGTGACAAATTCTATAAAAATATGCTATGTATGAAATGAGCATGTAATGAGTCCCACCCATCACCATTCAACATAGCCATCACTTGACGGGATTCTCATCGTCAAGGTAACCCACAGTGGTCTTTCGGACGCCCCGACGGAGTGTGGCCTCCGGATTCCTCCTGATGGGATTCTCATCATCAGGGTACCCCACAATGGTCTTTCGGACGCCCCGACGGAGTGTGGCCTCCGGTTACTTCCCCATCATCCCATGCTATGCATGAGATGTCTATGCAAACATGCCATTTGTAAATATAACATTTGATTCAAATAACTTAATCAAATAAACATAAAACAGCGAATAAGTTGTGTGGTTACAACAAGGTAGGAAACCTATTGTAGTTTACTTTGTTCGATCCTTCCTTTGGACCGTCTTCCGATCACTTCTCGCTCACCGTTCTAAAAATCCGAATACCCTATGCACATGGCAGCAACTTAATCATTATCCACCTAATTTCCAGCAAAGCTTTATGTTCCAAGAATCACCTAGTGGGGTTCGGCCAAAGCCATAGCCGAACCTCATCCATTAGAACATTGGTCATTCATTTATTTAATTAAAACCTATCTAATTACCCAAACTTCTAAACGAACCTTAGTAGGGTTCGGCCATACATTATGGCTGAACCTTACCTCTTTGGTTTTAGCCCATTTATCCCATCATATGATCATTTTATTTTTGATCATTTCAGCCATAATTACGATTGTGCCATTGAGACCAACCTTTGCTTTAAATTAACTAACTTTCATCACCAAACATAAAACCATCTTTAGTGGGGTTCAGCTATACACATGGCTGAACCTCATCACCTAATTTGATCCTTCTTTAACCCTCCATATCCTCATATAAACCAACAATTATATCCCACAATTATCATTAGTGGGGTTCGGCCATACACATGGCCGAACCTCACCAATGTGATTTTATACTCAATTTCCATCATTCATATTGGCCGATTACCTACCCATACTAACTCCATAAACAACATATATTATTCTTAAATTAAAGCATATAAATAATACCTAATGTTCATCATAAACTTAACCCAATTATTCCACCAAAACAGTCCATGGATTTTCATGGTTTCCATGGTTTCCATGGGGTTCTCAACATGAAAACCCACACCGTTTTACATGGGGTTCGGCCCTCTATCATGGCTGAACCCAATGATTACATTTTACTGTTTTTAAACCTTAATTAACCAGGTAATAATTGTATATCTAAATCAGGTTTTTAACCTTCAAAACAGTCCTCCAAAATTAGCCCAATTTCATAGGGTTCGGCCATGTATATTGGCCGAACACCATGAGATTAATTTTGAATATTTAGTCCTTCATCTTAGGTCTGAAACCAGCACCCTAATCCATGTTTTTTTTAACCATTGTAAAACATGTATTTACTTCTTAAAATAACAACCCAAAACAGTCCATCACTTCATGATTTATTTGTTCCAAATACATCAAAACAATACCATTATTTGCATGGGGTTCGGCCCTCCATGGTGGCCGAACCCTATGACCTTTGGTCTTGAATTATTTAATCATTCATCTTTGTACAAAACAAACTTCCTTATTTATGTTTTAACCTTTTTAAAACACATACTTAAAATCATCTAAAAACAGTCCCAAAATTGTATGGTTTTAATTTCCAAAAACCATCTAAATAAATCCAACATTTCCATGGGGTTTGGCCATCCAATGGGCCGAACCCTATGGTCCACCTTTTGATCTCATTCATGTACTTCTAACCAACATTTAACCTTTGTTAGATTCAGCCATCAAATAGCCGGATCATATTTCTTAATTAAACAACATAGTTTATCGAACACCTACCGTTTCCGCGACTCCTCCACTTGATCTTTACTCCCGCTTGTTCCTTCTCTTTTTGCTGAACTTGTCTTGATGAAAAGGAATCAAACCAAGGACTGATTAACAACCAGCTACTGCTCTTAGTTTTTAGAAAGATAGAGGACGTTCAAGAGAGATAGAGAGATAGAGAGATAGAGAGAGTGAAAATCCTTTGCTTGACCAAAAAAACAGCCCAAGGTTAATTCAGCCCTTGTGTAACTCATCTCCCATAATTAGAATCCTTTAAGTTCCTTGGGGTTTCATCTATGAAATGAAACACCAAGGGTTCCCAACGGTTTTGCTGTGTGCATTCCTCACACTATCCATTTTGCATTAATTTTTGCATGTGGGAGTTTCACATGTAAATGAAACTCCCATGTGCTTCATCCTCCCTCCATTGGTTGTCTCTTTGAATACTTAAGCATGGAATAAACCCTCATGCCTTTTCCAACGTGTAGTCTAATTTTTTTGAATTTGAAAAGTCAAGGACCCTTTTTTTAACTCCATGAAACGGCCACTCCAATTGTCTCCATCTTTGGAGTTTCATGCATAGGCCATAATTTCCATGCAACCAAATAAAACTCCCATGTGCTTCATTCTCCTTCATTCCTACATTTGTAACTCTCAAAGCCATCATTCTCATATCTCCATGGTAGCCGTTACATGCATGAAATTGTTCATGCATGCAGCCAACGTCCCTAGCAACCTTTGAGTTTTCAAGAAGTAACTCCCATTCAAAATGTAACTCCCATTTTATTCATCACCTAAATGGGGGTTACATGCATGGTAATGTCTCCCCATGCACCAACGTTTTTCTTGCTCAAAATTGGAATTTAAAACACTTCTCCTCCCATTCACACACTTCACTCACTTACATTAAAAATACATATTCATTCAACTCATTTATTCAACTCACCCAACCTAAGTTACTCATTTAATTTAACTTAACTAATAAACTCAACTTAACTAAACCAACCATTCATTTCAACTCAAACCAAACTCAAGTAATTAATAAACTTAAATTTACTAAGCTTGAACTCAATCCATGGTTAATCATGCCATTCACACGACCCATTGGGTCCCATCTAGCCACTTTGACCCATTTATCAAAATCTGACCCAAATATGATTCTTGACCCGTTTAAATTTATCTTACCCATTTATTTGTTTTGTAAACCAACTATCATCCTTTGGGTCTTGATTGAGCCATTGACCCATTTAAATTCCAATCAATTTTTATCACAATGGCAATTCCGTAAATATGAATATTTTCACATAAACTGATAACTTTGAAATTCCAGGGTGTTACAGGGTGAAATGGCTAATTGGGTGGTGATGTGGCTGGTGATAGGGGTCGACTATCTATATCTATGACTGGGCCTGACTGAGTCCTGAACGCAACGATCAGTGGACAGACAGGCAGTATAACTTGAACCAAGCAATTGGTGGAGTCACGAAACCAATGATGCATACACAGACACGATCACACACGCTCAAACAAAAAATCACAGAAATCATGCCTAAATCTAGAGTCAAAATTCTTTAAGAGAAATTGAATTTTTATTGGCTGCTAATAGGCCCCTAAAATTTGTTTCTAGACTTGATCCTACTTTTCTCTCCAAATAATCTAAATCTCCAATGAGAGTTTAACCACAAGATGGCCAGGTAAGTTCCTAGATAAATGGTGGAGAACATACGGCATCTCGTCCCAACTTATCCTTAGATGTGATCGACCTCACGCCTTAGTGACAGAACTAGCCTTAGACACCATTCTTGAAGATAAACTATTCATTAGTTACAAAAATCAATTTGAATTAAAAAGGTTCAGAGTGAGCGTGAAACCCTAAAATCTAGCCTAATGGTTCCTAAATTGATTTTACTTGTGGAGTGCATGAATTATTTTTATTTACTAATCTCTTTTTTTCTTTTTTTCTTTTGTGAATGCAATCCTAAATTTAACAATGTAAGATACACAAGCAAATATGCAAACAACTAATCAAACAATGTACGCTAATGCATGAAACTAACAACCTAGATGTATGAACAAATCAAATATGCAATATTTTTGGTTTTTTTTTATGCAAAATAAATTCAAGCACTCTAATAAAATCTATATGAATGCATGGAAAATTAAAAATTAAAGAAAATGAGGTTAAGCACTTACCGTGGCCTAAAGTGCTTTCCTACCAAAAAAATTTATTGTGCATGGATAAAACCTAATCTAGATGCAATTTTCCAAAACTACAACTAGTGGAGGAGTTGTAATATTTACAATCCTAAACAAGAATTTTAAATAAGACAAGACCATAATAATTTAAAAATGAGTTTCACCAAATTAATCTATAATTCCATAGTCTCCAAGATTTGATTAGATATCTTATTTTGAAACTCTCACAAGTTAGATAAAATTTCTAAATTTAGAAAACTTCTAAAAATAGTTAAATTCTAATAATATTGATATTTTCAAAAATCTCTAATAAAAGGAAACTTTCCAAAATTAGACTTTCCAAAAATAGAAATTTCTAATTTTAAAGAGTTGCCTAAAATAGAAATATTCCAAAAATAACAATCTTTCCTAAAATCACATAATTTTGATGGCACACAATTTAATTTTGATTTCCCCAGCGACGGCACCAAAAACTTGTTGATGTACAAATTTTACATTTATAAATTTCACAAGCGCACGAACCATTTATACTATATCATTATGAGTGTGAGGTCGAATCCAAAGAAAGGAAAGGAGAGAAATTAGGATTGGTTTTTGGCAAGTGATTTTTGAAAATGGCTAATGGAATTAGGGTTGGTTCAATGCAATGCAAATGAATGGATGAGATTGAGAGATGAGATGAATGAATGGATGGATGATAATGAGATGATGTGGAGGGTTGACCTAGGAGAAATTCGAATGGAGTGTTGTGGATTTGTGAAAATCGTGTGTGACATGGAAGATTGTGATGATGAGGTGTGTTAGGATCCTAGGAGTGTATCTAGATGGGTTTTTGTCTAAGTGCATGGAGAGTTTTTAGTGCTAAAAGTGTGTGGAGTATGTGGAGGGATACGGTGGTGACAAGGCATATGGGCATGGAGGCTACTTGGGCTCGAAGTTGTTCTAACTTAGGGTTTTTAATGAATGGATGGCTTGGATTACTTTGGGTTAAGATCTAATGGTTCTACAGTGATCTAATAAATATGAATTATATGAGTGACATGATACCTAATGAAGGGTTGTGATTTAAAGGTGGAGATGGATAGAAAATATGATTAATGGCCTAGATTTAATGCAAGGTATGCTATGAGATGGATTAACATGGAGGCTCTAGGGTTTTACCTAATATGTATGCATGAAGTGGATGGTTGTGATGAAATATCCTAAGATCTAATGGTTGGCAAATGGGTACCTAAATTTAATTATGAAAATGATGAGATAATTTATGAATGAATGAGATTCTAAGGTCAACCTATATGATAGATGGATTTGATGGACAAGATCTTAGATAATGAATTATGGATTGGAGATGGTATGTGTATCTAGGGTTTTATCTAATTTTGGTGTATGAGATGGAAAGTGGAGATTTAAGGTGGGGAATGGAGGGTGGAGGTGAGTTGCATGAAGATGAAAGGTCAAGATTGAATCTATGATGAATGGAAGGTGGAGATGAAATGTGAATGGAAGAGAGAGGGATTAGGGTTATGGATTTCGGCCATGGGCTTGTGGATCACAGAGTGAATTTCAAACTTGGACCATAGGGCTATTGGACTTTGGATCTTGGACTTCTACTCATGGACTTCATCTTAGGCCCAATGAACTTGAACTTGAACTTGAGAACTTGGGCTGTTGTTGGAGTTTGGAGTGCTCATTGGCCTGGCCCATTTGTGATATGCGCATGGACTGCCTGTGGCCTGTCCCAATGCTGGCCAGTGGAGCTTAGCTTGGCCCGATTGAAGTGGATCTATGGCCCATGGGTCTCGAATTTCAGTTTTTGGCTCATACGACCAATCATGTAGGGACGATCAATCGTCCGTGTCTAGGATGTTACCGTTAAAGCCCAACAGTCATATTACAACGGCTATATTTGCCACACGACCGATCGACTGTTGTAAAGTCCGAGATTGTCTTGTTTGCATATTTAAACACCAAACCTTATTGTGTTTTGGTTGGACACTTTTGTGAGAAAAATCCTAAGGCATTTCGAGAGATGCCATCTCCTCTCTATGCACCGTACTTAGGAGAATCATTTGAAATCCAATCATCTTGATTGTGAATAGAGAGAGTGAGAGAAGAATACATCTAGGATAACAATAGGCATATCTTAAATCCTAGAGACCTTACCCAAGGATTGTGATTGAGAATACACAAGGCACATCTTTGACATCGTCGACATCACATTGGGAAAGGCATCTTCAAGAAGCACACATCTACAAGTTTGAGCTATCAAAAGCAAAGTGCTTCTTAGGTTGATTTTATTTTTAATCATCATCTTGTAAAGTGGATTAAAGAGGTGTTTCTCTTGAACCACTATAAAAAATAGAGGGATAGGAGTTGGGTGAAATTCCCAACCAATTAAGTAGGTGGAAGCCCTTCTTTATTAGTGTGGGTGTAATTCCCAACTTCGTGAATTTCAGATAGCCCAAGGTTGGGTGAGTCCAACAGTGGATGTAAGTTGGTTAACCGACCCGCTATAAATTGGTCTTATGGTGTTAGAACGTTTTGTGTGATTGCTCCTTAACTTGGCATACTCTTTTATCACACACTTGATTAATCTAAATTAATCTGATGCAAATCATTTGATTAATCAAGAACTTTTTAAAGAACATTAAAATTAGTGATTGCCCTATTCACCCCCTCTAGGTCAATCTTGCACCCCAAGGGACTTTCAATTGGTATCAGAGTCTCGTGCTCTTCATAAGGATCTAACCATCCGAGTTGATCTTAGTGCTAGAATGATGCCTTGTACAAATGAATCTCTCGTGTCCTGTTCGTCCATCTTTGAACTCTTTTCTTGGAAAGGCAAAGTGGGGAATCTCCATTTCACCAAGACCGTAAACAAAAATGTTTCTTGGAACCCAAATGAAATGATAAGTCCTCTTGTGAAAAAGGAAACTGATGATTGGATCTCCATCGAAAATGAATTTCTTAAGAATAATTCTTCAGATGTTTCAATGGATGGCTCCACCTCTCATAACCAATTGGAGAATCAGGAGAGAGGTGCTAATTTGAAATGTTTTATTGCCTCCATTGCACCGAACAAAGAGGGATCCTTAAGTGAGGAAGATGATGATGATATGGATCTTGAAGAGGAAGATGACCTCCAAGAATCCTTCAATGCCTTGTACCTAGAGAGTACGAGATTGGTCAAGGACATTGAAAAGGTGAAAATTGAGAATGTCAAACTCTCTACACAACTTCAAAGTATAAATGATGAAAAAGATATACACTCATCAAAATTGAAAATTGCAAATGATGAAAACATAAATTTGAGAGAAACTCAAAGTTGCTTCAAGAAACTTTAAAAGTTTGTGAGAATGAAAACTTGAAGCTAAAAGAAGTTGGAAGATGTCTTAGAGATAAAAATTAGAAATTGAGCTCAAATTTGGAAAATCTTAAGAAATCTCAAGACATGGTTATCCAAAGTGAGCTAAAATTGGAAGAATCTAATTTTGGTAAACCACATGGTGATTGGCATGGTAATTCTCAATCAAACCTTAAGAAACGCATGAACCAATCCATACTAGGTAAAAGCCACACTACACACACCTCTATTATAAAATATTTTTTATTGTGGATTAACCGGGCATTTCAACCTTGAGTGGCATTTCAACCTTGAGTGCAAGACAAGAAAAATGCATGTTAAGTCAAAGGTGGCTAATGGTCTTCCTCAAAGTGCAAGGAAGAGAAAGAATGAGGTGGTTGGAAATTCACATTATGCTAAGAAGAATAAGGTAAATCATATTGCTTATGTGAATGTTCCTAGGAAACACTTTGCACCTCACACTTCACATCATCCCTACATTGGCATATCTAATAGGGATAAGTTTAGTCCTCCTCATTCTATGAATAGGAATATCAAAAGTAGGGTCTTGTCTCAAACCTTTGGACTTGGGCCAAATGTTCGAAATGGTAGAATCAAATTGGCCAAAGCCCAAGGATTTGAGAGGAAAGGTTTGGATGAAGTATTCATTTGGATCCCTAAGGGGTAGGACCTTGCCCTTGCCCTACATTGGTCTAAGACTTGTATCTTATTGGAGTACCTCTAGACCATTGTAGTTGAAGTCAATCTTTGTACAAGTGAGTTCAAACAACCCTTGGGTTGTGGCATGTAACATTGACTCAAACAAGCCTTGATTATACATTTCCTGGCTATTGTATACATCATGCTTGATGAGTCATACATGTATGTACTTTAGATTCCAAGTCCTATAGTGGTTTCTTAAATGTGTTATGGATCAGCAAAGTGGTTAACACATTTGTAGCATGGTTGGAATCACCTTGGTATCTAGCCTTCATTCCATGTTCTTTGATTGTTGGATTGATCTTGTGCAAGATACTTGTGTGGCATATTATTCTTAATTTGTAGAATCATGTTTATTATATACCACGTGTTCTAAAATCAAGAGGGAGAATTCAAATTGAAAAGGATCTTAAAAGGAAAAACTCTGTGTTGTCATGGCGATCAATCGCCAGATGACTATGGATCAGCTATGTGACCAATCGACGTGGAGATTTATCGCTTGTGAACAGAAGATTTTGGTTAAACCCCTCTTCTGGATTTGTGGTGCATGCTATGTATTTGATTGGCATATGTCTTGTGGAATGTATGTATGTGTTGTGTGCTTGATTTTCATTCCCATTCTCGTTATTAGTAAAATTTATGGGGAATGATTGTTGGTTCGTAAGCACCAAGCTTTTGCTAAACCTAAGAATGCCTTATCATATGATATCACACATGGGCAATGTACTTTTGTATTGGCAAATTAAAATTCCCAAGGTTATCGGATTGGATTGGATCAAAATTTTACTTGGATTCAAATTGTTATACTGATCCAAGATCCAAGTTTTTTGTTCCTATATTAATGAAATGGTATGAATCTTTACATGGATCAAAATTGGTGTGTGAATGTATTGGCCTTCATTGCCATTTAAAGGTGGATTGCAAAGCTTGTTGTCTTGTGAACATGCATGCTTCAAAAACACACACTCTTTATCCCTCAATTTGCAAATCTTATAGGGATGTAACATGTTCTTTCCAATGCTCTTGTTATGCTCTATCTTGGAAAATCATTAGACATTGGAAATGAGTATTTGGAGAATTGTTCAAATAAGGAAAATCATATTTTCTCCAAAACTATTTTGATGCACCTTGTTCTGGTTTTCATGATCGTGTATTCCAATCAGAATCATGGTTTGGAACTTGATCTATCTCAAGATCTCCAATTAATAACCAGTTACCTTTTAGGAATAAGTGATTTTCGTTCTTCGTTTTAGAATGGCTAGACATTGACATTCCGGACACTCTTTTGTTCACGTTTCATATGTAGAAAAAAATCATTCATACCCTACGTGTGAACAGTGTCAGTATCGCATTCTAGTCTCTTCACATTCTTTCTGTCAGTAAAATTATCACGGATATCCACTCATTACCGTAGGGTTAATGGTGATAAATTTCAGCATTGAAATGCGAAGTATGAATGCATAAATATTGTGTGGTTAAATCTCCTCACCTTTCAACTGGCGAATATTTTGAGTTGAAAAGATGTTAGCTAAAAATCCACTACAAAAGGGTTGCTTGACAAGCGTTTGAAGAACAAGAAAGCTCCATGAATTGGTAATTTTTTCTGAAAGCCGAAGCCCATATTTATAACTTTCGAAAATCACTGTTCAAGTGATTTTCTACCATCAATTTCAGTCGGTGTGTCGGTATAATTTTTTGGATTTTCCTTAACCTTTTTAATTTTCAAAAATAACATTTCATCAAAAATCGGTGGTCTAAGTTTCTCTAAACTTTGAAACCTATTTTCTAGTGTTTTAAACCCTCAAATCAATTGTCTAAAAATGCCAAAAGTCTACTTAAAACATAGATTGACTATGACCCAAGTTTACTAATTTTCGAAATACAGGGTATTTGTCAAACTGGGGTATTTAGATAAATCATGTCTAAGCATCGTATTTCGGATAAACGTTAGAAATTCCGGAAATACAGCTGAGTAGAGTACTCAAATACATAGAGTGTGTGAAATTCTCGATTTCCAAATTGGACATTTGAGTGGTCTCGTACACTCTGACAGTTTTAAAGATACTATTCACGATTTTTCGAAGTAAAACAAATGACATTATGAAATGTCCAAAATTCCCTCCGAACTTCGTCGGGCTAGATCACTGAGCAAACGAGCTCCGATTGGGTCATAAAATACTTTTTGGGAAGCTCTTTCTGTACTCTATCATGTTAATCTGTCACTAAGCCGAATTAATGGTTCTAAAATTTTGTCATTTTCTAATTAAGGGTCGAGTTATTACACTTGCATTCGATCCAAGTGCTTACCCATCTCATCCTTCACGGGTCTTGGACGTATGTAAATCAGCAAGTGCCAGCTGTTACAGTCTTACAACTGGGTCAGTTTCCCCAACTAGGCCACTTGGAGTACCTGAGCACCAAGCAAAATAACTTTCAGCAAGAGCAAAATAGAATGAAAAGAAGAGTGAAAGAGATGAAAAAGTCCCATTTGCAGATCTTGTTTCCAGACAGCCAAAGGGTTATAAGCCAGCCAACCTACATAACGTGTGGGGTCAGTTGCAAACATTGTCAAAGCAAAACAAGAGATTGGCAAGAATATTGCATTGAGATGTACAGATGATGTTTTTTGGAGAGGCACCAAACAGCACCAACAGATCTGTTTGTGAAGAGGAAGAGGCGTCTGTGTGCAGTATTTTTAGCAGTCAGCAAAAAGGACATCACCATTCAGCTGCAAGAAATTGAGGAAAAAAATTGCAGAGTCCATCTCCAACGCTGGTGATATAGAGAGCGTTGTCCAACTGTGTAAAGAAAATACATAGCAGGTAATCTCATTGTTAAACAAAGAAACACAAAGAAGAGAGAAGCAACCCATTGGTAGAGGCAGCACCCATCTCATTAAGCAGCAGAAAAGAAAGCAAGAAAGAGCAGCAACCATGGAACAGCCAGCAAAAAGAAAGCAAGAAAGAACATCAACCATGGAACAGCCAGCAAAAATAAAATCCAGGTGGCTGCCTGGTGTTGCCATTGCTATCTTGATGTCAAAACAAGTAAAAGAATGAAAAGAAAAAAATCTGCAGAGAAAATCCAAGGGTCCTATTCAGCAGAAAGGCCACACAGCAGCAATACATACTTGTTTAAAACCCAGCATGGGACGGACATTGGCTGGTTAGAAAGAAGCTTGCAAACAAAAGAGAAGAAACAAAGAATAAAGGGAGAAGTGAGCAGTGTTTTTCTTACAGAGGAACGTTGATAGAAACAGAATTAGAGGCAGCAATAATGTTCTACAAATCTCTCTCTCTGGCTGGGTGTTTGTATGGTGGATATCTTATGTTTTTGCCAGAGTTAACTGCAAGCAAACAAGGAAGCAAAAATCAGCCAGGGATAGGAGGTCGAGTATAGGGTTTTATTATGGCAACTACATTCAAATACAACAGATCTGTTTCAAATCTGTGTTAGAAACACCATGGTGCAGCAGTGTTTTCTTGATACAAGCCAGCAAACTATTGAGTAAGCAGCGCTCAGACATGAGCAAAAAGATTAAAGAAGAGATAGCTGACGATGGAAGGACTAAAGCAGGAAATCTTGCAGAGAACGAAAGTACCCACACATAGAGGTGTGTGAATGGATGTTGCAGCCAACGTTGCTGGGTGCCAAAGTGATACAAAAGAGAAAATCCAATACAAAAGGCAGCAATAAGAAGAAGAATTAGAAGAGGAAAAATCTGCCCAATCGTTGCTTCTTACTAAAATTAAGTAATTAAGAAAAGAAAATCGGCTGCCCCATGTGCATGCCGTTTCAGCCAGACGAAACTCTAATCGAGGAAGCTGGCTTGCCCACTCTGCACTTAAAGAGGTAAGAACGAAATTGAGGAAAGAGTTGAGAAAAGAAAGGAGAAGTAACTAGAAAATAGAAGAACAGGATGAGGAAGGTTGCTGCGGCTGATTGAAGAAAGAAACGAGAATAAAATAGAAGATGCGTATGGAGAAGAGAGAGAAAATGAAGGTGTTTAGAACAGAGAAGTGATGGCCGACTGAAGAGAAGAATTCGCTGAAATTTGAGATAGGCCCACACGGTACACCTTCTAATGAAGGCCGACCCATTTTTTTATAAAGAGGGTGATAAGGCTGAACTTAAAGAGTAGAGAACATTGAAAGGAACGGTTGAAATAGAGGGACGAGGGACGAGGCATTGGCTCGGGAGCTCTGACGATTAATTGGGTTTTATTTTCAATGTCTTTTAATTTTAATTTTTTTATAATGTCGTTCTAATTTCACTTAGTAAGGTTGAGGATGAAATCCCATTAATAAAATAATTTTCTTTTATTTATTTATTTAATTCCAATTTATGTGTATTTGATTATTTATAGTTTTAGCTTCATCAAATTAATAGATATTAATTATTTATACCATCAATGCCGTGTATGTTTTGTTATTAATATTAATATCTAATTAATTAATGCTTGGCTTTTAAATTGATTTAAAAGTAAAACCCTTTGATTCATTGTTTTCTTTTATTTTAATTTAAATACATTGGATGCTTAGATTAACTCCTTTGATCCATTGTTTTTTGAATTAAGATATGATACATTGAATGTTTAGAATTTACACTTTTAAGCAAAGGAAAATCAAGTTTTGAACACCATATTAATGAGTTTAAATATTTAAATCTTTAAAAACTAAGAATTGGTAAATAAATAATTGGAAGACTATGGATTTAATGGTGGTGGAATCCGATGCCTTAGCATTTCTGTCACTTGATTTAGTCCCCATTTTTAGTTATTTTAATTAATTTTATAATTTCAATTCAATCATTCTCCCTAAAATTTGTTAAATAGGTTAAGATTAAAATATTAGGCTCTTAATTTGTTTTCTCGTTCATTATAAAATCAAGTCCCTATGGGTTCGACCTCGCACTTGCATATCTCTATACTCCAGTTTGATTCGTGTGCTTGCGAGTAAATATAAATTTAAAATTTGCACAACAAGTTTTTGACGTCGTTGCCAGGGACTTGGGTTTGAAACGGAAAAATAAAATTAAAATTCCTTTTAGTTTAATCTTTCCACTAGTTGTATATTTAGGAATTTTGCATCTAGATTTAGGTTTCATACATATTTTTATGTGATTTGGGGTCTTCACCTAGGTTTTGTATGTTGAATTTTTCAGGTATTTTGAATTGTACGCTTAAAAAATTTTGCAAAAGCAACTACAAGCTAAGGTAAGTGTCTAAACCGCTTTCTTTAAATTTTCAATTTTTCATGCATTCATATATATTTTTATTACGTTGTCTTGCATTTATTTTGCAGAAAACAAAAAAACAAAAAAAAAATGCATATTTAATTTGGTCATGCATTTAGGTTGCTAGTTCATACATTAGATTAAATTGTTTGCTTATTGTTTTCATTTTTGCTTGAATCTTGCATTGGTAACTTAGGTCTACATTAAAAAAAAACTCATCTGAGTGACAAACAAACTCTTGTGACTAACTTTTTGTTCCGAACTAGTCTAGTGCAACGGGTGGAATTGTATGTGTAACTTAGTTGTGGATAAACTCCTTTTATCATTATTGGCTAGGCCAGTCTCAATATATCGCTGTAACGATCACCTGTTGATAATACGAGACTAACACTAAATTTCGGTTCTTTGTGTTATGTATGCCGACTCTTTTCAAAACGACATGTATTCGGTGTTATTTTATTTTACTCTTTTTTGGTCATTTTTTTATATTCACTTGAAAGTCGTTGGAGTATCTAAAGCGAATATTATCACATGAGTTTTACTCTTTAAACGTGCACTTGCACGTCTTGAGTTCTCGATTTAATAAAGGAATAAAATGGGGAAAATATAAAGAGAGAGATTATTTGTACCTCGTTGTTGTTATCGTACACTGTATTTACTTGGTTTTAACCATTTTTACAGTTCGTTAAATCTCTCACCAATTTACGGTGAGGAGATTCAACCACACTGTATTTCTCAAATGAATCTCATATTTGCATTTTAAACTGAATTATTACACCATCAGTCGTAAGGTAATAAGTGGATGTCCGTGGTTATTATATTGACGAAAAAATTGTGAACGTAACTAGAATACGATACCGACATTGTTTACATGTAACGGGATGAGATAGATGTTTCTATATATGAAACGTGAAATGAAAGTGAGCGGGATGTCGAGGCCTAGCCATCTTAAAAAAGAGTACGGAATTCATTTATGTGCCTCGAGGCTAACTGGTTTATCAGTAGGAGATCTTGAGATAGATCAGTTTTTAACCGTGATTCCGATTGAAATACACGTATTTGTGTATAACAATGTGTTGCAGGAGGTATACTTTTACATGGTAAACGGTTAGTAGAGGGTAGACGTACCTAACTAGATAGGACGGTAACAAATATAATTCTCTTATATCAATCTTGAATTCTAGTTATTACTGTTGGTGGATTTTTGAACTATGTTTACTTTCTAGCATAAGTATAGTTTAAATACAAAATACTGATTTGTTGTATATGATTCTATGCGGGTGAACTTAGAAATTCATGTTAGTAGAGTGAGAATTTATTATGATCATATGAGATATTGAATGGGTTGAACGGGGTTTAATACATGTATGGATATGCCTTGAGTGATATACTGTGAATATCAAATTACCTCACACCATTGGTGACGCACTGGGTTTGTGGAAAGCCCAGTTCAAGGTGTATATATGGGTTGGGTGAAGTATTGAACATGAACTTGTCAGCGGAGTAGGCATGTATTCGCGGCTTAGTGTACCGTAGACGACGATTGGCGGGGGTATTGTCTTGGAGAAAGTAAGAGCATGCATTGTAGATTAACTATGTTAGACATTGTTCTCATAAAAAACAACAAGATTTCCGAGTGTCTAAAATGTTGTGTGACAACATTATTTATGAATTGATAATATGTTTTATTACCTATTGTTTTTTCTTCATTGGGATATTTAGTTCACATCCCTTACGTTTCAAGAAACCTGGGAGAGGAAGGCTTGGATGAGCCCCAGCTATTGAAAAAAGATAAAAACTCTTTTATATTTCCCACCGTTGGGATTATTATGTTTGTTTTTATATCGTATGTATGAACTTGCGTGATGTAATAAACCCTGAATCGTGTTTATTTGTAATTCATGTAATAAAACTACTTCATTTCTTATTTGTAATTCAGATGGGAATGTGTTTTAGTTATAGTGAGTGTATGATGAATGTTTGGTCCACGTGAAGGAGCATGTGTGATATTTTATACTTGGACTTAAAAGCAAGAGATCAAAGTAATAGATTGCATGTTGGCTAGTAGTGTATCCACATACTGCAATGTTGGCTGGGTTCTTTCAAGGATTTGGGTTTTAAGTGGGACCATTGTGACCCTCCATCTGTCTGGGAACTTAACCGGTCATGTGATGGCTGGGTCCGAGGCTATCAAATGTTATGTCTGAACTTCTGAATAAAAGATTAAGTCCATGTTGAGTTAAGATTTTAGCAATTGTTAGAGGCTCAGTTACGGAAAAAAAATCAATCCATGCCTTAGGGCCTTGGAGGGGTAGGGCGTGACATAGACCCTATTTGGGAGAGCTTTATACAAAAATTATAAACTCGAATTATTTTGACTAACATTATGTTTTACAGGCACAAATTAATTTTTACGAAAAGGGGTCGTGATCTTAGAGGTGGTAATCATAATTGCAAACCATCTCTACAACATGATCCAAAACGGCAATGAAGAAAGTGGTGGCTGAGAGCATGACGTGATGTCTCATTAAAAGATCAATTAAACTCAAGGGAAAGTTTCCTCCAACCAAGGGAGAATAATGTGGGCATCCTAAGTTCAATTGAATTAAGTGAAGATGGTGAGACCAATTTGCAATTCAATGAAAAAATTTCAACCCAAATTGAGAATAGGATTGATGGTGGGGAAAAAAAAAAAAAGGCCTTCATGAGCATTGTAATGGATCCACAAACATGAAGTTTGGAGCAGATTTGGACCAACTATGGACCAAGGGTTGTTGTGAGCTGTTTTGGGCCTCAAAAACCCATTTACTACATTAATTGTTCACAAATAAGCCGAACGAGTGCCTTGGCAACCCTTGTGTTAGTGCCTCGGCTTGGCTAAGTCCCTATGTTTGTCAATTCCATGACTCGAAAAGAAGCACTAGCTGGAAGCTGTAAGCTTGAAGACCCAAGATGATCAAGGAAAAAAAATCATGCTCCAATGAATTAAAGTTCATCCTTATGAAAATCACAAAACAGGTATTATGGCCATAGATGTGTCACGCTCCGACTCGAAGGGTGGGCCCAGAACGCGACTGATTTTTTTTTAAAGACTAAGCTAACACAAGCATTCTTAATGGGCCGGATCAACAGTTAGGCCCAAAGGTCGCACATAATCCCAACATGTGGACTCAAACATATACCATAAGTCCCTCCCAAGAGGCACAAAGGACAACATCGATACACATAATTCCAAACATCGAAATATCATTTCAAAATCATTATCAGAGTAACTATAAAAGCGTAGTAGTCTTAATACATCACGTTAAACCAAATCAAGTACCACACTCGGTACTTTACAAAAGCAAGAGGTTCCAAGAACCAAAAACCAAAGATAAGGGTATTCCCCTCAGTGGGAATCCTAAAGCAACGCCGCAGCTTATCCACCCTAAGCTTCATATAGAGGGTTCTCCTCCTAGGGTTCATCTCCTAAAAGGTGAGTGGGGTGAGCTAAGTAACCTAGTGAAAGAAATATAACAGTGCAGTTTAAGTAAACAACAGGTTAGCAAATAATCAACAGTTGTAATATAATATCTCATGCTTGATAATAAATTCACAATATCAAGTAAAGTCTCGTCATCATTTCCATCATTTCATCATATTTCCATTACTGTTGTCATCCAACGTAACGCTTACCGACTATGCTGAGACCATTGTATTAAGTCCTGATACGGTCAAAATACATCATTGCAAGTACATCTCTGGCTCTCCTATAGCCGATACTGACACCCTCAAGTCAGCAACTGTCGACACCCATGGTCCAGTAGACGTAAACCATCTCACACACATGGCCGATATTGGTTCAATAGTCAAGGACACGTGGAAGCAGTCTTACATTTCAGTATGATCAACATCATAAGCATTTCACAATTAACATAGCACTTCTCACAACAGTGCATCATGTCTAGGCACATGAGTGGGTTCATCAAATCTGAAACCACTCATTGCTCAAGATCCATCTCAAATAACAAAACCTATTTACATCTTACTACAAAATTAAGTTCCCTTACCGTAATTGTGTGGTTTCGCGGTCTCTATTCAACAAACAAACAAATGCACAATCAATATACATAGCATCAAAAGCATACATACAAGTAGTATTTCAAAATCATACTTGTTTTCCCAAAAATATCCAAGGTAGATGGAATTGAGTCTCCTACTTGGTTTCTAACCATTTTAAATTACAATAATCCACAGGATAATATAATAAAAAGGTGCTCAGTCCAAAACTCATATTGTTTTCTAGGCATTGACTAGATTGACTTATTGAATTAGGTCTAGATTCTCAGGTCACTTCTCGGTTGTCTTCTGGATAGGACCAGATCTGACATTTTGAGTAAGGCCTCGAGATCACTTAGTGCCCGACAAATATAGCGTCGGCCTGAAAGTGAAATCACTCAGTGCCCGACCAATAGAGTCAGCCTGAAAGTGAATACAATAGTATATACACTATAGTAATATATACACTATAGTAATAATAGAAGAGGGTTTGTACATTTTTAGATTAACAATGGGGTACTAACATCACATGCAATCAATAACAATCAAACAACATTTTACACTTCAAAAACTGGGTCCCTCGGAACATATTTCGGAACCAGGTACTGTGGCTTCGGATCATCCGAACCACTGTCTAAAATAGGTACTGACCTCGGACTGAGGTTTGACTTCGGATCGTCCGAAGATCGGGTCTCGGATCATCCGAAATCCATTCGAACCAAAAAGATCTGAAAAACTGGTCTCGGTGGGTCTGTGTGTCTCGGAACATACCGAGTAAGGCTCGGATCGTCCGAGTGGGGTTCATTCCTTCCGAGCTTTGCTCGGAACATTCGGGCGAGTCAAGCAGCCTCTGGCACATCGGGGCTTCGAGTGAAGTTCGGATCGTCCGAGGGATCCTCACGGACCGTCCGAAGGGCTCGGACTGTCAAAAGATTGACTCTCGGACCGTCCGAGAGTCATCTTCCTCCATTGTCTGCACCAGCAGACAATGACGGCACACACTGTATGAAATACGAATCTGAAAACAGTGAGTTTTCTGGATTCGATTTCCACATCTAACCGGTCCGATGGACTCTCCTGGGAGTCCTCTTTCCATAGGGAGAAGTTTGGAGCTTTGAAGTTCAGCAGGCCACTGGATTTCAAAACCAAAACCTCAAGGGTACAAGAGAACCCATGGTTTTTCTTAGATTTTGAAACCATTTTTCTTACTCAAAACTTTGTCAAAATCAGTTTTTCTTGATTCTAAACCGACTGGAATCGAAAGAGGAATACAGTGGTTACCTTCACTGGAGTTCCTGGGTTGAAAATTCGATTTTTGGAAAAACTTTCCTTCTAAGGCTTACGGTGGAAAAGCAGAGAGGGAAGGGATCGGCTGGTCTGGTTTTCAAGTAGCTGAAAACTGAGACTGAAAGAGGGAGAAGAGATAGAAATCTGAGAGAATTCAGTGGGAGTTTGAAAGCTGGTCTGAGGACCAAATTTATAGAAAATTTGGCCATGGATGGTGGCCGGATGGCCACTGCATGCAGTACCCGCTTACGTTCGCAACAGTAACTAGTTTGGGCTGGTTACAGATTAGTCCCTCCAAACTTTCAGTTTTGCAAATAAGTCATTCATTTTGCTAAAATCCGATTTTTAACTAAACATAAGATTTTGAAAACTCGAAAACTTAATCCAACCTTACAGATAAGTAGGATTTTAAAAACTCTAATTACCATAAAATTTTGGAGATTTAAACTCACTAAAAACCATTAACTTAAATAAAAACCTTAATTTAACACTATTTGCTTAATTAAACAAATGTTAAATAAAACGATTTAGAGACCTCATTTTAGGGTTTGAAAGAATAACTAGACCATACTTAAAATGGTCTAACATACTAAAGTTGTTTCAAACTTTATTTCATTTCCAAAACCATTTAAAATAATTATTAGTCCCTTTCGGGGTTTTGACGGGCGGCTTTAAATACCATTTTCTGAAAATAAAATTATTTTAAAATCAGAAATACGAATCCTTGATTAAAGAGAATAACATCAACCAATAATATTCATATAACAACACAATAAAATAATAACAATTAGCGGTAAATTACCATTTTGCCCCTCCAGCTGGACGAGCTGGATCACTGAGCTTTCGAGCTCAGATTGGGCCACACCTGGGCTTCTTACTAAGCCCTAACCGAAATCTTCAACATTAACCTGTCAAGCAAGATTATTACACTACGCCTAATTTGGGTCAGGGTATTACAAGATGACTTTAGGTAGAACCTACACCTTAAAGAGAACTACTCCCTAGGCTTAGAAAAACAAATGGTTAAATCAAATGAAGCCTAGTGAGGAAGGTGGACAATGAATTGGAACCCAACTTGGAAATATGTATTTGGTTTCACTATCAGCTCGACCAGTCGTTCTCACCAACCCCTCGGTAGAGACAGAATCGGCCTATCGTGGTTAAGGACTGGTCAGCCAGATTGACATAGGTTCTGGAACATTGAACTGTCATTCTAGGTATGCCTCTGATTAAGAGTCTCGTATGCACCGATCCCTCTGTTAAAGGCTGAAACGACCCCTTAGTGAAAGGCTGAAACGACCCCTCGTGGTCAACGACTTCTTGATCAAGATCTTGAGTTCTGGAATCTTTGAATTCATGTGGACTCTCGAAGAAACAGATATATCGGCAATCAAAGACCGATCGAAAGTACCAGGACCGACCCCTCGATAAAGAGCGACAGGTCATTCTGGGTAAGAGGTTTCTAAGAGATGAAACTATTGTCAAGCATGTTTTGCACCAAAACGAGCCTCTCGTATGGACCGACTCCTCGGTAACATAAGTGTCAACCCATCAACGACAACGACATGTTGACCGAAAAAGAATACTATCATTGGAGTGCAATTAATGCACAACAGTCAAGTTTGTAACGATAACATTTCTAGTCACCGACCCCTCGGTGCAACCGACCTGTTGGTACATTACCGTTACTACAACTGGTTACTTTCGCTATATAAACCAATTCTTATGCAACCAGCTGGTATCCTTTAGAAGAATCAGTTGGACCCTCATCTTTATCAATGAGCTTAAGAAGGGCCAATAGAAGAATCACTCTCTCTCTTGTGCTTACACTAAGGGAAACAAATACAATCAATCAGATGGATTGAGTTGTGAGAGAGAGAGGAAGGAAGAAAACTCATAAACAACCAATCTGAGGATTAGTTAGAAAGTGAGAAGAAGAGAACCATAAACTATGAAACCTTTAGTAGAACCGTTTCCTTGACACCCTGGATTTTGATTGCTCGACGGTGGCTACAAGGAGGAGCGTTGGTACACATTGGGTGGGATCTAGAAGAAACACACATCGCTTTGCATATTGATTATCTTATTCTGTACATTGTGCATTAGCATCGATAATCAAGCTTTATGTAAAGGGGCCAAAATCTTAGTGTGAATGTTTAAAGAATTGAATAAACAATCCATCACACTAAACAAATCTCTTGATTAAATATTCTGCTGCACTCAAAATAATTAAGAAATTTGTAAACACCATTAAAAATGGGTTTGACTATTCAATCCATTACACTAAACAAATCTGTTGATTAAATATTCTGCTGCACTCAAAATAATTAAGAAATTTGTAAACACCATTAAAAATGCGTTTGACCTAATCAACCCCCCTCTAGGGTCAATCATGATGTTCTAGCACATTGAAAATGGGAACTTTCACCTTGTATCAAAAGTAATCCCAATTCTAACTTAAAATGGATGAATTGAATCAGTTCAGTTGCAAATACAATTAACTCGCTTCTAAATCAGATCCGGAACAATCTTTTAAAATTCGCCAAGTTCTAACACAAACTCAGGCCCCTAACCGGGTCCACTCGACTGATTGCTCGGTCCACAAAGTGGGGTTTCTTAGCTCATTTTCACTGATCTGCGGTACTGAGTTTCTGGATCATTAAAGGCTAGGCCCTGCAACTGCAGGCCCATATAACAACAATCTGGACTGTACTTCTTGTCCGTTTAAACTAGCTACGATCTGTAATTCCAGGCCCAGATAGATAGAAGAAGCGGACCAAGTTTCAGGCCCAGTACAATGAGTACGGTGTCGTATCTGCATGCCCATAAACTGCAACTTTCTGGGTTACTACAGGCCCTAAAATTCATAACAGTTTTGGGCTTCAAACAGATTGTTTGCAGGGATGGTTTACTGACTTTCAATCCCAGATTACTACTTGATATTAGGCTGAAAGCAGAGACTCAAACAACCACTGAGTTGGCTCAACCCGGATCCAAACAGATCTCAACAAGGCTGAGTTTCAACCATTCAACTCAGTTAATTAATGAAGCAATTCCTTGGGTAAACCCAAGTTAATTAACTTAAAAAACTGATTCAATAAACCACGAGTTCAGAAGGGAGTCGGGCTTATCTGGATAACACAATGGAATGGGCCTCCAATCCAATGCACTTCAAACTCTAGGCTTGACTGAGTTCACACGTTAAACTCAATGAAAAAACTTATTTAATTCTCCATTCTGGGCTCCTCAAACTCTGTTATCTAATGGGGTTTTTATAGCACAAGTAAAGCCACTACCGACTCTTAATTATAACCCACTTACAACACGTCGTTTTACACTCCTTTAACAGTAAACTCCAAGCACTTACGGCTCTCGTCCAACTCAGAGACTTGCACGTATTGTTGAGTCGGCAAAGACTCTTTCAACGGAAGTCCCATACAGTCCTTTAATTTGATTTGAAGTGTGTCTCTTTCCCACGTGATTTGCCCACTTTTAAATCTAAATGGATCCGCCAAATTTAAATTCAAACGTCGCTGAATCACGTTGTGACTCAATTGAGTTCGTTTGACTTTGAGTGGGTTCCAACCTGAGTAAAGTTGATGAGTCCACTCGGTCTTGAACTGTTAGACAAGCTCAACCCACTTTATTGAGTAAGACTTTTCAAAGGTTTTCATGTTATACATGTCACGATCTCATCCTTGATGTTCACATCAGCTTCTTTGCTGTAAGGCTCATTGTTTGAATCGTAGAATAGGCGCTACAAATTGGGCTAATCAACTACTATTACCTTTTGTGCGCTACCTTCTTTCGAAAAGGACACTTCACCTCTCCACTATTTACCCTTCAGATGCTTCTGAAAACTATCCATTATCTCAATGTCTATCTGAAAACTCTGTAAATAATATAAGACAATCAGTGAGGGTATTTTTGTGAATTCTGAGTTGCACACATAGCATGACTTATTTGGTTGCCTTGAGTGCAATGCTATCTTACTAAAGTTGTTCCTCAAACTGAAACCCGTCTGACCCCATCATAAATGAAAAGGTTTGAACCCATATACCAGCCCGACGAACCAGGCTCACGCTAAATTCTCAACCCCATTTATGCTAACAGTTAGGGTTGGACTTTAGCAAGAAGTCCTTTGAGCTTTTTGGCTTGTTTAGCCTTTACATGTATATAAGTGTACATGCAAATCATTTTTCCTTTTTAAAAACTTAATTGAAACTAATTATAATGATTGCTCAAATTAAAAGTAAACTTGACTAACTATATTGGATTTGAATTCAAAGTTCAATGCCACTTGATCTTAGTGTTCAACATTACTATGCATCCTTAAAAATATCAAGACAAGCACTTGATAACTTTGACCATAAGATCAAGTAATTAGGAATTAGAATTTGAAGTCAAATTTTATCCATTTTAGCTTATCGGAACATAGCCCGGGAGGGTATGTTAACCTTACAAAGTTCGATGGGCTTCAAACAAAATCAAGCTTCTATTAGCATAAACAGAATCCCGGAGTTCTTTTACCCTGCTTTTACTTGGGTCGTAATTTGCAGGGGTGTTTACAGGCCGGGTTTGGGCTGAGTCATAATTGATGTAGGCAAAAATAGACACGTCCAGATACATTAAATGACATTTCAGTATTTAATAGAAAGTAGAATGTCATCTAAAAAAGGCAAAAGAGGTTACATGCCATGGAAATCTTATAAGCAACTCCATAGAAATTGTATAGTTAATTTTTAATTGAGAGACCACATACTTACGCTAGACTGATACGATTAGATGGAGTTTTCAAAAAAAAAAAAAATCAGATTAGCTTCAAGTTTTATCCTTCTGATATCTATGTCATTTTCTATATATTCCAAGAATGTGCGGCCCACTTCAAGAGTCTTCCTAGAGGTTTCGTAAAGATTTAAGAGGCTAATGCAAATAAATAAGGTAAACGAACAGCCTAACACACACGGTTTAAATGTTGAGAATTGTTTTTCTTTTTTTAAAAAAAAAAAAATTCAAGAGTATGGAATTTTGTTCGCCATGGATATCCAACAAGTGCACACGAGCAAATCCGATGGAGAGTTGCAGTAAGCTAAAGTAACTGGAATTCAAAGTAAATTAAAATGGCAATTGAAAGGAACTAAAACATGGAGGTTCATGTAGAGAAAATTAGGGCTGCAACTCGGGTCGGGTTTTGGCCCGACCCGAGAAATCATGCGGGTCGGGTTACAATGGTCGGGCTGTAGGGTCGGGTCGGGTTGAGAAAAGAAAAACCCGACTAAAATTTGGGTCGGATTGGGTTGAGGTCTTTAAATTTCAACCCAACCCGACCCGACACTATTTTCATAACTTACTATAAAAGGCTCCTTACCTCAAATTTCCAAACCCTAGCATGGGTAAGTTCGATGGAAGGAAAGGGGAAAACAAAGAAAAGATGGAAAGAAGGGGAGGAAAATTTGGCAGAGCATTGGGGAACACTGGAATAGGGAGGAGGCGACTCAGCCTGATTGCCGCGCCTTGGTGGCTAAGCTCGTCTGCACCTTCCTTTTTGTATTCATCGGCGTCGGTACCTGCCATGGCTGCCGGTAATTTCTAATCTCTTGGAATCGCTTGCAATAGGAACTCAAAGTTTGAGAGAGGTTCATGAGCCCAGGTGCCTCTGCCCATCTCCCTCTCTCCCCTTTGGTTCTTTATGTATTTATTTTTCTCTTGGATCTGATGAAGGTTTAGTGGGTCGGAAAGCATGTGATTCTGTTTGCTAAAGACAACCTTAAAGTTCAGTTTAAATATATTTAATAATTTAATATCTCCATTAAAGGTATTCCCGTCAACAATGGGTCTGTTCTGTTTTGACAGAAGATCTTAGTCTAGACTCTAGACTGGGATTTGGAGCCAAATAGTAAAGCAAACCCTTTGCCCTTTCTTCTTTCTTCTTTCTTTTCTTTGTATTTTGATTTCAGACTTGAGAAAGAGAGAGATGGGTGCCAAGCAGCGGAAGCAGCAACGGTGGTGATTGAACACCCAAAAGGAGTAGTAGATAGGATTTACTGGTCCTTGAGTGTGAAGCAGCTAGTAGGGCTGCAACTCGGGTCGGATTTTGTCGGGTTAAGGGTCGCATCGGGTTGGGTTAAGGGTATTACAATCTCGGGTCGGGTCGGGTTCACTATCTCGGATTTTTTATTCGGGTCAGGTCGGGTTGGGTTCAATACGGAGTGAGTCGGGTTAGGGTTGGATTTATTAAAACCCGGCCCGCCAGACCCGAGTTGCAGCCCTAGAGAAAATGCATATGTGCTTCTCAAAACATATTCTTAATAATTGATCAGAACAGACACTGCACTTGTCTTAGCCAGAGCCCGTGAAAGGAATAAAAACATTCTTAAATATAAAAAGGAAGGTGGGGAAAAGGGCAGACTGCAATGAGAAATCAGTTGCCGCTCCATAGAGCTTAAGTTCCACCCAATTATGATGGCATCAACTGTCAGTGTTCTTCAAACTTTGTCTCGAATACACGACGGACTGCAACTAAAAAAAATTGTTCTTACATGGGGCACTGTCGTCTAGAATTTCTTTTCTAAAATCCAAATCAGTCAGTTACTTTACGCACATTTACTGAAAAACAGTTATTATTCTACAACTTAAAGGATTCTTGTACTGTATGTCTTACCATTGTCACCTTTGTAATACAAAAGATGTGCTTATCCAAGCCATTGCTCCGCACGGCGATCACCTCCACCACCAACAGCATGTCTTATGCTGATCTTCTCATTGGCATATTTCTCCTGAAGCCATTCAAAAGCATTCATGTCAAGCTTCCCAGATACAGATTTCCCATGTTTCCTCCGTGTTTGTTGTTCATGTATAGATGCCCAGAGCTCTTCAATTGCATCTCTTTGTCGAGATGTGAACCTCTCTACGTTGTCAAAAGCGTGTTTCACCAAGATATCTATCACAGTTTGTGTCCTACCGACACACAAATGAGTAACACCAATTAGTAACAAAAAATGAGCCTTGACATTTTTTTAAACTTTTCTTCCTTTCAATCCAAAATGAACATTTCAATTCCAAAAAGAAATATATATAATTATATATACACAGGAACCATGAGCTACAGACAAGCTAATTTTACTATGGCAACTATAGGGTTCACTTGGGGTTGCCACCGATATCAAGGAAAGGTCAGTTTCGGGTTTCATTGGATAATAATACCCATGGAAAGTAACTCCAAATTTCAACGGTGACAAAGGTTTTTCTTTAAAAAAGAAAAAGAAAAAACGTTTCAATTGAATCATAAGTGTAAAAAAATGATCACATTTGATTTTATCTGGTACATGGGGTGTTGGGTTTAAAGGTAGGATGAGTGTAACTAAGAATAGGTAGACCACAGAGAAGCGCTATAAACAAGGATTCGCTACATGTCCACTCGGCATGGTCATTTACAGGACACCCTACTGAACCAAGGAGGAGCAACCACAGCTAAAATGCTTGTTACCTATGTTACTCAGACACCAAAACATGTAACATAATCATGTAGGACACTTACAGACACTCGCACCCATGTAAGACGACACTTGAACCTTGTGAAATTTGACACACATGTCAAAGTGTCTTCCTCAATTGGGAAGATTAGTCTGAGAATTGAATTAATAAGATGATACAATGTACAAAATAAGGAAAGAATATACAAAGTAAAAAAAAAAAAAAAAATTGGTAGCAATCAATTGATGAAAATCAGGGCTATGCTAACACTCCCTCTCAAGGTGGAGCGTGTATAAAAATAACACCCAGCTTGTCAATCAAACCATGAAATAAGTCCTTGCTCAACGGTTTAGTGAAAGCGTCTGCAAGTTTAGCAGTAGAAGGAATGTGCCGAGGGACAATGAGATTGGACTGGATTTTTTTGGGAACAAATAGGCAATCAAACTCTATATGTTTGGATGCGTTCATGAAAGACGGGATTGTTTGCAATATGTAATGTAGCTTGACTATCACAAAACATTGGGATGACTGAAGGATGAGGAATACCAAGATAGCCGAGCAATTGTTTCATCCACTGTAGTTCGCATGTTAAAGTTGCCACAGCACGGTATTCGGCCTCAGGGAAGGAGTGCGAAACTGTATCATGTTTCTTGGTCTTCCAAGAAATGAGACTTGAACCAAGAAAGGTACAATACCTAGTTGTGGACTGGCGAGTGACGGGGTAACCGGCCCAATCAGAATCACAGTAGCCGCGCAGGTGAAGACTGTTAGAAGATGAGAGAATAATTCCCTTGCGACAGAACCCTTCAAGTATCTTACCACACGATATGCGGCATCCAGATGAACATTGCGAGGAGAAAGCATGAATTGACTTAAAACATGAACTACAAAATTAATATCTAGTCATGTGACTGTAAGGTAGATAAGACGGTCCACTAATCGGAGATATATAGTAGGATCAGGCAGTAAGGTTCCATCACCAGGTGATAACCGCAATTTTTGCTCCATGGGAAAATCACAGATGCACCCGCCATGAAGCCAGTATCCTTGAGAATATCTAATGTGTATTTCCTTTGGGAGAGAAAAAGACCTTTCTGAGAATGGGCCACTTAGATGCCATGAAAATACCTGAGCGTGCCCAAATCTTTAATAAAAAAAATTTTTTGCAAGGAAACGCTTGAGGCGTTGAATGGCCAAGTCATCATTGCCAGTAATAATGATATCATCAACATAGACTAAAATGCAAGGGGAAGAGGTTCCATGATGATGAGTAAATAAGTAGTCAAACTTGGACTGCAAAAAACCAGCTTAAAGAAGAATGGTTGAAAATTTCACAAACCACTTACACGAAGCCTGCTTCAACCCATAGATGGATTTATTGAGTTTGCAAACACATTGCTTCCTCTGTCGTGCAAAACCAGGCAAAAGTGACATATAGACCTCTTCGTCGAGATCTCCATGTAGAAAGGCATTGTTAACGTCAAGCTGATGAAGGGACCAACGCTTAATAGATGCAATGGAGAGAAGAACACATACAGTGACCAATTTAGCAACGGGAGCAAATGTATAATGATAATCCAGTCCTTCAGCTTGAGTGAAGCCCTTGGCGACCAGGCGAGCCTTATAACCTTCAATGGAACCATCTGACCGGTATTTAATCTTGTACACCTATTTGCAACCAATGGGTGTCTTGTTGGCAAGAAGAGAAGTGAGGCTTCGAGTGTTATTCTTCTCAAGAGATGTAATTTCTTGTTCCATGGCATCTTTCCAATGCGGACACGTGAGGCTTGGGAGAAGGTATGTGGCTCTTTTGTGGAACAAATAGTGGAAAGAAAAACTCTATGTGCAACAGAGAGATTAGAAGTAGATAGATAATGGTGGATCGAGTAAGGAGTACCTGTCAACTTGGAATCGAATGGAGAGAGTGGACACTCATAAGTGACAATGGAGGAATGATAGTCAACCAGATGAGGTGGTGGACGCCGATTGCGACTAGGTCGAGCAAGTGGTGTTGGTGCAACAGGAGAAGGAATAGAAGATGGTGCAACACTGAGCTCGCTAGAGTCCATAGAAGCAACGAGGGTCACTGGTGGTGGGACGTGGGGTAGAAGTGACCACAGGCAAAACAGAAGGAAAATCAAAGGCAGCATCATCAGGTATAGGCAAGGGAGTAACAGGGGAAGAGGATGGTGTGGAGGAGGGCAAATCACGGTAAGGAAAGATGCCTTCATAAAAGGTGACATCACGAGATGTGTAAATGGTTTTAGAAGCTATGTCAAAAATACAGTGCCCTTTTTGAGCATACGGATAGCCATGAAAAATACCAGGTTTTGCTCGTTGGTCAGATTTATGTTTGGTGTTCTGATTGAGACAAAAAACACAGGTTGCCAAAGACACGCAAACGAGAATAGTCCATTTTGAAGTTAAACAAAACTTCATGTAGTGATTTGCCGGATAAAATAGGAGTGGGCATTTCGTTAATGAGATAAGCAGTGGTAAGGACACATTCGCCCCAAAACTGTAATGGTAAGTGGGCCTGGAAACAAAGAGCACAAGCAGCCTCAAGGAAGTGATGATGTTTACGCTCAACAATGCCATTTTGTTGCAGAGTTGCAACGCAACTACGTTGATGAATGACCCCATGAGTGGAAAAAAATCGATGCAAAACAATGGAAAGAAACTCAGAACCATTGTCCAAACGAATTTGTTGGATAAGAGGGAAGAGTTCACCTCCGGTACCCGAATGAAGGGAGTCAATGCAAGAATGAAACTGAGTCCTGACCATGGCAAAAAATGATTCTAAAACAGTTTAAGTTTCAAACTTGGCATACATGAGATAAAGCCAGGTGCATCGACTAAAATCATCGACAATAGTAAAAAAATAGAGGGAGCAATTTAAAGAAGGTTGAGAAAATGGGCCCCATATATCACAATGAATCAACGCAAATGGTCTACTAATGGTGATAGAGCTAGAAGGAAAAGGCAAACATAATTGTTTATCTTGTGGACAAATTTCACAAAGTGTATTGTTGGAACAAGAAATAAAAGGATTATCCTTAGCTAAATTTTGGAGACTGTGATGATTCAAGTGGCCAAGCTGCAAATGCCAAAGATCAAGGGGGGGGGGGGGGGGAGTTGGATGACTGCCATTGCCAACGTCGAATGGAAGTAATAACGCCCCTCATGAACGTCACCCTGTCCTATCGTCTTCTTTGTTAACGAGTCCTGAAAAAACATTGAGTAGAAGAAAATGTCACTAGACAAGTATTGGATTTGGTAACTTGACTTACAAATAAAAGTTTAAACTTGAATGAGGGAATAAAGAAAACATGCTCACAAGCACAAGAGAGGAGGAAAGAGAAATTGTCCCAATATGTGTGACAAGTGCGTTCAAGCCAACTAGAAGTTGAACAAAAGATGGTGAACATGGTTTGTATGAAGAAAATATAGATGAGGTGGAACACATATGATTACTAGCACCAATATCAATAATCCAAACTGAAGAAGAAGGAACAGTAAGGGCAGTACCTGTGAGTCCAGCCTGAGAACTTATTGTACCTAAAGAGAGTGTAGCCATGGCAAAGGAGCTAAGGAGGCAGGGGATAGAGCCAAACAACAATAATAAATCACTCGAGACGGGAGACAAGAGAAGGCCTTATGATTGTGAACTGACTGCAAACTGTGGTCCGTTCGCTTGTGATCTGAAGAAAAGTGTAGGTGTGTCACGCCCTGGCCCAAAACATAGGCACGTGACGCGGAATAATTTTACTTTTTTTAATCTCACATGTGGGACACACATGCGTACTCACAACTCAATCATCAAGATTATAAAAGAACTCAAATACCATTAATATCTCCAAGAGGAATAAATTCTCTACCATAAATGTTATCAAACATTCTCAAATTTATTACAACCAAATCCACAATGAATAAAATGGTATAATCAACATCACCGACTCAAATCAAATAAATAAAGCAATTAATTCAATAGGTAGGGTGTATAAAGCAGCATGATAAGCTAAGCTCTTCCTCGGAGTCCCTCGGACCCAGCCGATGCAACATTACCTAAAATTGCAAGGACGTGAGTACAAATAATACTCACTGAGGCCCACATAATAATAATGTATGAAATGGAATATAAATAAGGCTATGCTATCATGTCATGCTATCAATCTCATCGATATGAACAAATGTCCACCCAAGGACACCAATCTCATCAACGTGAACACAATGTCCACCTAAAGATACCAATCTCATCAACGTAAACATAATGACCACCCAAGGATACCAATCTCATCAACGTGAACACAATGTCCACCCAATGACACCTATATGGAACGGGCTATCAAAATATCACTATCCCTTGAGAGACATAGGCCACGACTTACAAGTGGGAGATCTCCATACAACATAGATAATCTACCTCACTACGTGTCCTTTCACCACTTTAGTGATTAAGTCAGTTCTAAAGTGATCAATATATGACTTACCAAGTTAGTACTACCCTAGTAGGGCTCACAAGTATCTAACCCTATGCAATACGTCTTACTAAGTTAGTACCGCCCAAGTAGGACTTACAAGTATCTAACACTGCGTAATACTGCACACCTAGTATACAAAATAGTCGTGGCAGCAACCTACAGCGCGAAGCATGTGAGGGGCTATACTCCTCAACGACAACCACAACAGTTGTGACGACGACCTACAGCGCGAAGCATGTAAGGGGCTATACTCCTCGACGGCAACCCTACAGGACCAAGTCTCATAGCTGACCCCACCGTTCCAATAGGGTTCCTTAAACAAATTATCATCATGTCACACCAACCTCCTCTAGGGAGTGGGGACTCATACTAGTGGGGCACAAGCAAGGGAAAGGTAAATCATCAAGTCTTATATACCCTTTGGGTCTCACCCCAACACTAGTAATTCTCAATATCACAATGCCCATTAACACAATATCCCATACTCACATCCTAGATAACCTCCTAAGCACACATCAGTGAGTAATATCAAAGGGAAACATATTCATAATTACATAGGCAACATATATGTCATAATCACATCATGACCAAAATTTCACAATAATAGTAAGCATAATGCATTCCATTACGTTTCATACATTCAATATAATTATCACATTAGGTTATTCTAGGGATATGGACTACACACCAACCCTGAGATACACACGTCGGGTTTATTTACACATTCTTAGTCCTAGCAATTTATTCAACCCGCCTCATTGTGGTTTAACATCTTAAGTCCAATCACTCACTTTTCACAGCAAAAACTCAATTAAATTCATCAATAAATCATCTCAACCCTTCACAAAGGTCTCCAACAATTATCACAAATTTTCTATCATCCTAACAATATAATAAACATGCTACATATCACATAATAGGGAATTTATAATAATTCATGCATAGTATAGGGCACATTATCTTATTTATCATGCATTAAACACACCAATAACACAATACATTCCCTAAATCAATGTAATAACATACAAGCATTTATTCAATATGTGTAACAATCCTCACCTTGATATTTACACTAATCCAGGTTGGTCTTCCGGTCGAACAACGTCGAGTTCGAGGTTAGATGGCTCTAATCACAATTATAAATACAAAACATCACTAATTTGTTCATATATTAGGCCCAAAACACATTAAACACAAAACCCCCAAATTTAGACCCAAGATTTAACCCTATTCCAGATTAATCCCTTCAATCTAAGGGAAATCCCCAAATCTCCTCCCATGAATCATCTCCAAAAAATAGCATATATCATTTTTCCCAATTTACTCCCATTTCCATGGTTCAAAACTCAATCCCAACTCGGATCTACACCCAAACAATGTTCCATAACAAAAAACCCCAATTACTTCCGTGGATTCCTCTCCAAATAAGGCCTAAAAACCATCACATACTCCATTCTCAACACATCCTATTAAGATCTCATCAAATAAGAAGGAAAGGGAAAGAAAAGGATCATAGATCTTACCTTTGGAGGAGAAAGAACCGTGCAAAGGGGCGCTCCAAGCGTAGCAAATCCGAATCCAATGCCTTTGATGGGTGAAAATCAATGGAGGAAGGGTAGAGGAGACAAGGGTTTGTTGCTAGAGAAGAGTAGGCTGTTGAATGGGAAGAAAGGGATGAAAATAACCTAATTTCATGCAAATACGCACTTAAATACGGAACTTGAGTTCCGTTGTCGGTCCGACCGACACACTATTCAAAATTTTTTTTTTTTTAGGGCTGGGCCATTACAAGGTGAGGATGGTTGCAAACTCTAAAAAGCAGCAAAAAGGTGTTGCTCGTCAAAAAGTAATAATAATGGCAGACAAGCCTCTACTTGGAACAAAACAAAGTCGGGCTGCTTCCAGAATGAAGAGGCAACAAGTTAGTGCTGCAGGACCAACAAATCTGGTTTTGCTGGATAGGTGAGCGGAAACTGGAGGTTCGGCAGGAGGGCCAGATGATAACACCGTGCTTCTGGGTTGGCAAGTGGATGATCACAAGCGAACTGGAGGACAGATTCAAGTCCAGATCCAATATGGATGAAAGGTAGCAGTGGTCTGACCAAGAAAAGGGCACTAGCATACAATGGTGGCGAAAACCAAAGAAACTCCGTGCAACAATAGCAGCAGCAGCACAAGCAGCAATAGCCCGAAGCAGGGATCTCAGGTTGGATGAAGAAAATAGAGGAGCAACGAAAGGTGGTGCTGTAAAGACCGATTGCAGGCACTGAAGATTAAGTGCAGGTTTCGTCGGATCTCAGAGCAGAGAAACAACAGCAGTATTGCTGCTCGAAACTTGCAAACAGCAAAGCCGATTAACAAGTGTGGGGCGCGATTGAAAAGGGATCATCTCCAACCTCCGAACCAGCCTCGAACAAATCAGGCTGCAGAATTCTAGTACCGTTAAATAAAGAAGAAGCTGAAGCAAGCCGTAGATCTGAGCAAAGAAACAGAGATTGAAATGCCCAAAATCACCAGGGACAGCGGCAGCAAGAAGGGACTGTGCGTCGTTGGGAGACCAATCAGATTTGAAACTGGGTTAAGTTGTTTCAAGGAAACGGAGTTCCGGCAAATCAACGCTTCAAGCGAAGGAAGTCGTCCGATAATAGTCGCGCAAAGACTACAGAAGCGAAAAAATTGCTTTGGATTGTCTGCCACTCACCTAAGTAGGACGGGCGGACGCGGTGGTGGCACAGATCTGGTTTGATGTTCGGCAGTGCAGAATGGGAAGAAGCGAGTTTCTCATAGGGAGTAGCATTGCACACGAGACAGAGACAACGCCAGGAAAAAGATACACCGCTTCTGATCCGTTCTTCGTCGTCCTTGTTGTTTAAGATCTTGGGAGAAACAGAGAAGCCAAGGGGCGACGATCAAAGAGCAGCAAGGGACGCTGACGATGAGCAACGTCAAACGCAAAGCTCAAGATCGAGCAACAGTGAAGGCTCATACAGAAAACAAAGACTGTGTCCAAGAATAGAGACCCAAATCAAAAGAAGGGATGGGTGATTGTCCGTTTCTGTCGATGGAAACGGGAAAAAAAAAATAGAGGAAAGCAAAACCTGGGACTGATACAATAAAACCCCTATAAAATAATACTCTTGAGACCAAGAGAAATTATTATCTTAACGGGGTTATTGATTTATCGATAAATGAATAATTTATTAATTTATCGATAATGAAATTTACTAATTTAGGGAGAGTATTATGTTTCTACAACTTGTACATGTATGACTTATAAATCCAAAAACATGTGGTCAAAAGTTAATACATAGAAGCACAAAAGACTCTAAAAAAGAAGAGATGGTTATTAATTGTAGAAGATAGAAAGATTCCTAAAAGGAAGAGATTTGGTGTCAAAATTTAATGCCCTAGACGATAAAGAGGTTTCAAGTAGAAGATAAATATGTTTCGAGTAGATAGAAGATAAACTCTATAAATAGTCATTAGTTTTAGACTCTTAGACTCTTAGACTCCAAATATTTTACACTTTCCAGATCATGTTCCTCCATTGTGTCTCATTAGATGCATATTTTGAGAAAGAGTTGAATTGAGAAAATAGAAATTGTCAAGTAAAAACTTACTCAATACTGTATTATGAATTTTTGTTTGCTATTTTTTTATCTACTTCATCAATTATTAATTTATATTTTGTTGGGCCCTTAAGGATTTCTATAAAACTATTATTTTATGCATTTAGCGAGGTTATTAATTTAGTACACTGGCACGAGTTCGAACCAGAAGATTTTATTATTTAAGCGAGGTTAACATTTATTTATCGAGGTTTTACTGTACCATGTGAAATTCAACACAAATGTTGAAGTGTCTTCCTCAATCGGGAAGATAGGATGAGAATTGAATTACTAAGATGATACAGTGTACAAAATAAGGAAAGAATATACAAATGCAGAAAGTCAAAAATAAATAAATTGGTATCAATCAATTGATGAAAATTAGGGATATGCTACCATACCTATTCTTCGTGTACTATTTTATTGTTTTTAATAATGTTTTCTAAAATGACTAAAATATTACAACACCTTTCTCTCTTAAAATCTAATTAAAATATCTATATATTTGTCATCTAAATGTATGAAGTAAAACTAACATATTATTTTCTATTCGTGTTATTTTCACACCTTATTTTCATTTAAAATTATCTTATATTTAATTTTATTTAAACATGATATTGTGTCCCATGTAAGACCGTTGGGGTTGCCGTATCCAACACCTCATACCTGTGTCAGTCACCAACACTCATACCCACACCCATGTAACTTAGCTTGTCATTGACTGGAACCATGGGTACAAAAAAGCCATGGGGTAATAAAAAATGTCAAATGGAAATTTAAGGTCATTTACTTTCAAAAATTATAATAGCCCTTAGGTCCTTATTTCTTCTTATTCTTCTTCTTCCTATTTTTGGAGGCCTTTTTTGGATGCATGAATCTCTCTGGAATCCTCAAATTTTGAATTATCTGATGAGGACACTCATCCATCTGAGTATACCATAGAAATCAACTTATTTCTCCAATTGGAATCCTTGATAACAAAGATAAGAGAACTTCAAGAACTAGAGAAATCCATGGAAATGGGAAATTCATGCACTCTGAATGGCAAACTAGAGGATTAACACAAAAAGACCAGTAGATCTTACCATGGAATTTTGTAACGACGTGCAGCAATCTCTAAACAGAGGATTAATGCTTCTCTTCGTGATTTCAGATATCTCTTGGTTTCCTCCACAGCCTCTTTCTTTCCTTTAGCTTTTTCTTCTTTCTTTGATGCGCTTTGGGGAAGCAGAGCATCTAACCCGAAAGGGTCTGACTCTTCATTCTTATTAGGCTGAGGAGATGCAGCTGATGACTTGCTCCCCAGATCTTTCTCTGAATCTGCCGCTTCATTTTCATCTCTAGCCAGTGCTGCAGCTTCGTCAATGTCATCATCCTCAGTGGCAACAGGCAAACTAGATATTGCTTCTTTGATCTTCCCAGCTGCTTTTGAGAACTTAAAGATATTCCCAAACCAAAACATAGTTAAAAGCAGATTATCCATTGAAGACCATAAAATTCAACAGCCAAAAAAGTAGATATGAAAGTTTAGAAGTGTCATTATTTCTACCTTAAAGAGGAAGTGTCATTCCCTTATAGGGAATTTGTGGAAAGTGATAATGCAATTCCGACTGCTGATTTCTCAGAGTTCGATAGAGAATAACACAATGATAAGAAAACAATATGGAAACAAATGATCTACATAGGAGTTTTCTCATAATAAGAAGTATTTATAAACTGAAAAAAAAAATTTCTGTTAAATTTGTTCCTGCCAATTTGGACCATTTCTTGGATATGTATAGAGCTTAGAACAATGGGAAACAAAAAAAACACGTCTCCCATATGACAACAGGATATGGACCATGGCAACATAGAAAAACAAAAAACATGTATCTCATATAGCTGGACATGATCATAGAGTGGTTATTTAGGTTATTGAGCTTAATGCCCTAAGAGGAACAGTGGTGCTCCCGAGGAGTAACTAGCATACAACAGTGACATGCACTCTAAGATGAATGAGGAAGTGTGATGCGGAGCATTTTTGCATTAGCATTAGTTTCCTTATTTCATTATCCAGTTATTTATTTTATTTCTTTTATTTGTCATGAGTTGGATATCTAATTACTTCATTATTCCATTCCATTGTTTAGAGTTGTAATTTTGGGTTTATTTTACGGGTATCTTGGATATTTCTGTAATTAGGGGTATTTTGGTAATTCTCTTGTGAGTTTATTATAAATAGGTTGTAAGCCCTTTAGGGCAGAATGATGAATAACAAGAATCATCGAAATTTTGCTGTGGAAAACTCCATGCGCAGATAGTGGTGAGAAATCATGGAACCTCGACGAGAAGCGGAGGACGGCGAGAAATCAACGAAAAGGGTGAGAAGCCTCTTCCAAAATCCAGGAATTTACTTATCTTTCTTTCCTCTTCTCCTCTTTCTCCATCTTCTCTTTTGTTTTTGTTTACCTAAACACCAGCAAAGTCATCCCTCATCCATTCCCAGATTTCATCACTTCCTAAATCTCCTTGCGGCCTATCACCCAGCCGTCCCTTTGTTGCTGCCACCACCTCCTCTCTGTTTACCTATTCTCCGCCACTTGTCCTAGCCCTAAAACTGCTGCCGCTCCTTCTTAAACTGTAACGACCCATCCCGCTAGCACAATATTATCCGCTTTGGGCCTACACACGGACCCACACGGCTTTGCTTTGGTGAGCCAACCCACTGTTGATCCCAAAAGGCGTCGCCTAGGAGGCTTTGTGCTAGAAGGAGGAAGGCTACTACTTATATACCAGGGAATTTCCAATGCCACTAGCAATGTGGGACCTTTTGGGGTAGGGTATTACATAAACTCGCACCTTGCTGTGTCGGGCCCTCTTTCTTGCTGCTGCAACCTGACCTAATCCCAAAACCATTTTCCTTAGCCCCAGATCTGCTAACAGCAACCCCTAAGACCTCCCTTGCCTGTCGCCAGCCCTCCAAAATCACTCCTATCACCTTCACCTGCCCTTAGAGCCCACCCATATCCCTTTCCAAGTCGCATACAGCCTATGAAGCACGGATACTCCGAAACCATTCGAGTATCCGTGTCGGGTACGTTTCTGACACAGATACGACCGGATACGGCTCGGATACGTATCCAATTAAATAAAACATTTTGTTTAAATACGGATACGTCACGGATACGGCAGCAGACACGGAGGGACACGGGACACAGGAGGTGGGACAGGGCACAGGATACGGCAGCAAAGGAGAAAAGGGGAAAAAAATATATATCTTTTCGGTATTATTTTTTTAACCTTAATAATCATTCACATATTATATACTGTAATATTATAAATATTTTTTAAACATATTATATATATTTTTTCATAATACTAAAATGCTAATAGTCTAATCTTTATAATATATATCTTTTGTAATCTTTATTTGTATTCATTATAAATATAAAAATATAATTTTCTAATAATTTTTATCTCATAGTAGAATTTATGATATTTTTTGTAAATATCTAGATTTATTTTGTTGATATTATATATATATATATAATTGTTTAATTCGGCGTATCCCGCCACACCCGTATCCTAGTTTTTCAAAATTATTATATCCTAGTTTTTTTTTAATATTTTATTTCTATTATTTGAAAATAAGGCCTATATATTCATTGTTGGCCGCTAGATTGTACTTAGATTTTGATTATTGAAATTTAAAGAAAAGTCCGAGCTTTCTTTCTTCCCATCTTACCAGGGCGGTGAGTTGATGCTTTTGAATTTGACTTGTGTTTTCTTTGTGTTTAGTTATTTTTAATTAGCTTAATTGGATATTCATAATTGCATTCGAATTGTCATTCATGCATTTTTCCATTTATTCTAATTAAACGTGTACTACACAATTCCAAGTTAAATCTAAAGAAGGTTCTTGAGTTAAGACCATACTTGAACCCAAGAACACTGGGTTTCTTCACAGAAATCAGTGATTCGGCCTAAAACCCCGAATCTAAACCTATAATTGCATATATAACTGCATCAGGTGGTAATCAGAGCCTGGATCCTACATCAACCCATCGGTTAGGAACCATCATTGTTTCGAGTTGAGCACTCCTACTTCTTGAGGCAGGTTTTATCAGATTTCAACATGACACAAGTTAGACGTTCATCAAAGACGCAAAGAGCGGATGGCGATGAGCACTTCAACTTTATTCTCATTATTCTCTAAAGGACATGTAGAAAATGAGCATGTCGTTGATTGGTCTAAACCTCCTAAATATGATGAAAAACCAGTGTTCGGCAATGAAGTTTTGATATCTCCAGCAGAAGAAGAGCAACTGGACACTTTGTTGCCCATATATTATGATCATCTTGATATTGATAGTCTTATTGATGTTTTTCATTAATGGAACAGGTGGACGCTGATTCCGCTATTGAGCCACTGGAGATGACAGTAACAGTTGAATTTTTCACAAAGGAAAAACAGATTGATACTTCAATTGAATTGGCAGATCATGTTCTGACTAAGAAGATGTCACCTATAGATCAAAAAAAAAAAAAAAATCATCCATGGAATTGGTTCAAAATTTTGAGGCAGCTGTGCAGTCAAAGATATTGGTGGAACCTCTTCCATCAATACACATTGTTGAAAATCTATTTGAATCTTATGTAGACCCTATTTGGGCCTAATTTGTACAAGAATCATACAGTCAATGTATTTTGGCTAACACTATATTTGGCACACAGGTTCCTACAAAAGGGAGTTGTGTTAAAGTTGGAGGCAGTGCCACACCTATGTACCATTCCTCCAAAACCAGTCGAAGAGTAAAAGAAAAAATTGATGGCCGAAGGCGCGACTTGATTTCTCCCTCAAAATCCACTTAAACTCGAGGGCGAGTTTCTTCCAACCGGCAAGGAATGATGCAGGCATCAAGCCCAATGAACTTGACTCGAGCCCGATCGAGTACGAGCTGGCACAATTAGGCAAAAATGATTCTCTACAGATTGATGCTCAAAATGATGGAGGAAAGCGGGAACCTCAAATACAATCTAATGGACCCACTTGCACCAAAATAAAAACCCATTTCAGCAGTTATGGACCTGGGCCCATTTGGAGACGAGTTGGGCCTCAAAAGCCCATAAAATTAAATTAAATTGTCCTCAATTTAGTGGGCCCACAAAGTACATATCATTTGCTATGTACACACCACATGGATGCCGACTCAGCAGAAGATCCTTTCAATCCACGCATGAACCTAGTGGGCCCATTTGGAATCAAATGGGAAAGAAGCCATATTGTGAAGTTTCCATTGGATTTCCATTGGATGTGGGATTCTAACTCAAACGGCCAACCCATTGTTGCTTAGGATAGAATCCTCACTCCAACAAAGAAAGAAAGATCTCCAACGTTAGTGGGCCTGACTTTCTGGCTGATTTGCAGGGTGAAGATTTGATGTGGGCATCTGTGATGGAGAAGAGAATCGTGTTTTTGATCCAGGTCCAAGGCCCAATACAACAAGCTTTGCAGCCCAACTTGTGTGCACAATATGTGCCAGGTAGCTTGTGAGCAGGGGTCAAAATCTCGGCCGATACGCATACTATCGGCCAGAGATAAAAAAAAAAAAAAACAAATATCGGTTGTGGGCCCGGTCGATATCTTGGCCGATATTTATATTTTTTTATTTTTTTATTTTAAAAAAAAAAAAGGCTTTTATATTTATTTTTAAATGAATTTTTTCAAAAAAAAAGCCACCGAGATGTTCAAAACAAAAAAATTGAGAGAAAATATCTTGGCCGATATCTCGGTAGGGCCGATTTTTCGACCCCTGCTTGTGAGTGAAAGTGTGATGTAAGACAAGAAAAAAAGGTGATCCTAATGCCTAATGCAATTATGAGAGATGAACTCTAAATCTAAAATGGGGCTGAAATTCAAGAATTAAACTAATAATCACAATTAAATTATATAAATAAGCCACAAATAAGCAAAACAAGTCTTAGAATCAAAATGTAAATAATTATGAAACTTACCAAGCCCAATTGATACTCAAATGGGGACCCCTCAAAATCACGGGTTCGTCGGGTTCCCGAAAAGGATTAATTGGAATAATTGGGTAATTTGGAAAAGGGTATTAATGAAGGTGACAAAGGCTAAAAGGGCTGTAAGGTGGATATGGGTGAAAGGGAAAGGTCCAAAGGGCCCACAGCAAGTGTAGAAGGGTTGTTTAGATGGAACGGAAGATGTAGGGTGAGTTCAAGGGACAGGCGAAAGTGAAAAGAGGGATATGGGAGCATGTCTGGGCTTGTGTAGAAGGGGCGGAACCAAAGAAGGTTCCTAGATAGGAAGCGATGACTTGGGATGGGTTTAGGGACAGGCAATAAGGGACGGAAGGCTTAGAAGTGGAAAACTGAGGGAGGCGATGCTTGTAAAAGGTGGGGAAACGGGAGGCAGCAACAAGCAATGGGAGTATTTGGGGATGGCGACAGAAAGGGGTGGTCTTAGAAGGTTTTGGCAGCAAGAGGGAAGGAGAATAGCGGTAGGCGACAGTGCTAGAGGGTCTAGGAGAGGGCTGCAACGATCAGGGAGTGGTTGTTAGGGGCTGGTGAAACAGTATAAGGGGGAAAGAAGGGCTGGCGTTGGGCATAGGAGGGTCAAAGGACTTTAGGACAGCAGAAAAGAGGGTCAGAAACTGTCCAGCAACAGCAAAGGGGTCTTTGAAAAGGACGGCAGCAGTAGGAAGGGGTCTTTGGAGAGGGACGAAGGTGGTATGATGGGTTTGGGGACTAGGCGAAAGTATTGGGAGGGGTTTGGACAAGGGACGAAACTGGTAGGGATGGTTTTGGTTGGATTCAGGTAACCAAAAGGAAAACAAAAAGAGAAAGGGAAGAGGAAAGAGGAGATCAGAGAGATAGATAAGTACCTGGAATTTTGGAAGAGGCTTCTCACCTATTCCGGTGGTTTCTCTCCGTCCTCAGCTTCTCACCAAAACTGGATGCGCAGGAGACAATGTTCCAAAGCAACAATCGTTCTTTTCATTCATTCATAATCGATCCTGCCCTAAAGGACTTACAACCTATATATAATAAACTCACAAGAGAATGACCAAAATACCCCTTTACATTAAAAAACCCGTAACACCCATAAATAAACCCAAAATTACAACTCTAACAATGAAATGGAATAAAGAAATAAATAAAATTTCAACTAATCACAAATAAAATAAAATAAAAAAAATAAGAAAATTAATGCTAATCGATCCTGCCCTAAAGGACTTATAACCTATATATAATAAACTCACAAGAGAATGACCAAAATACTCATTTACATTAAAAAACCCGTAATACCCATAAATAAACCCAAAATTACAACTCTAACCATGAAATGGAATAAAGAAATAAATAAAATTTCAACTAATCACAAATAAAATAAATAACCAAAAAAAAAAAATTAATGCTATTTTGCTCCGTACAGAAAGTTTGGGCCATAAATTTTTAAACCGTTGTAGGCATGTTTCACTCTTGAAAAAACGTATGTATTTACTCTAGGACAGTTTTGTTTCTATGTGTTAAATCATGTAGGAACAATTATGTTTTTTTTCAGTTTTGTTTCTATGTGTTAAATCATGTAGGAGCAGTTATGTGTTTTTCAGTTTTGTTTCTATGTGTTAAATCAGGTAGGAACAGTTATGTTTTTTCCTTATTATAAAAGGATGGTATCTAACCAAGAGAGGGGGAGATGGATATTATGAAATAGAATAATATTTTTTCTTATGTAAATCATGTTTTGCGACTAGGAATATGGTGACTCTAAATGTCTAATGTGGTTCCCTAAAAATTAAAAGAGATGAAAATAATGCACCCTAAAGCTAAAATGGGCTGAAATTAAATTTCAAGTAATAAATGCAACTAATAAATATAAAATTTACCACAAATAAATATTCAAATAGTAAGAATTTAATGTGTTCAATGGAGAATAAAGGAAACGAATAAGTAACTAATCAATTCCGGTAATTATTGGGTCAAACAGTCAAGACATTGGATGCAAGGTTCCTTATTTGGTTATTAAATCATGAACTTAGGCACATGTCTCGCTTAAGTCTCCATGGAAATAAAAGAGGGGATAAGGATGGAAGTAGTGAAGAAAAAGGGCTTCACATAAAGAGGGGCTACAAATGGTCAAAACGAAAAGAAGAAAGGTGGGAGGCGGAGACGAAGGCAGAGGGAGGAGTATTTGGAGGTCATGACAGCAGCAAAGAGAAGATTTGGATGTGGCGGCACATAGGAGAAGGCTACAAGGGTTGCGGCAACAAGGAAAGGGGCTTTAGAGGGAAACGAAAACACAGGGAGGGATATTAGGAAGTAGCGACACTGTGGGACTGGTTTCTATGGGATCGGTAGAAACAAGGAATGCTTGAAGGGGAAGAAAACAAGAGGATGGGCTGTAAAGGGACTACTTGGTTCAGATCTGAGTTTGAGAAGGTCTTTTGCAGTAAAAGAGAAGATGGAGGGAGAGAAGAGAAGACAGGGATAAGATAAAAGAAGGTACCTGACTTCACGCCCCTTGGATTCTCTCCACCAACTCACCGTTGCACCTTCGAGAGGTATTTTGCGAAAACAATATAATCTTATTCATCAATCTATTGTTCGATTATAATGAGAGGGCCTTATATAAGCTTACAAAACACATATGCCCAATATGCCCTTGCTAAGATTATTACCCTTTGCTAAAAATAAACTACAAGCTAAACATGGAAGTAGTAAAATAAAAGAAACACATGGAAATAATTACGAAAGCATGGAAATAGCATGAGGCACGAGATGCTCCGCATCAATTTTGGTTCTGCAAACAGCTGCAGAAACCCATACCCAGGCCAGGTGTAGCATCCGATGTGTACACCTGTCCTGATAACCAGACGTAGAGAAGGAAACCCTGGACTTCAACCAACCTAGTTGTAGGCCTAAGACAGGGAATCACAGGCTGCAGTCAAGTTCTCTGTGAGAGTTCTGCAGTGTTTCATCGCTAAGTCTGAAGGAGACTCACCTTTGTTTTGGGGTTTTGAAAGGAAAATACGAAGGAAGGAAACTTTTGTAGTACATGTTTTGCTTGTATACCTAAGTTGAACTCCATGTTTGATATGTAAATATTAACTGGACATGAATCATGTATATGCTACTACTGTGTTTGTGTCTTGTTCCATGGGTTGCATTATTGTTGGGAATGTGGGTTGACGTTTGAACGGCGTGGGTGCTGGAAATGGTTGAGGGTGGAAGATCGTAACCCGTAGGTTAGATTGTGGACCCCACTTGTGGAATTGGTCATACGTGTGGTGATATTGATATTGGTATTTGAAAAAAATCATGTGGATTTCGGGATGTGACATAGCTAGTGTAGTGCATAACATCACTTGTAGATTTCATACTCACGAAATTTGGTTGTTTTTCCAAAAAAGAAAAAAATAAACAGAAAAAAAAAGTGCTTAGAATGGACAGGATAATTTGTGGAATGATAGACATAATATTTGCAGAGAATTAACTGGAAAAGTAAACTTACAAAGCTTGGTTACCTCTCAAAACATATTTACCTAGATATAGCCTATGTTGTCATCTTGGTGAATTAGAGCATTAAGTCCCCTCACTCACTGCATCTTAAAGCAGCATATGAAATCTTTAGATATCTAATTAGATCTCTTGGGTGGAATATTCCTTCATTGTCACATACATGTAATTTTCAAACACAAAGATACTACTACGCTGACTTCATGTAGATCATGATCATCATTCTATTAATTGTGCATTTGTGTGACAAAAATCCATTTTTGCAAGCCATAATAGAAACATGACTATCGTACAAGAAATTACAGAATCTCTTCCATTTATGTAACATAATAAGAATAGATACTATTTCCACCGGATCTGGGTGTAATGAAGTTTAATGTGGATGGTGTTGGAAAGGGGAAACCAGGGCCAAAAGGAATAGGAGTAGTTTTGAGGAATCATGAGGGTCGAACAACAATTATGTTTAATGAGTCGGTTGGTATTAGATATTCAAATGAAGCAGAAATTCTTAGCATTAGGAGAGTTTTGGCCATTTGGAAACTCCATGGGCAAAGTAGACTCGTGATTGAAGGGTGTCTACCCCAAAAGGGTAAAATGGTATTTTGATGATGACTAAACTATTGACTAGTGCTACTAATGGTTTCATGGAGTCTATAATTTAAGACAAGAAATATCAAACATCTCCATAAGACCAAGAAGACATCAAGCAGAGTCAAGCACAAATCTGAGTGACTCGTGGACTACTGTTCTTGAAAGAAAAGTTTGTGCAAGACCAAGCTTTAAGATCAAATCAAAAGGCTTTCTTTCTAGAAGAAAATGGCCTAGTGCAAGATCGACCACAACTCCAATCAAAGGGCCAAATCTGATGAAGAACTTGTTGTTTGAAGCAGATGAAGAAAAAAAAGACTTGCTGCTCAACTTCAAGATGTTCTGTCTTTTTTTGTTTTAGGTAGGTTTTTAGTTGAGTGTATAGGATGTCTTGTAAAGCTACTCATATGCTTGAACACTTGGCTCAACTCATACCTTAGACAGACCCCTAGGATCATGGACCAACATTATAGATTAAATGGATCCTAGGAATTTGGGCATCAGTTCCAAACCCATTCATATCATATGGAACGGTGTAGGTCCCGCATTGACGGCTATTGTTCTAAAACATTGAATATCACAGAACTATGTAAGACCATCACAATAGTTGTAGCTCCAAACTATTGAATATCACATGGAGCTATATAAGAACATTAATATGGTTGCAACTCTAAGCCATTGAATATCATAAAGTTGTGTAAGTCCATGAATGTGGTTGCAGTTCAAACCATTGAATATCATCGACTGTGTAAGACCACTTCTCGTGTCAGATTGTAACATGCCTTTAATCTAACCATTACATATCACAAAGATTATATAAGCCCATTGTTATATGTCGGTATCAGTCTACACATTGCATATTACATAGACTGAGTGTAAGACTAAACATATTGGCATCAATTCAAACCATTGAATATCATGAACTGAGTGTAAGACCAATATCATTGACTGACACATACTTGGCAGTAGTCTAAACCATTGAATATCTAAAAGACTACGTAAGACCAATAATCTATGTTTGGCATCAGTCTAACCGTTGAACATCATACAAATTGATTGTAAGCCAAACAATGGTAGCCATTAAATTATTTGAACCGCATAAGACCAAAGTCGGGCTTCAGCTCCATAACTTTGAATATCTGGAGAGCTAAGTAAGACCATTTAGTTTTGTCGGACTGGTAACTCTGGACCAAATCGTCGATAGGTAGAAGCATCACCGTCGACAGAACTGTACTCAATACGTTGCAGTCAAGTTCTGATATGAAACTGTCGACAGATGTTCAGGCAACTGGCAACAGTTTATGGACTGCAATATATGGTTGGTCTCTGATAAATTACCGTCAATAGATAAGCAGGTAACTGTCGACAACACTAACACTCCAGAACAGAGCATGTCTTTGTTTACATTGTGTCAACTATTACATACTAGACTGTTGCCTGTGCAAATTTGAATATCTATTGAACAAGTGCTTTGTGTCGACCAGTCTTCTTAACCGTCGACTGTTAGACATCAACGGTCTCGTAGGTGGCGCATTAAATGTGTTTTCAAATGGCAACATTTTCATTAATGCATGGCAACGGCAATGAATTCAAGCATACATTATATATATCGTGACATCATGTTGATAAATCTGCTAGAAGAAGTGGATTAAGAAAAGAGAAGAAAAAGAGAGAGATCCACAATCCCATAGCCACTGAGAGAGAGAAAAGAGAGATTGTTTATCCTTAGAGAGACTCAAATGAACTCCATTCATACCAATTGCTGAGCCATCGATGTTCTACATTTTGAATAACTCTAGTTGAGCTTCATTCTCATATTTCAGAGTTTACTCTTGTGTGGAATGTATTTTGTTTTTCTTTGAGAGAGAAGGAGAGACAGGTCGACGAACCCTATTTAGAGGTGGGGAAGAGGGGTTAGTCTTGAACCCAGAAAGAGACCCCTTGGGACTAGAGAGCAATCAGAGATCAGTGTTACGGTTTGTCCTTCACCCGTAAGAAGGATGGGTTAGTGCAGTTAACCTTGGGCATGGCTCAGGGCGAGAACGTAGGCGGGAACAGCCGAACCTCGTTAAATCGGGTTGTTTCTCTCCATCTCTTCTATGCTCTTCTATGGTGCTTATGCTTTGCTTACGTACATCTTGATGTTTGTTTACTTGAATGCCATAGATTACTAGCATCACATTTTAGCCATGTTAATAAATGCACCATATCTCTATTCTCTTCGTCGTTAATACTCTACAATCATCACATTCACACTGATTCATGTTCGTTATGTCCTATTGTGGATGCGATTGTTTCTCATATGCATTATAGTTAATTGAGATGATTAACAGAGCATCTCCGTTAGCATAAATCGTGAAAGTTCCCTTGAGGGCTTATAACCGGATTAACCCTAGAGGGAGGGGTGAATAGGTTAATCACAACTTTTAATGCCTTTACAAATTTTACGTGATTAATGTGAAATCGTGCGGAATTAATGACAATCAATCATGTGTGTGTGATATGTAATGTATACAAGAAAATCAAACAATCGCACCCAAAGCATCAATAAATAAGGTTTATAGTGGTTCGGTTAGCCAACCTACATCCACTGTAGAGACTCACTCAACCTTGAGCTATCCCCTATTCACTAAGCGTTGGAATTACGCCAACACAATAAAATAGGACTTCCACCTATCCAATTGATTGGGACTTTCACCCAATTCCTATCCCACTATTTTTTATAGTGGTTCAAGAGAAAAACTATCTCTTTAATCCACTTCACAATATAATGATTTTTAAAAAAAAAAATCAAACTAAGCACTTGCCTTTGAAGCTCTTCGCAAATGTAGATGTATGCTTCCAAACAATCCACCCAATTTGTGCTCGACAATCCCAACATTGAAGAAGACCTGCCATGTAGAGCCATCACACTCCTTGGGTATACACTCTAGAAGATTGGGTTCTCAATCTCTATCCTAGAGCTTTGGCTTAATCCTTCTCTCTTATTCTCAATCACTGGGGATTGGATACTTGAATGATTACTTTCTTATTTTCCAAGAGAGAATAAGCTTAAGAGGTTTTGCCTTTGATCCTTCGGAGATTTCCTCGTTGGAAGATGGCTCAATTAATTTGCATTCACTCCTCTACCAACTCCCAAAATGAAATTTGTATTTATAGGCAACGCAAAAAATTTGGTCACCCCAATACACAAGATCGATCGTGTACTGGCGATCAATCGTCCGTGTTTGAAATCCAGTCCACCGACCCGACCGTTGCACATTAAATGCACAGTAACGGTAATAAAACGGTAACCATGCGATGGGTCGTGTACACGACTGATTGTCCGTGTTAGGGATAACATATCGTGGGTTGCCGATTGTATCGGCCTGAAGCTATACTGTCATGACAGTGCTTTGTCAAGACAAACTTCACCCGAACCCAGGGCAACGGGTCGTGTACACGATGCGTTATTGCCCTGTACTGGCGATGGGTCGTGCGACCGATTGATCATGCTATACCACACAAAGGGTCGCCACCAGACAGTATTTTTCAATCAATATTCAACCCAGGCTCTAGGCGACTGATCGTGTGGGCGATTGGTCGCCACAGTATCCAGACGAAGGGTCATCTGCACGATCTGTTGTTCCAAGCATGACTGTGAATGACAGACCAAATTTGGTCTAAGCCCAAGGCGACTAATCGTAGACACGATTGGATCGGCCATGTCTCAGCAATACATCGTAAGCACGAATGTATCGTCCTGAGACCAACTTTGTTTGACAGTCCATTGTATCCAAAACCCTTGACAATCCAGATGGTGGGTCGTATGACCACGATTGATCGTCCTACCTTATGGCGATGGATTGTAAGCACGAATGTATCGCCCTGAGACCAACTTTGTTTGACAGTCCATTGTATCCAAAACCCTTGACAATCCAGATGGTGGGTCGTATGACCACGATTGATCGTCCTACCTTATGGCGATGGATCGCCAACACGATGTGTCGTCCATGACAGTGAATTCATATTTCTAAATTGGATTCCAATTCATGTCAAAACACACTTTAGGCTTGATTAATTATCCAGATGTGATATCTAAGCCTAGGGATGGTCCACCTGAGGTTTGGGTTCCACCTAAAGTCATCTGGTCAATTACCTTCTATGATTGCCATACACATGTTGATCCATCGAATCTTCACACCTCAACCAACACTTGAGTCTTGAGTCTTGAGTCTAGAGCTTCTTCCTTCAAGGCATTGCTTCACCTAATAAAAGATATTAATAAAACATAATATAAAAGATATTGACAATGAAAGGGAAGACACTCTCACTGATGGGCCAATCTTCATTGCCTTCCCATCCTTTTCCTAATGCCTCACTTCCGTTCTTCTCCAAACACCCCTCTTCTTTAAATCCACAACCTTCATCCATTCCTCCTAGCCCTTCAACTCACCTTCCTCTTCTACCTCTCGCTGGAAGGAGAAGAGAAAGAACACAGTATCCCTCTTCATATCCAATCTCCCAGATGATTTTTCGAAGCTGGACATTTTTGCTTTATTTACTAAAGTTGGAAGAATCAGTGATAGCTTCATACTTGTTTCTAAAGAATCTAAGGAGCACCAGGGGTTTGCTTTTGTCCGCTTCAGTTCAGAGGTGGAAGCTCTGAGGGCATCGTTGACGTAAATGGTAGACTTTTCAAGGGTAAAAAATTGGAAGTCCAGCTAGCAAAACCTCCCAGAGCAACTGCCACTTCAATCCGGCCTACTGCCACCTCCAAGTTGATTCATTCGATCCCCTTCAGTGCCTTTGGTAGCTCTATTGGCCATCATGCTGCTTCTCAAGTGTGGACAGTGGTTACAGACAAGGGAAAATCGATCATTCTCAGTAAAGATGCAGTCCATCAGCAGGTTGAGTCCCTTAAGAGATGCCTTGTTGCTTCCTTTGCATCCTCGTCGGTGACTAATGATGAAATTTCTGCCTGGCTTTCTGACTGGGGAATAGGGTCAGTGGATGTCTCGAGATTGGATCATTTGCATGTTCTACTGTCATTTGGCGTGCTCGAAAAAGCTGGTAGACTACTTTTTGAATTACCAACCATCCACGAACCTCCTGTTTCCCATCTTTGTTTCTGGTCAAAGGATTGGGATCTGCAAAGTTGTTGGATCAGAGTATCAGGAATCCCGATGCGAGCCTGGTTCCATGAGACCATTCAGGGGCTTGGAAGCTTCCTTGGCAAGGTGGTTGAAATCGATCCCAGAACAACTTCTGGCAGCAACCTGCGGTATGCAAGATTTAGAGTGATTTTATCGCCTATTCTTGCAGAGATAAAAAAGATACCCCTCAAAGTTGGGGATTCTTGGGCGGAGTTGTGTTTAGAAATTGAAGAAAGCATGCTTGCTTCGGTCAAATCATCACCTTTGCCCTCGGCCGGAAACATGTTTTCTCCTTTGCCTCCGGCAAAGCCTCTAAAGTCTCCTTCCAACTAGACCCTCCACGTGGCTCACCAACCCTATTGTGGAGACTGTCAGAGAGCTACAACCTTTGGTTCAGCAAGTCAGCTCAGCCACCCCACCAGTCGCTTCTACTGCAGATGTTAATCACCTTCGCGGTTCGTCGCCTGCAGCTGCACTACAAATCGAGCTGTACCATCCTTCGTCTCTCTCCAATGAGCGAAACCACAATCCCTTTTTTGCTGCTCAAAACTGCCAGCCCTCCGCAGCTGTAAACTGCCCTAATACCCCTTTTGTAAATGTCACCTTTTCTTCGCACGTGGGACATTCACACGAGGGACAACTTAAGTCACCAATCACATTTTGTTCTGGGCCGGATATCGATCCACTCGGTTCAGCTCTCGGTCTGGACAAATCGAGCCCTTTTTGTAGGCCCTTTAGACCGAGCCCAACCCTCTCACTCAATGACCCACAAGTTTCGAACCCACAGCACTTCCCAAATCCTGGATTTTCTTCCTTCGCACCAAACCCATTCCAGTTTCAGCCGAGGGGATTCTTATCTTTTGGGACTCCTCTGTCCTCGCCATCTGTTTCCCAACCTTTGCTTCCGGAGAAGATAACTAGTCCTGCAATCCTGTTTCCGCCTCCCTCTCTGGAAGTCCTTCCTTCCATGGTGAATTCTGCCCCCACCAGTGGCAGACGAAAGCTCCCTGCTTCCCTCCAATTGTCCCCATCGCGATTGAATACTTTTTGTTCTATTCGATCAGCTAGAAGACTATCAGTTGAACCCTGGCCGACTATCAAGCCTCCAAACCAAAGCCATTCCTTATTAATCAAAGCCCTCCTTTTGCCGGAAATTGACACCCTATCTCCATGCCTTCCGCCCTTGGTCCAATAACCTTACAGATGAAGCAGGTTCTCCATCCTTAGCCCAGTTGAATCAAGACAGTGCTCTTCTGGACTATTTGACAGACCATCAATTAGAGTTGTTTGAACCAGATATTCTACAGGCTTCTATGAACAACCAGCCAGGCGATAATTTTGTTGGTGATGATGGTGAGCATATCAGCAGTTCATTTGCCAACTAGATTGACAGTCGAATGAGTCAGGTGGGCAGTCAGCTTGGCCTCAGTCTAGAGGGTCAGGAAGACTTGCTGCATTCCTACCTTCAAGCAGTCAAAAAGTTAAATTCAAAGAGCAAAGACTGAACTTCCGGGGAGCTTAACAGGTTGAGCTCTTCTATCAATTATGGAAGTCGAAAAAGACCGAAATCAAGCCGTGTTAACCTCTCAGTTTCTCCATGAAGCTCATCTCATGGAATACAAGGGGTCTTGGAGACCCTGGCAAGCGAGCTTCTATCAGAGCTTCCTCAAATCAATCAATCCAACCATCCTCTGTTTTCAAGAAACCAAATTAGAAGATCCACAGCACTCGATCATCAGATCTTGTGGAGCGGGTCGACATTTCAAGCGGGTTGCTAAGGCGTCTGTTGGTAGATCAGGTGGCATCATCATTTGTTGGGATACAAGCAAACTCTCTTTACTTGACTCTTTCATTGGTGAATTCTCTCTATCTATTCAGCTTGAGAATAGGTCCTTAGGTACTTCGTGGACTCTAACTTCGGTTTATGGCCCTTGTGACGAAGCGAGAAAGAGTGCTTTTCTTGCAGAGGTGGAATCTCTAAGAGGAAGATGGTCCGACCGTTGGTGCATTTGTGGAGATTTTAACCTAATAAGGTTTCCTCACGAGAGAACTGGGGTTTCTTCTCTAACTCCATCCATGCGGCGATTCTCTGATTGTATTTCTTCTCTAGAGTTGGTGGACCTTCCACTATCTGGCATAGAATTTACTTGGTCCAATTGCCAAGAGAGACCGTCTCTTTCCCGCACTACAGAGTGGCTTGACATTTTTCCTGATTGTCACTTATCTGTATTTCCTAGACCAGTATCTGACCATTGGCCATTGGTGTTGGATTCCTTTGAGGAGTCGGGGGGGGGGGGGGGGGTTGGTGGGGGGCCAATTTAGATTCGAGCTGTTTTGGACTCATGAGTTTCGGTTCAGGGACCTCATAGCAGAGTGGTGGGCGGAAGATATTATCGCTAGTAGAAATTGTTATGTTCTACATCTCAAATTGAAGCGGTTGAAAGCAAAGCTAAAAATTTGGCGTTCTACTAACCATGGGTCTTTTGCGGATTCTCTAGCTATCATCTTTAGAGGATTCAACCAGATTGATTTAAGTGAACAAGCAGGGTCTCTATCGGAGGAGGAGGTCACTCTACGTCATCATCTTCAGGAGCAGTATCAAACTAAGAGTATCCAAGAAGTAAAATGGAGGAAAAGATCTAGGGACAAGTGGATTAAGGAGGGGGATAAAAATACCCGTTTCTTCCATGCCACGGCTTCAGCCCATAGAAGAGCAAATACTACCAAATCCCACACCGTCGGTGATTCTACAGTGACATCCAAGGAGGAAATCACTTCTAGTGTTCTCAATCATTTCCAACAACTATATTCAGCGAGCCCTTATCCAAGATTGTTGATTCATGGTCTTCCCTTTAGGACTATCTCTGCCGCATTTCGACTTCCATCAAACGGCCTTTTACTGAGGATGAAATCAAAGCCGCCGTTTGGGAGCTTGGTGAGGACCGCGCTCCAAGACCAGATGGGTTCCCGATTGCTTTTTTCAAGCACTTTTGGGATATCGTCAAGTTCGATCTTATCTCTTTTATTGTGGAATTTCACCATGAAGCTTTTATTCCAAAGGAGATCGGTGCTACTTTCATCGTTTTGCTTCCTAAGAAGGATGGTGCTTCCTCTCTCTCTGATTTTAGGCCCATTAGCCTTCTTGGGAGCACTTATAAGATTCTGGCCAAGGTACTTGCTAATAGACTCAAGATACATTTCTCCAAGTTAATCTCTCCATCACAATCGGCAGCTGTTGAAGGACGACAAATAATGGATGCAGTGATTCAGCTCACGAGTGTATTGACTGCCAGCATAAGGCCAATTGGAAAGGTGTTATTTGCAAGTTGGATCTGGAGAAAGCCTATGATATGGTCGACTGGAACTTTGTGGTCTTCATGTTGTCCAGTATGGGTTTCAGTCGGATTTGGTGTCTATGAATGTTTCAGTGTATGTCTTCTGCTCATTTTTCGGTCCTTATCAACGGGTCTTCTAAAGGTTTCTTCAAGAGTTCTAGAGGTATTCGGCAGGGTGACCCTCTATCTTCGGCTCTTTTCACTTTGGTCGCTGAATCACTAAGCCTTATTCTTTCGAAAGCTGCGGACTTCAACCTCATTCATGGGTTCAGCATCGACGCAACTACTTTGCATATCCATCATTTACAGTTTGTGGATGACACTATCATCTTTTGCGAGGCCAATGAAGAGTATGTAATGAACCTTCAGGTGTTACTTAGATGGTTTGAATTATCTTCCTCTCTCCAGATCAATTACTGCCAGAGCATTGTCTTCGGGATCAATTTAGACAACACAGAGCTTTCCTATTTTTCTGGGCTTCTGGGATGTGCAGCGTCCGTTCTTCCATCTACTTATTTGGGCTTACCCCTCTGCATTGGCTCTCCCGGGTATTCACAGTGAGAACCAATCATCCACAACTTTAGTAAACGCCTGGCTTCTTGGAGAGGGAAGTATTTATCCTTCGGCGAGCGAATCACTACTCAAATCAGTTCTAAATGCTCTTCTTGTCTATTTCCTATCAGTGTTTTGTTGCCCCAAGAAAGTCTCCCAATCAATGGAACATATGATGAGGAACTTTCTTTGGGGCAAACATGAGGATGTGAAGAACCGTCATCTGGTTAACTGGAATCAGGTTTGCCTTCCTATTTCTACTGGAGGGTTGGGTGTGCGGCTTATTAAGGCAATTAATATTGCTCTTCTTACTAAGAGGCTTTGGAGATTAGCATCCGATGGGAACTTCCCTTGGAAGGTTATTCTTTTCTGCAAGTATCGTGTGGGAAACTTCGGATGGGATGTCAACACTACCCCGTGCAGAGCCTCAGGCATGTGGCGTGCCATTGCTGCATGTGTGGACAAATTCAAAGAGGGGACAAGGTTCAAGCCAGGCCGTGGTGACAGGATAAGGTTTTGGACCAATTTGTGGTGTGGCGATTCTTCGTTGGCTTCTCGATTTCCCTCTATTTATTGCCTATCCCTTAATCCTCTTGGGGCCATATCGCATTTCTACTCCATGACGGGAAATCAAGCAGTTTGGGATATCATTCTTCGCCGTAACTTATCAGACACAGAAACCGATGCTTTTTTTGAGCTTCTCCAGGCCATATCATCTTATAGAATGAACACCAACGTGGAGGATAACATTGTTTGGTGGCCAGAAAATACAGGTATCTTTTCGGTTAAGTCTTTCTACTCTTGGACGTCGACTGCTTCTGGTACTGCAATTGTCAACCCAAAAATTTGGTCTTCCAAAACACCTCCGAGGGCAATTAGCTTTGTTTGGACTACCGCTTTGGGGAAAATCTTGACTCAGGACAATCTTCGTAGAAGAAGAAGGATCATGGTTAGCGCCTGCCCGCTTTGTCTTCATGCCTCTGAAGAGGCGAACCATCTTCTCCTGCATTACCCTTTTTCATCGGAAGTTTGGTATACTGTTTTTGATAAGTTTGGGGTTGCTTGGGTAATGCCTTCGTCGGTTGTTGAGTTGTCATTTGCTTGGGACACAATTTCTGTCTCGACTAAATGCTCTTCATTGTGGCACTTATCTTTTTTTGCAATTATTTGAAGCCTTTGGTGGGAGCGGGATAACAGGTTGTTCCGTGATTCGTGTGAAACCAGTGACTGTTGGAAGACATGCTCTCGCTAAGTATGCTTCTTGGACTGCTTCGTTGCAGGAATTCAGAAACATTTCTATGTCTGACATTTTGCGTGCCTGGCAAGAATGTGTTGATCTTGCTTGAGGCCTCGCGGTTTATTTTCCTGTTATTACTCTTTGTTGTTTTATTTAGATTTTCTCTTTGTATTTGCACCTCTGGTGCCTCCTTTTATATTGTTATATAAACCATTTCAAAAAAAAAAAAAAAGGATATTGACAAGCTAAATACTTCCATAAATGCACAATCTTTAATGCATTACTGTATAAATGTGAAATATTTACTCTCCAGACAATGAAATAATTTTAGCCACAATGAGGTACACCAAGTATGTCCTGAAACAATGTTAAAGCCCTAAATATAACGGCATTAGATAAACCTACATTGATGCAAAGTACTTTAAATGCGATGGCAGGGTTCTAATCTCAATAGACACATTGTTAATCTAGAGCTTCGATGCATTTTATTTGAGAATAATAACATACCACAAAGCTATCATCTGTGTGCAGGTCATTAGCCACCACTGCCCTAATGGTCCATGTACTCAACTGAAATTTCTGCTGCTTATTAAAACACTGTAATGAGAAAAGGAGTGAGTAAAGAAACCCAAACGATATACATTTCCTCTATTCAACCAGCAAAATATAATTGCTAATTAAGAAACACAAAGTAAAACCATACATCACAAGCATCTTGAGCTGCAGAGAACAATGCATGATAGTCAGTTCTCAGGGAAGGCTCTGTAAAAGCTATAGGAGATGACATTGCAGCCTCTAGTATGGTGAAAAAATGACCACATGTCCCTTCTTTAACACTGCCAGCCTGGATCAGTTGTAGGGCAAGCTTTGATGCTTTGCCAAATTTTGAAGGATTCTTGATGTGTGATGCAATCTTTTGCATTGCTTCTATAACCTGTGTCTCTGTCGCATCCACTGTTGTCTTAAACCTAAGACGCTTTTGAGGTGCTTGCTCCACCACTGCACAATTAACATTATCAAAACATAAAATTCTGCAAAGAGTCTATGGCATGGAAAGCTTACAGATAAAGAATAACAAATATGGCTCAATCGTAGTATCAAATCAGAACAAGCAATATCTATCTATCCTCAAAATACATGGACCCTCTTTGCATTACCCATGGCACAAAAGTTGTACATGCCAGGTGACTCCAACCTTCCAATAAAAAAACAAATGAACGTTCAGTAAAAATAGCATATAGCCCAATTTAACATCCAAATATCAATTTGTCAAGTGACCAATGTCCAATCAAAGAATATTTTTCAGCATTGGAAGCGAGGATGGGGCCCACCAGATCAAAAGTCCCGATCAATGAACAGAAAGTCGACACAGCAAAGCACTTAGGGTGGCTGTGTCATCTCCTTTTCTTAATCTGTTTTGCATCATCTCATGCATCTCTACAAATTTGACAAATAAAACCCATCAATTTGGTAAAATAAGAGTTCAAAACTTTCCATTTTTGAGCAGTCCAAAGATGTTAAAAAGAAATCCACAAATCCAATAAGGTAAGCCATACTTTCAAGCAATGTTGTCAAACTCGAATCGTATCGTGAATCGGTTTAGGGGTCTGACTCGTGAATCATAAATCGTAAAATCGTAAGAGTTTTAACATTTTTGCTTTTTTGCTATAATTATTATTTATACTACAATTACATATAAAATGACATAGAATAATAAGATCATTTGTTCAATTCCTCCTAATATATAAGTAAATATGCAAAGATATGAGTATATAACAAAATGTACTAATGCAAACTTTAATCAAAATGTATTAGAAGTTAAGTTTTTCATTCTAACATTCAAATCATCATAATTCATAAAATTGTATTATCCAAAATTACAAAACATCTGAACTCTAAAGAATATCATTCTCATCAATGTCATCTAAAACATCCAAGTAAGATGAAGGTAAAGTGTCTCCTCCATTTGCTACATCCTCATCGCTAATTTCTTCAACACTTTCTTCCTCTCCTTCAACGCTCTTCCGCTTTCTCGAATAAGCCCCTGTTAATTACAAAATTCAAATATTTTATAAATTGTGCCTTCTAAATTCTAAATATAATATAATGGTCTTTTAGATTTTAAAATGCTTACTCGTTTCTTTTCTAAAATTAGTCTCTTCCTCATTAAACATCTTGCCTGCATCCAACCAAGAATTGTCTTGTGGAAGAGTTGGATCTTCATCTCCCGTGATCCATTCATCATCAGATTCCACATCCGATAAGCTAATAGGATCATAATCTTGCTTTGAATCCCTTAATGTCTATCTCACTTATAGTTGTAAATTGTATTTTAAATAATCTTGCTTTGAATCCAATGGAGTACGCAGGCAACTGATGATTCACTTCGATCAACCCAAGGGTCCAATAAGTCCTAGGATCCGCAGGGATCTTGTTACACGTGTGGGTGTCACGTGTTTAGACTATGAGTTATGCATGTTTTAGACTAAAAAAATAAAAATATTCTTGTTTCTCACGTGCCTCTTGGGTCAGGGCGTGACAGTTGGTATCAAAGCTTAGGCTCAATTTCCCCAAGGATTGTGTGTATGGGGTTTGAAAATCTGATGGAAGTATGAGATTGTTTTGGGGCGCAATAGGGTGAGCAGGATTTTGAGCGAGGCTGAGACCTCCTCTTGCCACCAGATTTAAGTGACTAATGTTTAGACCGTACCTCAAACGGGGTGACCAGAGTGATATTACAACATGAGCTGGACCCATGAGGGTTAGACTCACGTGGACCCCGAGTTGTGAGGTGCTGGATCTAGTTGGACTTGGAAAGGTCGCGAGGAAATGATTAAACTCCCTGAGTGGAAAACTTTGGAATTCCCCTAGAACAGTATGCGAACCACCTTTTGAGGTGTAGATGATCCTGTCTTCCCAGGAAGTGGAAGTCAGACCATTAGGCAGAGGGTCCTATGATGGGGGACAGGGCGATGATACGTTGGCAGGTACCCACCTAATAAGTTAGACTGATTGTACTTTTCTTTTTGGCCACCTTAATTGGTTCTCTCTCTCTTATTTATACTTGTACCCTCTAAGAGGAAATACATCTCAATATAATCCTGAGAATTATTATTCTCTGATATTCATCTCTTTTTCTTTTCTTTATTTCTTTTCATTATTAGATTCAACATGGTATCAACCAGAACGAATTTCTGGACACTTTAGGAGGTGTTTTTTATTCCGTTTTACTGTTCATCATCGGCCTCCGGCCTCTTCTCCGACTCTCCAAGGACTTCTGTTGCGAATTCTCCCTCCTATCCTTCTTTTGCAGATCTGGCCATTTTACTGTGCCCCTGCTGCTTCAATTTTTCTACATTCCCTGCAGCCCTAAGTTCTTGGCCTTTGATCCGGTGACCAAAAAAGATTTTCCCGGAGACCCATTGGATCTCTGATCTGATCAGTGTGGGCCCTTCGATCTGTTGGTTTTTTGGACTGCTGCCTAAGACGCCCCAATCCCAGATTTCGCTGGATTTTTTGCTAGATCTTCTGGCATTTTTCCTGGTTTTGCTTGGAACCAGGTCTCTAGTGTTCGCCCCTACCTCTGGATCAGATCACACCTGGGTGCTCCCCATTTCATCAACAGTGGGGCACATTTCTTGTTCTTCTGCATCCAGCGACAACAGTGACAAGCCACCCCTTCTTTGCAGTTTTATTGGTTTGATCCCTTTGGATCTAACCTCCTTGCAATTCGACTTGACATTGCTGGCTTCGTCCCTGGCCCCCCTTCTCTTGCCACAGGTGGACCTAGGATTTCGGTACAAGGTGGGGCCCATTTTCCCAGTCTTCAATTCCACTGCCTGTACCAGATTTTTCTGGGTTTTTGGCTTCATCTACTCACTCTGCTGCATCTGGTAGAGTTTTTCTCTTCCAGCTGGTATCGCCTACCATTACTACTTGCAAGCTTTCTACTTGGGATCATGGCTGCATCTCTGGAACCACTGAAGACCTCTAGGGCATCTTCTTCCATTGATATGGCTTCTTCTAGCCATCAGCATATTGGCAAGATTACCACTGTACACTTGAATGAGACCAATTACTTCCAATGGTCTCATTCGGTTAAAATGTTTCTTATTACCAAATAGTTATCCGATTTTATTGATGGTACCACCCCTGAACCAGACAAGAAGGACTCCTCCTACCGTACTTGGAACGCTCATAATTCTTTGGTGCAGTCTTGGCTCATTCATTCCATGGAAGATCATATTAGTGGGACTGTCTATACACTTTCCACGGCCAAGGATGTCTGGGACACCATTAAGGCTTTGTATTCGGACGGTAATAATTCTACCCAGCTGTATGAGCTCTATTAGACTGCTTCTCACCTTCGACAGGGAGAGCTCTCCCTCATTCAGTATTATTCCAAGATGAGGACCTGTTGGCTTGCTTGGATCAACTTGAATCCATTCGGTTTGTGGACACTACTGATGTTGTTCTCTATAACCAGATTCTTAATCGACGACGGACTTTTGAGTTCTTGGTTGGCCTTAACCAGGACTTTGAGCCTATTCGGGCCCAGCTGCTTGGCCAACGTCATCTTCCCTCTCTGGAAGAGGTATACTCTAGCTTACTTCGAGATGATAGGTGCCGCTTGGTTACGACTCCTTTGCCGGTCGAACGGTCTGCATTGGTGACCACTCATCCTTCATTGCCTCCTCTTGCACGTGAGGCTTCTGGTTCTTATGGCAAAGACCCTTCTTCTAGCCCGCGTCGTGATATCAAAGGTCCCCGGAATGAGTAGTCTTGGTTCTGCACTTTTTTGTAAGATGACGAACTATTATATTGATTCCTGCTATAAATTGCATGGCCGTCCAAAGCAAGCTACTATCTCCATCGCCTCGCCGGTTACCTCCTCCCCTGATGTGGTTAGCGACGGTGCCCCAGTCACTCGACAGGACTTTAACATGTCGTTACAAAAACTGGATTGCCTTCAACACTCTGAGGTTTCCAATACTGTCTCTTCTACTTCAGGTACTGAGTCCTTTGCCAATCATACCTCTTCTCATTCCTAGATCATCGATTCTGGAGCCACTAATCATATGGCGGGTATGTCTACTTTCTTCCTTCCATTTCTCCTGTCTCTTATGGTCAAGTTAAATTAGCCAATGGTTCCTCTACTACCATCACTGGAAAAGGGACCCTCCCTCTCTCTTCCACCTTGCACATCCCATCTGTGTTACATGTACCTCATTTATCTCGCAATTTGCTTTCTGTTAGTGTACTCACTAAAGAATTTCATTGCTCAGCTACCTTCTTTCCTTCTCAATATGTATTTCAGGATCTGACCACGAAGCAGGTGATTGGTGGTGGTCATGAAGTTGGCGGTTTATATCTACTGGATGGTCTTGTTGGTGCCTCTGCCGCCTACTCTAGCTCCTCTTCGTCTGATATATGGCTTTGGCATTGCCGACTAGGATCCCTCTGACTCTGTCCTCAAGAAACTTGTTCCTTCTTTATCGTTTAAGCAGTTTGAGTGTGCTCCCTGCCAATATGGGAAAAATAAAAGAACTTCTTTTCCTTCTTCTATGAATAAACATGCATCTTCTTTATTTTCTATTATTCATTCTGATGTTTAACAATCACCCTCTATTTCTCGCACTGGTTTACGTTACTTTGTGTCATTTATTGATGATTATTTCCGCATGGCCTAGATTTATATCATAAAGCATAACTCTGAAGTGTTTGATCACTTTCGCACATTTTATAATTGGGATGCTACTCAATTTGGTTCTAAAATTAAAATTTTGCGTAGCGATAATGGGGGAGAATATTTGTCTCATTGTTTTGCTCAAAGTTCTGCAAGAGCATGTTATTGAATCCCAATTGTCTTTTCCATCTACACCACAACAGAATAGTGTAGCTGAATGAAAAAACAGACATCTTCTTGAAGTCGCCCGCTTTCTCCTCTTTTCCATGTATGTCCCACAGTCGTATTGGTCTGAGGCTGTCTTAACTTCATGCTACCTTATCAATCGCATGCCATCCCGAGTTCTGCTGGACAAATCACCCATTGATCTTCTCTCTCTTCATAAACATATTCCTCTTCTTCCCTTGCATATATTTGGATGTGCCTGCTTTGTTCACCAATTTTCTAGTGACAAACATTCCCCCCGTGCTGTGAGGTGTGTTTTTTTTTTATATTCCACATTCCATAAAAGCTACAGGTGTCTTGATCCAGTTACTGGCAAAACATGTGTATGGATGTCACTTTCTTCGTGACAGTCCCTTACTTCTCTTCACCATCTGTCCATTCTCCCGTTCTTCCTCTCCTCCCTCCTGATTTGAGTCCTACTAAGTCTGATGTGCGTCCCATTAGCACTGCTAAGCCCACTCTGGTATACCATCGCAGACAGATAAAGCCTCCGCTCCGCGAGCACACCACCACATCATCTGTTCCCGGCCCAGATCCTTCCCTTACAGATGCCTCTGATCTTCCCATCGCCCTCCACAAAGGTAAACGTACTTGTACCTCGCATCCCCTTGACCATTTTGTGTCTTATCATGCTATCTCTCCTGCCTATCACAATTTTCTTACAGTTTTGGACAGTATTAAGATACCCAAGCAGATTGACACCGCTTTCCATGATCCCTTGTGGAAGGCAGCCATGGACAAAGAACTTACAGCCCTTGATAAGAATCACACATGGGACATGGTTCCCCTGCCTCAAGGTAAAACTCCAGTCGGGTGTAAATGGGTTTTTAATTTAAAACATAATCTGGATGGCTCCATCACCCGGTATAAAGTTCGTCTCGTTGCCAAAGGATTCACACAAACTTGTGGGGTGGACTATCAGGAAACACTCTCCCCCATGTGTTGAATAATAGAATAAAAATAAGGAAAAATAAGAGAATTGATAGAGAAAAGATTGAAGGAGAAGAAGTCTTCTCTTCTCTTAAAATGTATTTACTATATTTTACCCTAGAGCTTTGTAAATAATTAAATAAAAAAAAAAAGGGAGCCAATCACGTTGGCAAAAAAGGAAAACATTAATTACAAGTTGACTATGTAAATACATTGAACTTGGACACTGTCGTAAATACATTGAACTTAGACACTATCTGTTCAGAGATGGGTCCCGAGTTAAGTCGGGTCCCACAACACTCCCCCTCAAGCTGGTTCGAAGATATCCAGTAATCCCAGCTTTTTAATAATGGAATCAAGTTGAGTTCGAGGAACCGACTTAGTGAAAATGTCGGCAAGTTGATCAGAAGACTTCAGATGAGGAGTGACAAGCGGCCTTCAGAAATATGTTGGCGAAGAAGGTGGCAATCAACCTCAATGTGTTTGGTCTGCTCATGGAAGACCAGATTGGAAGCAATGTTGATGGCCTCTTAATTATCACAAAACATAATAAGGGGATCGTCAAGAGCGAAGCCCAATTCTGTAAGAAACTGTCGGATCCAAAGGAGTTTAGTCGTAGTGTTGGCCATGGCACAATACTCAGCTTCAGCACTAGAACGAGCAACGACAGACTGCTTCTTACTACGCCAGCTGACCAAATGGGAACCCAAGAAGACGTAATAACCCGTGGTAGAACGTCTGTCATCAGGAGAGCCAGCCCAATCAGCATCAGAGTAACCACGAACTGGCAGTGTGAAGTTTGTCTGGCAAAGAATAGTCCCCGTCTTGGATGAGATTTAATATAACGGAGGATCCGGAAGACGGCATGAAGATGGGTATCTCGGGGAGCCTGCATGAATTGGCTGACCACACCAACAGCATATGATAAATCAGGCCGGGTGATAGTGAGATAAATCAATTTTTCAACCAGCTTCTGATAAAAAAATAGGAGAATCCAGAAGAGTTTCATCGGAAGCAGAGAGCTTGGTGTTTGAATCAAATGGGGTGTCAACAGGTTTGCAGCCAGAGTAACCAGCATCATGGAGGAGATCAAGAGCATACTTGCACTGTGATAGTGTAAGTCCCTGAGAAGAGTGGACAACCTCAATACCAAGAAAGTAACGCAATGGACTGAGATCTTTAATTGCAAACGCACAGTGAAGATACTCTTTGAATGTAGAGATGGCGGTGGCATCATTACCGGTGAGAACAATATCATCCACATAAACAACTAAAATCATGACCACAGCAGAACAGCGATAGATAAAAACAGAGTGATCCATCTGGCAGCGGGAGAAACCATAAGGCAATAAGGCACCGCTGAACTTCTCAAACCAAGCCCGTGGGGATTGCTTGAGGCCATAAAGTGTTTTGCGGAGTCAACATACTAAATGAGGCTTCCCCTATCTGACAAAGCCCGGAGGAGGGAGCATATAAACTTCATCCTATAAGGCATTCTTCACATCCAACTGATGAAGCGGCCATGCATTGGTGGTGGCAAGAGAGATCAAAATGCGAACAGAAGTAATCTTGGCAACAAGGGAGAAGGTCTCCGATAGTCCACACCATAAGTCTGTGTGTGTAACGCCCCGCCCTTTTCCACTCTTCCAAAAATCAGAGTCTATTTTTTTTTTTAAACAAAGTAAAGTGAAAGAGAGCGGGGAGCGTCACGACGCGAGCTAAGTTCGGACTTCCAAAGTCCGACCCTTAACTGGCCAAACCTATGTGTGCATGGACCAAGTCCATGAAAACCGAAGCATACATAGAACTAAATAATCATGCGGAAAATTACTAAACTGATTGCGGATTATAATGGAACCTAAGACTACTCCATTCAGATAGCAAAGTACAAGTCATATTTACTTTAAACTAAACATTCATTCAAGCTAAATCAAACCATAGCAATATTCTAAGTTATTACATATCCTTGCAAGCATAAACAAAATATCCAGATCTAAATTCCATTCAGATATCCAAGCTCCTATGCTTGGTTTCCTTCGCGATCCTCAGCCTTTCCCTTTCCTGCGTCATCCACTAAGAATAAAAATAAGGCGTTAGATCAACGCGCTCAGTAGGTCTTCCGATTAGGGTTACCACAAGGTTAGTATAAAACATGCATATATCATAATAATACATGATCAACAAAACTTACAAAAACAATGCTATGTATGTATGCAAATGTAATGAGTCCCACCCATCACAATTATACATAGCCATCACTTGACGGGATTCTCATCGTCAAGGTAACCCACAGTGTTCTTTTGTTTCCTCTTGATGGGATTCTCATCATCAAGGTATTCCTCCTGGTGGGACTCTCATCACCTAAGGAGGCCTCACAGTTGCATCACGGACATTCCGGCGAAGTGTGGGCTCCGGTTTTCATATTCATCACCCTCATGCCATGCATGAGATGTCAATGAGTACATGTCATTTGTAAATAAATCTTAACATTCAAATCCCATTTGAAACATAATACTTTCACAAATAACTCATCAAAATCAACATAAAAACAGCAAGTATAATATGTGGTTACAAATAGGTAGGAAACCTACACACAAGTCACTTAAAAATATCCTTTCTTCTCAAACCGTCAATTGTTTGCGATTGCGCACCGTTCAAGAAATCCCGTTACCTTATTTCATGTCAATAAGTCAATACATATACCATTTGATTTCTAACTAAGTCCAAAACCTAACACAACACCTTGTGGGGTTCGGCCATACCCCATGGCCGAACCTCACCCACTTTGAATTTGATCTTTCTTTGTTTTGGATCAAAATCATCCAATTAGCTTATTTAAAAACTTCAATCTACAATTGTACCTTGGTAGGGTTCGGCCAGACAACATGGCCGAACCTTACCACTTTGGTTTTGACCCCTCTTTCAAGTCCTTTGCTCTTTTCATTCATATTTACAATAATGCCACTAAACTAACCTTTACTTAATATTGCTAATAACCAATGTCCATAATAAATCCTCCTTTAGTGGGGTTCGGCCATACAACATGGCCGAACCTCACCAACATAATTATGATCCTTTTTAATTAAATTCAAATGTCATTCCAATCATCTAATTACTCATACACACATAACCTCATAAGTCCATAAAATTGATTAGTGGGGTTCGGCCATACACCATGGCAGAACCTCACTCCCTTGATTTCATGTTTCGACCCTTTGATCTTCAAGTTAGACACAAGATCATGTCCTTCCATGACCTGATATCCATTATCGTTTTCCATAAAACAAAACCTAGTGGGGTTCGGCCATACCCCTTGGCCGAACGTCATTCATTTAACTTGGTTCCTCTTTTAATCCTTGGTTTATTATTTCCACCCATTACTATATTAAAACAGTCCATTAAATCTAATATCCAAACAACCTTAAGTCCAAAGATAAACATATGTGATTCCTTAATCAAAAGCCTATAACCATTTATAATTTCCAACCATGTTCTTGAATCCAAATACCCATAAAATGGTCTATGGGGTTCGGCCATACACATAGCCGAACCCTATGGTTTTCTTGATTCAAACCTTCCAATTTATACATGGTTTATACATAGCCACTTAGCCATCAAAACAATATGGTTCAGCCATGCAATAGCCGACCCATGCTTTACCCATATATCCATAATTTATACCCTTTAAAACCTTCATAACCTGGTATGGTTTTTATCTCTCAAAAACCATAAAACTTATCAAGACCTTTTGGATGGCCGAATGATCCATTTTCTACCCTTTTTAAACATCAACATCCATGGTTTAAACCCTTGATAGATTCGGCCATACAATGGCCGGATCATACTTCCTTATCTATTTTATTTAACAAAGATTATGATGTACTTACCAATCTCTTAGCCTCTCTTCTTTCCTTTGATCCTTCCTTCCTCCCTTCTTGCTCCTTTGATCCTTCCTTCCTCCCTTCTTGCTCCTTTGATCCTTTAGCCGATTGTGGGCTTAATCAAGATGGGTTCACCAAGGGCTGGTTCGGCTAAGGAGGTAGGTTTTGAGAGAGGGAGAGAGATGAAAATCTCTAAGCTTCTTGAGATGGAAATTCGGCCAAAGGGGTAGTGTACCCCTTTTGTGAATCAGCCCCCAAAATCTTCTCATTTACCCTCATCAATATTGATCTAACCAAGGAGTCTCATGGCTTAACTATGGTTAACCTGGCTTAAGCTCATGGAACCCCTCCATCTCCCAACGTTGGTGCTTGGGTCTCCATTATGAGATGGAAACCCTCCAAGCTCCCAATGTAATCCTATCTCATTGTGGTTTGTGCACTCTCATCAATCAGCCACCTTCCATTGAAGTTTATGCATGGGATACCACTCCAACGTGTAAGCTATCACTTGTCTTTGAAACAAGTTCAACCCCTCATCTCCTCACTTGACTCACTTGAGATGAGGGTCTCCATATCTTCCAATCTCACTCATTCAACTTAATCCAGCTCAGCTCACTTATCTCAACTCAACTTAATTAACTTAATTCCTTTGAACTCAAATTCCACTTAACACACTTCCCACTTGCCTCAAGTAAACTTATGAATCAACTCAACATAATTTAACTCAACATTTGAGCTCACTCGATGGTCAACATGGTCAACATGGTCAAGCTCGACCCATTGGGTCCCAATTGAACTTCTTGACCCAAATAGGCGCCATGACCCATTTAAATGTCAATTACCCATTTAAATGTAGCTTACCCATTTACCCTAGATTGATCCACATTTACCATTCGTTGGGCAATTAACCCAACATTTACCCATCTAATGTTCATATCTTTTTAATTCACCATTTCAATGGCATTTTCGTAAATATTGATATCTTTGAAAAAATCAGGGTGTTACAATGTGAATCCTTTGGCAACCAACCTAGCCTTATAGCGAACAATGGACCCGTCGAGATTATGCTTCAAGGCAAATACCCATTTGCAGCCAACTGGGGTCTTTCCTGGAGGAAGAGGCACCATATCCCAAGTATGATTTTGTTCTAGTGCCGCTAATTCTTCAGCCATGGCTGCCTTCCAAGAGGGGTCCCGAAGTGCAGTGTCAACTCTCTTGGGAATCTTAACATTGTCCAGTGTTGTAAGGAAACTGTAATAGGAAGGAGTAATAGCATGATAGGAAACAAATTGTGCAAGAAGATGAAGAGTACAGGTACGCTTACCTTTCCGAAGGGCAATAGGAAGGTCGGACTCAGCATAGATGGGTGGATCTGGACAAGAGGCAGAGGTGATAGGGGTGTGTATTGGCAGCTGATGTTGGGCTGGCCGGCGTTGATATACCAAGGTAGGCTTGGAAGTGCTGGCTGGAGGGGACTGAGAGGGAGGAGTACTGGTAGGAAGAAGATGTAAAACAGAGACTAAAGCTAGACTAGAGGATGTAGAAAAGTATGGAACTGTCTCAAAGAAGGTGACATCCATAGACACATAGGTTTTGCCATTGGTATGATCAAGACACTTGTAGCCTTTGTGAAATGGTGAGTAACCAGCACGAGGGGAAAGTTTATCTCCAGAGAACAGGTGAACAAAGCATGACAGCCAAAAACATGTAATGGTAGAATGGGAATCTGTTTATGGAGGGAGAGAAGTTGAATGGGGGATTGATCGGACAATACACGGGATGAAATGCGGTTAATAAGATAACAAGAAGTTAAAATTGCCTCAAGCCAGTAAGACTATGGAACATGCATGGTAAAGAGGAGGGTGCAGGCTACCTCAAGAAGGTATTTGTATTTTCTTTCCGCGACACCATTCTGTTGGGGGTGGATGGACATGACAAATGTGATTCAATACCATACTCGTGTAAAAAAAGTAAGAAAGAAATGAGATAAATGTTCCTCCCCCCTCCCCCCATTATCACTGCGAAAAGTTTTAATTTTTAAATCAAAATGAGTAGCAACCCCCAAGTATAAAACGTGCGAAAATGATCAAATACTTCAGACTTATTTTCATGAGATAAATCCATGTCATTCGTGAAAAATCATCAGTAAATGACACAAAATATCGAAAACCAGTGCGAGAGAGAGAAGCAGATTGCCAAACATCAGAATGAACAACAGAAAATAAAGAAGATGCCCGTTTATTCAGAGAGGGAGGAAAAGAAGTTCTAATATGTTTGCCAAATTGGCAAGGTTCACATGTAAAATGCTTAAAAGATAAAGAAGGAATAAGCTTTCGCAAAACAAAATCACTAGGATGGCCAAGCCAGCAATGCCACAACCACAAATCAGACGAGGACGAGGTCGAGCAAGCTTCTGAAGTAGCAGTCGGAGGATCAAAAAGGTATAAGCCCCCAACTTCACGCCCACCACCAATCACCTGCCTCGTGGTCAGATCCTGAAAAACACAATGAGGGGGAAAAAATGTGACTTGAGCAATTGAATTGTTGAGTAAGGGCACTAACAGAAAGCAAATTACGAGATAAATGGGGAACATGTAACACAGATGAAAGGTGCATGGTGGAAGAGAGGAATAGATCATTTACCAGTAATGGTAGTAGAAGAACCATTAGCTAAGCGAACAGTACCAAATGAGACAGGAGAAAGGGACGAGAAAATAGAGGACATACCAGTCATGTGATCTGTGGCACCGGAATCAATGATCCAAAAATGAGAGGAGGTATGATTGGCCATGGGCCCAGTACCTGAAGAGGAGGAGACAGCATTGGAGACCTCGGAATGCTGAAGACGACCCATGCGTTGCAACAACATATTGAAGTCCTGACGAGTCACCGTAGCATCATCACTAACCACATCAGATGAGGGGGGACAGGAGCAGCAACAGAGATATTAGCTTGCTTGGGACGCCCATGCAGTTTATAGCACGAATCCACATAATGATTTGTCATTTTACAATAAGTACAGAACCGAGACCCCTTCTTCCTTGTACCTTTGCTAGGAGGACCAAAAGTACCCCGAGCGAGAGAAGTCACTGAAAGATGAGAGGTCACCAAGGCAGAGCATTTGGCAAGCACAGGGGTCATGAGTGAGCGACGCCGATCATCGCGGAGTAAAGCAGAATACACCGCTTCCAGAGAAGGAAGAGGGCGTTGTCCGAGTAGTTGAGCCCGAATAGGTTCAAAGTCCTAGTTGAGGCCAGCCAATAACTCAAAAGCTTGTCTACGATTAATGAGTTGCTGATAGAGAAGAGAATCATCAGATAACTTAAACTGAACAGACTCAAGTTAATCCAACTCGAGCCAACACGCCCGCATCTTGGAACAGTACTGAATCAGTGAGAGTTCCCCCTTCGAAGATGAGATGCAGTCTGATATAACTCATAAAGGCGGGCAGAATTATCACCATCAGAATACAAAGCTTAAATGGTCTCCCATACAACTTTGGCCGTGGGAAGAGTATAGACAGTACCACGGACGTGATCCTCCATGGAGTGGAGGAGCCAGGATTGCACCAAGGAATTGTTAGTTGTCCATATGCAATAAGAAGAGTCTGTCTTGGCTGGTACAGGGGCAGTGCCATCAATATAATTAGACAACTGTTTGGCATTGAGAAGCATTTTCGCAGAATGAGACCATTGGAAGTAATTTGTCTCATTCAATAAGACAGTGGTAATCTTTCCAATATGTGTGGGCCCAGAAGCAACCATATCAATAAGGGAAGTATTGGATGAGCGCCCAGAAGACCCATTCTAATTTTGATCGGAAGAGGAAATCATGATCCGGAAGTAGATCGATGATCGTAGTTGATAAAGGACAGTCCTATGAGAGCACAAGGCTAGGGCGAACACAATACTGTTGTTTCCAAGCAAAAAAAACTACAAAAACCAAGCAGATCTGGCCAAAAAAGGAGAAAAAATCACTGTAGCTGCGGTAGAGGCAGCAAGAATCGTGATGCAGATAAGAGGGTCCCACAACTGTGTAAGCGTAGGACAATACGGCGGGATGGAGAGTAGACTCAGAGGCAATCGCAGGGAGGCAAGATCAACTCCGAAATATGCGGCGAGGCAGCAGATCGAAGTAGAAAACCGAGACTGGGTTTTCTAAAAACGGCAGAATCGCTGAGACAGAGGACAGCAGAAATCCAATCTTGAGGGAAGGAGAGCTTTGTCAAAGACGGCAAGAGAGATAGGGTCCCGCCGTCAGATGCTTCGCCGGAAAAATCGACTGTAGAGAGGATCCGCTACAGTAGTACAACGGACAAGAAGAAAAAACTGCAGAAATCTTTCTAGCGTGATATCATGTTGAATAATAGAATAAAAAAAAGAAAAAGAAGAGAATTGATGGAGAAAGGTTGAAAGAGAAGAATTTTTCTCTTCTCTTAAAGTGTACTTATTGTATTTTACCCTCTACCTTTGTACATGATTAAATAGAAAAAAGGGAGTCAATCATGTTGGCAAAAAAGGAAAACATTAATTACAAGTTGACTATGTAAATACATTGAACTTGAACACTGTCGTAAATACATTGAACTTGGACACTGTCCAGAGATGGGTCCCGAGTTAAGTCGGGTCCCACAACACCGTGGCCAAGATTACTTCTGTTCGCATCTTGATTTCTATTGCCACCACTTATGACTGGCCGCTGCATCAGTTAGATGTGAAAAATGTCTTCCTTCATGGTAATTTCCATGATGAAATTTATATGCTTCCACCACCACGGTTTGTTAATCAAAGGGAGCCTCAGTTTGTCTGCAAACTTCGCAAAGCTCTATATGGCCTCAAGCACTCTCCACAGGCGTGGTTTGAGAAGTTCAACAGTGCACTGTTGCCTTATGGTTTCTCTAGATGTCAGATGGATCACTCAGTCTTTATCTACCGTCTTCACTCTGTGGTCATGATTCTAGTGGTGTATGTTGATGACATTGTCCTCACCGGTAATGACACTGTGCCATAACTACCTTCAAAGAATATCTACAGCGCACATTTGCTATTAAAGATTTGGGGGGCCATTGCATTATTTTTTGGGTATTGAAGTCGCTCGTTCTTCTAGAGGACTCTTTATCTCAGCGCAAGTATGCTCTTGACCTCCTTCAGGATGCTGGATACTCTGGATGCAAGCCTGCTGACACTCCATTAGACGTCAATACGAAGCTCTCTACCGCAGACGGGACTCCTCTTGTTAGCCCTTCATTCTATTAGAAGTTGGTGGGGAAATTGATTTATCTAACTATTACACGACCCGATCTCTCATATGCAGTTGGTGTGGTTAGTCAGTTCATGCACGAACCACGGGATACCCATCTTCATATTATCTTCCGCATCCTTCGCTATCTTAAAGCTCATCCTGACAGGGGTTTGTTCTTTGCACGACAGTCTTCCCTCTCTGTTCGTGGTTATTCAGATGCTGCTTGGGCCGGCTCTCCTGATAATCGTCGCTCAACAACTGGCTACTTTGTCTTTTTGGGTTCTCATGTAGTCGAATGGCGTAGTAAGAAACAATCTGTTATTGCTCGCTCCAGTGCTGAAACTGATTAACGTGCAATGGCCAATACTACAGCTGAGCTTCTTTGGGTCCGCCAGTTTCTTCAGGAATTGGGATTTGCTCCACGTGACCTACCCATTATGTTTTGTAACAATCAGGCCGCTATCAACATCGCCTCCAATCCAGTCTTTCATGAGCGGACCAAGCACATTAAGGTTGATTGTCACTTCCTACGACAACACATTTCTGAAAGCCGCTTTGTTACTCCACATGTGAAGTCTAAGGATCAATTGGCAGATATCCTGACCAAGTCTGTTCCTCGCCACCAACTTACTTCGGCTATTGACAAGCTGGGTTTGATCGACATATTCGAGCCAGCTTGAGGGGGAGTGTTGTGGGACCCACTGGGACCCAACTCAGGACAAACTAAACTGACTATGCCTATCTTGGCAAGTCAACTGTATAAGTGCATAATTAGGAGTAGATAAGTTAGACTGATTGTACTTTCTTTTTGCCACCTTAATTGGCTCTCTCTCTCTCTTATTTATACATGTACCCTCTAGGAGGAAATACATTTCAATACAATTCTGAGAATCATTATTCTCTGATATTCATTTCTTTTTCTTTTCTTTATTTCTTTTCATTATTAGATTCAACAATGATAGCGTACATGATTTGCATAGCCTTCCTTATATCCCATTTCATACAGAACCATGTGGTACGAGTAGGCATGGTTGGGATTTTGCTTTAGTGGTAGATTATGTCGCGATCGGAGTGGGGGAAACAATGTGCAATTGGCCGTTTGAGGGATTAGTCCCGTTCCATGGACAGACATCTATGAGTATATTGTAGCCTTTTCTACATTTTTGTGTTAAGCCACATAGCGTTGTCCATGTACGATACTTGTTGAGCCGCTTTGCGTAAGCCACATCTGTATGTGATTTTGAGTCAATGAGCTTGTATGCATTTGATGTTGGTGATTGTCTATGGCGAGCCGGTTATAGGTTGGAGTAAATACCTGACCAAGATAAGCTTAAGATCACTTTTGTGCACAAATGAGATGTGCTTAGTGGTGATAAACACTTCGTTTGCCGCGATGGTGGCTTGGGTTGTATGAGTACTCGTGAAGCCATGGCACACTTTTGGAATTTTGTGACCACCATTGTTAGCAAGCACGATTTTGTGTATGGTCGAGACGTGATTTGTTGGAGAAGTATTATATTGATCGTAGAGCACCGAGAGTTGGTGATCTCTCATGCTTGGGATTAGATTAGAGGTTCTCGACTCTTTGATGTTGTTATTTGGAGGTCTTTAAGACTCCTAGTTCGGTAGAGTGCCTTGATGAGATATACCCATATTTTGTATACCTTGTGTTAGATTGTGGGATCATGTAACCACTTGTGGATGTTAGTTTTGGTTCGAGATGCCGATCTTAAGTATATGATGAGATGGTGTTCCACGTGTGAGCAACGGGAGAGGGCCATGTATTTTGGGTGATGGGCCGCTCCGTGTTGTCCACGTGTGATGTGTTTTGTGGACGGCATCGCCTACTAGATTGTTGATTTTTGTTGCCACGTGTTGAGCTGCAATATGAGAGCCCTTGTGTAGGCCCTATTGCATTGCCCACGTGTGACATGAGCTTGTTAATGGCATTGTTGTCGAGTCCAGAATGACTTATGATCAGTGACTATATTAGGAGGATTCTTTGGATGAAATTGTACGAGACTTGTGAGTGTCGAGACTTTGCCCGGAGCCCTAGAATGATCGAATTTCGAAGGCGAAATTCTTTTAAGGGGGGTGGAATGTAATGGCCCAGGTCAACAAAATCGTAGTGGGAATGAGGACATAATAATAAATGGTATGAATCTTACGATTTCACGATTTTCGATTCACGATTCACACCCCTAGACCAATTTCAATACAATTCGAGTTTGATAACATTGGGTAAAATTTTGGAGTTCCACACTTTGAGCATTGAGAATATTTGTAAAATTCCATGCTCACAAGGTGTTTGATAATATGTTTAAGTGAATGTTGCTTTGTACACATTCCAATGCATAGTTGGGTAAAATTATAGTTTGACCTCCTTATTAAAAAGATCTCTTTTGCTTTTTTTTCTTTTCAAATTTTTGTATTTATTTTTTAAAAATAAAAAACTGTACAAAATATATTTTATTTAAAAAAAGAATATTTGATTTATTTGTTGATTTCTTAAATTTATCAATACTTGGTATATATATTTAAATCTCATATTATATATTTTTGCATCTTTTTTTTGTGGATGATGAATTAAATACTTAAATGTTTGGAATTGTGGATAATAAAATTTTATGAATTATGATGATTTGGAATGTGAAAATTTGACTTCTAATGCATTTTGATTTAATTTTGCATTGGTGCATTTTGTCATATATTCGTATATTTGCATATTTGTTTATATATTATGAGAAATTGAAAAATCATCTTATTATTCTATGTCATCTTATATGTACTTATAATATAAATAATAATTTTAGGAAAAAACATTATGAATCTTACGATTCTACGATTTTCAATTCACGATTCACACTCCTAAACAGATTCACGATACAATTTGAGTTTGACAGCATTGGTTGCAGCTTTAGTTATGTTCTAATTTCTATGTTGTAATTGAGAGATCATTTATGTATTCGAGATATGTGCATATGCCTAAGTTGGATGAATGTAATAACTTGATGATGATGTTATTAATGTTTATGGATAATGTTGTAGTGGTACCTTCTATTATCTGTCTTCTTGTGGGTTGTCCGTGATTAGTGTGGTTGGTGGGAGGTGTGCCTTCGTTTTCAAAAAAAAAAATGTACCCGAAATAGCATTAGGACAGTTTTGGAGTTTGTATCAATTTTAACACGCTCGTAGTGGGATGGGGCGTTACACCCCTCCTTCACCGGAGTGCTTGAAAGGTAAGGGAGTCAGCTCAACATGCCCAATGAGAGAACAATCATATATCACATGCCATCAAATATAACACACGACAATAGATGAACAAATCCAACCCTAAAATGCCTACATGCACAATCGCTCCAACGCACACCAACAGCTAGTACGCGAACCGGCGTCTAACCTGCCTCTCTCAAAACCCACAAAAGCACCCTCATGGCAAACCCGAGGTGACTCATACACACCACACACCCCGACCAGGAGTTGGACTCACATGGTCTGGGCCCACCTGTATGGCCGGTAAAAGATTCACACAGTCTCAACCTCGTGTCACAACCACAGTCACGCGAGTCGTAAAGCATTGGTATCCTAGTCCACGCGCCCGCGGCCTAGAAGGCTCCCACCATGGTCTCTCCGTCAACGCTCAAGTGGCCTCCGGAGCTCCCGCTCGTTTGACCGTCAAGAGATACCCATGCAACCTCCATGTCAACGCATAGGCAACCTCGAAGGCTCTCGCCCGTTTGACCAACCGGAGTCAACAACACCTACAGACCAGCCTCCAAACACCACCCCCAGTGTTATGGACCTTACAACCAGACTAAGGCTCGCCCAACAACTCTAGGAGTAATCGCTACACATTTCCACTCTAGGGAATATCACGATCAATGCCCAACCCTAGAGGAATATAACCCAACACCTCCCATGATCCATTAGTGGTACTCAAACCACTCCACACCCTAAGTACCCAACTCGTACTAGGGGAGTCTCTAACACTTAATATGACCTAGTGAGCATACTTATCAACATGACTGCCCACTACGGGCCACACCCATATGCATGACATCTACTTCTACATATATTACTGTGGCTAAATGCATAACAATCTAAAACATAACATAGCAGGTATGAAACATCTAGTCTATAACATGCATCACTAACGTAATAACCATATCACGACATAATCACATTACATGATATTCTACAACAATCAATATGTTATCACCCAACATTAAACAAGACATATCATCACATCATATACAGTTGACACGAGTACACGTGAACATGTCCCCGACCACATAATCATAACAAAGGTTTCCCTTACCAAGTGGCACAATATACAGAGGGCCCCATTGATGCAGAGCACTATCAGAAGATTTATTTTATTCATTTTCTCATTTGTTTTAGTTCGTTTGTTGATGTAATTTTGGGATATTTTGAGGATATTTTAATAATTCTTGTAATTAGGGGGTATTTTGGTCTTTCCTTGTTTTATGTTATTATAAAAGACATGTATCCCTAACCCAAAGGGAGAAAAACGATTGAATGAATGAAAGGAACTTTTCCTCCCATGCGGCGCATGGTGTGATGGTGGAATCCATCAAACCTCGGTGTGAAACCGAAGCGACGAGAAGCCAAAGAAGACGGTGAGAAGCCTCTTACTCTTTATCCAGGTACGATTCTATCTACCCTATATATCTTTTTCTCTCTATTTTCCCTTTTCTTCCTTTCTTGCTGCTAGGACCCATCCCTCTTGCTTCCCAACTTTCGCCAGTGTCCCTGAACCCTTCCTTGGGTTTCGTCCCTCACCCAAAACCCCTCTGCTGCCTTCGTCCCACCCTTACCCATCCCATACAGCCATCGCCAACCCTATTAAGCCCTTCTAGCCTTGTCCCCACCCCCAATACTCCTCCCTAGTTTTCGTTACTTGCCAGATTCCATCTCAGTTTGTTGCCACCACCCCACCTGCCCCAAATCTTGCTGCCGCATCCCTTCAATACCCAAATAGAACCCCTCGCATCTCACACTTTTCGCCAAAGCCCCATTCGCATTCCTTTTTCTCTTGTCATCCTAACCTATTTAGCCTTCACTATCCTTTTACTTAAGCCTACACTCATCGCTCTAGCCAGCTATCAGCTTACTTATATTTATTATTTTAAACCATAGCCCCCTTAAATCCCAATACATCCCACGACCATTGACCCATTTGATTTATTTAATTCATTTAATTTAAAATCCTTTACTTTCATTCACACATTAGATTATAAATATTTGCACGATTATTTGTGGTAAGTTTATATTAATTAATTGCAAGTATTAATTGATTGTTTAATTTCAGCCATATTAGATTTAGAGTTCATTATTTGCATCCCCTTTTAATTCTTAGGAAACCACATTAGGCATTTAGGGTTACCCTATCCCTTGTCCTGCGTCACCCACCCATGTTACTCTATGTCCAAAAAGATGGGATATTTAGATGCGTAATTTATATGCTAAAATAGTGTGATAAGTCCCTCACCTAGGTTGAAGAAGCAGACGTGAATAGGCGAAGTCCTAGAGTCCATGTAAAGCTCAGCCGAGAAAGAAAGCTGTGAGAACAGGAGGAAAACACCTTAGAAAAGAAATCCAACACAAGCCGGCGGGCCATTCCTGAGGACCGACGAGCCACTCTAGGAGAGGCAGTCTGCCATAGTGGACAGGCGAGCCGTTCAAGGCGGACGCTTAAGGGAGCAACAAGCCACTAAACCCAAACTAGCGAACCGGTGCGGGGGGACCGGCGAGTCGGTCCTAACTGGGACTGAAATTGTACAGTGTCACAGACCGACTAGCTGCTCCAGGGGTAGCAGCGATCCGGTCGTAACTGAGACAAAAGTCTATGCAATGTTGCACAGCCAGCGAGCCGCTGACCAGGAGCGACGAGCAGTTCTATCGCAGATTGCCCAAATTTTGGGAAAACATGGAAAACAGAGGGATTTTTCAGGAAAACCAAAGGGGGAAATAAGGGAAATGTTTTCTAAGAAAGACATGGTTAACTTCCAAGAAAACTAGGGGCGATTTGGGGAAAAATCGTTTGAGTCCATCAAATCCTTTAGAAAATCTAATGAAAACCCCAAAACTGAAGAGAAAGGGGAAGGAGAAGAGAAATACTTGCGAGAACCCAAGGAAACTGAAGAAACTCGCGGAATCTCCAATGCAAACAATGGCAGGGACCCCTCCAAACTTGCTCTCATCTAAAACCAAAGAAAAGAGGAAGAAGGAGAGAGAAAAAGGGAGAAAATGAAAAAAAAAAAAGGAGGAAGAGGGGGATGGCGGCGGCTAGTGCTGTTGCTCTCTCTTCTTTGTCGAAAATGGAAGGGAAATTACGGTTTTGAGGATTCTGCCGCTAAAGCTGCCATTTATAGTAAAACCCTAGGGCAACAGGTCGGGTCCAAGGTGAAACCAAAATGAGTCTTGCTCAAAAACTTGGCTTTGGGCCATAAAACTAGATTTTGGTATTTTTCTTAAATCCTAGGATTAGAGTCAAGCTTAAAATCAAAAATCTTGTTGAAATCCAACATCGGGAAATAATTTTAATAAATCATTTTCTTTTCCAAATGAATCCCAAATTCATTAGAAAATACAAAACACCAATCTTCGTGGAGGACTTGTGCGGGGTTTTTTTTTTTTCCCTCATGTGCAGCTATTTGAGATGATGGTGTGTGCCAAAAATGGGGGCTTAAATGTTCAAATCTAATTTTCTGTGCATTTTCAAACATTTTATCATGACAAATCATAACGTACTTAAAATTACAAAAATGTCACTCAAGCTTCCGAGCTCGAAACGGTGCAAACCATGGCCCACTACTGAGCCCACAAGCTACCCACTGCTACCAAACCCCCGAAAACTGACTCAGAGATCCACAAATCTCATCCAAAACCAGAAAAATCGTGACGGGATGTTACAATATCTTTAACCAACCTCAACCTAATAATATTTTTTAAGAAAAACTATAGGGCAACCAATTTCCCAGTAAAATTGGTGTAGCCAAGCCAACGATGCTGTAAAATACAACAGTAGGGTAGAATTCAGTGGACAACCTCACAAGGAGCTCTTAGAGTGCAAGCTCTCTATGAGGGCCACCCATGATTGAGGGGATAGATCGGATTAAAAAGGTTCATGCTTGGATATTGTGACTATAAAAAATGATGCAATTGGATGTTTAGAGATATAGGTTTTAAGCCCCCAATTCTCAACATAAATAAGGGCATAATTTACCAACTTTCAATCTAAAAGTATGTACTACTCAGGCATGATGCAACAGTTAACAACGACAGTGGGAGTAGGGCGAAAGGGTGCAAACAGAGGCCAAAATGGACACAATATTGGGCTATTGTGGTGGAAATTTATAAATTAACTTATAATAGGAAATAAAATACAAAGAATTCTTTATCCATGATGACAGGGGTAGGGTTGATTCAAAAGGTTTATTCCTGCATACAGAGCCTATTAGAAGTTAGCTTCATTAAACAATTCTAGATACAGTTTTTAAGCCCCCAAAAATCAACATATATAAAGAGACAATTTTATGAAGTTTCAAGCAAGAAGCAGGAACAGTTCAGATACCGAAATAAACAAGGATAGCAGGTATGGAGAGAAAAGGGTGCAAATGAGGCCAGAACAGACCTTATAATGGGGTTAATCCAGTGAAATTATATTTTATCACTGAAAAGCTATGCGTGGATATGAAATTATATTTTAACACTGAAAAGCTATGCATGGATATGAAATTATATTTTCACATTGAAAAGCTATGCGTGTATATGGTTTCTATAAAAAAACAGTGTAATTGCTCAATCCTAGATATGTTTCTTATCCCTCAAATTTCAAAATGAATTAAGGGCACATTATATCAAGCTTCAATCGATAAGCAAGTACACGTCAGGCACGAAATCCAACATTCATGGGGATAGTGGGTGAAGAAAGGAAAGGCTGAAAATGGGACTGAGAATAGAGCCATCCCAGGGTTATTCCAGTGGAGACGGAGGGAAGATGCATGTAAATGAAATTGTGATCTTTTTTGTACAGTTATACCCTGAGGTTGATGTGGTAATCGGTTAACTTTGAAAGTAAGTGAAAGGAAGGCTGCAAATGGGACTGAGAACAGACCCCATCCCCGGGTTATTCCAGTGGAAACAGAGGGCAGATGCATCTAAATGAAATTGTGTTCTTTTTTATACAGTTATACCCGGAGGTTGACGTGGTATGTTGTAATCCGTTAACTTTTCAAGAGGTAGAAAAGTCATCCTATCAAAAAAGTTATCGCATCAGCCGGTATAAATAGGGTAAAAATTCAGAGTATATTTACCATTTTCATAAAAAGGGAACCCGTTTCCGTCGATGCAAAAATCAGAAAGTTGGATGGAGGAAAAGGGGAAATGGGGGAAAGAGAGATACATTGAATAGAAAGAGTAGAAAAAAAGATATATAGAAAAAAGAGAAAAAGGGAATTGTGTCTGACTGATTCACTAACCTTGGGTTTTGGGTTCGGAAGGCTTATCCCTCTTGAGGGCGCTCTTAATCATGGGGGCTGGAGATGGAGATGGAGATGAAAACGAAGAAGGATCTCTTGCAGCGGAAGGAGGAGGAGGTTGGGCAACTTGTTGACGAAGAGGTTGGTTTGATGATGGAGGAGGTAAGCCTTGAAAAATGTCTTCCTCCATTGATGACCTTCCTCCTGCGTTCCTTCCTTCTTCGCTTCTCTCTTTCTAATTTATTTCCATTCTTGACCTCCCGTCTCCAAAGGCGCCTTCTACAAGTCGGGGAGGGCTGTTCCCGGGTCCTCTATGCTGTCCGGGCTATCCTGCTCAACCTTAAGTTAGTTTGCATTTTTAAATTTCAAATTCATTTTTAAAAGATGAAAAAGTAAAAGTCATCCATTAAATCTCTTTATAGTTTAATATATTCCTAAAACTTATTTTAAAAATTACTTTTAAAATTAATAAATTATTTACTTTTTATAAATTAAATTAAAACTAGCTAAAGAATATTTATTATAGTTGTCACGTCTATTTATATATATTCTGCTTTTTATTCATAAGTTGAATGTTCCGACATTCTGTTCTAGAAAAAATAACATAAAGAAGTAAAAATTTATGAATATATATAAAAATAGTAAAAATCAAAAGTATTATATAAATTTAACTATTTTCACATTCAAATCTAGTCAACACATAAAATTGGATAAAATAGTTATCAAATGCCTACACCATACTAGTTCACTGGATTAAATAGAGACTTTGGTTGGCTCCGATCCCTATGATGATCGAACAGTACTTGATAGCGTACTTTTCCTACTAGTTGCACTCATTTTTAATTTCAAACTTTTAGTAATTTTTTTAAATAAATAAGTCAAAGGGATAAATACAATAAATAAATTAGACTTTCAATTCAAGGTATACAACAATATAATATAGAAACTAGAAACTAAGAAAGTGCATATAATTCATGTAAGATTTCAATCTATAACTGCCCCATTTGACATTCATTTGATGAGGAATTGAATATTTTATAAAAAAATTAAAATCTAAAATAATAAAAAATATTTACAAAAGGAAAAATGGAGAGAGAGATTTTCATACACCCTTTGTTATCCACTTCTCAAGTCTCCATCCGTCCACTCCACTTTACCCTTTCCAGTTTTCAGGTGAGAGAAACCAAATGAAAACGTTGGGGCTTGTTTAGACTCACATATCAAGGTATGAGATTTAATTACATCTTTACCCTGAAATGTTCACAAAATCAAGATAGAATTCTAAGGTTATTTTTAGAATCTCAATAGTTAAAATATATAAAATGAGAAAGTAAAGTGCCGAACACATGATTTCATATGTTCAGAGTGAACTTGACCTAAACATACCAAACACCTTAAAACGAAGGGTAGCACAGTAACCATATTATTAGTGCTTTAGTTTATCTGAGTTTCGTGTTGTCAATTTTGTGAAATGTGTCAAATCTTGCATTAAATGAATGAAGACAAAATTGTGGGTTGATCAAATTGTCAGTGCAAGTAACTCAAGTAACTCTTCAAGTGTTTAGCAACCATACAGGTAAAAAAAGACATTAGTAGACCATAGGTTGAACCCAAATACCCATAGATTCAAGGACCCTAATTTGGATGTGTTCAATGAGCAAATATATGTAATACCTGAAAATTTCAAATCTGTCAGGCTTGAGCCACCCCTCGAGGTCAAGGTCTCGAAGGATTGTAATGGCCCGGCCCTAAAAAAAGTGAATAGTGTTGGTCGGATCGATGAATAGTGTCAGTCAAACCAACGACGAAACTTTAAATCTGTATTTAAAGTCGTGTTTGCACGAAATAAGGTTATTTTTATCCCATTCTTCTTCCAGCATCCCATCTCTCTTTCCTACCAGCAAACCTTAGTCTACTCCTACCTTCCTCCACCTATTTTCGTCCCATCCTTGAGTGATTCGTGGATCAAGCACCCCTATAGCGTCGTTTTGAGTAGTTCCTTCTCCTCCAAAAGGTAAGAATATGGTTTTCTCTCACTCCATTTCCTTTTGTTGTTTGGATTTAATGGGATTTGGTGAGAATAAGGCTTTGGATAGCCAATAGACCTCGATTAAAGGGATATCCATGGAACTAAATTGGGAATATTGGTGTTTGGGCTGTGTATGAGGTGGATCTATGTTGGTTTTGGGTTTTGAAAACCTTAGGGAGAGAAGAAATTGGGAAAAAAGATACATGCATGATTTTTGAGGTGATTCATGGGAGGAGATTTGGGGATTTGCCTTATATTGAAAGGATTAATCTATTTAGGGGCAAATCTTGGATCTAATTTTTGGAATTTCGTTTCTAAGCTTTAAATTGGCCTAACCTACGAATTCATAGAGGTATATTATGTTCTTTTTGGATTGATTAGAGCCTTCGAATCTCGAACCCATTAAGGTACGACCTGAAGAACAACTAAGAATATAGCGACCTGACCCAAATTAGCAAGTTCTGTAGCGACCCGACCATATTTTTCGAGATTTTAGGGTCTCAGTAGCAGTGGGGATGGGATGGATCCCGTTATAGGCCTTGCCTCACCCGATCCCGAGCTCAGAAGCTCGAAGGGCATTTTAGTAATTTAAATTACGTAATACCTTGTCATACCAAAATAATTGAAAATCACACACTTTTCCTCACCCAAAGTTTAACATCTAATTTCCCCTCGGATTTTGAAATGTTGTTTTTGAAAAATCTAATTTTATGTTAAAAAAAAAAAAGAAAAAAAAAAAAAGGGAAACCCTAAACCCTAAACCCTTCCCTTTTAAGACATTCTTTAGCCGCGCACTGTAGCACGCAGCTACAGTGCCGCGGCACCCTTGCCGCCGCCTCCTCTCTCATTCTCCTTATTGCTCTCTCGTCTCCGGCCCCCTTCTTCCTTCATTCAGGCGACCGGCACCTCGGAATCGCCGTCGCCGCCCGACTGAGCCAGGTACCTTCTTCTCCTTCTTCCCTCTCCCTCCAACCCGCCTTCCTCTCCTCTCCCACCTTTCATTTCCAGTCGATTTTCCCTCTTCCCCAATCTTACCTCGGTTTTCATCGATTTTCTTTGTTTTTCCTCTCCTATCTCTCCATTTCCTCTGATTTTACCCGGTTTTCCGATGGGTTTCTCAATCCCCTTCGGTTTTTCCCTCTTCCTTCTTCTTCCTCTCCTTCCTGCGTTTTTCTTCCTCTTTCTCCTTCCCCCTTGGGCTGGGCAGCCGAGTTGGCTCAGCTGAGTCCGAGTGTGGGCCCCGCTGAGCCGGGCCCAGCTCGGCTCGCCCTTGATCCTTCTCGGCGCAGCTCGGCCCAGTCCAGTTTTGGGCTCGGCCCGGCTCTGCCCAATCCAGTTTTGGGCTCGGCCCAGCTCAGCCCAGTCCAGTTTTGGGCTCGGCCCAATTTCAGGCCCAGCCCAGCTTTGGGCCCGGCCCAGTTTTAGGCCCGGCCCCATTCGGGCCCATTTTCAGTTCGAGCTTAGTTTAGCCTGTTTTATCTCCTTTACTTATTCTTGTACTTTTGTTTCTTCAGATTGAGCCCCCTTCAAACCAACGGACCCGTCTTCTCACGATTGATTTTCAAACGCACACCGGTGAGGGAACTATCACACTTTTAGCATACGCATTTCTGCATTTATTTATCTTCGAATTATGTGAATGCGGAATGCGCAGAATGGGACCCCTTATATCTAGTTTTGCCGCTCGGCAAGGGAACCGTTCAGATAAGTATGTGGCGAGGGGACCGCTCTGTGTATTCGCGTCCGGTAATGATGTGAGAATGATAGATGGACTTAATGTTGTACCAGTTGTGCATGATTAAGTAATTAGATGTGATTGATTGATAACATGATGAAATGTCAACATGCTAGATATGTAGTAGATTGTGATATACATGATTGATTGGGATCTGATGTTGCTTTATTGAGAACATGTCTATTGTTAATTGTACCTGCACATGCCAATTGTTAATTGTACATGCAATTGTTGGGTGCGTAGAATGTCGGAGGGGCTTGGACGTTAAGTAACATTAGGGTTATATGGGGCCATGCGGCGGACGAGTGATGGGATGTGTACTGCCTTGTGATTAGATATGGGTCGTCGTACCCCTAGCTTGAATAAAATGGTCGGTCTGTCTTGTGGTCACCAGATACACCTTTGAGGGAGGTGTAACCGGACTTGGGGAAACAAGGTGCCTGGAAGTCCCCAATAGGGATCCTTTGGAGAAGTACTCATGTCAATCCTAGATAGGCTATCAGGCTGAATATTGGTTCACCCAAGGTAACCTTAGAAGCCTCTTGCAGTTCTGATACCCGAATGTGCGACGGATGAAATGATCCTTGGATGACCGAATAGGCTGAGGAGGTGCTCGCCTAGGTCGAAGGACGGAGCGGTGAGGGACAGCTCCCGCTGGTATAGTTTGTGATCCCTAGATGACTGAGTAGGTTGAGGAGGTGCTCACCTAGGTCGAGGGACGGAGCGGTGAGGGGCAGCTCCCGCTGGCATATGTTGTGATCCCTGGATGACCGAGTAGGCTGAGGAGGTGCTCGCCTAGGTCGAATGACAGAGCGGTGAGGGACAGCTCCTGCTGGCATAGGTTGTGATCCCTGGATGACCGAGTAGGTTGAGGAGGTGCTCACCTAGGTCGAGGGACGGAGCGGTGAGGGGCAGCTCCCGCTGGCATAGGTTGTGATCCCTAGATGACCGAGTAGGCTGAGGAGGTGCTCGCCTAGGTCGAGGGACGGAGCGGTGAGGGGCAGCTCCCGCTGGCATAAATTGTGATCCCTGTGTGACCGAGTAGGCGGAGGAGGTGCTCGGCTAGGTCGAGGGACGGAGCGGTGAGGGATAGCTCCCGCCGATATAGTTTGTGATCCCTAGAAGACTGAATAGGCTGAGGATGTGCTCGCCTGCTCATTGGTTAAGGGATTGAGGTTGTATAGGTAAGGTGGTTGTGGGCCATGTTGAGTACCTACCGAATGGCCCGTACGGTGGGTCGAGTGCGTGTTGTGTGGGAACCATGTACGTGGACCTTTGTTATTCCTTAGTGGTAGATATGCAGTATGTGATATATGTTGTGTGATTATATGCATGTGTTCCCTTGCTAAGTATGTAGTACTCACCCCCTTCCCTTTCAGGTGGCTCGATGGATGCGGGATCTAGCGGGTCCCAAGACCAGGCTTAGGCGATGATGCTTTCGGATTGCTTAATTAGTTTCCCTTTTTATTATTTAGAAAGAACCTTGTGTTTATTTTGGATATTGTTTATCGTTGTGGATGACTGTACTAGCCACCTATTGCACTGTTGTGTTAACTGAACTAATGGTATCTCTTTTCCCTTATGGTGGTTGATGTTTAGTCAAAAAAAAAAAAAAATGCCAGCAGTTTGGAATGTGTGATATTTCGGTTTAGTATCGGTAGTAACACGCCCGTTTCGGGATGGGGTGTTACAAGTTCAGACCCAAATAGAATTTTCGGGTAGATTTTTAATCGGGTGTTGTTTCTAATTGCCTGATTGTTTGTTTGAAATGTTAATACCCAAATCATAATTTAACTTGTTGATCGCATATATTACAGTGAGGGCCTAGTGAAAAATCCAGTTTTGGCCCAATCAGAGCTTGATAGCTCATTGATCCAACTCATTGAAGTTAGAGGGGCAAAATGGTAATTTACCATTAACAGTGTATTTATTGTTTGAATAATTACTTGTTTATTTTTATTTGAGTGATATTGATCTCTTTCTTAGGAATTTAAATTTTGAAATTTATAAGTATCTTTATTTTATTATTTCAGAAAAAACTATTATTAAAAGTTACCCGAAAAAGGTCCCGAAAAACTAAGAAACACTTATTTTAATAATTTTAGACGATTGAAAATTTAGAGAAAAATATGTATAGTTAGATTGTATTTTAATTCATTGTTTTATTTTTTCAGATTTTGAAAATAGAGATTTTAAACTCTTAAAATAAATACAAAATAAGTTTTGTGAATAGTGTTAAAAACATGAATTTTATCTAAATCAAGTAATTATGATGAAATGTAAATCTCCAAATTTTTATAATACCTTTAGATTTTATTGCCCAACATTTTGGGTATGATGGATTAAGTTAAATAAATAATTTAATAGCGAAACATTAAAAAAAAAAAAGAAACTGGATTAAATTGCAAATAAGCTTTGGAGGGCTAAAACACAAATACCAAAATTTCTGCAAACACGTGCATAATGCAAGCTATGATCGTCGACTCATGCAAGCTATGATCATAGCCTACAGAGCTGATGTGGTCACTTCCCAACCATGCATGGTACCTACCACCCTACCCTTCTATCTCCTATAAATTCAAGCCATTCTCAGAGGATTTCTTCACTGAATTCTCAAGGAGAAACCACTGTTCTACTCTGTCAGTTTTTACTGTTAGCTTAAGTGGAAGATTTTTCCAGTTGGTGATTTTCAATCCACGATCAAAAGCGAAAGTAACCATTGTCTTTGTTTTTAAATTCTAGTCAGTTTAGAATCAAATAGAAGTCATTTTAGTTAAGTTTTGAATCCGAAAATCGAATTGAAGTTTAGTGAAAAACATGAATTTTCTTGTGTCTTACTGGTTTTCCATTTTAATCTGATGTTTTAATCAGTATAAGTGGATCAATTGATTTTCAAAGTAAAGAGGACTCACTGAAGAGTCCATCTGACCTAGAGGATATGAAAAACAAGTCTAGGAAACCCACTGTTTCTGGATTCCTATTTCATACTTTCCCGCCCGTTACTGCTCTGTTGCAGGTGACTGAAGTAGAAGACGGCTCTCGGAAGATCCAAGAATCGGTCTTTGGAAGTTCCGAACGTAGTACCTCGGAAGTTCTGAACCCCAGCTTGAAGTTTTGAAGGAACAGAGACTAACCGTTGAGCTCTCTGTTTGTGTTTGTCATTCCGAGACCCCCTTCGGATGATCCGAACTATTCAGAAGTTCCGAACAGTACTCGGTATGTTCCGAGACTTACTGACCAACTGACCAACTGATTTTTCCTGTTTTTGTTCGGTAGCAGGCTCGGAAGTTTCGAGACCTGAACTTCGGAAATTTCGAAGGTCATAATTTAAGTTCTAAAGGTTCAGTAAAGGCCGAGTTTTAGGTAGTGGCTCGGAAGGTCCGAAGCGACAGTACCTGGTTTCGAGGCATGTTCCGAAGAACCTAGATCAAATTTGTGAAACTTATTCTAAATTAGGATTTCATGATTTGGATCTTAGATTCTAATGTGATGTTTATACCCACTTAATTAAAAGTGATACTAAACTCTTTTCATTGGTATTATCAGGTAAACTTATATTATGTATTCACTTCCAGGTCGATACTCTCTATCCGTGGTTGACTCAACCCGATAGCTATCAGTAGCTGAGTGATTAACTTCGCCGCTCGGTAGAAAAGAAGGGTTCGAGCAATGAGTGTACCTCTAGGCCTAACTCAATATATGAGTAGTGGCTTGAGCACCCTATATTTGTATCTCTAGGCCTAACTTGCTATACAAGTAGTGGCCTGAGTATCGTATATTTGTATCTCTAGGCCTAACTCGCTATACGAGTAGTGGCCTGAGTACTCTATTATACTGCTGATTATTGTAATCTAAAATGGATTGTAACTCATTTAGGAGACTCATATCCATTACCCTTGGAGTTTTCCGGAAAATAGGATAAAAAGGATTTGAAACACTGTGATTATGTTTGATTGATGATTGTATAATTCGTTGTATTCTTGTTTTTATGTTTTGACAGATATCTCAATACCCCACACGTTCGGTGAGGAGACTTAACATTGCAGTAGGAGTAAATCATGTTAAGATGATCTAGTGCAATGAGTGATTTCAAGGATCAGACTTAATGAACCCACTTATATGCCTAGATATGATGCACTATTGTGAAAAGTGTTATTTGATAGTAATGATGTTTATCGTGTATTGGGATTATAATGATGAAATGCTTATGAGTTATGATGATATTGATACTGCTTCCACGTACCATTAACTACTAAATCAATATTTTAAAACTCGGCCCGTGGAGCTACCCATTTGGAGGAAGGGTGGGTTAAATAAGGTTCAACCTGGGTTGACCCATAGTCAAACCCGGTAAAACCCGTGCTATTAATATAATATTATAAATAATATTAAATTATTAATAAAGATTTAATTGATAAGTTGAAATAATTTTTTAAACAACAATACGTGCTATTTATTTTATTTCTACACTACAAGTGCATAATTAATATCTAACTCATTATTAATAATTCTAGAAATTTTATTGTTCTGTCATCATGATTTCATTTTAAAAATTGAAGTTATCATCATCTATTATTTTTAAATAATATAGAAAACTAAAAGTAGTTTTTAAATATGTCTTGTTCGTATTATTTTACTTTTTTTTTAATTGATAGTCCATTATGTTTTTAGTTACGCATGTATTTTTTCATTTTTATATTTTAATTACTTTTCATTTAATATAAATTTTCAAATTTGATAGAAAAACATAATCATAGGCATGCCATTTGACCAATATGCTCCTTCATGACTCATGAGACATCCAAGGTTCATGATCATGAGTTCATGATTGAGGTCAAAGCTCCCATGTGTTATGACCCCTTCTCACTCCCCACAGTGCTTGTCCCACATCGAAAATCCTAAAAAAAAACCACTGTCTAAGGCTATAAACATGGGCAACTTGAATATGAAAAACTTACCCATTTTTCAGCCTCTTGATGCTGAGATTTGTGGGCTGGCCCATTTGGTCAATTTTATTAAATTTTACTATTTTTAAAGATTATTTTTTAAAATTTTTAAAATTATTTTGAAAAAAAAAATTTAAACGGTTTTGAGATGGGTCGGGCCGAGGTTTTATTTCAAAACCCGGTCAAACTCAAGAGTTTGACCTGGTTTTTGCGGGTTTATATGTTGTTAAGGGTTTTCTAAAACCCGACCCATGTTGGAGCCGGTTATAGTTGAACCGGTGGTTCAACCACGAGCCGAGTCGGGTTTCAAAACACTGTACTGAACTATTATCGGCCCAGGTGTGTCGGTTTGCGTCTACTGACCCAGGTGTATCAGTTGTTGGCCCAGGTGTGTCAATACCGGCCTAAGTGTGTGGGAGATGTACTTGTAAGATTCAGTATTTTGACCGTGTCGGGACTTAATGCTTATAGTCAGTGTAATGTGTAGGTGTTGCGTTGGATATCAGCAGTAATATGAGAATGATTGATATTTTGGCATGACAAACATTCTATAATAAAAATGTAGATTTTGGCTAATCTGATATACTACATTGTTATGTTCTTTTCACTAGGTTGGTTAGCTCACACAACTCACATTTTAGGAGATGTACTCGAGGAGGAGGAACCTTCGTTTCATGCTTAGGGATGGATAAACTGATGCGGTTACTTGGAATCCCATGGATGGGAATTCATTTATTTTGTTTATTGGTTCTTGGAACCATGTTTTGTAAAGTACCTCTTGTGGTACTTATTTTGTAACTATGTATGAACCACCATGTTACTGTTAGTAACTCTATTATGAATGAGATTAACTTTTTATGATGGAAATATTTATTTGTATGATGCATGTTTGTAAAAGAATAGATATATGGTATATCTTTGAGTCCACATGTAAAGAGCATGTGTGACATTTATGGTGTAAAAAAAAAAATTAGTAGCGTACCGGGCCCACCTCCGGGTCAGGGCGTTACAGCTTGGTATCAGAGCATTGGCTCAAACTCTAGGACTGTGATGGGGTAATACATGATTAGAACCTAATTTTTGGATTAGGACTGTATATGTTATTGACATTATCTAACAATATTGATGAATTATTTTATACAGAAATGTCAAATAGCAAGGAATATATGGAGATTTGGAACAAGGGAACCCCTAGCTGTCGAATAGTACTAGATTCATCTACCAGCAATTCCAGTGTTCAACCTGGAAATATTGAAGTTTTCCTAGAGGAGTCATCATTAGTAGGGCAATTAGGCTCACCCGAATATACACCAACCACTCCCAATGCTGAAGATATGGTGGTATTTGTCTGCAGGCTATGCAATCAGGAGGGACACTACGACACTTATTGTCCCTAACCTATTGATGTGATATGCCCGATATGGAGGTTTCGTGGTCATGGAAGAGCAAGGACCATTCGTCGATTTGATGGGTCGAATATGACCTGCAATGCAAAAACCTCGGATGAGACTGCAAATTATTGAGAAGTGTACATGTTTGAGTATTTTGATCATAACTCGGACTAGGAATGTCCATTTGGGACGAACCAGATTTCGTTGTAATCCTCTCTTAGAGAACTATCCACAGTATGAATATGAGACTGTGGTTTGATTCGAGTTGATACTAGAAAATTCTGCAAGATAGGTCAAATTCTGCTCTGTTTAACTCTTTTAAACATTAGACTAATTGTATTTTGTTTAGTACCCCTAGGACTTGATTTGTTTGGACAGAACCAATGTGATCTATTTGTTGTATTTCTTGATTTAAAAAGGAGTTAAATAAAATAAAATTTTAATGGTCTAAAACTCTAATCAGTGACAGCGAGTTGGGGGACCTGAAGCTTGTTGAAACTTGGAATTGCTGGTGTTTGTATGCTTGGTGAATTGCAAAATCTAGGTGAGGGAAACAAACTCTGACATGTATTTATTTATTTTGGATTCCAATAAATATTTTGGTGTGTTTGAATGCATTGAATGAGTTTACTTAAAAGGGACTGAGAATTTACTTTTTTAAACGGGTGAGTCATGTGCTTCTCAAGGAATGTAAAGGGGGGTTTTTTGGTTAAATATTTTAAACCAGTGAGTGACTCAATTGGCCTGGACTGTGTGTTTGACCCATTTATCTTGTTGAAAAATCCAGGACATGGATTCAGAATTTTACATAGCGACCGCATATGTTTGTGTTGGAATTTTTGTGGATTCGGATTAATATAATTATTTATGTTATTATACGCCGTGTTTGATATGCCATTGTTGTTTGCACATGCTATTTGGAAATAAATGTGTATGGATTTAATTTAGTGTTGAGCATGCTAAATTAATTGGTGGATTTGTTATGGCTTTATTGCCATATTTACATATGGAAATCTCCATATTTATTTTTATTATGGCATTCGTTCATGAATGATATGGTGGTTATCATGCATGAGCATCCATGACTCGGTGGGTGGTGAGATTAGAAAATGGCTATGGACCAAATGAAAGGTTGTACTTAGTCAAGAGAAGGGCTATGGACCGAGCGGATGGTCGTACTTAGCCAAGTGAATGACTATAGATCGAGCGCATGGTCGTACTTAATCAGGGACTGAAGGCTATGGACCAAGCAAATAGTCATACTTAGCCGAAGTTGTTTGAAGGTCTGTGGACCGTTATGTGCACATGGTGTTTGGTGGATTAGATGATTGCATGGCTTGGACAATCATTGGCATTTGCATTACACGCATATCTAATTTTGTTACTATAGATTTTGTTTATGTTTTATTTAATAATGTTGGAAATCCTATTCGATTTGATACTACATGCTTGTTGGTACCTTTCACTCGGCATGGAGCTCACACCCCTTCCATTTCAGGCTTTCCGAAGGAATTAGGCCAAGGTGACGCTTTGAAGCTGAACTAGGATAATTCTTGGATCTGCTAGGACAGAGGAGTCTAGTTATTTGATTTATTAGTCTTATAGACATTTTATTTCGTTTATTTGCTTGGTTTGAGGCACATTAAGTGTCATTGAGGATTGTAATAATTTTAGTTGGTTGAGACTTGAACTATTACTGTTATTTATTGTCGTGGGTGTGTGACAATGAAATTTAATTTAATGCTCATGAATTATTTATTTTTATGTGGTTTGGTTTGATTAATCCATACCTACTAACGGGCAAAATTAATATGGGATGTGATGTATTGGTCATGGCATATTGAGATGATTTCGCTACTTTGAATTTTGTTGATGAGCCGTGCGAATATTATTGTGTTGATGAAAAAAATAAAATTAGCCATGTTGAATGTCCCATGTTATTTAGTCTTTTATCAGTGTGAGGACCTGTTTGATGAGGTTAATCAGGCGGGGCCTTACACAGAACATCATAACTTTCGAGGTAATGATTGCTACTGTGATACCCTTGCCCAGCCACTGTTCACCGATGTGGGAGTCCCACATTGGTGAAGAAGGAAGAGGAATATGATTTTAGATGAGGCCAGCCCACATTAACTCACAAGATGTATTTTGGGCCGGGCCATGTGGGCCCGGGCCCAAGAGCAAAAACCGTGTGGACAATTTCTTTTTGAGTCAAGCCCTAAGCCCTATATTCGGGTTGGGTCGTTACAAATGGTATCAGAGCATCAGTTCTACACTCGGACTGTGTGGGCCTTCCTCCTTCCCTGGTGTTGTTAAGCTGGACTGGGTCTAGCCGGGGGTGACTCGAGGCCTTAGGGGGGATGATTGTGATACCCTTGCCCAACCACTGTTCACTGATGTGGGAGTCCCACATTGGTGAAGAAGGAAGAGGAATATGGGCTTAGATGAGGCCAGCCCACCTTAACCAGGGGTAGAAAAATCGGCCGGGCCGAGATCCCGGCCGATTTTTCATATGGACCGAATTTTTTCTCTCTCCTACCCTTTTTTTTTTAAAAAAAATTCAAAAAAATTACAGTAAATGTAGATAATTATGGGCTTATTGAATATGTAATTTTTTCATAAAATATCGGACATTTATATCTTCTAATATATTTTTAAAGTTACGATAACGGGAAATTATATAATTACTAATAAAATTATGAAAATTAAAAGGAAAAGGATATAAATGAGGAAAATTTATAGAAATAATTTCATAATTTATTTTCTTAGTCAATGAGTGTTATTTTAAGTTAGGGTATCTATAGGGTGTGCCGAAAACACAGTATTTTACAAATAAGGGTATCCTTAGGGTGTGCCGAAAACACATTTAGGAAAGTTCAAAAGACCTTGAAGTCTTAAAGTATTTTTATCACGTTATCGTAATTAGTCCGGATATTCAATTTGAGAAATTTTAAAAATACACAGTGCTTAAAAAATAACTTTAAAGTTTTAAAGGAGATTTTATTATTTAATACACTATGCACATTATTTTTTAAGCATTGTGTATTTTTAAAATTTCTCAAATTAAATATCCGGACTAATTATGATAACCTGATAAATATACTTTAAGAATTCAAGGTCTTTTGACACTCCTAAATGTGTTTTCGGCACACCCTAGGGATACCCTTATTTGTAAAATACTGTGTTTTAAATATTTAGAAGTGTCAAAAGACCTTTAAGTGTTAAAGTATTTTTATCAGGTTATCGTAATTAGTCCGGATATTTAATTTGAGAAATTTTGGAAATACACAGTGCTTAAAAAACAACTTTAAAGTTTTAAAGGAGATTTTATTATTTAATACACTATGCACATTATTTTTTAAGCACCGTTCATTTTCAAAATTTCTCAAATTGAATACCCGAACTGATTACGATAATTTGATAAATATACTTTAAGACTTCAAGGTCTTTTGACACTCCTAAATGTATTTTCGGCACACCCTACGGATACCCTTATTTGTAAAATACTGTGTTTTAAATATTTAGGAGTGTCAAAAGATCTTTAAGTCTTAAAGTATTTTTATCAGGTTATCGTAATTAGTCCGGATATTCAATTTGAAAATTTTTAAAAATACACAATGCTTAGAAAATAACTTTAAAATTTTAAAGGAGAATATTATCAAGTACACAATTTGAAAAATAACTTTGATAAAATATTAGATTACACAGAATTTTCAAGTGAGTTCTTTATGCAGCTCACGAGAGTTGCTTTTCGTCAAATGGTTTTTCACTTAAAAACCCTAATACCCTTTTTCTCTTTCACTCTCTCTATTAAACCCTAGCAGCCGCCGCCACTCTCTGTATTTTTCCCATCAACGAAGAAAAGAAAGAAGAGAAAAGAAGCTGTGAAAGGTGTGCGATTTCTTTTCTTCAATCTTTTCTCCATATTTTCTTTTTTTCTCTTTCCATTCTTGTCCGCTATTAAAAAAAAAAGGGGTTTTTTTTTAAAAAAAATTGAATTTTTAAAATTCAGCCGATATTATGACCGATAATTCAGTTATATCGGCCGAATTTTTTTTTTTTACGGCCGATACTATACGTATCGGCCGATATAATTCGGTGGTCGAAAATCCGAATTATATCGGCCGATACGCACAGTATCAGCCGATATTTTGACCCCTGACCTTAACTCACAAGACGCGTTTTGGGCCTGGCCATGTGGGCTCGGGTCGAAGAGCAAAAACAATGCGGGCTTGCATGTGTGCGAGGCCCAGAGCGGACAATTTCTTGTTGAGTCAAGCCCTAAGCCATGTGTTCGGGTCGGGTCTTTACAGCTACACACATATTGTATGAATGCTTGTATGCTATTACATTTCCCTTTCAAAATCATGAACACTTCTAACCAATTCAAAGTATTTATCTTTAAAGTTGTCTATCCTTCTTTGATTTGACCGATCCCAAGCCACGTTTCGTCTTAAAAGGAAGTCCTATTGATCAAATGTCTAAATAGGGTGTTTCAAGTGGAGAATAAATGAAGAAAAATGATGGTATTTGACTCAAAGTTCTCAGGAAAGTAACACCTATTTATGAGATCATTCATTTTCTTTTGAATTGAGGCGTCTTTGTTAATACATATGTGAGATATTTGGATTTCGAATACATAAATTCTGCTCTCATATACTTGAGAGAAAATGAACCAAAACCTTTGAGTGCTAATTTTTCCGAGAGATATATCTAGTGAGGTTTGCAATCGAAGCGCATTTTCCAACGGTGTGAACAAAACTTGAGTCTATTTGGAAAATGAAGTCTATCTTAATATTGGCTAAAGCACACACACTCCAAGTATAAACATTGTAAAATGAAATTTAGAGTTGTATGATGTATAGACCTCTCATTCTTGTGTTCCTGTTAAATATGTTGATATTTGTGGGTATTATCACTGAAAGCCCTCACGAGACTATAACTCGTCCACTAGGGGTTTAAAGTCTTATTGCATACGCTAAATGCAATCGAGAGTACCAACGAAAGTGGTGTAGTTTTTAGGTTTAGTTTAGGTTTTGGTTTTGTCCAGGTATAGTCAAGGTTTAGATTAGGATTATATTAGGATTTTTGTGTTTTAGAATCTTTAGCTTTTGTTTTGCTCGAGGACTAGCAAAATCTGAATTTGAGGGTATTTGTTGAGTACTGAAATCTACATTTTTACCCCTAATTATTGGACCAGTTAGGTCTCAATTTTGTGTATATTAGTGCATTAAATACAATTTTTTAGTTTTGTAGATTAAAAATGGAGAATTAAGGAAATCAAGCTAAGTGAGGGGATAATTGATAGTTTTGAGCCTAAAATAGAAGATCTAGAGTTTTAGTAATTAATTCGGGCCACTTTTAGGTTTTTCTTGTAAATTAGTTAGTCTAGATCCAACTATGAGAGTATAGACTTAATCAATATTTTAGATTTTAAAGTGGTGGATTTAATTATTTAATTTCGAGAGAGAGAACATGCAATTCAAGTGCCAAAGACTGAAAATCAAGATCAAATAGGCCAGAGATCCACTTCAATTGGACTAAGCTAAGTTCCACAGGCCAACTTTGGGCCAGGCCATAGGCAGTCCATGCGCATATTACAAGATGGGCAGGTCAATGTGCACTCCAAAGTCCAACAAAGGCCCAAGTCCTCAAGCTCAAGTCCAAAAGTCCACTGGAGGCCGATGTGCTCATTTATAGGTCTAAAACCCAAGTCCATGACCCATTCACACTCCCAAGCCTTGTTCATTTCCATGTCATCCACACCATCCAATCTTCATCTTAAAATCTAACCCTTCATCTCATACTAAAATTAGATAAAACCCTAGATCCACCTATCAAATCCAACCCATACATGCATTAACATTAGATCTAGACCATCCAACCCATCCATCATCTAGATTTACTTTAGGATCACATGCATTCATATATCACCTATGCATCCATTCAATTAGATCATCCATCAACCATGTAAATCATTAGATCTTAGGACATTTCATCACATCCATTCATAAACCTAGGAAAAACTCTAGAGCCACCTTACTTATCCAATGCATACATTCATCATCTCAATTTAAGCCATGCATTTTATCATCCATCTTGATTAACCTTTGAATCTCAACCCTCCATTAGAAAACCTATCATTTATATAATTTATTTTAATCAACTTACCTTAGAGCCATTAGATCTAGGTCCCATTCAATCATAGCCATTCATTCATAAAAACCCTAGATATAGAACAACTTGGAACCCAAGCAACTAAAATCTCTCCATGCACTTGACCCAAAATTCCATCTAGGTTCATGCCACATCACCTACACCTCATTAGCCCTCCTCCAAGCAATGCAAATTCGCCCAAGGCAATGAGACACTTGTCAATTTCGTGTGAAACCTTGTGGAGGAAGAAATGGAGAAAAAAATGGGATTTGGAAGACAAATTTTGACATAGCTTTGGTATTTTGACCATAACTTTCCACTCCAATATCTGATTACGTTCATTATTGTTGATTTAGAAAGAAACTTTCAAGGGATACAACTTTGTAGTTTAGAAAATTTCATGATTCAGATGTTTACTAGGTCAAAATGGAGATGTAAGATGGTACATGTGTAGAGAAACGGGATTTGCACTCCACTTTCCAAACTAATCCTAAATCCCAATTTTTTCTCCACCATTGCTTAGCCACCAAGCAAAGCCATCCAAATTTAGTGTATACCCTATTGTAAGCCTTAATTTTCAATCTTAAATTCCATCAATCCAAATTTTATGAGATCTATTCCAAGCCATCAATCTATAACTTAAACCCAGATTAAATCCCAGCCGTCCATTCCAACCCTGAGCCTATAAATAGAGCACTAAGCACACCATAGAATTCGAATTTGACCTGGAGCTTGAGAGGACTAAGGATGGAGCAAAAGACAAGAAGATAGGAGCAACATTCGAATTTACAAACTAAGAGTTGTAAATTTTAGTTTTATGTTGTCTTTGTTGTATTTAATTTATAAGTGCATGTACTAAATTCTTCCATGAAATAAATACGACGCATCCATTTAGAATCCTGAAACATCTAATATCTAGAATTCTTTTGTGATTATTTTGCCTTTAATTTCAAGTTTGCAACTTTTGTTTCTTTAATTAAACACGAGCAAGTGCAATAGTTAGGATCTTGATTGTAAATTTTGAATCATGATTACTAAGGTTAGATTAATTAAATTAAAAGTTGTGAATCTTGTCTTTATTAGTGAGTATGAATTGCATTTCAGAGCTTTACGCAAATTTCTGATCTAAGTTTTGTATTTGTTTACCCTATTTTGGGTGATGAATGGTCTATTCCAAACAGCCAACTTTTACGTTACTGCACTTTTATTTTCAGTTATTTATTTTCATGAAATTTAATTTTTTATCTTTTAATTATGTTAAATCTCAAGTTTGTTGTGTAATTCTCGTTCTAACTCAAATCTTGTATAATTTAATCTTTTAATTCTTTAATTCATGATTCATTATTTAATTCTTTAACGTCTTTTTAATCACTCTCTCTCTCTCTCAAAATTCATTCAATTAAAGACAGGAAGATGTGTTATTTAATTTTGTAACTTAAAATTCTAACCATGATTAAGGTTATAATTTAATTCACTATGTAAAAATATGAAATCACACTTCTTATTTGCTGATTTTTCAAGTTGGATACATGACTCATATAAAGGTTCTACTTCTTGAAAATAATTCTTTTTAAAGGAACACAAATTTAATTTTAATTCATATATTTTGAGATTTTCCTTTGGGTTCGACCTCACACTCAATAGCTATACTATATATGGTTTGCGCGCTTGTGAGATTTACAAATTTAAAACATCAACATTCATCATGTCATATGTCATCCATCCATGCATATTAACTTTAAATCATAACCATTCATATCATGCATTGCATCAACCCTAATCCCTCCAAGTCCAATCGGCCAACACCTATTTTGTCTCCAGTCATACGCATATCATAACTTGGATCCTAAGACTCGAATAAACCCTAGCATGCCAATATCTCCTCCATTTATCAACTTTGAATCCAGCCATCCAATTACCCAACTCAAACCCTGATTAATCCCAACTATTCATCATTTCCTAGAACCTATAAATAGATGCATTGGGCCAAGGCTGATGTAACACCCCATCCCGAAACGGGCGTGTTACTACCGATACTAAACCGAAATATCACACATTCCAAACTATCGGCATATATTTTTTTTTAACTAAACATCAACCACCATAAGGGAAAAGAGATACCATAAGTTCAGTTAACACAACAGTGCAATAGGTGGCTAGTACAGTCATCCACAACGATAAACAATATCCAAAATGAACACAAAGTTCTTTCTAAATAATAAAAAGGGAAAGTAATTAAGCAATCCGAAAGCATCATCGCCTAAGCCTGGTCTTGGGACCCGCTGGATCCTGCATCCATCGAGCCACCTGAAAGGCAAGGGGGTGAATACTACATACTCAGCAAAGGAACACATGCATATAATCACACAACATATATCACATACTGCATATCTACCACTAAGGAATAACAAAGGTCCACGTACATGGTTCCCACACAACACGCACTCGACCCACCGTACGGGCCATTCGGTAGGTACTCGACATGGCCCACAACCACCTTACCTAGACAACCTCAATCCCTTAACCAATGAGCAGGCGAACACATCCTCAGCCTATTCGGTCATCTAGGGATCACAAACTATACCGGCGGGAGCTGTCCCCCACCGCTCCGTCCCTCGACCTAGGCGAGCACCTCCTCCGCCTATTCGGTCACACAGGGATCACAACCTATGCCAGTGGGAGCTGCCCCTAACCTCTCCGTCCCTCGACCTAGGCGAGCACCTCTTCAGCCTACTCGGTCATCCAGGGATCACAACCTATGCCAGCGGGAGCTGCCCCTCACCGCTCCGTCCCTCGACCTAGGTGAGCACCTCCTCAACCTACTCGGTCATCCAGGGATCACAAACTATACCAGCGGGAGCTGTCCCTCACCGCTCCGTCCTTCGACCTAGGTGAGCACCTCCTCAGCCTACTCGGTCATCTAGGGATCATCTCATCCGTCCCACATTCGGGTATCGGAACTGCAAGAGGCTTCTAAGGTTACCTTGGGTGAACCAACATTCAGCCTGGTAGCCTATCTAGGATTGACATGACTACTTCTCCAAAGGATCGCTATTGGGGACTTCCAGGCACCTTGTTTCCCAAGTCCGGTTACACCTCCCTCAAAGGTGTATCTGGTGACCACAAGACAGACCGACCATTTTATTCAAGCTAGGGGTACAACTACCCATATCCAATCACAAGGCAGTACACATCCCATCACGCATCCGCCGCATGGTCCCATATAACCCTAATGTTACTTAACGTCCAAGCCCCTCCGACATTCTATGCACCCAACAATTGTATGTACAATTAACAATTGGCATGTGCAGGTACAATTAACAATAGACATGTTCTCAATAAAGCAACATCAGATCTCAGTCAATCATGTATATCACAATCTACCACATACTAGCATGTTGACATGTCATCATGTTATCAATCAATCGCACCCAATTACTTAATCATGCACAACTGGTACAACATTAAGTCCATCTATCATTCTCACATTATTGCCGAACACGGATACACAGAGTGGTCCCCTCGCCACATACTTATCTAAACGGTTCCCTTGCCGAGCGGCAGAATTAGATATAAGGGGTCCCATTCTGCGCATTCCGCATCCACATAATTCGAAGATAAATAAATGTAGAAATGCGTATGCTAAAAGTGTGATAGTTCCCTCACTAGTGTGTGTTTGAAAATCAATCGTGAGAAGATGGGTCCGTCGGTTTGAAGGGGGCTCGATCTGAAGAAACAAGGGCACAAGAATAAGTAAATGAGATAAAACAAGCTAAACTAAGCTCAAACTGAAAATGGGCCCGAAAGGAGCCGGGCCTAAAACTGGGTCGGGCCCAAGCTGGGCTGGGCTTGAAACTGGGCCGGGCCCAAAACTGGACTGGGCCTGAAACTAGGCCGAGCCCAAAACTGGACTGGGCTGGACTGGGCCGAGCCCAAGACTGGACTGGGCCGAGCTGGATCAAGGGCGAGTCGAGCTGGGCCTGGATCAGCGGGGCCCACACTCGGACTCAGCTGAGCCAACTCGGCTGCTCAGCTGAGTTGACTCAGCTGCCCAGCCGAAGGGGGAAGGAGAAAGAGGAAGAAAAACGCAGGAAGGAGAGGAAGAAGAAGGAAGAGGGAAAAACCGAAGAGGATTGAGAAATCCATCGGAAAACCGGGTAAAATCAGAGGAAATCGGAGAGAAAGGAAAGGAAAAACAAAGAAAATCGAGGTAAAATCGGAGAAGGGGAAGAACCAACGGGAAAGGGAAGGTGGAAGAGGAGGGAAAGAAGATACCTTGTTCAGTCGGACGGTGACGGCGACTCCGAGATGCCGGTTGTCGGAGCGAAGGGGAAAGAGGGGCCGGAGGACAAGAGGAAGAGAACCAGGAGAGAGAAGACGGATGCCCGAGAGAGAGGGAGAAGGCAGCGGCAAGGGCGCCGCGGCACTGTAGCTGCGTGCTTACAGTGCGCGGCGAAGAGAAGGGTTTAAAAGGGGAGGGTTTAGGGTTTAGGGTTTCCTTTTTTTTTTTTTTAACATAAAATTAGATTTTTCAAAAACAAGATTTCAAAATCCGAGGGGAAATTAGATGTTAAACCTTGGGTGAGGAAAAGTGTGTGATTTTCAATTATTTTGGTATGACAAGGTATTAAATAATTTAAATTACTAAAATGCTCTTTGAGCTTCTGAGCTCAGGATTGGGTGAGACAAGGCCTATAACGGGATCCATCCCATCCCCACTGCTACTGAGACCCTAAATCCCAAAAATCGGGTCGGGTCGCTACAACCTACCCCCCTTTAAGCAATTTCATCCTCGAAATTACACTAAAAGTCATACCTTGATCCTCGAAGAAGCCCGGATATTTTTTCCGCGTCGATGATTCTAGCTCCCAAGTAGCTGTCTCTCTCTCTCCACCTTCCAAATCACCAGAACCTTAGGAATAGTCTTCCCACGAAGCACCTGCTCTATTCTATCCTTGATCTGCACAGGACCTTCGTCGAAACTGACATCCTCGCTAAGGTCCACGTCATCCCAGTTAAGCACATGCGACGGATCTGGCTGATACTTTCGAAGCATGGAAACGTTGAAAACGTTGTGCACCCTAGCAAGTTGCGGCGGAAGGGCAATCCTGTAAGCCACTTCCCCGACTCTCTCCAGCACCTCAAAGGGCCCAATAAACCGTGGTGACAGCTTTCCTTTCCTCCCGAACCTTTGAACTCCAGGGCGGGGCGAGACTCTAAGGAAAACATGGTCGCCCACGGCAAACTCCAGTGGCCTCCTCCTGCGATCTGCATAACTCTTCTGTCGACTCTGGGTAGTCAACAACCTCTGCCTGATGCGTTTGACTTGCTCTGTAGTCTCTCTAACCATCTCTGGTCCTGACAAGACAACCTCACTGGTCTCTGCCCAACACAAAGGCGATCTGCACTGTCGACCATACAATGCCTCATATGGTGCCATCTGAATGCTAGACTGGTAGCTGTTGTTGTAGACGAACTCAACTAGATGTAAGTGATCCTCCCAGCTACCCACATGATCCAAAACACTAGCACGGAGCATATCCTTTAAGATTTGGATGGTCCGCTCCGACTGGACATCTGTCTATGGATGAAAGGCTGTGCTGAAGCATAATTGAGTACCCAGCTCTCTCTGTAAGCTCTGCCAAAACTGCGAGACAAACCTCGGGTCTCGATCCGAAACAATCGACACGGGCACTCCATGCAGTCTAACCTACCTGCTCCATATACAGCCGACTCAGTCTCTCCAAGGAATCAGTCGTCTTCATGCCAATAAAGCGGGCCGACTTGGTTAGTCTATCCATTATGACCCAAATGGTATCGTGCCCCTTGGGCGATCTTGGTAATCCAGTCACGAAGTCCATGGTGATGTGCTCCCACTTCCATTCAGATATCTTAAGTGGTTGCTCTACACCAGCTGGTCTTTGGTGCTCAAACTTGACTTGCTGACACGTCAAACATCGAGCCACAAACTTAGCTACAGCCCTCTTCATGCCAACCCAATAATACTGTCGCCTCAGATCATGGTACATCTTGGCACATCCCGGGTGTACTGCAAATCTCGTATGGTGGAAGTGTCGCAAAACCTCCTCACGACACTACTTTGGTACATACAACCGACCATTGAAAGTCACTGCACCGTCTGCCCTAACTGCACAACCATGTGGTCCGTCCCCAGCAGCCACTCGATCTCGATATCCCGTTGAATCTGAGTCGGTCTGTTGGGCTTTTAAGACTGAGTCATCCAGCCCTGATCGAACAACCATACTGTACAAGGCCGCTGCTCTGGCCTCACCAATCAAGCTGGCTAGGACTCCTCGGGACTTCCGGTTCAAAGCGTTTGCAACTACGTTCGCCTTGCCGGGGTGATAAGAAAGTTCAAAATCATAATCTCCCAAGTACTCGATCCACCGACGCTGCCTCATGTTTAGCTCTTTCTGTGTGAACAGATATTTGAGACTGTGGTGGTCCGAGAATACTTCGAACTTCTCTCCATAGAGGTAATGTCTCTAGATTTTAAGTGCAAAGACCACTGTTGCCAACTCCTGTAACACCCCGATTTCTCAATGAAATGGATAATTACGAAAATGCCCCTGGATTTGGTGAATGTAATAATTATGATGTTAAATGAGAAAATAGTGGGGTCCATTGCTCAAATTAAGATCATATGAGCACATTATGATTGTCAAGTTTGATTGGATGGGTAATTTCTCAATGAAGTGGATAATTACGAAAATGCCCCTGATGTATTAAATTAATTATTTTGTGATGTTAAGTAAGGAAATGGTGGGGCCCATTGCTCAAATTAAGATGAGCACATTATTAATGTTAAGTGTGATTGGTTGGGCAATTTACATCAATTGGGTCAAAAATGGATAAATGGGTCAAAGGGCCCAATTGGACCCAATAAGTCAAAATGGATGATTTGACCATTGTGTAAGCTCAAATTAAATGGGGTTAAGCTGATTTGATTGGAAATCAAGTGGAGAAAAAAATGGGTAGGCTTGATCCATATGTAAAAACCAATTACAAATGACCAAAATACCATAATTGGGTCATGGAGTCAAAAATGGGTCAAGGAGCTAAAAGTGGACCCAATGGGTCGTGTATGTCATGATTGATCATGGAGTGAGCTCAAAGCTTAATTGGTTTAAGTGCATTAGATATTTGAGTTGGTTTGAGTTGAAATAAATAATGGAGTTTAGTTGAGTTGAATTTATTAGTTGAGTTACATTAAATGAATGAGTTGAGTTGGGTGAGTTAAATAAATGGATTGGATGAAATGGTTATTTTAAGTAAGTGATGTGTGTGAATTGGAGTGGAATGGATTGATTTCAAGTGAAAAACAAAGAAAAACGTGGGCTGCATGGGGAAGTTATCTTATGCATGTAACTCCTAGTTAAGTGTTAAATGTTGGTGGAGGTTTTGGGAGTTACATGTGGTGAGGAGTTGCAAAGTTAAAAGACTCATAAAACATGTTGGATTGCATGAGAATTATTCTATGCATGAGAATTAAAGGGGAGTTGGAAGGTTGAGTTGGTCCAAGTGAATCAAATGGGTGAAGTTTTATTTAATTGGGTCAAAGTTTGTGAAATGGGTCAAAATGGCCAATTTGGACCTAATGGGTCGGGTTTGACTTTGTTGACCATTAAGTGAGTCCAAGATTGATTAAATTGGGGCTGTTTGGAGTTTGAAATAAAATCATATAGTTGAGTTAAATAAGTGAGCTGATTTAGATAATTATAGTGAATGAGTTGGATGGAATATTTATTTTTAAGTGAGTGAGGTGTGTAGATAAAAGGTTTGTGGGTTGTTTCAAATTCAAAACTACCCTACACGTTGGTTGCATGGGGGTGTACCACATGCATGAAACTCCTAAGATATTGATGAATGAAATGACGGTTTTGAGAGTTACAAATACAAGGTTAACCAAGGGGCTAGTCATTGGAACATGGAGAGTTTTATTTAAAAGTTGAAACTCCAAGATAGATATTAAAACCAATGGGAGTTACAAAGTGTGTTCACACTTGGAGGAGGGGAGTTTCATTTCAAGAATGAAACTCTCAAATGGGACATTGATGAGGATCAAATGGGCTGAATGGAGCTGCTGTATTATAGAGTTACAAATGAGGTTTTGACTTTTAAAATTCAAATATGATAAGACTACACATTGGAGTGGGGGGGAAGGTTTCATTTCTAGATGAAACCCCCATGTAAGATGATAATGAGAGGAGGAAGAAAAGGAGAGGTTACACAAATACCAGCATGGGAGATGTTGGAGAGCTTGGGGAGGTTTCATTGCATAGATGAAACCCCCAAGTAAGCATAAAGGACTTGGGGTTAATATGGGAGTTACATGTGAGGCAAGTTTGGGCTGAATTTGAGTAGCCAAAAGAGGTTCAATTTTCTATCTCTATCTCTCTCTCTCTTTGCTGTCTTCTACATTCCAAAAGCAAGAACAAGCAGCTGGTTACTGATTTGCAATCAGTCCTTGGTTGATTTCTTTCACCAAGACAAAAACACACTTTGAGCAAAAGGAGTTGGCACTAAGGTTTAAGATCAAAGTTTCCTTTCTCTCTCTTTCTCCCTCAAATCCATGTCATCTGGCTGGAGTATTCCAAGGAGATTGCAGCAAGGTCAGTCTTAGCCCAAAGAACAGTAAGAGAGAATGAGAGGTCGAGGAAATAAAGGATCAAGAAAGGAGTCAAAAGAACCGAAGGAGACGCGGTATTCGTAAGTGCATTTCGAACCCTTGTTTAATAGATTGGTTAAGAAAATGAGATCTGGCCATCATATGGCCAGATCCATCAATGGTTTAAATATGGGATTATGATGTTTAAAAGTGATAAAATATGGACCATAGGGTTCGGCCCTTTGGATGGCTGAACCCCATGGGAAAACTTGGTGATTTTTATGGTGTTTGAGAGATGAAATTCATATTATGTATTGAAGTTCTTTTAAAGGATTTTAAAGGGAGATAAGGTCACTGATTTTGACCAGTTATTACATGGCTGAATTATGTGTTTATTAAGCTAAATACTGATCAAAAAATATGGACAAATATTAGAGGGTTTACATCAAGGAAACCTTGGGGTTCGGCCATGTGTATGGCCTAACCCCATGGACTGTTTTTTTATGGTTATTTGGGTCAAGTGTAGGATGGATTTTTATGTAAACATAATGTACTTTGATTTAAGAATAAACCAAGTTTATAAATGGATAAATGGATCTAAACCATAGGCCATGAGGTTCAGCCAATTGGGTGGGCCGAACCCCATGAAATGGTATGACATTTCATGGAAGTATTAAATGGTTTTGTGAGATTTTAAAGGATCTAAAGTGAAGATAAGCTTACTGTTTTTAGGTAACTATGGCTTGGCTGAACCATATTAATACTATGGTTAAATTATGGATTAAAATCATGGACAATGGTTGGATTAATTACACCAAGAACCATAGGGTTCGGCCATATGTATGGCCGAACCCCATGGACTGTTATGTGGATATTTGGATGGAGTTTTACAAAATGAAAATCATACAAAGTGATGGGCTTATTGGATGGTTTTGAAAGGTAAAAACATGATAACATTATACTGTTATCCTATGTCTAAATGAGACCAAAAACATGTTTAAAAGGACCAAAACTATGGGGTTTTATGGCTAAGATAGGACATGGAAGTTTAAGTGGATTTTTGGGACTTAGACTAAGTTAGAATCACATGAATGAATGCTTAACTTGCTGTTATGTAAATAAGCTTTTGGGATTTCTAGAACGGTGTACAAGCCGTGATCGGAAGACGGTTCAAAGGAAGGGTCAAACAAAGTAAACAAGTGTAGGTTTCCTACCTTTATTGTAACCACTATTTCATATGCTGTTTTATGTTGATTTCGATAACTTATATGATTGTAAAGTTATGTTTCTAAATGACATGTTTGCATAGACATCTCATGCATGACATGGGATGATGGTGTTGTAACCGGAGGCCACACTCCGTCGGGACGTCCGAAAGACCACTGTGGGGTACCCTGATGATGAGAATCCCATCAGGAGGAATCCGGAGGCCACACTCCGTCGGGGCGTCCGAAAGACCACTGTGGGTTACCTTGACGATGAGAATCCTGTCAAGTGATGGCTATGTTGAATGGTGATGGGTGGGACTCATTACATGTTCATTTCATACATAGCATGTTTTTATGGAATTTTGTCACACATGTGTTATTATTATATTATTTGCATGTTTTTGACTAACCATGTGGTAGCCCTATTCGGAAACACTACTGGGCGCGTTGATCTAACGCCCTATCTATATCCTTAGTGGATGATGCAGGGAAAGGGAAAAACGTGGAGCGAGAAGAGGACCAAGTATGGAAACTTGGGCGGTTTGAATGATTGGAATGGATTATGAATGGACTATTTTTGGACTTGATATTTGATATATTTGGATAATGTAATTTGGTAATTAGTTATGTTGGCTTATAATAAGTAGTTAAGATAGATGCTATGGTTTGTTTTATGTTGGATGTTTTGATTAAACGATTAGTTAAGATTGATTAGTAATTTTGGAGAATAAGTTATGTACTTTGCTATCTAAGAATGGAAAATTGGATTAGTCATAGGTTCTATTATAACCTCAGTTAGATTTAGACTAAGTTAATTCCGCGAGTTATATATGTACCATGTGCGGATCAGTTTTATGGACTTAGTTCATACGCACATGGGCTTGGCCAGTTAAGGGTCGGATTTAGAGATCCGAACTTAACTCGCGTGGTGACACTCTGCCCAGATCACATGATTATTATATTTAAAAAAAAAAAATTTAAACTCTGAAAATTAGAGTGAAAAGGGCGAGGTGTTACAACTCCAGGTCATGAGTGGGGTAGTTCTGCTCGTGAACCTTGAGCTGTCGAGAGCCATACGCCACAATACGACCCATCTGCATCAAGACGGAACCTAGGCCATCTGCAGAAGCATCACAAAAGACTACATAGCCCAAACCTCTCTCGGGTACGACCAACACTGGGGCGGTCGTCAGTCTCTTCTTTAGCTCCAAGAAAGCTGACTCACAAGCCTTAGTCCACTCATAAGGCTGGTCCTTACGAATCAATCTTGTCATAGGGGCAGCTATCTTAGAAAAATCCTGTATGAACAGCCGGTAATAGCCTGCCAGACCCAAGAAACTACGGATCTCGGTCACATTACGTGGTCTCGTCCAACTCATCACGGCCTCCACCTTGGTCGGGTCAACAGCCACCCCTTCCCCTGATACCACATGTCCCAAAAACTGTACCTCTGGCAACCAAAACTCACACTTGCTGTATTTTGCAAACAACTTATTATCCCTCAAAATCTGTAGCACGGTCCTCAAGTGTTGCTCATGATCCTCCTCTAATGTTGAGTACACAAGGATATCGTCAATAAATACTTCCACGACCCGATCAAGATAAGGCATGAATATCCAGTTCATGAGGTCCATAAAAGTGGCTGGGGCATTGGTCACTCCAAAAGGCATCACAACAAATGCAAAGTGCCCAAACCGCGTGCGGAATGATGTTTTCTCTATGTCACAATCCCGCACCCTTACCTGATGGTAACCTGATCGGAGATCAATCTTTGAGAAACATCTAGATCCTCTCAACTGATCGAACAAATCATCGATCCTTGGCAGTGGATACTTGTTCTTTATGGTCACGCGATTCAACTGTCGGTAATCTATGCACAGTCTCATACTCCCGTCCTTTTTCTTAGCGAACAAGGCTGGAGCACCCCATGGCGACGTACTGGGACGGATAAAACCAACCGACTGCAGCTCTGTCAATTGCTTCCCTAACTCCAACATCTCAGCTGGTGCCATCGGATAGGGAGTGACAGAAATTGGGGCGGTGCCGGGGAGCAAGTCTATAACGAACTCCACCTCTCTACGTGGCGGTAACTCAGTGAGCTTTTCTGGAAAGACATCCGCGAACTCACACACCACACGGGGCATCTCAGCGCCGGCTGGCCCTGAGCCCTCCCAACTCAAACTGGCCACAAGTCCACCTAACTCATCTACACTTGGACAAAAGGCAGTGTTCAACCACTCAACAAAGGGCTCGCCTGAAACAGCACTACCTGAAACCCTCCTGCGATAGCAGTCAATGACGTCCCGGTGGGAACACAACCAGTCCATCCCAAGAATAACATCAAACTTTGACATATCCATGATCTGTAGATCAAACTTAAGATGCAAGCCACCCATGGATAAAACACAACCCCGACAAATCTGATCTACAACTACCTCACTACCCAGAGGAGATCTGATATGTAAAGGTGTCTTAGCCTTTTCCACTTTCAAACCAGAACTAAGAGCAAAATCTAAAGCAATATAAGAGTGCGAGGCACCCGAATCAAATAAAACACGGGCCAAGGAACCATGAAGAACCAACATACCCTGCATGACTGATGGTGGCAAGAACTCCTCTGGCTGTTGCATTAGGGCGTACATCTTGCTCTGAGCTGACTGATTGGGCCTACCTCGGCCTTTGCCTCTCTGCGAAGGCGCTGTTCTCGGTGCCGTAGGTCGAGTCGATGCCATCCGACCGTATCCATCAGCGGGAACCATCGCCTGGGTGGGCGCCACCACAACACCTCGGCCACCCCTCTGGGGACAGTCCCGCGAGATATGTCCAGCCTCCCCAGAAGTGTAGCAATGAATGGCCCTAGGCCGCTGCTGAAATTGAGGGCAGTTCCTCCGAATGTGACCGATCTGGCCGCAGTCAAAACACTTAACGGGCTCAGGCTGACCACCCACTGCTGGCACAATCGAACCTGATTGTGGTCGCTCGGGAATAACCCCTCGGGTCTGGTAAGGCGCTGGTCGCCTTTTCTTCCTGTCATGGCCTCTGTTCGGCCTATAAGTACTCACTGATGCTGGCTGGTAGACCGCGCCGCTGGATCTCAGATGGCGCCCTCTGCTATCAGTGCCCGCTGTACCACGTCTGCATAGGTAACGCACCTCAAAGGCATAACCATACACTGTAGAGCTGGGTGTAGGCCCTCCTCAAACTTGCGGCCCTTATCCTCTTCTTTCGCAACCAAATGTGGAGCATAGCGTGACAATTCCACAAAACAGGCATCATAATCCAGCACTGTAAAGTTACCCTGCTCCAGTTTAATGAACTCATTGATTTTTGTTTGCCTCACTACCGATGGAAAGAACCTAGCTAAGAAGAGCTCCTTGAACCTGCCCCAATCAGCTCAGTCCCAACTCTCGGAGGGGCTCCTCAAGCCACCAACTAGAAGCCTCTCCCTGAAGGTGATGCGTCGCTAGAGTGACTCTCAGATCAGATTCTACAATGCCCAATGAATCCAGTAGGTGGTCCATCTCACCCAACCACCTCTCAGCCTCCAAGGGGTTCGTACCCCCAAGATATATAGACGGAAAATAGCGCTTGAACTCTCTGAGCGCCACCATCTGTCTAGTTTCAAACTGTCCAACTGCACACGGGGGATTAACGGGCTGGTCGACATGCTGAGCTATCAGATCTTCTTGTCTTTTCATATTCCTTTCATATGTCTCGATCATCCTCTCGTACCGGGCGAACATCGCCTAAGGGTCTCGGTGTCCTTGAGCAGGACCCTCAACTGGCACAGGGACCACCGGAGGCTGTTCTACCGCTCCCTAGGGCACTACCACCGGTGTGTTCTCCACCTCACCTTGTGGAGTCTCTAATACCTCTGTAATCTCAGGCATCCCATACGGCCCTGGACGGCCTGCCCCATTGGAACGAGTGCTTACCATAGCCTGTTCACAAATCAAGCACCGATCAGCCTTTAAGTCAAATAAGGAAGTAAAATTAAACATAGCTCAAGCGTCAAAGTTCAAACCATCCTACCAACATACAACAACAAAACTAGGGTGTCTAGTCTCCATCTCAAACTCGGTCTCATCTACCATACCTTGGGGGGGACGAACCTAGTCGTTAATCATAACAACTCTCAATTTAGCCCAACAGCACAGACCGAGAGTGGAATCGCGCTCTGATACCAAATGTAACACCCCATCCCGAAACGGGCGTGTTACTACCGGTACTAAACCGAAATATCACACATTCCAAACTACCGGCATATTTTTTTTTTTTGACTAAACATCAACCACCATAAGGGAAAAGAGATACCATAAGTTCAATTAACACAACAGTGCAATAGGTGGCTAGTACAGTCATCCACAACGATAAACAATATCCAAAATGAACACAAAGTTCTTTCTAAATAATAAAAAGGGAAAGTAATTAAGCAATCCGAAAGCATCATCGCCTAAGCCTGGTTTTGGGACCCGCTGGATCCCGCATCCATCGAGCCACCTGAAAGGCAAGGGGGTGAGTACTACATACTCAGCAAGGGAACACATGCATATAATCACACAACATATATCACATACTGCATATCTACCACTAAGGAATAACAAAGGTCCACGTACATGGTTCCCACACAACACGCACTCGACCCACCGTACGGGCCATTCGGTAGGTACTCGACATGGCCCACAACCACCTTACCTAGACAACCTCAATCCCTTAACCAATGAGCAGACGAACACATCCTCAGCCTATTCGGTCATCTAGGGATCACAAACTATATCGGCGGGAGCTGTCCCTCACCGCTCCGTCCCTCGACCTAGGCGAGCACCTTCTCCGCCTACTCGGTTACACAGGGATCACAACCTATGCCAGCGGGAGCTGCCCCTCACCGCTCCATCCCTCGACCTAGGCGAGCACCTCCTCAGCCTACTCGGTCACACAGGGATCATAACCTATGCCAGCGGGAGCTGCCCCTCACCGCTCCGTCCCTCGACCTAGGTGAGCACCTCCTCAACCTACTCGGTCATCTAGGGATCACAAACTATACCAGCGGGAGCTGTCCCTCACCGCTCCGTCCCTCGACCTAGGGGAGCACCTCCTCAACCTACTCGGTCATCCAAGGATCATCTCATCCGTCCCATATTCGGGTATTGGAACTGCAAGAGGCTTCTAAGGTTACCTTGGGTGAACCAACATTCAGCCTGGTAGCCTATCTAGGATTGACATGACTACTTCTCCAAAGGATCCCTATTGGGGACTTCCAGGCACCTTGTTTCCCAAGTCCGGTTACACCTCCCTCAAAGGTGTATCTGGTGACCACAAGACAGACCGACCATTTTATTTAAGCTAGGGGTACGACTACCCATATCCAATCACAAGGCAGTACACATCCCATCACGCGTCCGCCGCATGGTCCCATGTAACCCTAATGTTACTTAACGTCCAAGCCCCTCCGACATTCTACGCACCCAACAATTGCATGTACAATTAACAATTGGCATGTGCAGGTACAATTAACAATAGACATGTTCTCAATAAAGCAACATCCGATCCTAGTCAATCATGTATATCACAATTTACCACATACTAGCATGTTGACATGTCATCATGTTATCAATCAATCGCACCCAATTACTTAATCATGTACAACTGGTACAACATTAAGTCCATCTATCATTCTCACATTATTGCCGAACGCGGATACACAGAGTGGTCCCCTCGCCACATACTTATCTAAACGGTTCCCTTGCCGAGCTGCAGAACTAGATATAAGGGGTCCCATTCTGCGCATTCCGCATCCACATAATTCGAAGATAAATAAATGAAGAAATGCGTATGCTAAAAGTGTGATAGTTCCCTCACCGGTGTGCGTTTGAAAATCAATCGTGAGAAGACGGGTCCGTTGGTTTGAAGGGGGCTCGATTTGAAGAAACAAGAGCACAAGAATAAGTAAAGGAGATAAAACAGGCTAAACTAAGCTCGAACTGAAAATGGGCCCGAAAGGAGCGGGGCCTAAAACTGGGCTGGGCCCAAAGCTGGGCTAGGCCTGAAACTAGGCCGGGGCCAAAACTGGACTGGGCCTGAAACTGGGCCGAGCCCAAGACTGGACTGGGCCTGAAACTGGGCCGAGCCCAAGACTGGACTGGGCCGAGCTGGATCAAGGGCTAGCCGAGCTGGGCCCGGATCAGCGGGGCCCACACTCGGACTCAGTTGAGCCAACTCGGCTGTAGAGCTGAGTTGACTCGGCTGCTCAGCTGAGTTGACTCAGCTGCCCAGCCGAAGGGGGAAGGAGAAAGAGGAAGAAAAACGCAGGAAGGAGAGGAAGAAGAAGGAAGAGGGAAAAACCGAAGGGGATTGAGAAATCCATTGGAAAACCGGGTAAAATCAGAGGAAATCGGAGAGAAGGGAAAGGAAAAACAAAGAAAATCGAGGTAAAATCGGAGAAGGGGAAGAACCGACGGGAAAGGGAAGGTGGAAGAGGAGGAGAAGAAGATACCTTGTTCAGTCGGGCGGTGACGGCGACTCCGAGATGCCGGTCGTCGGAGCGAAGGGGAAAGAGGGGCCGGAGGACGAGCTGAAGAGAACCAGGGAGAGAGAAGACGGACACCCGAGAGAGAGGGAGAAGGCAGCGGCAAGGGCGCCGCGGCACTGTAGCTGCGTGCTACAGTGCGCGGTGAAGAGAAGGGTTTAAAAGGGGAGGGTTTAGGGTTTAGGGTTTCCTTTTTTTTTTTTTTTTAAAACATAAAATTAGATTTTTCAAAAATAACATTTCAAAATCCGAGGGGAAATTAGATGTTAAACCTTGGGTGAGGAAAAGTGTGTGATTTTCAATTATTTTGGTATGACAAGGTATTAAATAGTTTAAATTACTAAAATGCCCTTTGAGCTTCTGAGCTAGGGATCGGGTGAGACAAGGCATATAACGGGATCCATCCCATCCCCACTACTACTGAGACCCTAAAATCCCGAAAATCGGGTCGGGTCGCTATAGCTGAACTCGAATTTGGACTTAGAATTTATCACAGCTAGGCGTGGACCAGAGGAGGAGGAAATGAGAAAGAGAATAAATCGTGGAAAAATCGTCAAAGACCCAGTGTTTCTAGGTTTGCATTTAATTTTCATTTTCCGATGTTTTCTTATATTATTTTGATTCCAAATCCATGTATTGTAATTTAAACTCCATTTTTATGAATGAAATCGAAGTACAGTGAAATATTTAGATTATGGTTTTCCAATTGATCTATGTTTGTGCTTGTGTTTACTTTTATTTTCTAGAAGTAACTATATGGATGAATTTATTGTGTGAATAAGAATTTTTGGGTGATCCCTTATTTTGATTTCTAAGGCTCTTACTTGTAAGAGTGTGATGAAATATTTAGATTTGAGAGAGGAGCATATCTTTATCATTTAAATCTAAGATCCATTTTGTGAGGAGTACTTTATTGAAATCCGTAGATTTAATCTTTAAAATAATTATAAACATTAATACGAATATAGTCACTTTACGTGAGCTCCATGTCTATTCTTCATTTTATAAATAAAAATTGGAAAATTAATGTCTTTTTGATATTTTTCTTAGATCCAATTCCAATGTGTCATATGTACTTCATATTATTTGTTTTATTAGATCTAGTTGTTTTATTCTTTATTTCAATTCCAATGTGTTATATGTATTCTACTTGATTTATTTTGTTTTATCTTGTTTACTTTGTCTTACTTGTTTTATTTGATTTATTTTCTTTACTTGTTTATCCGTTTTGTTATTTGATTCCTTAATTCTTTGTTGTATGTTCGAACTCCCTCACATAAAGATCAATTAGTTTGATGTCAATTCGATTGTATTTGAATTTTTTTTCTTAAATTGGTTAGAGGTTGTTTATGAAATTTCGGATCTAAGCCATTGTTTTATTTTGAACTCTCATTGGAATACAGAAATTGGTCATGTTTTAATTTTAAATGACGTTTACATCTTTTGGATTTATTTATTGAAACTAGATTTTTATTAACTTAAAGATTATATTATTAAGAATAGAATTTAATTCTCATGATTAGATTACTTTTCAGATCTATAATTACATAAATGATAATAATTCAATTTCATGTATTATGTTTCTTTCATATAACTTGTTCCTTGTGGGATCGACCTCGCACTCATAACGCTATACTATTAAATGGTTCGTGCGCTTGCGAGTAAAATAAGTGTAAAACTTTTTATTGCACAACAGAGAGCCTATGACGCATGTGACTTTTCACTACCTGTGGATAGTCTATAAACCACGTACCAAAGATTCTATATGATCTCACAGTCAGTTTCGGCCCTATGGCCTAATCCGAACCACTTCCTACCCTTAATTAACCATGTCCTTGAAATGCGTGCCCATACACACATCCCAAAAATCATAATGCCTGTTGGGATGTGCGGCCATACACACATATCCAAAATGCATTGAGTTTAGTTGAAGGCACACCGTACAACATATGTGAAGGCAGTTTCCCATAACTTACCGTCACCTAAACTCCCAACTCCGATCTCAAGTGCACATATAGTTTTAATTCCTGTACCAACCTAATAACACCGTATATCACAGTATACCATATCAAATTACGGTTCCGGTCCTTCAGTCCATACCACCCTTGATGGTAATATCCTAACTTGCCACATACACCATTATGGCTGCGTTTGGATGTGGGGTAATTTTTATAGGGGTTACCCCTAAGTAGGGGTCACCCTTGAGTAGGGGTGACTCTTGAACTGAGATTACCCTTATCTTGTTTGGTAATTGCAGTAGTAAAGTAAAACCTTACCCTAAGGGTAAAAAATCTTGTTTGGTAACTACAAGCAAGGGTAACCTGATATATTAATATTTTTTTATTTTTTTTATAAAACATATTTATTAAATAATATTCATGAAATAAATTCTAATAATATAACTTATAATAATATTATCTAATTTTTATAAATTATTTTTCATAATTATAATTTAAAATGAACACTTGCATTCTAATATTAAAAAAATAAATAAAGTTTTTTTTTGATATTACTATTTTAAATCCCAATAAATAAATAAAAAATATCAACATATCTCTTCATAAAAATTATAATTATTAATTTTTATATTATATGAATTTAATAAAAATATTAATTCTTATAAAATTGTTAATATGTCAGTTTACCCCTATTAAAGGGTAACCCCTATAAAAATTTACCCCTTACCCAAATGCATCACTTTGAAAATGTTACAGAAATTTTATTTTTATATTATATAGATTTAATAAAATTATTAATTCTCATAAAATTGTTAATATGTCAGTTTATCCCTACTTACAATTACCCCTGCTCAAGAGTAACCCTTGTAAAAATTTACCCCTCACCCAAATGCATCACATTGATAATGTTGCAGAAATTTTATTTTTATATTATATAGATTTAATAAAATTATTAATTCTCATAAATTGTTAATATGTCAGTTTACCTCTACTTACAATTACCCCTGCTCAAGGGTAACCCCTGTAAAAATTTACCCCTCACCCAAATGCATCACGTTGAAAATATTGCAGAAATTTTATTTTTATATTATATAGTTTTAATAAAATTATTAATTCTCATAAAATTGTTAATATGTCAGTTTACCCCTACTTACAATTACCCCTTGAGCCCCTGTAAAAATTTACCCCTCATCAAAATGCATAACGTTGAAAATGTTGCAGAAATTTTATTTTTATATTATATAGATTTAATAAAATTATTAATTCTTATAAAATTGTTAATATGTCAGTTTACCCCTACTCAAGGGTAACCCCTGTAAAAATTTACCCCTCACCCAAATGCATCACGTTGAAAATGTTGACACATTTTTAAAATAATCTTCTAATAGAATAAATTGTTAATTACCCTGAAAGAGATTATCATGAATCTCAAATTTTCAGAGTTTTGAGACCCTATCGAAATTTCGACAGAATCACCCCTTAAAAATAGAACATTTTGACAAATACGTTTCAGAAAATTATATAATATATAATTGAAAAATAGAGAAAGGCACGAGATAAATAGGGGAAAGTTTCCTTAAAAAATAAAAATTAAATAAAAGACCACTATTATTATTTTAAATTTCAATTAATGAATACAAAAATTCTTCATATCTCTTCATAAAAAATATAATTTGTTGTTTGGTGATATGAAATTTATCAAATGGAAATAATGGAGTGCTTTAAAAAAAAAAAAAAAAAAGCCAAGTACTTACCAAAATAAATAAATAAATAAAATGTAAAAAAAAAAAATCTCATGAGCAAAAGGTGGGGTAAGGAGGGGTATTCAATATGAATACCCCTTGCCCCATGGGGGTATTCAAAAGGGAGACAAGAGGGGTAAAAATTCAAATTTTTACCCTTCCCCCTTGTTACCAAAAAGGGGGTAACAAGGAGTAACGGGGGGTTACCCCCTCTTACCCCCCATCCAAATGCAACCTATGACCTGCAAAACGGGTTGCTAACAACTCGCACCTTCAACCTATCCTCAGAACTGATCTGTAACGCCCGCCCCTTTTCACCATAAATCAGAGTTAAATTTTTTTTTTTTAAAGTTACAAAGGGCACGGACGTCACGACGCGAGTTAAGTCCGAGCTTCTAAAGCCCGGCCCTTAACTGGCCAACCCTACGCGTGCGTGGAGCCAAGTCCACGAGTACGGTTCACGCGTAGACGTAAGCTCAAGGAATATTACTTCTCAGTGCGGAATTAACAACAAAGACTATCCTACAGATTTGAGATAGCAAGGAAGATAACATTCATTTAAATTTCTATAATACCTCAAAACCATAATGTCCATAATAAAATCCCAAAACATAGCCAGTAATCTAATTTATTACATTCCGACAAGTTAAGCTACTCAAATTACATTTTTCCAACATAAACTTAAACAACATAATTAATCTGCCTTCCCAGGCTCCTAAGCTTGACTCCCGTCCCGTCCTTCCGTTTCGCCACCTCCTGCGTCATCAGCTAGGGTAGAAGTAGGGCGTAGAACATGCGCCCAGTAGAACTCTGAGTAGGGCTAGCACATGGATTAGTAATAACAAAGCATATAGAAGCTGTTATCTCAAAATTATGCCATTTGGTACAATGTAATGCAATGGGTGTTTTATGTCATGAATCCCACCCATCAATCTCATCCTCAACTCTACAATGTCCCTTTTTCCAACCATCCATAGTATTCCAAATAGAATCCATACCATCATCGTGCCATGACCCTCTTGATGGAAAAGCCTCATCAAGATACGATCCACACTAGGCATCCCCCCTTGATGGAAGAACCATCATCAAGGTACAATAATAAATACAACATCCCCCTTGATGGAAAAATATCATCAAGGTATCATAATACATATGTGAAATGTCCCCATGCTGTTTATCGGTCGCCCCGACGGAGCATGGACTCCGGTTTCATTTCATCCTTTCCCTGTCATATCCCTCCCATGCCATGCATGAGATGTAGGTGCCATATGCCATGTAATGAATATAATAACAACCAGGACATGTAAAAATCCCATAAATCAAACATATGACTTGATTATCAAAAGGAGATCAAGTAAAGCCTCAATAAACACATGATAGCTTTAAAATCCATTCTAAACCAATTATATGCTTACCAGAATAAATCAAGTAAAAACCCCTACATAATAAATAACTCAAAAACAATCTTGAAACAACCCATATAATTTCCAAGATAATTCAAAACAACCATCACTCAATCCATGGCTTACAAAAAGGTTAGAATCCTACCTAATACCGACTTGCGTCCTTTTACATTTTCCTCTCAATAAACCCGGTCGCCGATCGCGCACCGCCTGCGATGTCTAGTACCTTATTACACACTAATCATTAGTCCATGTTTCAACCATTTATAAGCCCTTATGAAAAACCGGTCACCATTTAGGTTTTGTGGGTCCCACCTAATCCATTATATATTTTTAAGTACATATGTCTAAAATCAGCCACCCTAGGCTTTATTAACCACTTATAAGGTTATCACATTAGATCCCCTCATTCCATGATCAATCTCCATGGAATTCTTGAATTTGGCATTTAATTACGGTTTGCCACTACCTCATTTTCCATGGTTAATCACCCATTTATCCATGCATGATTAAGTCCAAAATTGATTTTTAAACTTAGATCCCTAACTTAGGTTCATTTATGACCCACCAAACTATTAAAACTTGTCATCTAATTAATCTAATTCCCATTACTTAATCACATACATACACATTAACCTTAGACCCAAAAATGATCCATCATTTGGGTCATGGGTTCAAAATACCTAATTCATCAAATCCTCCCATGGGGTTTACCTTATGCATTTAACTTCAATGAGTGCATCACTCATTCATTCCCTTTGGAGGCTACAAACACCATCCATCATCCAATTTAACCCACTACAATGGGTTACAATTGGGCCATGGGTTCGGCCATACATCATGGCCGAACCCATGGTGTCCTTTCCCCACTTTCCATCCTTTTAACCCCATTTAAAATTTGTAAAACATTACCATAGGGTTCGGCCATACACCATGGCCGAACCCATGGTTCATATTCCACTATTTTTCTATGTCTCTTGGGGCCACACCATTACTCATTTAAAACCCTAAACTCATCCATACATTAATCCCTCTTTTCCATCCTCTAAACCCATCAACTGATCCCTATTACATCACCGTAGGGTTCGGCCATTCCCCATGGCAGAACCCATGGTTCATGGTCCAATATTTCTTTATGCCATTTTAGACCATTAACTTAGCCACATTTGCATTGATTTAAACACATGCATAATTCTACATTTTAGCCCTTCAAGCATCCTAATTTGTGAGACTAAAATGCATCAACCCCAAGCTTAATTTAATCACTCATAAGGTCATCTTAATTTAATCAAACTTTCCATCATCTAAATACAACATGGACTCAACCTTAGCTCATACAATGACCTACAAAATGGGTCATGGGTTCGGCCACACACCATGGCCGAACCCATGATGTCTTGTTCCCCATTTTCCTTGGATCCTTTGGCACATTTTAGATCTATCACAAGTCCTTTCATGAGATATTTACATCATGCATTTAAATCACCATTTTAGGGTATCATTTCATACTTTGGGTCCATCAAAATTACCAACATTTTTCCATTTATTTCTCCATAAATCATAACCATTAAATCCACCATTATCACCATAGGGTTCGGCCATACACCATGGCCGAACCCATGGTTCACAATCCATCACTTTCTATGCCCTCCAATGCCATAAAATCCCTTTACATTTCCATCATAAAAAGCATTTTGAAACATTTCCCACATTCACTCATTTACTACAACTCATTAACTTAACACCCTCATTGCTTTCCATTCTTAAAACCTTAACCAATTACATCAAAGACCAAATCACCCACCATGGGGTTCGGCCATACTACATGGCCGAACCCTATGGCCCATAATTTTATTCCCTCTTGCCCCATTGGGTCCCAAATGGGTATTTGACCCAATTTGACCTCCCATGGCCCAATTGGCCATCATTAACAACTTACATAATTTTAAAATCCACTCCATGGTCTATTGGGCCATAATTGGGCCTTTGTCCAAAATTTGGCCCATTTACCCTTTATTCCATAAATTTTCCAATTTTCATCCTTAAAATAAATAATATTCCCATTTATATTAATTTTAAAAATTCCGGGCCCTTACACGATCAATTTTCAGACAACCATATGGGTGCCATTCTGCATTTTAGACCACTAGGTTTCGACTCCTGACACATTTTCGTGCTTCCGTTCTAATAGTTAGAACAAAATATCGTCCTTTACATGGAAGCAGAGTCAAGTCTTACTTTCTGGCCCACTTAGTCTTTTCCATTTATTTAACTTCCATGTGTCCCATCATGTCTGAAAATTAGTTGTTCTAAACCAAATACACATAATAAATCATAGGTCGAGTCTCCTCACCTTCACCAATCGAGTTTTTCACAGAAAATCTATAAGTAAAATAAACATGTAAATTTCTTATTTAACAACACATACGTATAAACTACTCCCCAAACCCAGTGAATAATTCCAGGAAAACATGACAAATGTAAGTGAGTCAAATATGCTCTTTCTATTCATTTAAATTATGTTAGAGAGTTAACTGTCAGCTATCCAAAACACACAATAAAAGAAAAATGTAAAGTACTCAGTGTCCAGTCTCGTATTTTTTCTTAGCCATGGAAAAGTATTGAGACAGAGCCCAGACGGTACAGAGACAGTAAAGTAAATAAAATACTCAGTGCCCATTGTTGATGTTTTAAATTAGTAAATACCGTAAGTGCATGAACCATTCATAGTGTAGTAATGTGAGAGCGAGGTCGAACCCAATGAAAAATCTCAAAGTATATGAATTTAAATTTATGTCCTCTAAAAATGAATTGTTTTTAAGAATTTGAATCATTATATGAGTCATGTATCTAACTTGAAAAATCAGCAAATAAAATGTGTTGATTTCATATTCTTACATGGTGAATTAAATTTTAACCTTAATCATGATTAGGAATTCAAGTTGCCAAATTATTTAACACATCTTTCTAACTTTAATTGAATGAATTTTTAAGAGAGAGAGAGAGTGATTAAAAATAAATTAAATAGTTAAAGAATGAATTAAAAAAGTAAAGATTAAATTATACAAGATTTAGGCTAAAACAACTATTACACAACAAACATGAGATTTAACATAATTAAAAGGCAGAGAATTCAATTGCATGAATATAAATGACTGAAATTAAATGTGCAGTAACGTAAAGGTTAGTTGTTTGGAATAGACCGTTCATCACCCAAGATGTGTAAACAAAGTAAATGCTTAGATCTGAAATTCACGTAAAGATCTAAAATACAATTCATATTTATTAATAAAACAAGATTCACAACTTTTTAATTTAATTAATCAAACCTTAGTAATCATGATTCAAGTCGTACAATCAAGATCCTAACTATTGCATACACTCATATTCAATTAAATAAACAAAGGTTGTAATCTTGAAATTAAAAATAAAATAATCCTAAAAGTATTTTAGAAATTGGATGTTCTAGGGTTCTAAATGAACGCTTCACTTTATTAAATGGAAGAATTAAAGTACAAGGCTTTGGAAGAAATTACATAAAAGAAATAAAATTATAATGGGGAAATTAATTGCTCACTTGGAAATCGTGTGGTGCTCTATCTTCTAGTATTTTCTCCAGCCTTTAGTCCTCTTGAATTCCAGGTCATATTCGAATTTTACCTCTTGGGTAATGGGGTATTTATAGGTTTTGAAAAGAGATGGATGGCTTGGATTAAATCAAAGTTTAAGGTGGAAAATCAAAGGACTGGATTCGATCTAAATGGGAATGGATGATGGGGATTTAAACTTGGATTTTAGGATTCCACAAGGAGAGACACGAATTTGGTGTGGCTTTCCTTGGTGGCTAAGTCAAGGTAGAGAGAAGATAGGAGATTAGGAGAGAAATTAGGACTTGGATTTGCATTGGGAAATTCAAATTTGGCTACATAGTTTTTGGGTTTGTGCAATGAGATGATGAATGAATGGATGTGATTAAGAGATGAGATGAATGAATGGATGGATGATAGGAAGATGAATGGAGGGTTGACTAGGTGTGAATTTCGAATGGAGGGATAAAGTTGTGCAAAAATCGTGTATGACATGGATGATGAGGATTATGAGGTGTGTTGAGATCTTAGGGATGTATCTAGATGATTTTTAGTCTAAGTGCATGGAGATGTTTTAGGTTGCAAAAATCATGGGATGATGATGTGTAAAATGTACATGGAGGCTAGCTTGAACTACAAGTTGTTCATTGCTTAGGGTTTATGAATGGAGGGCTTAGATTAAATGGATTTTGATCTAATGGTTCTAAGGTATTTTGGGTAAAATAATTATAGGAATGGGTAGATGGTTGATGGAGGGTTTAGATGCACAAGTGGATCTAAATGGATGATGATATGCATGTCCTAAATCTGAGGTAATGTGTGTATGTGATGGATGCATATGGAGGCTCTAGGGTTTCTAAGAGATGAATGAGTGAATGAGATTAGATGACCTAATGTCTAATGGTTAAGATGATCAATGAATGAAATGAATGCAAGGATTAATAGGTGATGCATGGATGAACACTAATCTAAGGTTAAGATGATCATGATGATGATGGATGACCTAGATCTAATGATAGATGAATGGATGGGTTAGATTTAATTGTGTATCTAAGGTGTGTCCTAATTGGGTATGTAAAATGGAAGGTTAAGATCTAAGATGGAAGTTGGATGGTGTGGATGTGAAGTTGGGTTATGGGTTTTGGACATAGGTAGTTGGGTTGGACTTAGGTAAATTCAAACATGGACCATGGAGTTCATTGGACTTTGGCTTTGGATTTGGATCTAGACCTCAACTCAGACCCATTTGAATTGGATTTGAGAGCTTGGGCCTTAGTCGGACTAAGCTTGCACACTAGCCTGGCCCAATGTGTGAAATGCACATAGGTTTGCATGTGGCTTGGCCCATTGAAGCTTTATGGAGCATAACTTGGTCCATTTGAACTGAATATTGGTCCAATGACTTGAAATTCAGGCTTTGGCACTTAGATTGCAGCTTTTAACCTCTAGAATTAAATAATTATTCATCCACTTTAAATCTAAAAATTATTATTAATCATAGACTCTCATAACTGGATCTAGATTAATTAATTTACATGAAAATCCTAGAAAGTGACATAAAATAATTATAATAATTCTAGGTCTTCTTTTTAAAGCTCTAAACTTGCAATCTTCTGTTGTTTTAACTTGATTTTCCTGAGCTTTCCATTTTTTACTACAAAACTGACGAGCTACATTAAATGCATCATTATATACAAATTTGAGGATTAACTGACGCAATATTCAGGGGTTAAAATTTAATATTTCAATGCTCAACACCCATTCTCGTATTTTCCCTAGCAAAGCAATGAGAAGTATTGAGAATTTAGCGCAGAGGGTGGAGATTTTTTATCCAAAGGGTACAGTGAAGGAATTTAAACACACAAGGCAAGAAAATTACTCAAGAGTTAGATGGGGTTAATATTTTCCCCGATTTTACTTGGAGTTGAAAAACTGGTTTTGAATGTAACATAAAACTAATTTTGAGGGTGTAATTTGAAATTTAAGCGGAAGCCTATCTTTCCTTCCATTTAGAAAAATCCATTTTAAAGTCCATTACTAACACATTCTACTTCTAACTAGCTCTAGAGTTAATAAAAATGAGAAAAATGATCGTTTTTGATACATTGGGTGCAAAATTCAGTCAAAGTTTGGCGAGTTTGAAAACCCCAGGAACACAGAAAACCCAAGCATCTGTTGTTGGTTGTTGGAAGAAGAAGAGACCGAAAAAAAGAGAAAAAGATGAATGGGAGAAAAGGAGAAAGAGCGGAAGACCTTTGTATTTTTTTTCCTTCTTTTTTTCATTTCTTCACTCTCACTTCATTGCTTAAATAGGAAATGGCCGTAGGCCAAAAATGGTGAAAATCCCTCCCACGTTAGCTATTCTAAGTTTCAATAGGTTTCAGAGTTATCTCATTTTTACTAATATTTTATTATTATATCTTTTTACTAATTATCTTCTTATCCTTTCGCACATTCGGGTATTACAGGGTCCTACTAGACTGATCCAATTAGTCCAAAATGTTGGGTATTAAAAACTTAGCTTGGTATTAAATTTTGGGGAGAAACCCTCGTCGAAAACTCAATGTTTTAGCCTAAAATCACCGTTTTGTCAAAATTCATAATTTTGAAGAATATCCCAAAATTCGTCTGATGAAAACATTCTAAAGTTCCAAGAAGTTTTGAAGTAAAAACCACTCCATCTGGGCGAAAAAATGTTTTTAGTTAAAACGACGGTCCATAATTCACAGCGTAAAATAAGTATAAAATACTTGATATTTTGGAAATGTGAAAACATAGAAGCTTAGTTATGATATAGATCGAGTGCTGACTCTCTCCGAATATATTTTAGGAGTTTGTATTTCGTATTAAATTGGGGCTTTATCACCTAGGAAATTTGAGGGAGTAAAAATCTGTGGAAGTAAAGCAAGCTTGGCATTCTTTAAAGTCCATAATTTAAAAATACTTATAGTGTATAAATTTGGAGTCTTAACTAGCTCAAATGGAAAGGATCTAGAGCAAAATAGTTTTAGGCTCAATTCGAAAGTCAAAATATTATGGTTTTGCCATTGTGAAATAAAAGAGTCAGATCAAGCCCTATTGGTTTCGGTTTGGACCAAACTTGGATTCGTTGGAAAGCCTGCTCCGTAATCTTCACAATTAACCCTATACCCAAAGCACACTTAACAGTTAAATAATCACACATTTAACCACAATTAATCAAAATTAACCTCTAATTTGAGTTGGGGTATTACACGATTGTTTATCAGAGAGCAAAATGTCTCTGTTTGTATTTTTTTGTCCGATCTCAGGTTCAAGCCCTCGAGGTGGTCTCGAGACCTTGAGGATGCTCCTCGACTCCTCATAACTTAAACGTTGAAATGAGTTGTGTTTCCATACTTAGGTCTCGATCCCTTGAGACATGCTCCTCGACCCCTCGAGGTTTAAATGTTGCACAGTTTATTATAAATATGGGGTTTGTTTCTCTTAATTGCAATTAAGGGATTCTAATGCTCTATTAACCCTAATCACCCCAAGGCATCCAGGAGAGGATCTCACACCTTCAAATCTATTTAGAGCCTCTCGTTTCTCTCAAATCTATTCAACAAATGTTCATGGTGATATCCAGAGGGCTTGTTAGCCTTCAATGAAGAGGAATATGAGAGAGTAACTCTAGGACCTGATGTTGCATCTCATCTCCTAGATCTACCCCTCCCACTGTCGTTGTTTTTCCCTAATAGACTATCAACATTGAAGACCAGAGCGTGAAAATTTGCCCAAAAACACATCTCGAAGATTTATGAAGGCCCAAGGCAAGTGTTCTTTGTTTAATTATTACTTTATTCATGTACGGTGGATTAGAACTTTGTGATCGAATGACCTACAAAAATAGGAGTCGAGGATTAAACCGTTGTGGTCAAACCTCTCAAAATTAGGTTGTACTGTTTCGGTAAGAAGCCCATTCTTAGAATATTCTGGATAACCCAATAGCGGGTGATTCTGAAGCACTGAAAACAATTTTTCTTTGGGCTTTCTTCTTTCCTTTTCCTTATGAGGTTCAAGATTTTTACTATATTTTTCACTAGATTCTCCCTTTCTGAATCCCCTCATTTTATTCATGTCGTTAAAGTTTTTCAAAAACTTTTTGGCAAACAATGCAACTTTTTCACTTGAATCATATTCAGTTTCAGATTCCATTTCTTTTAACTTTTTAGATTTCAAGGAAGATTTCAATGCAATAGGATTTTCCTTTGGTAGTTCAAAATGTAGTTCATAAGTTTGACGTGAACCAAAGAAAGGGGAGGGGGGGGGGGGGGGGGGGGGGGGGGGGTTGAATAGGACAATCTCCAATTTTAATGACCTTTTCAAATTTCTTGATTAATCACAAAATATGCAACGGAATAAGCAAGATCAATCAAGTGTGTGAAAACAAGAGTGTACAAGTTAAATCAATAATCACACAGGCAAAGACCAAACACCCGATATAAAGTAGTTCGGAGTAAACCCCTTCCTACATCCATTGATGGACTCACCTAATCTTGGTTATCCCAAATTCACTAAGCGTTGGAATTACGCCAACACAATTGAGTAGGAATTACGCCTACAAAATAGAGTGGGAATTTCACCTAACACAATCACCTAATTTTGAAAAGTTCGACCTACCCCAGTCTAATTCTTATCCCTCTATTCTGTATAGTGGTTCAAGAACAATTCTTTACTTAACAAGATGATATTTTAAATCACAAGAAGAAGCACTTGCCTTTGTAGCTCAATTCTGATGAAGATGTGCTTCTTGTAGAGTTCTCTAAACTTGATGTCCTTGATGACGAAGATGTGCCTTTGTATATGCAAACACAAGTTTGGGAGAAGGTTCTAGGGTTTTAGATTTGCAGGTTGAATCGTAGATGGCTTTTTTTTTTTCCCTCTCTTAATCACAATCAAAGGTTTGATTGGATTCTCAAATGATTCAAAAGTGTGATGTCCTTAGAGAGAGGTTAGGATACTCTGATTTGCTTATGGATTTTAATATAAAATCAGATGTGTAAGGGATCCCAGGCATCTCCAAAATCCAGAGTATTTATAGGCAAAACATAATTTTTCCCGAACTGTAGTCGATGATGAGTCGTGGTTCACAATGATTCGTGCAACTCAATTAATGCTTCCCACCTTGTTGAACACTAAGGCTGCGTTTGGATGGGGGGTAACTCCCCATTACCCCTTGTTACCCTCGTTTGGTAACAAGGGGGTGAGGGTAAAAATTTGAAAAATTTACCCTCTCATCCCATTTTTGAATACCCCTTGGCTTCCTCTCTTTATCAATTTAATATTATAAAATTAACATATTTCAAAAAATATATATATTATATAATTAAAAAAATAATATATTTCAAGTAATTAGCAATTTAATTTTGTTTGAAATTTATTTTAAAAATGTGTCAACATTTTCAACGTGATGCATTTGGATGAGGGATAAATTTTATGGGGGGTTACCCTTGAGTAGTGGTAACTGTAAGTAGGGATAAATTAGTATATTAACAATTTTATGAAAATTAATACTCCCTCTGTCCCAAATTAGTTGTCCTATATGGATTTTGGTATTGTCCCAAAATAGTTGTCTCATTTATATTAGAGTAGTATAAAGTGTGTTTAAAATGGATGCATCACATGGAGTGCTAGCCTTATATAGAGAGTTCCTTAAAAAATACAAATATTTCACATGAGACAACTAAAATGGGATGGAGGGAGTATTTTTTATTAAATCTATCTAGTATAAATAATAAAAATAAAATTTTATGAAACTTAATTGTCAAAATGTCCTATTTTTAAGGGTGATTCCATCGAAATTTCGATTAGGTCTCGAAACTCCGAAAGAGGTTCATCATAATCTCTTTCAGAGTAATTAACAATTTATTCTCTTGGAAGTTTATTTTAAAAATATGTCAACATTTTCAACATGATGCATTTGGATGAGAGGTAAATTTTATGGGGGTTACCCTTGAGTAGGGGTAACTGTAAGTAGGGGTAATCTGACATACCAATTTTATAAGAATTAATAATTTTTATTAAATTCATATAATATAAAAAATAAAAATAAAATTTTATGAAACATAATTGTCAAAATGTCCTATTTTTTAAGGAATGATTCTCTCCAAATTTCGAAAGGGTCTCGAAACTCTAAAAGACTTTGAGGTTCATGGTAATTTCTTTTGGGGTAATTAGCAATTTATTTTGTTGAATGTTTATTTTAAAAATTTATCAATATTTTCAACGTGATGCATTTGGATGAGGGGTAAATTTTGCAGAGGTTACCCTTGAGTATGGGTAACTATAAGTAGGGATAACCTGAAATATTAACAATTTTATGAGAATTAATATTTTTATTAAATTCATATAATATAAAAAATAAAAATTATATTTTCTATGAAGAGATATGTTGATATTTTTTATTCATTTATTGTGATTTAAAATAATAATATAAAAAAATCTTTATTTAACTTTTTAATGTTAAATGCAAGTGTTCATTTAAAATTATAATTATGAAAAATAATTTATAAAAAATAGATAATATTATTATAAGTTATATTATTAGAATTTGCTTCTTGAATATTATTTAATAATTATGTTTTATAAAAAAAGTTCAAAAAACTTTAATATATTAGATAACCCTTGCTTATAGTTACCAAATAAGGTTATTACCCTTAGAGTAACCTTTTACTTTACCATTGCAATTACCAAACAGAAGCCCAGTTCAAGGGTCACCCCTACTCAAGGGGGACCCTTACTTGGGGTAACCCCTTTAAAATTTACCACTCATTGAAACGTAGCCTAAAATCTTACATTTTTACCCCTGATTATTGGACTAGTTAGCTCTGACGTTTGTATATATTGATGCATTTAATATATTTTCTTATTTTTGTAGATAAAAATGGTCAGTTCAAGAAAACCATGCTAATTCAATAGATAATTGCAAGATTAGAGCTTTAAAGTGAAGGCCTAGGATTTTTATAATTATTTCATGCCATTTTTTGGACTTTCATGTAAATTAATTAATCTGGATCTAGTTATGAGGTCTAGATTAATTAATAATTTTTAGATTTTTAAGTGGCTGAATAATTATTTAATTTTAGATGATAGAAGCTGTAATCCAAGTGGCAAAGCCTAAATTTCAAGTCATTGGGCCAAAAAATCATTCAAATGGTCCAAGCTTAGCTCCACAAGCTAGTATTGGGCTAGGCCACAGACACTCCATGCACATTTCACACAGTGAGCTAGGCCATGGAGCAACTCAAGCCCAAGTCCAGTCAGCTCTATGGTCCATATTCGAATCCACCTAAGTCTATAAACCATAGCCCATATCCATTTACCCAATGTTAGCTCCAATATTTAAACCCTGACTACCTCTCATGCGCAATCAATATTTGCCCTCCATCTTTCATCTCCACCCTTCATATCTTTCATGAGTTATTAGTAAGCCCTGGAAGCCTCTATGATAATCTAGACCATTCATTCATCCATCATTAGATCTAGGTCATTCATTATAATCATAAACATTTTAACCTTACAATAATATTCATCCATGCATCACCTATTAATTCATGCATTCATTTCATGCATTGATCATCATAGGCATTATATTAGGTCATCTAATCTTATTCATTCATTCATCTCTTAAAAACCCTAGAGCCTCCACATGCATCCATCACATACATAAATTGTATTCAATTTAGGTCATGCATTTCATTATTCATCTAGGATTAGCCCTTGAATCCAAACCCTCCATCAACCATCATCCCTTTCCTATATTTATTTTTACCTAAATAAACCTAGAACCAGTAGATCTTAACCCCATTTAATCTTAGCCACCACTCATTAAATCCTAAAGTGTAGACAACTTGGGGGTTCAAGCCAGCCTCCATGCGCATTTTGCAACCCTAATCCCCTTGATTTTTGCATCTAATTTCTCTCCATGTATTTGACCCAAAAACCACCTTCATTCATGACACATCACCTCCTCATCATCCACAAAGTCCACACGATTTTTGTAATATTTTATCCCCTTCATGCACATACAACTAGTCAACTTTCCAGATCATTTCAATTCATCTCATCCATTCAATCATCTCATCTTCAAATCCCATCCATTCATTGTCTTAAAGCCAAAACCCTAAACCAACACTCTAAATTCGTGTGAACCTATACCCATCCTAAATCCTCTCTAACTTTTCTTGCACTCAAAGCCAAGCCACCTACACATTGTAAAATTCGACCATGCCCTTGTAAACAATAACCTTTTGCAACCTTTAATCCCATCCATCCTACTCCATTGAGATTTAATCTAAGCCACTCCTTTGCCACTTAAACCAAGATTTAATTCCATCCGTCCATTCCAACCTTGAGCCTATAAATACCCCACTACCCCAAAGCCAAATTCGAATTTGACCTGGAGCTCAAGAGGACCTAAAGCTGGAAAAATACACTGAAGACAGGAGCATACTCGAAAATTGCAAGTGAGATTTATTTTATTTTGCAATTTATTTTTAAGTATTTCATGTAATGAAACTCCATCTTTTGTACATTGAGTTCTTCCATTTAATAAGTAAGAAACGCCCATTTTTAGATTCTTGAAAAGTCCGATTATTCATGTTATCTTTTATGCTTCATTTTAATGTTTAATTTATGTTCATAATTTGATTAAAGTCTTAGGTTGTGAATGTTGAACCCAGGTTCAAACTTTAATTAAATCAAAGAGTATAGATTTTAATTAAAAGGTGTAAAATGAATCTTGAATTCTATGCGTTGAATTGCAGATCTAGGATTCTTGTTTATTTAATAATTTTGGGCGATGAGAGAAAAATTCCATAACCACTTTTAAATTATGCTTTTATTTTATTCTGTAATTAATTTTCTTGTCAATTCAATTCTGCTATTTACTTTATTTAGTTAAGTCATCCATCTTGTAAATATGTTAATTAGTTATTTTTAATGTTGTATTTGATGTATGTTTATTTGTTTTGTAATCCATGTATCTTATTTATTTGATTCCTAGTTTAACATTGCATTCTTTGTTTAATATCTTATTCATTCTTTAATTTATTCTTTCGTGTATAAAAGGAACTTCTCTCTCAAGAGATTCTTTAATTGGGACTGTGAATATATTAATCTAATCTACAACTTTGTAATTTTAATTCAAAGAAGATGACTACATATCCAATGATTCACTAATGTAAAAAATAAAGGAACTAATTTGATTCACATGTTAAGTAAAAAAGTGTGTTCACTTGTTTTTCCAATTAAAATTTATCTTTTTATTTCAAATCCAAACTTAATTCATTTTCCTCAGGATTACATCTTTTTAATAGGTGCATATTTAATTTAAGCGTATATGTTGTGATTTCCTATGGGTTTGTCCTCGCACTCTATGCTATACTAACAAATTGTTCCTACTCTTGCGAGATTTACAAATTAAAAACATCAACAAGTTTTTGGCGTCGTTACCGGGGAAATCAAAATTAAAATATGTGCCATTTAAAAATTATGTAATTTTTGGAAAGATTGTTATTATTGGAACATTTCTATTTTTGGCAACTCTTTAAAATTGGAAACTTTTTATTTTTGGAAAGTTCTAATTTTGGAAAGTTTCATTTAATCAGAGATTTTTGAAATTTCAATTTTCGATTAAGTCTATTTTTGAAGATTTGCTAACCTTTGAAACTGCCATATTTATAATTTTCTATTTTGGAAAATTTTTAATTGTTAGTTTCTAATTTTAGCAAATACGTGTTAATCTTGAAAATCTGTTTTATTTTGGAAAAAAATCTATTTTAAGAAATTTTTCTATTTTTAGAAAAATCCATTTTTGGAAAGTTTTTTACTTTTGGTAACCATCCGATTTTAGAAAATTCCCAAACTTAGAAGTTTTCTAGATTTACAAAATCTTATTTAATCTGTGAATCTAATCAAATCAAATTGGTGAATCTCAAATTTAATTTTCTTAGTCTCATCTTGATTAAAATTGCAGTTTAGGATTTTGAATAGTATATTTGTTTCACTAGTTATAGTTTTAGGAAAACATCATTTAGTATAGGATCATGCATTCTTTGATTTAGACTCTACACCAAAGTTTGTTTGTTTTGTTTTGTGGGATTTTTAAAATGCGCGCTTTAAAATTGCTGAAAACGTATGCTAGGCTAAGATGAGTTCCTAATCGTGTTCTTTTAATTTTCATTTTTATCATGCATTCATATAGAATTTTTAGGGCGTTCTTTAATTTAATTTCAAATTAAATTGTTCATGCGTATTAGGTGTAATGCTCCTCCCTCTCCTCCTAAGATCAAAGTGATTAATTAAGAATATTTTTACGGGAAGAGAGACGAGAGCTCCACAACGCGAGTCAAGTTCGAGTACTAAGACCCTACCCTCGACTGGCCCATCTAGTGTGTGCACACGGACAGAAGTCCATTTAAAACTTTTGCAACACACTTTGGTAGCTTGTAAAAGAATACATAACATTTGATATACTTAATTCATCATAATCATTCTAATTTCATACATGCACAATTTCAAGCAAAGCAAAGTATTGGATTTCACATCAAGTTAAAGTGTCAAGTAACATAGGGTTCACAAGTTTAGTTTTCCAAGCATCTAGGAGTTTACAAATAAATATTACAGCTTTCTATGACTCCTACAAATTACATGTTTCTAATCAAAATACAAAACGTGCTAAGACATCTCCAAAATATCCATTAGCGTTCCAAATCAAGTCTGGATGTTATTTGGCCCGGTTTCGTTGACTTTCTCCTTTCAAGCATCAGATTCTAAAAGAAAGAAAGAATTATGGGCTTAGTCACACGCCTAATAGGAATTCCCATCGATGTGGGTACCAATGTGTGAAGTTATAACAAGATCATAAGATAACGTAAATATTTAGTGAGTTTAAAATCATATTTGCAAAACATACCCATCCTACATTTGAAATCCATATCATAATCATAATAAGAAATCATACATCAATCTCAAAATCATAAACATATCATAATCATTAACATATTTCCCATCTGTCTTAGAAATCAACATGAAGTGAAATGACATGGGTACCATGAATTCTATGCAAACCCTTTCATGCCCCATGCATTGAAAGATTTATCTTTCTCATTCAACGGTTTCGTCATTGGTCACTTATGTCCATAGCTTTTTCGTGGCATCTAGTTGGAGATACTACCAAATACTTAGCATTTAACCGGAACTACCGGGGGAGTGCTACCACCCATTATATCTTGTGCAGGTTTCGAGACTCACACCCAGGAGCTTTCAACCCATCTTACATGCCCTTCTTAACAATGCATGGACGGGACCAAAATGTATACTTTTGTATATAATTCGTTCTCACAAGTATTAAATGCTTATGCATTCCCTTCCCTCATGAATGCATGAATTGCATGTGTGAGAAATCCCTTGACAATAACAAATCCATTTACATTTATAAACAAGATAACATATGTATTAAATTCCATGTCCAAACCAAATCATACAATATATTTCATAATATTGAAATCCAAACAAGATACATATATTCACTATGGCACTTCAATGAATGTAGAAAACCTACTTGATTACAATGGATCGATAGTGGAGATTGATCTTTGAACTTCCTTGCACAATGTCGGGGTTACTCCAAGTTCTTTTTTCATTCCATGCATTCAAAATGTGAACTTCTAATCATAATCTTGGATCATTTCATTTATTTGGGTCTTAATTAGGGCCTAGAAATTATTTAGCGAAGGTCATTAGGGTCCAAGGGGGCCCCAAATACATAAATCGCTTTAATTAAGCTAAAATCCTCAAATTTGCTAACTGTCCTGTAGTACAAATCGACTAAGGTCGATATGTACACTGGGGTCGATTCTCATCCCTTTGTTTTTTTCGTTTTCAACCACAGGAATACATGTCTACCACAGTCGATGTATATCCCTGGGTTTAGTCCGAATATCCCAAGTCTTTCTCTCCTTGCCTTCATTTCAATTCCAGAGATACACATCGACCATCGTTGATGCATATCCCTAGGTACATATCGACACTGGTCGATGTATACACCTGGGTTCTCTGTAAGTTCTTTTTCACGAGTTGCATGCTCCCATTTTCCACATTTCTACTTCCGATTTGTTACCTAAATCATCTTCTAAGTGTTTAAGCTAATTTCTTAGTTCCAAATCACAAGATCTACTACATACCTTGGTGGATTTTGGAGATTTCGATTGGGGAGGAGATCCCTTGAGTTTGAGTCTCGGGTTTCTTCCTCTTCTCCTTTGCTTTCTTCTTCTCTTGATTCACAAACTTCTTATTTTCTCTCGTCTTTTTTTTTTTTTGTTTTATCCTCTCTACAGTTGGGTTGACCTTGAGCTGAAGAGGGAAACGAATGGGTAGGTGGAGTTTGCGTGTAAGCTTCCCTCATGCATTTAATGCATGAGGTGACAGGGACAGGATGGTGGTTGTACGATTTGACTTAGCAGATATAGGCACGGACGACACATTGACAATGTCGATGGGTATATTTTCTGCTTAATGATATGTATCAACTGAATACGATACGTCTTATCTAAAAATTCAAGCTTCGGGTTGCTTTACTACACATATCGACGGAAGTCGATATGTATACTACTGGATACATCGAGTTTGGTCGATGTATCCCTCCAGGTGGCTCTAAACTTCCCATTTTCCTTCTTCATTCTATGTTCTGGAAATCGTAGGATACATTGACAGAACTTGATGTATCCTGCTGGGAATTCGAACTTCGGGTTGTACAACACTGTCAAACACTTGTGCTCTCAGTCAAGCTATATCAACTTTAGTCGATAAATACTAAGATGTCTAGACACCTGGAGTACACATCGCCTCTAGGTGATGTATTATGTGGGACAGAAATCTGTACACATCGACGATGTGTACACCTGGAATTTCTAAATTTTTCAAATATTTGTTTTCCACTATATTTCCTATTTATCTTTGTAATTCCCCTTTAATTCTCTACACCATGCAACTTCCATTCCTTCTCAAATACCCCGATCCAAATACATACATCATTCTCCACATTTAAATGTGGTTACACCACACTTCACATATCATTTACACTTCAAGTGAAATACTCTACATTTCAACGTATTTTAGGTTAAGATAAATAATATATCATGCCACTCCATTTCAATCATTAAGAGATAATCACACTGTTTTATAAGACTAAAAATCCTGGGTGTTACATTAGGATGCTAGATTCATGCATTAGTTAGAATTGTTTTATTATTGTTTTGCATATTTACTTGATGTTTGTGTGGTAAAATAGGATTGCAATCACAATATCTAGAAAAATAAGATAGTAAAAATGGTTCATGCATTTCCTAATAAAATCAATCGAGGAACCATTAGGCTAGATTTTTAGGATTTCATGCTCATTAGGAACCTTTTCAATTCAAACCAATTTTTGGAACCAATGACTAGTTCATCTTCAATCGTGGTGTCTAGGACTAGTTCTGTCACCAAGGTGTAAACAACCTATGGATAAGTGGAATATAAGCAGATTGGCAAGTGCTCCTCCACTTACTTGGGAACTTACCTGACCATGATTACGTTTGACCTCTCATTGGAGACTTAGATTGTTTGGAAAGAAAAATAGGAGGAAGTCTAGAGACGAACTTTAGGGTCCTATTTGCCAAATAAAAATTTGATTGCATTAATGCAATTCAAATCTAGATTTAGGCATTTCTTGTCTGATTTTTGTTTGAACGTGAATGATCGTGTCTGTGTATGTTTAACTGGTCATGTGACTCCACCAATCGCTTAATTAGAGTTACACTTCCTATCAGTACATCGATTGTTGCGTCCGGAGCTCACTCTAACTTAGTCATAGGCATAGACAATCCACTTAGTTCACCATCATCATCATCCCCATCTATTCCTTCATCATCATCTTTTTCTTCACTACCATCACCACCCATGGCAGAAGAAGTTGTGGAAAAAACTCTCCAAGACTACTTCTCACCAGTCACAACCAGTACTCCATCAGTAATTATACCTGTAACCAATGTTACCTTTGAACTCACTTTTACATCATCTACCATATTTTCATGGTCTTGATAGAGAGGATCCATACTTCCATATCAAAGAATTCTTAGAGATCTGCGCCACAATTAAAATTCAAGGAATCACTGATGAATCTATTCGACTTCGATTATTTCCTTTCTTTCTCAAAGAAAAAGTGAAATCTTGGTTAAATTCCTTACATGCGAATACCATCACCACTTGGGATCAGCTAGTTAATAAATTTTTGAATAAGTTTTTCCCAGTATAAAAACAAACGCCACCAAGAAAGAAATGATATGCTTCAATCAGAAGAAGGGTGAACAATTTTGTGAAGCATGGGAAAGATTCAAAGATATATTAGCAAAATGCCCTCACCATGGCTTTGAAACGTGAAGACTTGTCCAATTTTTCTATGATGGTTTAACCACATCAACCTTTTAAATGGTTGAGTCTATAAAAAATGGAGACTTTTTGAAGCTAACTGAGAACAATGGATGGACATTCCTGGAAATACTGGCAGAGAATTCTCAGCGATGGGATTTATTTAGGAAAGATAATTTATCGCAAACCTCAAAGAAAGGGGGTTTATACGAAGTCAGCATTGATTTTGACTTTAAGTTAGCAATCGCAAACCTAATGAAAAAAGTTGACTCATTAGTGATGATTCAGGTGATGAATCCATCAATAGAAGCGAATGCTGAATTTGGTGCTATGTATTCTAGTCCAGGACACAACATCCAAAATTATTCTTCCCTAGGATCAAATTCTGAGTGTTCAACCGAACAAGTTAATGCATTCAATAATTTTGGAAGACAATAAGGAACCCCATTCTCTGCTACATACAATCCTAATTGGCGAAATCATCCAAATTTCTCTTGGCGTCAGAATCAATCCCCAATAAATCAAAATCCTCCTCAATATCAAAATCAGCCAAATCAATCATATCATCGTCACCTCCAAATAAACCTTATCATCCACCCTAGCCAAATTAGTTTTATCAGTCTAATCCTTCACAACAACGTAAACCTTCGATTGAGGATACGTTACAGCAATTCATGCAATCTACCCAGCAGGCTATGCACAAGCTTGAAACACAGTTTGGACAATTGCCCACTGATATTGGTGATCGGAGAAAAGACAAATTTCCCAGTCAACTTATTCCAAACGATGTTAAATCAATTACTACCTTATGTAACACCCGAAATTTTCAATGCATAAATATATTGGATTTTGTCTATTTAAATTGTTAAATTGATTGAATTTAAAATTTATGGATAAAATGGACCTTAGATGGGTAAAGGAGTTGGGTCAATAACCCAATTAAGATCCAATGGATTAAGGATAGAATTCGATTTGGAAATAATTGGGTAAGTGTGGTTAAATGGGTCAATTACCCAATTGGGACCCAATGGGTCATAGATAAGCTGATTTGAAGTAAATGGGTAAGGATTAATTTAATTGGGTCAGCTACCCAATTAAGACCCAATGCATGAATCCACCTCATCAAGTGAGCTGGCATGTAAGTGACATGGCAAGGTGGGACCCTAAGGGCCATGTGTTATGGTCGACCATGTCATGGTTGTCTTGGTCAACCACAAAGGAGTCCAACCAAATTAAGGTGTAGTTGAGTTGGAAAGTGAGTTTAAGTTTTGAGTTAAGATTTAAATACTAGAAGGGAGTTGGGAAATGAGTTCAATTGGATTTAATAATGTTGGAATTGAGTTGAGTTGAAAGGGAAGTGGAAGAGACTTCCATCTCAAGTGAGTGGGATGGGGAGGTGGAGAGTTTCCATCTTAATAGATGGAACTCGATGGAAGTCAAAGAGACTCATTGAGCTTAAGCCAAGTGTCCTCTTGGTTAGATCAAGGGACACCTTGGTTGGACAAATAATTAAGAGGGGAAGGGGAAAAGCCTTGGGCTGTTACAAAGGGGTACACCCAAGGGGCACTTCACACCCCTTGGCCGAATTTCATCTCTTGCAGCCAAGAGAATTCCTTCTCTTCTTCTCTATCTCTTTCCTATCTACATCATCGACACTTGAAGAAGTTCGTTGAAGAACAAGAAAGGAAGGAGAAGGATCAGGATTGAGGAGCAAAGGCAGAGCAAAAGAAAGAAGGAGACGGGTAAAGGTATGTCCCATATATATTTAGATATGAATGAGATTAAGGAAGTCATGGACTTGGCCATGGATGGGCGAATCCATGGGCTCCAAGAGTGGTTAGAATAAATGGTCAAAATGTTATATGATCATGGAAATGGTATCTATTCAAGGAATGGATATGTATTTGAAAACAAACAATTGAAGGATTGAGTACACAACCACATGATAAGGGTACAAAAGTTGGAATGGTTATGAAAGACCCTAGTTTTGATTAGGGAAAGGTGTAGTAAGTATGTCAAAACTATATGAACAGTAAGATGTAGGTTTAAAAAGGATAAGGGGTAAATGTCATAAAGAAAAGTCTAGCCAAAGGATCAAATGAAAGAGACTGACAAATAAATTAGTCGACTGAATCTGGGATTCAGTCGACTGAACTGGTGTGGCTGAAGACAGAAAACCAATTATAGGAGTTTCACCCGTCTGAATCTTTGGATTTAATCAACTGAACCATGTTTGGATTAAAATATTAAGGGTATAATGGGGTTTCAGCAAACTGAATATGGGATTCAGTCGACTGAAAGAAGACGTATCAAAAAAATAAAGGGGTCTGACGTGTTTCAGCCGACTGATCTTTGATTCAGTCAACTAAATGATTACTTAGCAAACACGTAAACTGTTGGCTGATGATTCAGCCGACTGAATCATGGATGCAGTCGACTGAATCCACACTGGCCGAGCACATAGTTTATCTGGTCCAAAGTCAGCCGACTGAATCCCTGATTCAGTCGACTGAAAGAGGATTGACCAGGGATATGAAGGGTTTGACTCAAAGTCAGCCGACTGAATCTGTGATTCAGTCGACTGAAAAGTTGCGAGTTAGGGTAAGAATAATTCCGAGTTGGAGTTCAGTCGACTGAAAGTCTGCAGTAAGGCAGAACACTGTAGCAGAGCGTGATTCAGTCGGACTGAAATGAAAAATTGATTTTCAATTGATGTTTCCAGAAATTTTAGTCTAACTGGAAGGATGTAAGGATGATTTAAACCAAATGGATAATTAAATTGATAAGGTAAAGAGGTGTGATTCACTTTCACGTGACGGTTAACTATTATTCCTACGAAAGAAGTAAAGGACAGTAAATTGAACTTGGGTAGGATTCTAATCGAACTTGGGTAGGATTCTTACCTTGTTGAGATGCATATGGATCTTATATGTTCTGGTTTCTATTTCAGTACAATATTTATTTTGGTCAAATCAAATGGTATAAGTTTTATGAACTGAATTTTCAAGATGATTTGTTATGCAATGGCATTGCTGCATTCATGATCTCATGCATGGCATGGGAGGGAGTATATGGGACAGCAAGTCGAGTTATGAGCTGTCCGGACATGACTTGGGGCTTGATACTAGCTTGTGTAGAGTTATGTGAACCATTGATTATTGGCCTTGTTCGGGATTGCTAGATAGGGGCACGACGTAATTTGGGCCAGAGAACTCCGGGGTAACCAATCCAAAAACCCTGCTCAGAGGGAGGAGTCCACGCTCCATCGGTAATTCCGATTAACACACGTGGGGAGGTATAACAATGACCTGGTGGTGCCGTCACAAAACGCCGCAGACGTAAATGGCCAAGGGAATACCTTGATATGGTTTCATTATATTAAGGAAAATGTTGTGATGATATGTATGATGTTTGATATGGAGATTGGGTGGGGGATCATGGGCATGTGACACCCATGGCATTGACATATACATGAGCATGATTTGGATATGATTATCGTGCGCTGATTTCGATACTATGATATGTTTATAGTTTCTAATATGGTACTCTTATTCTGATTTTTACATTGATCCTATATGTGCATGATCCTATTTGGAATTCCTGCGCGTTGACTAACGCCCTACTTCTACCCTTTAGATGATGGAACAGGAAATAAAAAGGACAATGGGCGTGAAGAGAGCCAAGCTTAGGAGCTTGGGCAGATTATGTTTATGTTATTTAATATTGATTTTGGAAACCCAGACTTAACTCGCGTCGTGACGTTCCCGCTCTCTCTCTCTCTTTCATTTTTTTAAAAAAATATACTCTGATTTTCGACAAGTGAAAAAGGGCGGGGCGTTACACCTTATGATCAGGGAAACAAGGTAGACAATAAAGTGGAAATGCCTAAAGAACAAATCAATTATCAATCAAAGCAATAAGAAAACTCACTGAGTTTACCCCCTGTCCAAAATTCATCGGATTTCTCTGCTAAGAAAACATTTTCACCTAGGGTTCCATATCCTCATAGGCTATTTACAAAACAAAAGATACCTTTTGGTGACATACTAGAGGTGTTTAAACATGTCAGCATCAATATCTCTCTATTGGATGCCATCAATCAGGTACCTTCGTATGCCAAATTTCTCAAGGACCTTTGTATGGTAAAACGGAGAACTAATGTTCCCACAAAGGTTTTTCTAGCATAAAATGCGAGTGCACTTCTCCAACAAACATTTCAAATCAAGCATAAGATCCTAGATGTCCAACTATTACTTGTACAATTGGTACATACACAATTGATAGGGCCTTATTAGATCTTGGAGCTAGTGTTAGTCTACTGCCATATTCTCTTTATGAGAAATTAGGTTTGGGAGAATTGAAACCCACTTCTATCACCCTACACTTAGCCAACCGCTTTGTAAAAAATCCAAGAGATGTGATAGAAGACATTCTAGTTAAACTTGACAATTTCTACTTTCCTGTAGACTTTGTGGTATTGGATACACAACCAAGTCAGAACGACAATAGGCATATCCTAGTCATTTTTGGATGACCATTTTTGGCCACTGCAAAAGCTGTCATCAATTGCCAAAATGGTATGCTTAGATTATCATTTGGTGACTTGACAACTGAACTCAATGTTTTTGGCCTATGTCGACAACCTCTCTACACGGATGATCCATGCAAGGTTAACTTAATTCAGAGTTCTGTTGATGAATTTTTCCTTCACTCCATTTACAATGATCAGTTTGAAAAATCACTGTCTATTTTAGACAATGATTTCAATTTAAATGAAGTGCATGTTATCACCAAATCTGAATCTCTTTCTGTTAGTCAATCTGTTTCAGTTATATCTGTGGAGAAACCACTAGAATTAGAAATCAAAACTCTTCTTGATACTCTCAAGTATTCATATCTTGGACCTTCAAATACATTTCCAATTATTATAGGTTCAGACTTAACTTTTGAGCAGGAGTTTAGACTCCTGGTTGTTTAAGAGATCGTTGTGAAGCTATAGGATGGTCCATTGCCGATCTCAAAGGAATTAGCCCTTCTGTGGTCATGCACAAAATTCACTTGGAAGAAAATTCCAAGACATCTAGAGATCCACATAAACGGTTAAATCCTACGATGCAGGAAGTATGAGAGCAAACATTTTGAAACTTGTCGAAGCTGGAATCATTTCCCCAATTTTTGACAGTGCATAGGTAAGTCCAATCCAAGTTGTCCCAAAATGTCTGGTGTCACAGTAATAAAAAATGAGGAAAACGATTTAGTTCCAACACGCGTTCAAATGGGTTGGAGAGTTTGCCTTGATTACCGAAAGTTGAACATTGCTACTCGTAAGGATCACTGCCCTTTTCCTTTCATTGATCAAATGCTCAAACGTTTGGTTGGTCATGCATTCTATTTTTTCTTGATGGTTATTCCAGCTATAAAACCAAAGAGGTCAGGTTCAGCCATAGTGTATGGCCGAACCCCACAAAGTTGGGTTTATGGACTTAGATAAAAATAGAAATTAAGTTGAACATGGTATGATTGATTGTTGTGTAATAAGGTGACGGGACCTCACAAACGGTGCGCGATCGTGAGCGGTTGCCGGATTAAGAAGCAAGGACACTTAATGGTCTTTGGTAGGATTCTACCTCTTTGAAACCATGGGTTTATGTACAATGTTTTTATCTTATTTTGATGAATTTACGTTGTAAAAGATATGTTTCAAATGTGAGTTTTAATACTATGTTTACAATATAAAATAACATGCGTTTCATTAGCATCTCATGCATGGCATGGTGTGAAGGATATGTAACCGGAGGGGCCACACTCCGTTGGGGCATCCGAAAGACCAATGTGGGGATACCTTGATGTGCATTTCCCATTAAGAAGATACTGGAGGGGCCACACTCCGTCGGGGATTTCGAAAGACCTATGTGGGGGTACTTTGATGATGAGAATTCCATCAAGAGGTTATTTGTACTTGTGATGGGTGGGACTCATTACATTTGACATTATGACATGGCATTGTTTTATATGGTTTTGACTTTATGTTATTATATATGATTTGTACTAACCATGTGTAGACCCTACATGGAATACCTACTGGGCTCGTTGTTCTAACACCCTACTTCTACCCTAGTGGATGATACAGGAAAAGAGGGGAACGATGAACGCGAAAAGGGCCAAGCATAGAAGCTTGGATGCTTTTAGTTTTTATTTTGCTTAAGATACTCATGGACTTGTAATTTGAGTAGCTAGAATTCGGCATGTAATAACTTAGATAACTTTGTTATGGTCTGAATGGTTGGTTGGATATTTTAAGTTAAGTTTAATTATGATTAAAGACTTGAAGTACTTTACTATCTAAAATGGAATAGAATTAGGTTCTATTATAATTCCGCAGTCATGATTTAAATCCGCATTTTATATTGTTATGTGTGAACCGTTTTCATGGACTTAGTCCATGCACACATAGGATTGGCCAGTTAAGGGTCGGACTTTAGAAGTTCGGACTTAGCTCTCGTCGTGACGTCCTGCTCTTTATCTCACTCTTTATTTAAAAAAAAAAAATAGACTCTGATTTTCAAAAAGCAAAGTGAAAAAAGGCGGGGCGTTACAAATGGTCGTTCAAATGTTATATTGGAGTAGTTTGGATCAAACAGTTTAGATGGACTTCCAAAGGTACATTGTTCCAAAATCCAATCAATTTGTGCAAGTGTTTATTGTTAGTGCCCTGGCTTGGCCGAGTCCTTGTTTGTCAAATTTCATGACTCGGGTAGAAGCACTTGCCAAGAAACGTGAAGACTCAAGATGATCAAGGAAGAAGATCATGCTCCACCAAGCTCAAAGCTCATCATCATGGCAATCTCAAAACAGGTATATGGCCATAGATGAACTTAGGTGGAACCCACACCCGAGAGAGGACCAATCCTAGGCTTATTTGCATATATTGGTAATAAACATAACTTGCCTAGAGAGTATGCTGTACAATGAATTGGAAGTGAAGTTGGAAACATGAATTATGTTCACTGTCAGTACGACCAATCTATCTCACCGACCACTGGGTGTAGTCAGGAACGACCCATTGTGGTCGAAGACTGGTCAGCCAGTTTGACATAAGTTCTGGAACTTTGAACTGTCATTCTGGATATGCCTCTGACTGAGAGTCTCGTATGCATCGACCCCTCAGTGATGAACTTGAACGACCCCTTGTGGCCGACGACTCGTCAGTATAAAACTTATGAGTTTTGGATTGTGAACTCATAAGGGCTCTCAATAAAACAAACATCTCGGTATATCACGACCGATCGAGAATAACAGGACCGACCCCTTGGCAAAGGGCGACAGGTCGTTCTGGGTAACAGGTTTCCAAAGTGGAAACTACTATCAAGCATGTTTTTGCACCAGAATGAACCTCTCGTGCGGACGGACCCATCGGTGCCATAATTGTCGTCCCATCGGTGACACCGACATGTCGGCTGGGAAGTAATTATGTCGTTGGGGGTACATTTCATGAGCAACGACCGGGTGTTTGAACGGTAATGAATATGAACACCGACCGATCGGTGCCACCGACTTGTCGGTCCTGGACAGTTTAAATGACCGTTAAAACTCCTCTATAAATATGAGTATTGTGTGATCGTTTTATCATCTTCCTAGAGCTGAAAAGAGTTATACACTCTAAGGTGTAATAGCCCAGATTTTCAATGCAATAAATATATTGGCTATTATTTATTTCAATTGTTAAAAATTAAGATTCATAGATGGAATTGATGTTAAATGGATAAGAATTGGGGCAATGGCCCAAGTATGGTCCAATGGATCATGGATAGGTAAATGTGGTCAATTGGGTCAAATGCCCAATTGGGACCCAATGGGTCAAGATGAATTGATGATTAGGGTAAATGGGTAAGGAATGGATTTAATCGGGTCATGGATCCAATTAAGATCAAAGGCATGGGGTCCACCTCATCAAGTGAGGTGGCAAGTATATGAGGTAATATCAAAGTGGCATAGCCAAGTGGGACCCAACTCCACCTCATCAAGTGAGGTGGCGTGTGAACTAAGGCACATGTGGGGCCAGCCACCATGGTTGACTTGGTCAACCATGGATGAGTTCAAAGGTGAGTCCAAGGGGATTTAGTGAGGTGAGTGGAGTTAAGGAATTAATTAATTTAGAATAAATCCAAGTGCTTGAGTTAGGAGTTGAGTTTCATTTAAATGAAGTGATTTGAATGGGTTGTGAGTCACATGGAAGATGAAAAGATGGAGTGAGTCAAAGGGGATGTGGAGGGTTTCCATCTCAATGGAAACCCTAGACACAAAAATGTTGGAAAGGGTGTGTGTGCCATGTGTAAGGCATACATCCTCTTGGTTAGTCAAGGGACTCATGGGGAAGACTCCACATTGAATGAGGGTGGTTGGGAGGTGAGGTCTTGTCCAAGAAGCCCTAGACAAGATGGAAAGGGCTAACTCTTCATCTCATTCACTCTCTCCCTCTCTCAAGCTCTCCCTTGGCTGACCTCTCACTAGACAAGAAAAAGACTTAGAGTGTTTTCCATCTCAACTCCTTTCCCTCTCACCAAAACCCTAGGGCCGACCCCTCTCTTTGAGACAAAGATAACTCAGAGTTTTCATCTCACTCTCCCTCTCTCCCTCTCTCAAACCTACACTCTTTGGTCGAAGATCAAGGAGGAGGAAGAAAGACTAAGGAAGGAAAAGAACGGAGGAGCAAGATGGAGCGAACGAAAACGGAGGAGTCGCTGAATCGGTATATATTGCTTAACAAGGTTTATAAATTAAAAGGAGGTTAAGGGAACCATGGCTTTCGCTATGGAATGGCTGAAACCATGGGGTTCCATATGGGATTGAAAGTGGTTGGCCAAAATGTTATGGGCCATGGATTTAAAATCCATCCAAGGAATAAGATGGAAAAATGGACAAAACCCTAATAGGTAAGATTGGTTGTTAATGACAATATGTATACATGCATGGTTACACATGAGAAACGATCAAGAACATGGTTCGACCCTTGCATGGCCGAACGCTAATCTTGATATGCATAAGGACCATATGCATGTTCAATATAAGGAATGGAGAATGATCAAAGATCATGGTTTGGCCCTTGCATAGCCGAACCCTAGATTTTATGTATGGACCCATATGAGAGCTCAAAAGGGATTGGATGAGGTTCAGCCATGATGTATAGCCAAACCCTATCAAAGGATCTAATCACGGGTATGTAATCTTTAAGAGGAAATGTGTAATGACCGGTCCCGAATTTTCCAATTTTTTTTGAAGAGATTTTCGGATCTCTGAGTTGTTTTAGGGACCTTGGTAACAGTGAAGAGAGTGTGGGCGCCGTGGTGGGCCCAGTTTACTTGTTTTTGAGTTCAGGAACTCGAAGGGCATTTTGGTAATTTTGTAATTATTGCGTATTTGTCATGAAAACTTGTTCAAAAGTCACACGTTTTCTCGCCTGAGGTCTTTCGGTTTCTTTCTTCGAGTTTTTCATTCTCTTCTGGAAAAAAAAAAGTGCCAAAACCCTAAACCCTAACCTTATAACGTACCCCTTTTCGCGACACTGTAGCCATCACGCTACAGTGCCGCCGTTCTTCTTCTTCTTCCCCAACCATGGTCTTCTCCTCCTCTTTCTTCTTCTTCCTCCCGATTCTCGATAAGTTTCTCGTCCCTTCTCCCTCTCTCTCTCTCTCGGTTTTCTTCTTCTTCTCTCCTCTACCTCTGACCGGCCTACCTCCGTTTTTCCCCAAATTTTCTCTTTTCCTTCTCTTCGATTTTTCGGGATTTCTCCCGATTTTCCCCTTCTTTTCCTTTTTCTTTCTTAGATTTCCTTCCCTTGCTCGGTTTTCCTTGTTTTTCCCTCTTCATTTTCTCTGTTTTTCCCCGATTTCCTTCATTTTTCCTCATTTTCCCCCTTTCCTGGTTTCTTTTCTTGGATTTTCCCCCTTCCCCTTCGACTCAACAGGGTTACTGAGTGGCTCGGCTGAGTGCCGAGTCTACTCAGTCGAGTTGGTTCTGAGTCAACTCGGCCCTTGGGTTGGAGTGGCAACCCAGCCACTTGGCCCACTGGCCCAGACCCGACCCTACTCGACCCAGACTTGGTCTGGCCTGACCAGGCCCAAACCCAGTTCGGCCCAACCAGGCCCAGACCTGGTCCGGCCCATGTCTAGAAGGCCCACGTTTTCGGCCCAATCCACCTTGGCCTAGTTTCCAGACTCGGCCCTTTTACAAAGCCCATTTTCAAGCCCGACCTGTTTGCAGACCCGACCCAGTTCTGCCTGTATTGGGCTTGGCCCAGTTTTAGGCCCGTTTTCTTCTCGGCCTCTTTTGACCCGTTTTGTCATAATTACTCATCCGTTCTTCCTTGTTTCTACAGATTGAACTCCCTTCAACCCAACAAGTCTCTTTCTAGCTTTGGACTTTTGACTCTACACACACGGTGAGGGGACTTATCACTGTTTTAGCATGCATTTGCATTTTTAACCTATAACCTTGGACATCGAGTGACCTGGATGAGACCCCTTTCATTTATTAAGCCACTCGATAAGGGAACTATTGAAATGAATATGTGGCAAGGGATCGTTCGGGTTCACCCATGTCATTTATTTGCGATTAATGGAAAATTTTGATTGAATGAATGATTATTGATGCTTGAAAGTTGTTGAAAACATGTTTGTAATTAATCATAACACATATATGATATTATGATGGATGTGAACACGATAGTTGGAAAATGTTGTAATTCATTGCGTGTTTATGCATAAGATGAAAATGTAATCGTATGTTGGACATTGAAGTATGAGTCCAAACACTGTTATATGTCGTTGACCGCATGATGAGGCATGTTGTTGATATTGATGTTATGTCAGAACATGTTGAGTTGTCATACATGATCATGATGCCATGTGCATGCATGGGAGGTTTGTTTATGTGTATACATTCGTGATGATGAGATGAACTTGGTGGTTTGGAGGACTTCCCCGTTACACTTCGGCGGTTGAGACGCCATAGGGGATGTGGGTTTCCTCGTTGTGTTTCGGCGGTCGAGGTGCCTGCCCTAGAGTTTGGTTCCCTCGAGCATGGTCGAGGTGGTTTCCGACACGACCAGTGTGGGTGAGGCAGTTGTATTATCGTCTCCCGATGATACTGGTAGGGAGACCGGGGTTCGTTGGAGGACCTGATGTGAACTATGGAGATACTTTCTTGGTTTTGCTTAATAGAATATCGGTTAATAGAGTAGTTGAGGATCGTAGGCATGGATGTTTTATTCACTCGTGATATTTACTGCCCCTTTTATATATGATCTATAACTAACTTGTTAAAATGTGATATGTTCTTTCGCTGGGCTATTTTGCTCACCCTTTACCTTTCAGGTGCCCCGATCGTGGAGGGACCAGCTTGAGCAAGTACCTGGAGAGGAGTAGTAGAAAATAAAAGTCTATGTTTATGCTATGTTTGATATTTGAGAACTTTAGTCACATGGGCTCAATCACATGTTTGTTTGGTTGACTGTATAACTACTTGATTAGTTTACGTTGTAGTTCATTGCGTTTTTCTTAGTTCTAAACTTGTGGTTTGTTGGATGGGATTTAGTTATCCTGTTTTTTTTTTTTGTACCAGATATCTGTCTTTTGTGACTTTCTGAAGTTTTTTTTTCTAAGATAACGCGCCTGTAGCGGGACGGGGCGTTACAAAATGATGAACCATAGGGTTCGGCCATGTTGTATGGCCCAATCCCATGGAAGAATGTTGGTGATTTAAATAGGTTTTAATGATGGAAATGATGGAAAAATATGTATGGATCTAGAGTTGTTTTTAAATAATTAAACCATGGGCTATCAAGTAAGAAATGATGGAAAACAATGGACCATGGGTTCGGCCATGTAATACCCCGCCCTTTTCACTCTAATTATCAGAGTTTTTTTTTTTTTTTTATAAATAATAATACTCAAGTGATCGGGGAGGAGTGTCACGACGCGAGTTAAGTTCGGACTTCTAAAATTCGACCCTTAACTGGCCAAGCCCATGTGCGTATGGACTAAGTCCATAAGAATCGATTGACACATGGTACTAATAGAATTCGGAAAATACTTAAACCTAAACTAACTGATGGTTATAATGGAACCTATGACTACTCCAATTATCATTCTTAGATAGCAAAGTACTTAATCATAAACTCCAAAAATTACTAAACAATCTTAACTAATCGTTCAATCAAACCATCCAAAATAAATCAAACCATAGCATCTACTTAACTACTTATTACATGCCAACACATCTAATTACCAAATTACATTGTCCAAATAAATCAAATAACAAGTCCATAAATAGTCCATTCAAATCATTCAAACCTCCCAAGCTCCTTTGCTTGGTCCCCTTCTCGATCCTCATTCCTTGTCTTTCCTGCGTCATCCACTAAGGGTAGAGATAGGGCGTTAGATCAACGCGCCCAGTAGTGTTTCCGAATAGGGCTACCACAAGGTTAGTATAAAAACATGCAAATAATATAATAATACATGTGTGACGAAATTCCATAAAAACATACTATGTATGAAATGAACATGTAATGAGTCCCACCCATCACCATTCTATATAGCCTCCTCTTGACGGGATTCTCATCGTCAAGGTACCCCACAGTGGTCTTTCGGACGCCCTGACGGAGTGTGGCCTCCGGATTCCTCTTAATGGGATTCTCATCATCAAGGTACCCCACAGTGGTCTTTCGAATGCCCCGACGGAGTGTGGCCTCCGGTTACAACAACATCATCCCATGCCATGCATGAGATGTCTATGCAAACATGCCATTTAGAAACATAACTTTACATTCATATAACTTATCGAAATCAACATAAAACAACAAATAGAAATGTGGTTACAATAAGGGTAGGAAACCTACTCAATGATCACTTAGTTTGGCTCTTATTTTGAACCGTCTTTTGTTTACAACTTATATGCTGTTCAAGCAAATCCCGTGGCCCTTTTTATATAACAGCAAGTCAAGCTTTTAACCATAAGATTCCAACCTATTCTAAGTCCCAAAAATCCATTATGTGGGGTTCGGCCATACCCCATGGCCGAACCTCACCCATTTTCAATTTGTCTCTCTTTCATACAACCATACAATTTAACCAACCTCCAAATAAGCCTTGGTAGGGTTCGGCCATACATTATGGCTGAACTTTACCACTTTGGTTTTGGCCCATTTATCCAATCACATGATCATTTTATCTTTGATCATTTCATCCATAATTTACAATAATGCCACCATACAACTCTTTGCTTAATTTTCCTTAAAATTCAAAGTCCAACACCAAACCACCTTAGTGGGGTTCGGCCATACACATGGCCGAACCTCACCATCTTTATTTGGTCCTTTAAGTCCCTCATACATGTATCTCATTTGCTTAATTTTACCACAAATTGATCATCAAGTCCATCAATTGACAATTGGTGGGGTTTGGCCCACACATGGCCGAACCTCACCCTAGAGATTTTAATCCCACGTTCCATCCTCTTTCATGTTTAATCTTCTTGGTACTAAGTCCATAATTGAGATATGTAATTTCGAAATCATAAACATATATCATTCATTAACATAATCCAATTATCTACCCAAAACAGTCCATGGGGTTCGGCCATACATATGGCCGAACCCTATGGTTCTCTTAGTGTAATCCTTCCAACATTTGTCCATGGTTTTAATCCATAAATTAGCCATAACACTAATATGTTTCAGCCAAGCCATAGTTACTCAAAAACAGTAAGCTATCTTCACTTAAAATCCTTTAAAAATCTTCATTACCCAATATGGACTTTATCCCTCAAACACCATTAAAATCACCAAGTTTTTCCATGGGGTTCGGCCATCCAATGGGGCCGAACCCTATGGTCCATATTTTACCATTTTTGAATATCATAATCCTAGATCTAAACCATTGATGGATCTGGCCATACAATGGCCGGATCATATTCCCTTAACCAACTTTATTTATCAATGGCTCAAAGTGCACTTACCAATACAGCGATTCCTTCGGTCTTTCACTTCTTGATCTTCCGTTCCTTTCCTAGTGCTTCCCTCTTCCTTCTTGTTCTCTTGGTTGAGACTGATCTTGCTGCAAGCTCCTTTGGATAATTCAGCCAGATGATATGGATTTGAGGGAGAAAGAGAGAGAAAGGAAACTTTGATCTTAAACCTTGGTGCCAAACTCCTTTGCTCAAAGTGTGCTTTTGTCTTGGTGAAAGAAATCAACCAAGGACTGATTGCAAATCAATAACCAGCTGCTGTTCTTGGTTTTGGAGAGATGGAGGACGACCAAAGGAGAGAGAGGTAGTGATAGGAAAATGACTTCTTTTGGCTAATCAAATTCAGCCTCAAGTAACCTCACATGTAACTCCCATATTAACCAATGTCCTTTATGCTTACATGGGGGTTTCATCTATGAAATGAAATCTCCCCAAGCATCCAACGTCTCTTTGGGTTGTATTTGTGTAACCCCCCCCCCCCCCCCCCCCCCCCCCCCCCCTTAGCTCATTCTCTCATTAACAACCAAATGGGGGTTTCATTTTAAGATGAAACCTTTCCATGTTCCAACGTCCCTATGCATATCCTTGTGGTTGTTTGCATTCTCTCCATTATTCATCTCTCATTATCCTTGCATGTGGGAGTTTCCTTTTGAAATAAAACTCCCATAAGCTCCAACGGTTTTTGTTTGAAATGGGTAATCCATAACAGCCACCTTTCATCAAACACTTATGTGGGAGTTTCATCTTGGAGATGAAACTCCTACATGCCAACGTTTTTTATAACTTAACAAACCAAATTTTAAAACATCATCCCTTGTATTTGTAACTCTCAAACGGCCACCCCATTCATCTCTTTTGTAGGAGTTACATGCATGGGATAGCAATCCCATGCAAGTCCAACGTGCTTAATACTTTTAAACCTTGAATTACAACTCCCCACAATTGTAACTCCCAAAACCGTCACCCATTCATGGGAGTTACATGCAGGAAAAGCCTTCCATGTAGCCAACGTCCTCATGGTTTTGAATTTGAAACAATCTCACAAACCTTTTATCTCCACACCTCACTCACTTAAAAATAAATATTCCATCCAACTCATTTATTTAGCTCACCCAACTCAACTCATTCATTTAATGTAACTCAACTAATAAATTCAACTCACTCATCTCCATCGTTTAATTTATCTCAATCCCACTCAAATATTTAATGAACTCAAACCAATTAAGCTTTGAGCTCACTCATGATTAATCATGCCCATCTTGACCCATTGGGTCCCATTTGGGTCCCTTTGACCCATTTATCAAAATTTGACCCAATCACAAATCTTGACTCGTTTGAGTACAACTCTTCCATTTATTGGTCTTGTAAACACAATTACCAACCATTGGTCTTGATTGGACCATTGGCCCAACACCTTACCCATTTAAATCCATATCAATAAATCACAATGGCAATTCCGTAAATATTAATATATTGAAAATTATAGGGTATTACAGGCCATGTTGTATGGCCGAACCCCATGGAGAAATATTGATGGATTTAAATGTGTTTAGACTATGAGAAGATGGAAACAAGGAACCAACATGGCCGAACCCCATGAACCATTTTGATGGATCATTTTGTAGATCCATGCATGTTTAAGAGATTGAATGATCAAGCTAAGAAAAGGAGGGGTTTATTATGGATATATGTTTATGTTAATGAATCATTTATGGACCTAAGTTATGTGTAAATAAGTTAAGTGATTAACTATGAAAATGTATGGTGGCTAAGATGGGAAATAATAAAACAAGGGTTAAAAAGGGAGTCAAAACCAAAGAGTGAGGTTCGGCCATGTTGTATGGCCGAACCCCACTAGCGAGTTTTAGTGGACAGTGGACAATGGACAGTGGGCAGTGGACAGTGGACAATGGGTAGTGGACAATGGACAGTGGATAGTGGACAGTGGGTAGTAGACAACGGGTAACCAGCTGATTTTAAAAATGAAATATTTATATGATTTTCCAAATGGTTAAGTTAAATTGGAAGGATGAAGGGAATTGTTAAAATCAATTGGAATAATTAATTTGATTATTTTATGGAATTTATTTAAGGTAAAAAGATTCCACAACCGGGGGTGCGATCGGTGATCGGTTTTTGGACGAAAACACAAGGACACGATATTTGGACGTTGGTAGGATTCCTACCTTATTGAAAACCATGGAATATGTATATGTAATGTTTTTACTTCTATGTTAATTTTGGTATCAAAGTACTATGTTTCAACTATGGGATTTTAATGCTATGATGTTTATTATTACATAGCATGTTTGCACTTGCATCTCATGCATGGCATGGGAGGGATCAAATGAGGGGAGTCCACGCTCCATTCAGATTTCCGATAAATAACCGTGGGGAGGAATCCACATTGATTCCAATGGATGTATGATTTAATTGTAACTGGAGTCCACGTTCCATTCGGTGGACCGATAAGGCATTCGTGGGGAGAGATATACTGTATTTGAAATGTAACCAGAGTCCACGCTCCGTTCGGTGGGACCGATAAGGCATTCGTGGGGAGTCATGACAATACCTTGATGTGGATTATCCATCAAGAGGAATACTATGTGATTGTGATATGGATGATGGGTGGGACTCATGGCATATGACACCCATAGCATGGCATTGACTTGCATGGTTTTGATCTTATATACATCTATGTGATTTTTAAACTTACCCATGTGTTTGACCCTACTTGGAGTACCTACTAGGCGCGTTGTCTAACGCCCTACTTCTACCTTAGATGATGACACAGGAAATGGACGAAGCGAAGGACGCGATCGGAGCCAAGCTTAGGAGAGAAGGACGCGATCGGAGCCAAGCTTAGGAGCTTGGATAATCTAGTTTCATTTTATTTAAGTTTATTCATGGACAATGTAATTTGCATAGCTAGTATGTGGGACTGTAATAACTTAGACTATTTGCTATGGTTTGGATTTTTAATTTTGGACATTTTAACATAAGGTAATTATTATTAAGTGATGGATTTCCTTGCTATTTAAAATTGGATAAGATAGAACTCTATTATAATTCCGCATTATGTTTAATTCCGCAAGTATAACCTTAGTACGTGTGAACCGTTTTAGTGGACTTAGTCCACGCACAAGTATGGTTGGCTAGTTAAGGGCTGGGCTTTGCAAGCTCAGACTTAGCTCACGTCGTGATGTCCCGCTCTCTGTTACTCTTTATTTCAAAAAAAAAAAAAATAGATTCTGATTTTCGGCGAGTGAAAAGGGGCGGGGCGTTACATAAGGAATGATCAACACTCTTGTCAGAAAGATCATAAACAACCAATCTATTGATGTGCTTGCAAGTGAGAAAGAGAGGAGGAGAGAAAAATCATAAACGACCAATCTTCGGGTTGAGTTTGCAAGTGAGAAAACCATAAACTAGGAAAGCTTTGGTTAAGCCAAGTTTCCTTATCACCCAGAGATTGTGATTGCATTACGACGGTTATACGGAGAAGCGTCGACACAGTTTGGGTGGGATCTTCAAGAAGCATGAATCAGCGAGAAAGAGCTTTAAGGCAAGTGCTTTTTGGTTTTAATTTTATTTTTAAAACCTGTTACCCTGAAAGTTGATTGAGGGGGATTTGCTTTGGAACCACTATAAAGAACTCTAGAGCGTCATCTCTGGAATAGTGGTGGGTGGAATTCCCAGCTAATTGAGTGACATGGAATTCCTACTCTAATTGTGAGTGTGTAAGTCCCCACATAATGAATTTGGAGATAGTTCAAGGGTGGGCGTGTCTTAAACAGTGGATGTAGGTTTGCGAACTGAACCACTATACATCTAATGTTCTTGTGTTTGTGGTGTTAGAACAATTTTCTTATGTTGATTGTTTAATCACATTTGCTAACACACATACTCTTACTTGTTGTATCCACTGCATTTAACTAATCAATCAAGTAAATTCAAAAAGGACCAACGAAATTAATTGACCTATTCACCTCCCTGTAGGGTCAATCGTATTGTTCTAGCACCCTTGTAAAGGGAACTTTCAATTGGTATTAGAGCCTAGTGCTTGTTACAAGGATTTAACCATCCGAGTAGATCTAAGTTAGAACACCATGGGAGACAATCATGCAATTTTCAACCTTCCTATTTAAATGGAACAAACTATGTCTCATGGAAGGCCAAAATGAGAATTTTTTTTTAATTTCCATTGATTCGTCGATTTGGGATATTGTAAAGACTGGTTGGCAAGAACCCACGGAAGAGAAAACTACAGCTTCCATCACAACCATAATACATAAAAAATTTGTCTCTTGGACCCCTGCTGAGAAAGCTGCTCAGACAGTAGATGGGAAAGCCATGAATGCCTTTAATTGTGTAGTTTCTGACAGTGAATACAGGCGGATCATGACTTGTAAAACTATGAAGGAAGCATGGGAAGTTCTTGAGAGAACCCATGAGGGCACCTTAATAGTTAAGAGGTCTAAACTTCAGATCCTCCAAAATCAGTTTGATACTCTTAAGATGAGGGAGGATGAAGTCTTCATGGACTTCTATTCCAAGATAAGCAATATTGTAAAGCAAATATACGCTTTAGGTGAAGGGATACCCGAGGGCAAGGTATGTACCAAAATTATCTGGAATCTTGCAGAAATATTCAAACCCAATGTTGTGGCTATGGAGGACAACAGAGATGTGTCCTTAATAAACATTGATGATCTGGTTGGTTCATTACAAACCTATGAACTACATTATGAACAACAAAAGGATAAATCAATTGCCTTGAAATCTTCCTTAAAACAAACAAAGACTAAAGAAAAAGAAAACTCTTTGGAAGATGAACTCTCAAGTGATGAAAATAGAGGGAAAGGGAGAGAAAGAGAGGATGTCAAGGAGCAGACCTGCTTCAATTGTCGGGGGAGAGGACACTACATGAATGAATGTCCACTATATAAAATAAAGAAGGATATGAATGTGGGTGTGACCCATTTGGAAACTTTTGAATTAGAAAGTGATTCAGTTGATGAGATCCAACGAGTATAAAAAGGTCTCATAGCCTCGATCATATCTGATCAAGAAAATCCCATAATAGAAACAAAGGATGAGAGTGAAGAAGATGAAAATCTTCAAGCCTCCTACAGTGCCCTATTCGTTGAGAGTGAGAGGCTAGCCAAACAACTAAAACAAGGTTAAAAATGAAAACATTAACCTCTTTAATCAAGTGGAAGACTTGAAAAATGAAAAATCTCTCCTAACCTCTAAGTTAGAATAGTCCAATACTGAAAATACAAAACTTAGAGAGAGTAATAACAACCTTCAACAAGAAAGAAGTATACATTGCAAGGATGTCAAAAATTTATGTCATCACAACAAACTTCTTGAAGAGGATGTTAAAAATTTATCTTTGGAAATTGAAGAATTAAAAACTCTCAAAGAAAAATTCCAAGGTAAGTTTTCCCAAGGAGATGAAAGACTGAAAAAGCTCATTGGCTCGGGTAGTATGGTGATAGGTCTGGACTTGGTACCTCATCCACCAATGTACCTATGAACCATAAAGTGTCCAGAAACCAGGTATCGCTTGCCCTTTAACGAGTAAGTGCAATTTCTGTCACAATGATGGGCATTTCAACAAAAATTGCTATCATCTAAAGAGATACCTAGAAAAGAAAGCAAAAAGACAAAATACAATAAAACCTATGCTTAAAAGATATCCACCAACACTTAATCTTAAAAGAAATCCAAGGAAGGTGGATACAAGGCAAGACTCTTTGTTAAGACAGATGAATCATTTCTTAAAAAAGTTGATGAATCCAAGGTTTGGTCATCAAAGGTACGATCATAGGGGTGTGAATGAAACACCAAATGCTACAATCTTTGTACCTAGGAGATAGATCATTAATCATGTTCTGTTGTGGTTTAAGATTCACTTTCCATATCTTAGACCACTACAAATGAACTCACAAGAGACCATGTGAGTTTACATAGCAGAAAAGGGCTATGACATGAGGAGAGGAACTGGCAAACTATAAGTCTAGAATGTACTCTTCTTGGCTATAGTACACATTTTACTTGGAAAGTCACACATTCCATTCAAAGTATTTTGAAATGTATACATTTTTTGAATGAGAATTGTTTGTGTGCATGATTTGATTAAGCTTGGCATATCCGTGCCTTAAAATGAATTTATGTATGCCGTGCTTATAATAGGATCTCCATCAAGTTGCACATATCATAGATAGTTGCTTTGTTATCTGTACCCCTCGATGATTATCGACATGTTGGTGAATGGACTGTCAGTGTGACAGACATGTCGGTACTGTGCTAAATCAAGCAATATTAAAAAATGGGGAAAATGTCGAAAAATTCAACCTGTCGTTGGAACCAACATATCGGTGAGATAGAAAGTTCAAAGTAAAAAGGGGGTCACTTTCTACGAAAGCTACAACACTTTCGAATTCAATGTCTCCCCTCTCGCGAAGGTCTGTGGTCTTCCTTTTCCTCTCGTACCCTAGACCAGTCGATCGGACCTCTTGAAGTGATTTCCCATTGGAAAATCACAGGGCTTTTGTTCTTCAAGCCTCTAGAAGCCTGAAAATCACCATTTATCTGATTTTCATAGATCGGGTAAGGCTCAACCTTCATCTCATCGTTCTTTGAGTCATTGCTGAAGGATCTCCTCTAAGAAAAACCATGCCTAGGAGAACGGCAGCTCTGAAACGTCCTAAATACTCTACAGAACGAGGAGAATCCAGTCGTGCTAGTCGATTGGTCAAAATGACCAAAAGGTCAGTTTCTCGCTTTTGCCCTGGGTCGAGCTTAGAAAATCCTACTTATGTTCAGGACGAACAAGAAACCCAAGAAGAGGTGGGAGAAGAGCCCATTGTTGACAATGTAATAGCTGTATTTTCAATGCAATAAATATATTGGCTATTATTTATTATAATTGTTAAAAAAAATTAAGATTCATAGATGGAATGGATGTTTAATGAATAAGAATTGGGGTAATGGCCCAAGTATGGTCCAATGGATCATGGATAGGATTAATTCTATTTAATTGGGTCAATGTGGTCAATTGGGTCAAATGCCTAATTGGGAGCCAATGGGTCAAGATGGATTGATGATTAGGATAAATGGGTAAGGAATGGATTTAATTGGGTCATGGACCCAATTAAGATCAAAGGCATGGGGTCCACCTCATCAAGTGAGGTGGCAAGTGTATGAGAATTATCAAAGTGGCATCGCCAAGTGGGACCCAAGTCCACCTCACCAAATGAGGTGGCGTGTGGACTAAGGCACATGTGGGGCCGGCCACAAGGGTTGACATGGTCAACCATGGGTGAGTTCATGGGTGAATTAAAAAGGATCAAGTGAAGTGAGTTGAATTAAATTATTTAATTAAATCACCTAAGTTAGGTGGAAATAAATTCAATTGCTTGAGTTAGGAGTTGAGTTTCATTTAAATGGAGTGAGTCAAATGAGGGTGAGTCAGATGGGAGATGAAAAGATGGAGTGAGTCAAAGGGGAGGTGGAAGGTTTCCATCTCATGGAAACCACTAGCCACAAAACCGTTGGAGAGGGTGGTGTGTGCCATGTGTGAGGCATGCATCCACTTAGTGAGTCAAAGGGGAGGTGGAGGGTTCCATCTCATGGAAACCACCAGCCACAAAACCGTTGGAGAGGGTGGCGTGTGCCATGTGGAGGGCATGCACCCTCTTGGCTAGTCAAAGGACTCATGGGGAAGACTCCACATTAATGAGGGTGGTTGGAGGTGGAGTCTTACCCAAGGAAACCCTAGACAAGATGGAAAGGGCTCTCTTCATCTCATTCACTCTCTCCCTCTCTCAAGCTTGGCCGACCCTCTCACTAAGACAAGAAAGACTTAGAGTTTTCTATCTCAAATCCTCTCCCTCTCACCAAAACCCTAGGGCATACCTCTCTCCAAGACAAGAAAGAACTTAGAGTTTTCATCTCACTCTCCCTCTCTCCCTCTCTCAAACTTTCTCCTTGGCCGAACCATCTCTTAGGGTTTTCATCTCAAACCCTCTCCCTCTAAGCAACACTCTTTGGCCGAAGATCAAGGAGGAAGAAAGAAAAGACTAAAGAAGGAGAAGATCGGAGGAGCAAGGCGGAACGAAAGAAAACAAAGGAGTCGCGGAATCGGTAAGTATTCCTTGATATGATTTATTAATTAAAAGGAGGTTAAGGGAACATTCCATTTCGGATTAAAAGTGGTTGGCCAAAATGTTAAGGGCCATGGATTTAAAATCCATCCAAGGAATAAGATGGAAAAATGGACAAAACCCTAATGGGTAAGATAGGTTATATAAAGATCATTAAGGACAATATGTATATATGGCTTAAGCATGAAAAATGATCAAAGATCATGGTTGGGGCCTTGCATGGCCAAACCCTAGATTTTATGTATATGGATCATGGAGGACAAGAAAGGATTGGATGAGGTTCGGCCATGATTTATGGCCGAACCCCATCAAGTGATCTAACGATGGGTATATGATTTTTAAGAAGAAAATGATGAACCATAGGGTTCGGCCATGTTGTATGGCCGAACCCCATGGGAGTAGGTTGTTGATTTTAATGGGTTTTAAAGGATGAAAAGATGGAGGTATGTAAGTGATGTTAAAGGGTTTTAAAGGATGGAAATGATGGCAGAATGTTGGTGATTTTAAATGGGTTTTAAGTGTTGTAAATGATGATTTAAAATGAGGAGATGATGAAGGACAATGGATAATGGGTTCGATCATGTAGTGTGGCCGAACCCCATGGAGAAATGTTGATGGATTTTGGTTTTAAAATGATGGACCTAAGTGTATGATTAAACCCGCATGGAGGGACTTTGTTTATGGACCTAATGTTTGAAAATGATTTAAAGGAGAGGATGAAAATTAGACATCATGGGTTCGGCCATATTGTATGGCTGAACGCCATGAGTCAATTTTATGGACATTTGTGGATCCATGCATGTTTAAGAAATTAAATTTTTAGTTATGGAAAGAGTGATAGCTAAGATGGGAATGTGGTGAAAGTAAAGGACCATGGGTTCGGCCATGTTGTATGGCCGAACCCCATGGAGAATGTTTTATGGACCTAGGGTTTTTATTAATGTAAAATGATTAGCTTATGTTATTGGATCAATAAATCAAAAGATGGAATGATCTTGGACCCACATTGATTAAAATGATCAAAGGACTAAAAAGAGGGGCCCAAAACCAAGAGAGTGAGGTTCGGCCATGTTGTATGGCCGAACCCCACTAAGGCATTTTTGTGGACTTAAAACATGGTTCAGCCCCAATGAATGATGGAAACCTCTTAGGGGACTTAATAGGATAAAAGACCATGATGGTAAATGGAGATGAACCTAGGATGATGTAGAGGTTGATGGAATTAAATGGATCACCAAATTGATGTATGTATATGTGTTAAATGTAATAAGGTAATGGGATTTCACAAACGGTGTGCGATCGGCTTGACGCGATCGGTGATCGGTTTTTGAACGGAAACACAAGGACCCGATATTTGGACGTTGGTAGGATTCCTACCTTATTGAAAACCATGGGATATGTATATGTAATGATTTTACTTCATGTTTTGATGATTTATTTTGGTATCAAATGATATGTTTCAACTATGCGATTTTAATGCTATGATGTTTATTATTACATAGCATGTTTGCACTTGCATCTCATGCATGGCATATGAGGGATCAAATGAGAGGAGTCCACGCTCCATTCAGATTTTCGATAAACAATCGTGAGGAGGAATCCACACCGATTCCAATGGATGTATGATTGAAGTGTAACCGGAGTCCACGCTCCGCTCAGGGCGATCGATAAGGCATTGGTGGGGAGAGCTATACTGTGTTTGAATTGTAACCGAAGTCCACGCTCGGTTCGGTACGGCCGATAAGGCATTAGTGGAGAGAGCTAAACTGTGTTTGAAATGTAACCGGAGTCCGCGCTCCGTTCGGTGGGACCGATAAGGCATTCGTGGGGAGTCATGATAATACCTTGATGTGGATTATCCATCAAGAGGAATACTATGTGATTGTGATATGGATGATGGGTGGGACTCATGGCATATGACACCCATGGCATGGCATTGACTTGCATGGTTTTGATGTTATCTATATCTATGTGATTTTTATACTAACTCATGTGTTTGACCCTACTCGGAGTACCTACTGGGCGCGTTGTCTAACGCCCTACTTCTACCTTAGATGATGACACAGGAAATGGACGGAACGAAGGACGCGATCAGAGCCAAGCTTAGGAGCTTGGATGAGCTAGGTCTATTTTATTTAAGTTTTTATTTTGGACATGTAATTTGAGTAATTAGCTTGTCGGGACTGTAATAACTTAGAGTATTTGCTATAGTTTGGATTTTAATTTTAAACATTTTAACTTAAGGTTACTATTATTAAGTGATGGACTTCCTTGCTATTTAAAATTGGATAGGATAGAATTCTATTATAATTCCACATTAAGTTTAATTTCCGCAAGCTTAACCTTATCGCGTGTGAACCGTTTTAGTGGACTTCATCCACGTACACGTATGGTTGGCCAGTTAAGGGCCGAGCTCTGGAAGCTCGGACTTAGCTCGCGTCGTGACGTCCCGTTCTCTCTCACTCTTCTTTTCAAAAAAAAAAAATACTCTGGTTTTCAGCAAATGAAAAAGGGTGGGGCATTACAGACAAAGGTGTCATCTTCATCGAAAATCGACGAGAAAGATGGGGAGAAGAAGCAGAAGAGAAGAACGGTCCTCGAACTGGTCATGAAGACCATGTTGATATTCCTAACGACCCTAGTGAGGAGGATTGTCGTCTGTCTGAGGACCTTTGGAGAGATTCTGATGAAGAAAAAGAATATGAATACCCTCATCAAGTGAATGACAGTCTGAACAACAAGGTCTTCAGACTGGAAAGAAGGATTGACTGCCTTGAAAGATCCCTAGATAGGTTGAGGATGACAGTCCGAGATCTAGTTACTGCTACCTCCTTCTCTGACCAAGTTCTAGATTCTCCATCTCCTCCTCCTCCTCCAGCACCCCCTCAGGATGGTTCTGCTTAGGATAGTTTTGTTGTGATATCTATTTTTGAAAAAATATACTTGCTGGTATTTTTATCTAAGCATCCATAATGCCCCCTAGCAAAAACCATATGTACTCAATGGAAATTTTCTTTATCAATGCAATGATATGGTTTGCTCTGTATAAATGCTGTATATCTCTTGTATATGATAAACTAACATGCATGTTGAATGAGTTGGTTTTGTATTGGCTTGTTAGAGAGATTAGGGATCGGGCTATAATGCTGCACACATCCTTGGAGTACGGGGGAGCATAAAATATGTGCTAATTAGATACTATCACTGGTCATGACAACTGAAGGGGGAACAAATGAATGCAATCTTAGAATGAAGCTTAAACTTAGGGGCAGCTAAGTTTATGGGGGAGCTGAGGAGAAAAAACGAAGAAAATAGCTTAGAGAATGGGGGAGGAAACTCGAAGAAGCTAAGGACATTAGCTTACCCCATGAAGAAATTGGCTAGAAATCAGCTTGAGCAAGGGAAAACAAACATTGTTGCATGAAAAGTGTGCACTAAACCATGGGGGAGAACCATGAGTTGGAATAGATCTCAGTTAAACACTAATGCAAGAAGCATGGGGGAGTGCTTAATCTTGATGCTTGCCTACTAATTCTTTGTCAATTGTATGACAAAATGGGGGAGAAGTTAGTAGAAGATATAAGGCATAAAAACCAATTAAAAGAATAATTGGTGGAAAATCCAACTCAAGGAGACTAGGGGTGTAATGTCGCGCCCTTTTTCAATCTCGTAAATCAGAGTATATATATATATATTTTTTAAATAAGTGAGAGAGGACGGGTCGTCATGACGCGAGTCAAGTCTGAGTTTCCAAAACCCAACCCCTAACTGGCCACTATTACGTCTGCGTGAACTAAGTCAACTAAAACATTTTCACACGCTTTTCTTAATACTTGAGGAATAATTTCATATGAATGAGATGCTATTCATATTCTTGTCATCATTAGACAAGGAAAACCAATCACCATAAAGTTCCAATAAACTTAAGGATTATCAAACCATAGCAAATAAGTTCTAAGTTATTACAATCCAAAATATAAGTCCTCCGAATACATCATCGAAATCAAAGCTAAGTAATTTTAAACTTAAATCTCCCCAAGCACCTACGCTTGGCTCCCTTCCGGTTTCACGTCCTTTTCCTTATCATTCCTTGATCCATCATCTATAGGGTAGAAGTAAGGCATTAGTCAACTTGCCCAGTAGGTATCCAATTAGGGTTAGGGTACACATAAGAGTAATATTAGATTAACATAAAATAAGGGTATATTCATCATTAGTGACATATTTGTAAAATATCTTGTAAGTAAGTAAAACAATGCATGATGTCCATATCATAATCATGCTAACATAAGTGTCAAGTCATGGGTGTCAGTGCCAAATGAGATCTCACCCAATGTCCATACTCAACCACATCATAAATCAATCAATGGTTTCCTTGGCCAATTATGTCCACAGTGTTTGAGACGGCAACCACCAGGGCACTGTATACCCATTGACAAATTAATAGGGAGTACCGATGGAGTGTGGACTCCTCCCTTTGTGCAGGTTTCGGGACCTTCCCAGGAGCTCTTTGGCCCAATTACGCCGTCTTTTTCTATCAACTAGACGCGGCCAAATCTCAACAGTTCATATAGCTTCTTATAAGCTAATCTCAAGCCCAAATCATGGCCGGACCGCTCAGAACTTGGCTTGCTGGTCATATGTGTTCCCTCCCATACCATGCATGAGGTAATGTATGCAAGAATGCCATTTTATTTCAAAATACATCATATCATTTGAAATTCAGCTCATAATCATATACCATTTATGTAACCAAAGTAATAATCATATTTTGAATATAAACCAGTGTCATATTATACTCCATAATGTTGTCAATGAGGTAGGAATCCTACCAATGTCCAATATACTATCTTTTCTTGTTTCGCAAGGATATCGCTAACGGTCTCGTGAGATGAATCATAATCCCTTTGCGAACCTCTTTACCTCATCAAATTCAAACATACATTTTAGTTTGATCTTCCATTTTAATTTCATCACCCCTTACACCCTACAAGAGGCTCTGGAAGATAATCCAAAAATATAACCTTCTAATTTAGTCGACTGAAACACAACCAGATACCATCTGTGTTTGACTCGTAAACTTTGAGTTGATTGAATCATAAGATTCAGTCCGCTGAAATACAACTGGATATCATACGTGCTTTTGGCCAGTACACTTTCACTCGATTGAATCATAGATTTAGTCGGCTGAAATACAACCAGATAACATTCATGTTTTGGCCAGTACACTTTCAGTTGACTGAATTATAGATTCAGTCGGTTGAAATACAACCAGAAATCATACGTTCTTGGCCAGTGCAATTTCAGTCGACTGAATCATAGATTCAGTCGGCTGAAATACAACCAGATATCATACATGTTTGGCCAATATACTTTCAGTTGACTGAATCATAGATTCAGTCTGCTGAAACACAGCCAGATCCCTTATGTGTTTGGTAAATATACTTTCAGTCTACTCAATCATAAGATTCAATCGGCTGAAACACCAACAGATCCCATTTGTGCTTAGCCAGTATACTTTCGGTCGATTGAATTATAAGATTCAGTCGGCTGAAATACGAACAAATCCTTTGTGTTCTCTGCCAGCACATTGTCAGTCGACTTAATCTAAAGTTCAGTCGACTGACTTTTTGTCAATTCTTTGTGTTTGCAGCATTGTAAGGCCCTTATTCTTGAAATCCATTCTTATTCATATTTAAACATGAATTCCATTTTCAATACTTAACTCAATAAACTTATCCTTCCCACTAGCCAAAGTTAGGGTTTTTCATAATCCATCCAATCATAGTATCATCATAGCATGGGTTCGGATTAATCTTATGGTTGTTTTGTTTCAATCCATAACCATCCTTTGGATGGATTTCCAACTCCATGGTCTTATAACATTTTTGGCCATTCATTCCAACCAATCATGGAACCCATGGGTTCGGCCATACCATGGCCAAACCTATGATTCCCTTAGATGAAATCCTATGTTATTAAGTCTTAGGTATTCCTTCCTTCAATCTCCTTCTTTTCTTTTGATCTTTCACTTGTTCCTTAATTCTTCTTCTCCTTTCTTTGTTCTTCAAAGTTTCCAATGTATGGAGGTAGAGGTGGGAGCGAGAGAGGAGAGGAGAGGAGAGAAAACTCTTGCTCAAGAGTGGAGGAGTCGGCCAAGGGGTATGGAGTGCCCTTTGGTTTGTGTCTTTTGTATTAACACTTAGCCTCTTCACTCCCTCTCATAATGTCTTGGTCTAACCAAGGAGACCCTTGGTTAAACCAAAGAGACCCCTTGGCTTCCCAATGAGTCCCTTGGCTTCCCTACTGTCTAAGTACAATGTACTTAGACAAGCTACCCCATCTCATCCCTTCATCTTCTCAACTCAAACAAAACCTTAATTGAAAACTTGAACTCACACATGGTTGACCAAGTCAACCCCTGTCATGGTCGACCATGCATGTGGTGACTTGGCCACCACATGGCACTTGGGTCCCACTTTGGCCATGTCACTTGATGATGTGGCATTCTTGTTTAGTTGGTTTCCATGTGATGGCATGCATGCCACATGGCAATGCCACATCACTCACATGCCATCTCACTTGATGAGGTGGACTTCAATGCATTAAATGTATTAATTTATCCAATTCAGCTAATTTAACTAAATTTATCCAAATACTTTAAAATCAAGCTCACCCATGACCCATTGGGTCTTAATTGGGTAATTGACCCATTTCCTTGCCCATCTAATGTCCATTTAAACCTTTTAACCTCAAATTCAATTAAATTGCAATCCAAGTGGGCCAATCCAATAATTTTATAAGCTAAGGAAATCCAGGGTGTTATAGGGGGAGGCTAGCAAATCTTTGATGTATGGGGGGAGATTGAGTGCTAATCCTGTTTAGTCCATGGGTGTTTATGGTTTAGACTAACTCATCTAATGATTGTCTAGTGCTGGCAAGTTATGTTTATTACCAACATATGCAACTAAGCCTAGGATTAGTTCTCTCTCAAATGTGGGTTCCACATAAGGTCATCTATGGCCATATACATGTTTTTGTGATTGCCATGACAATCAGCTTTGAGCTCTGTGGAGCATGATGTTCTTCCTTGATCATCTTGAGTCTTCAAGCTACTTGGCAAGTGCTTTTACCCAAGTCATAAATTGACAAAACAGGACTCGGCTAAGCCGGGGCACTAACAATCTCCCCATTTGTCAATTTCATGTCAAAACTTAGAAGCTAACCCAATTACAAGCCCACCCTTTATTACAACACATTTGAATACAAAATATTACATCAAATACATGTATACTCAAATGGATAACAAGATTATGGTCATCATATTCTTGCTCAGCTTGCTTCATTTTCATTTTCCTTTTCAAGCACGATGTTGAGCACTGAATAAGAAATGAACTTGGAAACATGAATTATGTTCACTGTCAGCACAACCAGTTTATCTCATCGACCTCTCGGTGTAGTCAGGAATGACCCATCGTGGTCGAAGACTTGTCGGCCAGTTGAACATAAGTTCTGGAACTTCGAACTGTCATTCTGGATATGCCTTTGACCGAGAGTCTCATATGCACCGACCCCTTGGTGATGAACTTGAACGACCCCTCATGGTCAACGACTCGTCCATATAAAACTTATGAGTTTTGGACTGTCAACTCATAAAGGCTCTCTATAAAACAAACATCTAGGTATATCACGACCGAACGAGAATAATAGGACCGACCCCTCGGCAAAGGGCGATAGGTCATTCTAGGTAACAGGTTTCCAAAGTAGAAACTACTTTCAAAACTATTTTTACACCTGAACGAGCCTCTCGTATGGACCGACACATCGGTGCCATAACTGGCGACCCACCGGCGACACCGACATGTCTGCCGAGAAGTAATTATGTCATTGGGGGTGTATTTAATTCTCAATGATCGAGTGGTTGAACGAAAAGAAATATGAACACCGACCCATCGGTGCCATCGACCTGTCGTCATGGACAGTCTAAATGACCGTTAAACTCCTCTATAAATATGAGTGTTGTGTGATCATTTTATCATATTCCTAGAGCTGAAAAAAGCTATATATTCTAAGGAACGATCAACACTCTTGTGGGAAAGATCATTAACAATTAATCTATTGATTGTGTTTGCAAGTGAGAAAGAGAGGAGGAGAGAAAGATCATAAACAACCAATCTTCGAATTGAGTTTGCAAGTGAGAAAGCCATAAACTAGGAAATCTTTAGTTAAGCCAAGTTTCCTTGTCACCTAGAGATTGTGATTGCATTACGACGGCCACAAGGAGAAGCGTCGACACAGCTTGGGTGGGATCTTCAAGAAGTATACATTAGCGTGAAAGAGCTTTAAGGCAAGTGATTCTTAGTTTTAATTTTGTTTTTATAACCTGTTACCTGAAAGTGAGTTAAGGGGGATTTGCTCTGGAACCACTATAAAAAACTCTAGAGCGTCGTCTCTCGCACAATGGTGGGTGGAATTCCCAGCTAATTGAGTGAGGTGGAATTCCTACTTTAATTGTGAGGGTGTAAGTCCCCACATAGTGAATTTGGGGATAGCTCAAGGGTGGCTGAGTCCTAACAGTGGACGTAGGTTGGCGATCCGAACCACTATACATCTTGTGTCCTTGTGTTTGTGGTATTAAAGTTATTTTCTTGTGCATTGTTTAATCATATTTGCCAACACACACTCCTGATTGTTGTATTCGCTGCATTTAACTAATTAATCAAGTAAATTCAAAAAGGACCAACAAAATTAGATTGACCTATTTGTTAGGGCCTCGGTTGGACCGAGTCTTTGTTTTGTCAATTTTGTGACCGAATGTGACCGTGTGTCTTAGACCTTGCCTTGGAAGAATGTGAAGATGTCAGAAGATTTACTGTACATTGAAGAATTCACACCGCACATGTGAGTGGCACATAGGTAAGTGAACCTTAGTGGACATTAGGCTAAGCCTAAATATCTTAGAACTTAATGGTTAATTGAAAAATGTTTGACTTTCAGCCTCAAGGCCTCAGGCATTTTGTTGAGGCCTCAAAGATTGTCCTTATATGAGTGAAAATATATGACAACTGTATTTTCAGCATGGGACCACAAGGCCATGTGTCCCATGATCCAAATATCTTACAAGATATGGTAAGACAAACTAAAAAGAGGGAAAGTCTCCTTTTGATTTCAAAAGATCCTATGCTTCATCATGATTGGAAACCTTATGAAAATATGGAGATCCTAGAAGGCTCCTATGGATTTGATGAGATTATGAAAAATTAGTTTGCCATCTCATCCCCATGAACAAATCTTTTGAAGCTAAGCATTGTGGGCGGCAATCTAATACATATTTGGAAAGTCTCCATAAAGGATTATTGAGAAATCATTTTTGCCACCTCATGACTTGGTAGTTAATTATTCTGATTGGTAATCATGGACATGTGGCAAATGAGTGAGCTAGTCTCTGCCTAAATATCAGTAAGATTAAAATTTGAAATTTGAAATTGAAGTGTGTTGTATTTCCATATACAAGCTCGAGGCCTCGAAGAAATCCCTGAAGCCTCGAGATTGAACTGTTGGGCAGAAACTCTATAAATACATGCTTAAGCCTTGGTTTAAGATACTACTGATAAATTGGAAAAACATAGGCATTCTCCAAAGACTTTTCCTTCCCTAATCTCCTCACCTTCATTATCCTTTAAAGGAAAAGTTTAAGCATTCAATGCTTGTTTAATTGTGAAGATGAAGACATTCTTCTAGGACCCAAAAACAGTAAAACCCTTGTATAAAATCCATATTCCATTGTGCCAATACTCATCAAAGGATGGACCTGATATAAAGGAAGAAGGCGCAGAGACTGTAATAGCCAGGATTTTTAACTCAAGAAATATATTGGCTATTATTTATTTTAATTGTTGAAATTAAGAATTTTTGATGAAATGGATGTTAGATGGATCAAAGTTGGGGCAAGGGCCCAAGTATGGTCCAATGAACCATGGATTGGATTAGTTCCAATTAATTGAGTCAATGATGGTCAATTGGGTCAAATGCCCAATTGGGACCCAATGGGTCAAGATGGATTGAGCATTAGGGTAAATGGGTAAGAAATGGATTTAATTAGGTCAATGACCCAATTGTGATCAAAGGCATGGGGTCCACCTCATCAAGTGAGGTGACAAGTGTAGGAGTAGAAATCCAAGTGGCATAGCCAAGTGGGACCCAACTCCACCTCATAAAGTGAGGTGGTGTGTAGGCTAAGGTACAAGTGGGGCCAGCCACCTTGGTCAACCATGGGTGAGTCAAAGATAAATTAAAGAAGATTAAATGTAGTAAGTGGAATTAAATTATTTAATTGTAATGACCTAAGTTAGATATAAATTCAAATGATTGAGTTGGGAAATGAGTTGCATTTAAGTGAAGTGAGTTGAGTGGGGAGTGAGTCACATAAAAGACCAAAAGATGGAGTGAGTCAAGAGGGTGGTTTCATCTCATGGAAACCACTCCATCAAAACCGTTGGGGGGAGGTGTGTGCCATGTGGAGGGCATGCACCCTCTTGGCTACACAAGGATGCTTAGGTGGAGACCATACATTTGCCAAAGGAGAGGTGGTGGTTTCATCTCATGGAAACCACCAAACCACCCAAGGAAAACAAACCAAAACCGTTGGGCATAAGGGGTGGTATGTTCCATGTGGAGGGCATGTACCCCCCTTGGCTAGACAAGGAGCTTAAATGAAGGACATGCTAGACCATCCATTGGTCAAAAGAGAGGTGGTGGTTCCATCTCATGGAAACCACCCAAACCACCAAAGGAACCCAAGCCAAAACCGTGGGAGGAGAGTGGTGTGTGCCATGTGGAGGGCATGCATCATCTTGTTTGGTCAAAGAGCCCATGGGGAAGACTCCACATTGATGAGGGTGGAGTCTAACCCAAGCAAACCCTAGACAAAGATGGGAAAAGAGACTTTTGATCTCATTCACCTCATCTCACTCTCTCCCTCTCTCTCAAGGCCGATCCCCCTCTCAAGACAAAGAAAGACTTAGAGAAATTTGGATCTCATCTCACTCTCCCTCTCTCAAGTTTGGTCGACCACTCATTGAACAAGAAAAGACCAAGGGATTTTCCATTATCTCCTCCTCTCCCTCTCTCAAACATTCACCAAGGCCGAACCATCTTCTTGGGGGTTTCATCTTAGATCCTCTCCCTCTCAAGGCCGAAGATCAAGAAGGAAGGAAGAAGAGGCTAAGGAAGGAGAAGATCGGAGGAGCAAGAAGGAATGAAAGAAACCGGAGGAGTCACGGAATCGGTAAGTATCACTTGACAAGATTTCATTAATTTGAAGGAGTTAAAGAAAACCATGGAATCCCATTTTTGGATTGGAGAGTTGGTCAAAATATTATGGGCCATGGATTTAAAATCCATCCAAGAAATGAGATAGAAAATGGACAAACCCTAATGGATAAGATAGGATATGTAAATGATGGAATATTAAGGACATTATGTATATATGGCTAAGGACCTCTTGCATGAACCATATAAGGATTATGATCATGGATCATGGGTTGGCCTTGCATGGCCGAACCCCAATTGTTATGGATATATGGAAAGGACCTCATGCATGTCTAAGATAAGGTTTATGATCAAGATCATGGTTTGGCCCTTGCATGGCCAAACCCTAGATTTCTATGTATATGGATCATGAGAGCTAAAAAGGATTTGGATGAGGTTCGGCCATGATGTATGGCCGAACCCCATCTAGGGATATAATCATAAGTAAATGATTTGAAGAGAAGATGATGAACCATAGGGTTCGGCAGTGGTATATGGCCGAACCCCATGGAGGTATATTAATGGTTTTAATGGTTTTAAAGGATGAAAATTATAGATGTATGTTAAGGATTTTAAAGGGTTTTAAAGGAGGGAAATAAGGAAGGAATGTTAATCATTTTAAATGGTATCAAGTGTTGTAAATGGTGAAGAACCATGGACCATGGGTTCGGCCATGTTGTACGGCCGAACCCCATTGAGGGGCTTTGTTTATGGGTCTAAAATGTCGTAAATGATTTTAAAGGGAGGATGAAAATGAACATCATGGGTTCGGCCATGTTGTATGGCCGAACCCCATGACCCATTTTATGGACATTATGGATCTATGCATGCATGTTTAAATGAATGAATGATTAAGCTAGGAAATGGAGGATTCATTTATGGATCTATGTTTGGTTATGAATCATTTATAGACCTAAGTATGGGTAAATAAATTAGGTGATTACCTATGGAAGGAAAGAATGGCCAATTGGTTAAAGGACCATGGGGTTCGGCCATGGTGTATGGCCGAACCCTATGGATCATGTTTTTGGATCTAGGTATGTATAAGTGACCTATGTGTATGATTGAATCATGGAAAATGTCTTATGGATTTAGAGCTTTCATTAAGGTAAATGATGAACTAATGGAATGATCTTGGACCCACATTTGATTAAAATGATGAGGATTAAAAAGGGACCCAAAACCAAATGAGTGAGGTTCGGCCATGTTGTATGGTCGAACCCCACTAAGGCATGTTTGTGGACTTGAGTATGGTTGGAAATCAAATGGAACATTGGATTGATTTGTTGATATGTAATAAGGTAACAGGATCTCAGAAGCGGTGCGCGATCTGTGATCGATCTTTGGACGGAAACCCAAGGACCGGGTATTTAGACATAGGTAGGATTCCTACCTCATTGAAAACCATGGATTATGTGTATATGATGTTGTACTTGAATTATTTGGTATCAATGGTATGTCTTAATGATGAGATTTTAATGCTATGATTTGTAATATTACATAGCATGTTTGCACTTGCATCTCATCCATGGTATGGGAGGGATCAATTGAAAGTAGTCCACGCTCCATTCGGATTTCCGATAAAGCAACCGTGGGGTGGAATCCACACTGATTCCAAGGGATGTATGTTTGAAATGTAACCGGAGATCCACACTCCGCCGGGGCGTCCGTATGGCATTTGTGGGGGTACCTTGATGTGCATTATCCATCAAGAGGGATGTATGATTGATTTGTAACAGGAGATCCATACTCCGTCGGGCCGTCCATAAGGCATTTGTGGGGGTACCTTGATGTGCATTATCCATCGAGAGGGATGTATGATTGTGGTTGTAACCGGAGTCCACGCTCCGTCGGGGCGACCGATAAACAAACGTGGGGATACCTTGATGTGCATTTTCCATCAAGAGGGATATTATGCGATGATGATATGGATGATGGGTGGGACTCATGGCATATGACACCCATGGCATGGCATTTACTTGTATGGTTTTGACATTAATTATATCTGTGTTTTTGCCATACTAATCCATGTGTTGACCCTACTCGGAGTACCTACTGGGCGCGTTGTCTAATACCCTACTTCTACCTTAGATGATGGCGCAGGAAATGGAGGAAATGAAGGAAGTGATCGGAGCCAAGCCTAGGAGCTTGGAGGAGCTAGATTGATTTATTTAAGTTTTATTTATGGGAATGTAATTTGAGTAATTAGCTCGTTGGAGTGTAATAACTTAGACTATTGCTATGGTTTGGACTTTACTTTTGGACACTCTAAGTTAAGGTATTATTAATTAAAGTGATGTACTTCCTTGCTATTTAATAATTGGTAGGATAGACTCTATTATAATTCCGCATTAAGTTTACATTCCGCTAGTCTAACTTGTTTATGTGTGAACCGTTTTAGTGGCTTAGTCCACACACACGTAGGGTTGGCCAGTTAAGGGTCGGGCTTTGGAAGCTCGGACTTAGCTCGCGTCATGACGTCCCGCTCTTTTGTCACTCTTTATAAAGAAAAAAAAAAAGTAGACTCTGATTTTTGGTATAGTGAAAAAGGGCGGGGCGTTACAGAGACATCTACAAGAAGAACACACATTTTGAAGAATTGTTAAGGCCCAAGGCAAGTGTTCTTTGTTTAATTTGTTTATCACTGTATGGTGGATTAGATCAGTGTAACTAAACCACTTTAAAAAATATGTGTCAAGGATTAGACCAAGGTAGTCGAACCTTTCAAAACTAAGTTGTAATGTTTGGGTGTGACTCCCATACATAGTGGATTTGGGATAGCCCTAGAGAGGGTGAGTCCAACAGTGGATGTAGGTTCAGGTGAACTGAACCACTATATATCATTGTGCATGTGTGGTTTGCTTTAATGGTTTGATTCATTTGTTTATCACTTGCACACACATTTATTCCGCTGCACATATTGTTAAATTGAGAAATTATTAAAAAGGGAAATAAAATCGGATCAGAGTAACGGATTTTCACTATTCACCCCCTTCTAGGGTCAATCGTATTGTTCTAGCAACCTTACAAAGGGAACTTTCATTTATAATTTGGTTTAATCATCTAATGGCACAAATTGGTGTGTGAATGTATGGACATTCATTGGCATTCAAAGGTGGATTGCAAATCTTGTTGTCTTGTAGACCTACATGCATCACAAGCACACACACTCTCATCCCACGAAGAAAATCTTATTGGGATGTATTATGTCTTTTCATGTCTTGATATGCTCTATCTTGGAAAATAATTTTTACATTGGAAATGAGTTGTTTGGAGAAATGCTTAAATAAGGAAAACCTTTCTTCTCCAAATGTATTTGGTTTGCATTCATGGTTTAAACCTCCAAATGTATTTTTTTTTTTTTGGAAAATGTCAAATGAGGTTTGAATGCAACCTAGTGAATGCACTTATGTTGTGGCTGTAACACCCCGGATTTCCTTAGCTTATAAAATTATTGGATTGCAATAATTGAATTTGAGGTTAAAAAGTTTAAATGGACATTAAATGGGCAAGGAAATGGGTCAATTACCCAATTAAGACCCAATGGGTCATGGGTGAGCTTGATTTTAAACTAATTGGATAAGTTTAGTTAAATTAGTTGAATTAGATAAATTAGTGCATTAAAGTCCACCTCATCAAGTGAGGTGGCATGTGAGTGATGTGGCATTGCCATGTGGCATACATGTCATCACATGGAAACCAGCTAAGCAAGGATGCCACATCATCAAGTGACATGGCCAAAGTGGGACCCAAGTGCCATGTGGTGACCAAGTCACCACATGCACGGTCGACAATGGCATGGGTTGACTTGGTCAACCACTTGTGAGTTCAAGTCTTGAATTAAGGTTTTTTGTTTGAGTTGAGAAGATGAAGGGATGAGATGGGGTAGCTTGTCTATGTACATTGTACTCAGACACTTGGAAACCCAAGGGTCTTCGTCTCAAGAGCCATGAAGCCAAGGGACTTATTGGTTAAGCCAAGGACCTCCTTGGTAGGCCAAGCCATTATGAGAAGATGAAAGGAAGAGTTTTAGTTTTAAAAACACACAACCAAAGGACTGGTCAAACCCCCTGGCCGATCCCTGCTCTTTGAGCAAGAGTTTTCTCTCCTCTTTCTCTACCCCCTTTACCTCCATACACTTGGAGACTTTGAAGAACAAAGAAAGGAGAAGAAGAATTAAGGAAGAAGAGACACGAAGGATCTGACCCAAAGTCAGCATATTGAATCTCTGATTCAGTCGACTAAAAGTATACTGGCCAAGCTTGTAAAGGATTTGGTTTTGTTTCAGCTGACTGAATCTTATGATTCAGTAGATTGAAAGTTTACGGGTCAAACACACATGGGATCTGTTGGTATTTTAGCCGACTAAATTTGTGATTCAGTCGACTGAAAGTATACTGGCTAAGTACATATGATATCTGGTTGTATTTCGGCCGACTGAATCTTATGATTCAGTCGACTGGAAGTGTACTTGCCAAGCATGTATGATATCTGATTGTATTTTAGCCGACTGAATCTTATGACTCAGTCGACTGAAAGTGTATTTGCCAAGCACATATGATATCTAGTTGTATTTCAGACGACTGAATCTATGATTCAATCGACTGAAAGTGTACTAGCCAAGCACGTATGATATTTGGTTGTATTTCAGCCAACTGAATCCTATGATTCAGTCGACTGAAAGATTACGGGTCAAATACAGATGGGATCTGATTGTGTTTCAGTCGACTGAATTAGAATGTTTTATTTTGGATTTTCTTCCAGTTGCCTCTGTTTATCTGGTAGGATGGAAGGGGTGATGAAATTAAAATGGAAAATCAAATTAATATATATGGTTGAATTTGATAAGGTAAAGAGGTTCGCAAAGGGATTGTGATTCGTCTCATGTGACCATTAGCGTTATCCTTGCAAGATAGTATATCGGACATTGGTAGGACTCCTACCTCATTGAGAACACTATGGAGTATAATATGATTGACTAATAAATTGTATATGTTATGAGTTGATTTTCAATTATATTATGTATTTTAAATGAAATGGCATTCTTGCATACATTACCTCATGCATGGCATGGGAGGGAACACATATGACCAGCAAGCCAAGTTCTGAACGGTCCGGACATAACTTGGGCTTGAGATTAGCTCATAAAAAGCTGTGTGAACTGTTGAGATTTGGGCGCATCCAGTTGATAGAAAAGGTACGGCGTAATTGGGCCAAAGAGCTCCTGGCAAGGTCCCGAAACCCTGCATAGAGGGAGGAGTCCACACTCCATCGGTAATCTAGATTAATTTATCGATGGGTATACAGTGCCCTGGTGGTTGCCGCCTCAAACATTATGGACATAATTGGCCAAGGAAACCATTGATTGATTTACGATTAGATTGAATATGGACATTGGGTGGGATTTCATTTGGCATTGACACCCATGACATGACACTTATGTTAGCATGATTATGATATGGACATCATGAATTGTTTTATTATTACAAGATGTTTTACAAATAAGACATTAATAATGTATATACCCTGGATTTATGTTAATTTAATATTACTCCTATGTGTACCACAACCCTAATTGGAATACATACTGGGCATGTTGACTAATGCCCTACTTCTACCCTATAACACCCCGCCCTTTTTCACTCGCCGAAAATCAGGGTTTTTTTTTTTAAATTAAAGAGTGAGAGAGCGGGAACGTCACGACGTGAGTTAAGTCCGAGTTTCCAAACTCGACCCTTAGCTGGCCAACGATACGTGTGCATGGACCAAGTCCACAAAAACAATTCACACGCTAACGATTAACTGCAGAAATATTATATGAATGGAAACCATCCATAAACAGGATATTATATGCAAGGAAGCAATCAATATAAATTAACTTAATCTCAAATAATCATTAATCAACCATGGCAAAATAAATCTAGTTATTACAAACCCAAATGCTAATTATCTCAATACATGGTTCCAAAATAAATTAAGCAAAATAAATAGAGTCTGCCCAAGCTCCTAAGCTTGGCTCTCTTCACGTCCGTTGTCCTTTCCATTTCCTATTCCAGCATTTAAAAGGTAGAAGTAGGGCGTTAGTCAATGCGCCCAGCAGGAATTCTAAACAGGGTCATACACATAAAAAACCAATGTAAAAATCAGAATAAGAGTATCACATTAGAAAACTATAAACATATTATAGTATTAAAATCAATGCATGATAAACATGTCCAAATCATGCTCATGTATACGTCAATGCCATGGGTGTTATATGCCAATGATCCCTCACCCAATCTCCATATCATCCCCATACAAGTCATATCAAGTGTTCCATAGCCAATTAATTCGACAGTACTTTGTAATGTACCACCAGGTCACTGAATAACTTCCCATGTATGTTGATCGGAAACTCCAAATGGAACGTGGACTCCTCCCCATGTATGTTAATCGAAATCATCGAATGGAGCATGGACTCCTCGCACATATGTCACTAGGAATCAGTATGGACTCCTCCCACTTATGCTAATCGGAATCACAGATGGAGCGTGGACTTCTCCCACATATGTCACTAAGAATCAGCATGTGCTCCTCCCACATATGCTAATCGGAATCACCGACGGAGCGTGGACTCCTCCCCATGTATGTTAATCGGAATCACCGAATGGAGCATGGACTCCTCCCCATGTATGTTAGTCAGAATCACCGAATGGAGCATGGACTCCTCCCACATATGTCACTAGGAATCAGTATGGACTCCTCCCGCGTATACTACTCGGAATCACCGATGGAGGGTGGACTCCTCCCCATGTATGTTAATCGGAATCACCGAATGGAGCATGGACTCCTCCCACATATGTCACTAGGAATTAGTATGGACTCCTCCCACGTATGCTAATCGGAATCATCGATGGAGCGTGGACTCCTCCCCATGTATGTTAATCGGAATCACCGAATGGAGCATGGACTCCTCCCTCATGTTCTCTCACATGCCATGCATGAGATCATGAATGCACAATTGTCCTTTTGTATCAAATACATATTTAATTGAAAAACAGTTCACAAAACATATTCCATTCATTTTAACCAAAATGATTCATCATGTTTGTAAATCAAACAAAAAACACATACATATATAGATCCCGATGCATTTCAATAAGGTAGAAATCCTACCAAATTTCAGTTTACTGTCCTTGCTGTTCCATGAAGATACCGTTAACCGATCACGTTAAAACTGATTTGCAAACACTTTGCGAATCTTCTCTCCCTTATTACATTTAGCACATATATAAATCAATTTGATGATCCATTTGATTTCCATTATTCCCTACATCATTCCAGACAGCACAATCTGTTCACAAACAACAACCTGTCCATGTCTGCTACCGGTCCCGCGGACGGTAGAAATGTAAGCGCCCAACCCTTTTTCACTCGCCGAAAATCAGAGTCTATTTTTTTTTTTTTGAAATACATAGTGAGAGAGAGCGGGACAACACGACGTGAGCTAAGTCCGAGCTTCCAAAGCCCGGTCCATAATTGGCCAACCATACGTGTGCATGACCGAGTCCACTAAAACAATTCACACGCTTAAGGTTATACTTGTGGAAATAAACATATTGCGGAATTGATATTTGATTACATAAACCAACCATAACATTTGCTTAGCAAAGGAGTCAATCACCCAAAATTTAATTGAATTTAATATCCGAAGGTAACGTCAAACCATAGCAAAATAATATCTAAGTTATTACAATCTCAAAATGCAATTAACTCAAACAAACTGTCCAAAACTAAAACTTAAAAATAAGCAATAACTGCCCAAGCTCCTTAGCTTGGCTCCTTTTGTTTCCATCGTCCGTTCCGTTCCCTGTACTATCATCTAAGGTAGAAGTAGGCGTTAGTCAAAACGCCCAGTAGGTATTCCGAGTAGGGTCAAACACATGGATTAGTATAAAAACAGAATAGATACATAATATCAAAATCGTGCTAAGTCAATGCCATGCCATGGGTGTCATATGCTATGATTTCCCACCCATCAACCATATCTCAAACACATAGATAATTCTCTTGATGAACAGGCCACATCAAGGTATTCATTGTCATGACTCCCCACGTATGCCTTATCCATCCCACTGAACGGAGCGTGGACTCCTCTTTCATTTCAAACATCATATACCATTTCTTAATCGGAATCAGTGCGGATCCCCCACGTTTGTTTATCGGATACCCAGAATGGAGCGTGGACTCCTCTCATATGTTCCCTCCCATGCCATACATGAGATGTGAGTGCAACATGCTATTTCACATTAAATTACATAATAGCCTTGAAATCCATTCTTAAAACATAAGCATTTTGATACAAAAAATAGATCATCAATCATGGAAAGAAAAACCATTGCATGTACATAATCCAAGTGTTTCAACAAGGTAGGTGTAATAGCCTGGATTTTCAATGCAATAATCATATTGGCTATTATCTATTTTAATTGTTAAAAATTAATATTTCTAGATGGAATGGATGTTAGATGGATAAGAATTGGGGCAATGGCCCAAGTATGGTCCAATGGATCATGGATAGGTAAATGTGGTCAATTGGATCAAGTGTCCAGTTGGGACCCAATGGGTCAAGATGAATTGATGATTAGGGTCAATGGGTAAGGAATTTACTTGATCGGGTCATGGACCCAATTAAGATCTAAAGGTATGGGGTCCACCTTATCAAGTGAGGTGGCAAGTGTAGGAGTTGATATCAAAGTGGGACCCAAGTCCACCTCATCAAGTGAGGTGGCGTGTGGACTAAGGTACATGTGGGGCTGGCCACCATGGTTGACTTGGTCAACCATGGGTGAGTTCATGGGTAAATTCAAGAAGATCAAGAGAATTGAGTTGAGTTAAATTATTTAATTAAAATCACTTAAGTTAGATGGAAATAAATCCAACTGCTTGAGTTAGGAGATTGAGTTTCATTTAAGTAAGGTGAGTTGAATGGGTGGTGAGTCACTTGGAAGTTGAAGAGATTAACTTAGTCAAAGGGGAGGTGGAGGGTTTCCATTGAGACACAAAAACATTGGAGAGGGTGTGTGTGCCAAGTGTAAGGCATGTGTCCTCTTGGTTAGCAAAGGGACAAAGGGGGAAGACTCCACATTGATGAGGGTGGTTGGGGAGCTTAGGGTTACAACCAAAACCCTAAGGCTCTCATCTCATTCACTCTCTCACTCTTTGGCCGACCCTCTCCAAGACAAGAAAACACTTAGGGTTTTTCCATCTCAACTCCTCTCCCTCTCACCAAAACCCTAGGGCCGACCCCTCTCCTTGAGACAAAAGAACTCAGAGTTCCCTCCCATTCTCTCCTCCTCTCCCTCTCTCAAACCTTCACCTAGGCCGAACCCTCGCTTAGGGTTTTCATCTTAAACCCTCTCCCTCTCAAGCAACACTCTTTGGCCGAAGATCAAGGAGGAAAAAGAAAAGACTAAGGAAGGAGAAGAACGGAGGAGCAAGACGGAATGAAAGAAAATGGAGGAGTCGAGGAATCAGTAAGTATTTCTTGACAAGATTTATTAATTAGAAAGAGGATAAGGGAACCATGGTTTCGGCTATGGAATGGCCGAAACCATGGGATATAGATTGAAAAGGGTTGGCCAAATGATTATATGCCATGGATTTAAAATCCATTCAAGAAACATCAATGTGATGGTTAAGTATTTGGAGTGACAAAACCCTAATCTTGCTAATGGGTAAGATAGATTATATGAATGAAGATTATTAAGGACTGTGTATCCATGATGACAACATGCATGGTTAAACATGACAAATGATCAAAGAACATGGTTCGGCCCTTGCATGGCCGAACCCTAATCTTGATATGCATAAGGACCATATGCATGTTCAATATAAAGAATGGAGAATGATCAAAGATCATGGTTTGGACCTTGCATGGCCAAACCCTAGATTTTATGTATAAGGACCATTAAGGAAAAAATGGATTGGATCCGAACCCCATCAAAGGATCTAATCATGGGTATGTAATCTTTAAGAGGAAATGATGAACCATAGGGTCCGGCCATGTTGTTTGGCCAAACCCCATGGAAGAATGTTGGTGATTTTAAATGGGTCCTAAATGATGAAAATGATGGAAGTATGTTTATGGATTTTTATACATTTTTCATGATGAACCATGGCTAATAAGCTAAGAAATAAATAGAGATGAAGAACCATGGGTTCGGCCATGTTGTATGGCCGAACCCCTTAGATCATGTTTGTGGGATCTAAGTATGTGTAAATGAACTAAGTGTATGATTAAACCCCATGGAGGGATTTTGTATGGATCTAATATGTTGTAAATGATTTAAGAAAGGAGAGGATGAAAAATGAGACATCATGGGTTCTGCCGTGTTGTATGTCCGAACCCCATGAATCATTTATGGACCATTTTTGGGACCCAAGTATGTGTAAATAAATGAAATGATTAACTATGAAAAGATGGCTAAGATGGGAGGTGATAAAAAAAAAATAAAGGACCATGGGTTCGGCCATGTTGTATGGCCGAATCCCATGAAGGACTTTTCATGAACCTAGGTGTATGATGAAGATGATATCTTTATGGATCTAGGTTGTTTTATCAAGTAAATGATTAACAATGGGATGTTTGATTTAAGACATAATAGAATGAATAATGGTTGACCATTGGTTAAAATAACAAGGACTAAAGGTGTAACGCCCGCCCCTTTTCATTGAAAATCAGAGTCTATTTTTTTTTAAAGTGACAAAGGGCACGGACGTCACGACGCGAGTTAAGTCCGAGCTTCTAAAGCCCGGCCCTTAACTGGCCAACCCTACGGGTGCGTGGAACGGAGTCCACAGAGAATAGTTCACCCGTAGAAGAAAGCTCACGGAAAGTTACATTAAATGCGAAAAGACATTACAGACTATCCTACCAATTTTTCTTTCTAGATAGCAGGGAAGATTTCATCATTTAATTACCAAAATGCCATAACATCATATGTCTACCACAAAATCCAAAACATAGCAATAAGTCTAAAATATTACATTTCCGACAAGCTAAACTATTTCAAATTACATTATCCAAAATAAACATTAGTAACTATCTAGCACGCCTTTCCAAGCTCCTTAGCTTGGTTCCCGTCTAGTCCTTCCGCTTCGCCACCTCCTGCGTCATCAGCTAGGGTAGAAGTAGGGCATTAGACAACGCGCCCAGTAGGACTCCGAGTAGGGCTGAAACATGGATTAATAATAACAAAGCATATAGAAAATATTATATCAAAATCATGCCATTTGGTACAATGTAATGCAATGGGTGTTTTATGTCATGAATCCCACCCATCAATCTCATCATCATTGTACAATGCTCCTTTTTCATCCATACATAATGTTCAAAATATAATCCATACCATCATCGTGCCATGACCCTCTTGATGGAAAAACCTCATCAAGATGTGATCCACACTAGGCATCCCCCTTGATGGAAGAACCATCATCAAGGTATAATAACACATAGTAACATTCTTGTTTGAATAACCTTATCAACATATCATAGAGCCCATAGTAACCTCCCTGATGAATCAAACACATCAGAATATCCCCATGGTTGTTTATCAGTCGCCTCGACGGAGCATGGACTCCGGTTTCATTTCATCCTTCCCCTGTCATATCCCTCCCATGCCATGCATGAGATGTAGATGCCATATGCCATGTAATGAATATAATAACAACCATGACATTTAAAAATCCCATCAATCAAACATATAACTTGATTATCAAAAGTAGATCAAGTAAAGCCTCAATAAACACAGCATAGCTTTAAAACCCATTTTAAACCAATCATATGCTTACCAGAATAAATCAAGTAAAAACCCCTACATAATACATAATTCAAAACCAATCTTAAAACAACCCATATAATTTCCAAAATAATTCAAAGAAACCATCACTCAATCCATGGCTTACAAAAAGGTTAGAATCCTACCGAATACCGACTAGCGTCCTTTCTCGCTTCCGTTCGATAAACCCGGTCGCCGATCACGCACCGCCTGCGATATCCAATACCTTATTACATACACATAATCAGTCCATATGAACAATCGGTCACTATTTAGGTTTTGTGGGTCCCACTTAATCCATTAAACATTTTAATTACATGAGTGTAAAATCAGCCTCCCAGGCTTTATTTCACCCTACATAATGCTATTACTTAGAATCCCTAAACCCATGATCATCTCCCATGGAGTTCTTCAGTTTAGCCATTATTTACAGTTTTGCCACTACCTCTTCTCCATGGCTAATCACTCATTCATCCATGCATGATTAAGTCCATAGATGATTCATAGATTTGGATCCATCAATGACCCATCACCCATATCTTAAAATCATTAAAGTCAACCACTTAATTTAACCTAAAGTCCATTACTTTAAACATGTACAAACACATTAACCTTAGGCCATAATGATCTACAATTGAGTCATTAAAATTCAGCCCTTTAAACTGAACCAAATCTCCATTGTCCTTGGTCTTGGTTACACATTAAATTCATCATAAGTCCCTCCATTGAGAGAACCTAAACCATACACTTGACTTCTCATTCCTTAATCACATTTCCATTACAACTAACAACACTAAAAATAGCCACTTAAACACTCTAATCCTCATTCATTTCTCACATACAGCATACCAAAATTATCCATAAGTTTACCCACAAATGGGTCATGGGTTCGGCCATACACCATGGCCAAACCCATGATGTTTTTTCCCATTTCTTTCTTTGGCCTATCTACACATTTGGACCCATTATAAGCCCTTCCATGAAGGGGCTTAACTTATACATTTAAATCACCATCCTTAATCACATTTAAATCCTTTTTACAACCATCATCAAACCATCATAAAACCATCATTTTCCCATTTTTTTGTACTCATTTAAAACTACCCTTACACCACCGTAGGGTTCAGCCATTCACCATGGCCGAACCCATGGTTCATGATCCAGTATTCCTTTATGCCATTTTAGACCACAACACAATTACATTCATCCATGAATTCCATCATAAAAACCTCTTCAAAAATTACATACATTTAATCATTAATAACATCAAAACCCTAAATCATTCTCCATGCTTCCATTCTTATAAACCCTAATAAAATACTCCATCATCTACCATTATTAAGGCCATCAACATCATTCACTTCTCCCATGCATTTCTTCATTTACCATCCCTTTAAACAATTTTCCAACATTTAATCATTAAAACCTAAAACCATATGTCATCCTCCAAAATTTTAACCCTAACACCCCATTAAAATTTCCTCAATTATTTACCATGGGGTTCAATCATTCATTCATGCTTCTTAATACCATAACAACCATTTACATTCCCCATAAATTTCCTCATTTACAATCCCTTAAAAAATTTACTACATTAACCATTAAAACCCTAAAATTACAAACTATCCTTCCATGATTTTTAAACCTTAAGATTCCATTAAATCTCCAAATTAGCTTACATGTCTTCCACTCCTTAAAACCTTAAAAAAAAAATCATACATTACCTATCACCCACCATGGGGTTCGGCCATGCTACATGGCCGAACCCTATGGCTCACAATTTCCTTCCAAATCTTTATAATTCCATGCTTAATAACTTAACTACATTACATTCCTTAGCCCATTTATTTTTCCTTAACCTAACCCTAATTTACCTATTAGGGTTTTGTCCACTTTTCATCCTTCAAATTGATGGATTTAAAACCTATGGCATAAAATCATTTGGCCACCATCAAATTTAACAAAAATGAATCCCAAATCTTAAACCCTAAAAATCCAAAATTTTTGTTTAAGAAATACTCACAATCCGTCTTCTCCTCCGACTTCCGCCACTCCCGTCGGCTTCCTTAGCCTCCTTTCTCCTTCCTCTTGATCTTTGGTCGGTCAAAATGCTTGATCAATGGTGAGAACCCCCAAGCTTGGGTTTGGCCATGATAGGGTTTGATTTGAGAGAGAAAAGGGAGGAGAGGATAAAGAGGTGACTAGCTTCCTTGGTCTTGAGGTGGAGGGCCCAAGCTTAACCCTTTCTTTTCTTCTTCTTTTCTTTTCTTCCAAATTTTCCTTTTTTTTTCTTTCCTTAGAGATGAGGGACGGCCATGAGAGAGTGGAAGAGAGGAAAAGAATGAAATGAGAGTGAAAAGAGAGGAAGAAAAGAAAAGGTAAGGCTTATCCTACTTGGTTTCTTAAATTACACTTTACATTAATTTCTTACCAACCAACAAGATATTTTCCATGCTTTATACTTTATGGTGGTTGGGATAAACACTACAAGCCAACGTTTTGGCCTTTGAAAATGAGGTGGTTTGGTCATTCAATTTTGACCATTTGACCACCTTTATGATTATTTAACCATTTAATTAATTAGATAATTAGGTTAATTAAATTCCCATTTTAACTTAATTCCATTTGTTTAAGTTCCTTCATGCATCCACCCATGGTCGACCAATTCAGCCATGGTGGCCGGCCCCACCAATCCTTGGTCCACATGCCACCTCATTTGATGAGGTGGAGGTGGGCCCCAATTGGCCATGTTACATAGGTCTAATTAATACTACTTAGGTGTTTAAAAATCAATTCAATCCACTTCCCTTATTGGATCACCATTGGGTCCATGGCCCAATTAAGTTCTCTCCTATCCATTTACCTTAGAGTTTGCATTATTTTGACCCATTATGTCCCAAATGGGTATTGGGCCCAATTTGACTACCCTGGCCCATTTGACCATCTTTGACCCTTTAAGTGACTTTAAATGCAATCCATAGTCCATTGGGCCCTAGTTGGGCCTTTGTCCAAATTTTAATTCATTTACCCTCTATTCCATCAATTTTCCCAATTTCCACCATTAAAAATAAATAATGACCACATATTTATTGAATTTAAAATCTCGGGCCATTACAAAAGGAGGGGTCAAAACCAAAAGGGTGAGGTTCGGCCATGTTGTATGGCCGAACCCCACTCATAGGTGATTGAGGACTTAAACATATTTCAGCCCTAAGGTATGGCCGAAACCCCTTGGGGGTCTTAACCTGGCTAAGGACGATAATCGTAGGTGGAAAATGAACATAGAATGATGGAAATCAAATGGGACATCAATTTAATTTGTTTATGTGTAATAAGGTAACGAGATTTTCACAAACGGGCGTACAATCGGTTTGACGCAATCAGTGAGCAGTTTTTGGAAGAAAACACAAGGACCCGATATTTGGATGTTGGTAGGATTCCGACCTTATTGAAAACCATGGAATATGTATATGTGATGATTTTACTTCTATGTGCAATGAATTATTTTGGTATCAAATGATATGTTTTAATGATGGGATTTTCATGCTATATGTGTAATATGGATAACATGTGTGCACTCATATCTCATGCATGGCATGGGAGGGAATCAAATGAGGGGACTCCACACTCCATTTGGATATCCGATAAACACACGTGGGGAGGGATTCGCACTAATTCCGGGTTATGATATTTGTAATGAAAATAGGAGTCCACTCTCCGTTCAGCGAGACCGACAGGGCATACGTGGGGAGTCATGACAATCCCTTGATGTGGATTATTCATCAAGAGGAATACTATGTGATGGTGATTTGGATGATGGGTGGGATTCATGGCATATGACACCCATTGCATGGCATTGACTTGCATGGTTTTGCTATTATATATATCTACGTAATTTTTATACTAATCCATGTGTTTGACCTTACTCAGAGTACCTACTGGGCGCGTTGTCTAACGCCCCTAGTTCTACCTTAAATGATGACACAGGAAATGAACGGAGCTAAGGACGCGATCAGAGCCAAGCTTAGGAGCTTGGATAATCTAGTTTCATTTTATTTAAGTTTATTCATGGACAATGTAATTTGAGTAGTTAGTATTTGGGACTGTAATAATTTAGACTATTTGCAATGGTTTGGATTTTAATTTTGGACATTTTAAGTTAAGATGATTATTATTAAGTGATAGACTTCCTTGCTATTTAAAATTGGATAGGATAGAACTCTATTATAATTCCGCACTATGTTTAATTTCGCATGTTTAGCCTTAGTACGTGTGAACCGTTTTAGTGGACTTAGTCCACGCACACGTATGGTTGGCCAATTAAGGGCCGGGCTTTGGAAGTTCGGACTTAGCTCGCGTCGTGACGTCCCGCTCTCTCTCATTCTTTCTTTATTTCAAAAAAAAAAAAAATAGACTCTGATTTTCGGCTAGTGAAAAAGGGTGGGATGTTACGGTAGGAATCTTACCCACGTCCAAGTATTGTATCCTTGATGTTTTCGTGAAGATATAAATCACCGATCACGCCAAAGCCGATCATACACTCGTTTGTGAAATCCCGTTACCTTAAATTAATTCCATCATATAAAATAGTCAAATTACTTATCCAATTAATTTAAATCATTCCATACATCCTTCCATTTAAACTTAACCAATTGGAAAAGGAAAATCATACAAAAACTTTACTTTTAGAATCAGTCGGGTACCCGTTCGCAGCCCATCCTGCGGATGAAAGAAACCCGTCCTACAGACAGTGACCCATCCTAGATGCATATCTCTCATCCACAAACAACACCATGTTATGTTTGTTACCCGTCCACAGACGGTGGAAATCCAAAATCAGTCCTCATTTGCTTGATGTTAGACTTAACCCTTCCTCTTAAAATTTGTTTCCTTATTCTTTAAAAACATTTTAAACATCATCTATATTCCATTCCTTGGTTGTTGGTCCTCAACACCTACCCATTCCTTGAATGGATACCGCCTCTTTGATCATTTATTCCAAAACATATTCCCTCTTCAAATGGATATCCACCTTCATTGCTTGCAACAGTTTACCAAATCCTATATTCCATAGCCGAAACCATGTTTTCCTTTAGCTTCTTTTAACCAATAAATCCTTGTTAAACACTACATACCTATTCCTCGTCTCCTCCGCTTCTTTAGGTCTGATCATGTTCCTCTGTCTTTCTCCTTCCTTATTCTTTGTTCTTCCTCCAAGTCTAGAGCAATGTGTGAGAGAGAGAGAGATGAAACCTCATTGTCCTTCAATGGAGCATTCAGCCAAGGTGTTGATTGAGAGAGGGAGAAAATGAGATGAAAATCTCTATAGATCGGCCAAGGTGGTGTAGTTTGAGAGAGGGAGAGAGAGAGATAGGAGTGGAGATGAGATTTCTTTTGCTCAAGAGGGAGGGAGAGAAGATCGGCCAAGGAGGGTTTTGGTGGGTGTGTCTTTTGTCAAGCCCTAGCCTCCCAACCACCCACATTAAGGTGTGGTCTTTCCCATGTGTCCCTTGGTCAACCAAGAAGATACATGGCTTACACTTGGGGCTTTGTCTTTCCCATGTGTCCCAACCAAGGAGACACATGGCTTACACTTGGGGCTTAGTCTTTCCCATGTGTCCCTTGGTCAATCAAGAAGATGCATGGCTTACACTTGGGGCTTTGCCTTGCCCATGTGTCCCTTGGTCAACGAAGAAGATGCATGGTTTACACTTGGGGCTTTGTCTTTCCCTTGTGTCCCAACCAAGGAGACACATGGCTTACACTTGGGGCTTGCTCTTTCCCATGTGTCCCAACCAAGGAGACACATGGCTTACACTTGGGGCTTGGTCTTTCCCATGTGTCCCAACCAAGGAGACACATGGCTTACAGTTGGGGCTTGGTTTTTCCCATTCAACTCAATCCCAATTCACTTGACTCACTTAATTTTCTTGAACTCATTTCCATATAACTCAAGTGATTTTAATTTCCAACTCAATATAATTCAACTCACCCCATTTGAACTCACCCATGGTTGACCAAGTCAACCATGGTAGCCGACCATGCATGTTACCTTAGACCACTCACCACCTCACTTGATGAGGTGGATTTGGGTCCCACTTGGCCATGCCACTTACATGCCACCTCACTTGATGAGGTGGATCCCATGTCTTGGGTCTTAATTGGGTACATGACCCGATTAAATCAATTCCTTACCCATGTACCTTAAACATCAATTCATCTTGACCCATTGGGTCCCAATTGGGTATTTGACCCAATTAACTATATTTACTGAATTAATTAGAATCAAACTCTATCCATGATCCGTTGGATCATAATTGGGCCATTGCCCCAATTCTTACCCATCTAACATTCATTCCATCTATAAATCTTAAATTTAACATTTAAAATAGATAATATCCAATATAATAATGCATTTGAAAATCCGAGATGTTACAATATTATCCTCTTTTGAAATTTTCATCCCGAAAATCGAGCGAAGTAGGGTTTAAAACAACTATATAAAAAGCTCAGGGTGAGCTGCTGTCATTTCTGATTCAAGTTCACAAGTGGCTTCCTCATTACCATGTCGATCCCATACCACCTTGACGAATTGAATAGCTCGGTTCCGTAACACCCTCTGTTCTTTCCCGATCACTTTGACCGGCCTTTCAACATAAGTCATGTCGCTTTGCACATCAACATTTTGCACATTCAGAACGTGCGAAGGATCAGGATTGTATTTCCTCAACATAGAAACGTGAAACACATTGTGTAAAGATGACAACTATGGAGGAAGTGCCAATTGATAAGCCACCTCCCCCACCCTCTTTTGGATTGGAACGGTCCCACAAATCTAGGCGACAATTTCCCTTTCTTCCCAAATCGCATTTGGCCCTTTCGTGGCGAGACTTTCAAGAATGCTAAGTCTTCCACTTCAAACTCAAGGAACCTCCTTCACTTGTCAGCGTAGCTTTTTTGACGACTCTGTGCAATGAGTAGATGCTGTCGTATTAACTTAATTTGTTCCGTGGTCTCTGCATCTAGCTCAGGTCCAATAAGTGCAGGCTCACTGGCCTTTGTCCAACACATTGGTGATCCACAAGGTCTACCATACAACGCCTCAAATGGAGCCATCTGGAGGCTTGCCTAGTAACTGTTGTTGTAAGAGAACTCAACCAGTGGTAAGTGATCCTCCCATCCACCTTTGAAGTCTAATATACATGCTCTCAGCATACCCTCCAATGTCTGTATTGTCCTCTTTGATTGACCATTAGTCTGTGGATGGAAAGCTTTGCTAATCAATAAATTCGTCCCCATAGCCGACTACATGCTCTGCCACACCCTGCCGGTGAATCGGCCATCTCTGTCGGACACAATAGTCCTGGGGATACCATGTAGCCTGATGATATCCTTGATATACCATCGTCCCAAAGTCTCAGATGAATTTGTCATCTTTATGGGAAAAAAGTGTGCAGACTTGGTCAATTGATCTACCACGACCCATATGTCCCCATTTCCACTCTGGCACTGGTAAGGGTTTGAGTAGTCCTGGTGGTTTCTGATGTTCAGTCTTGACCTGCTAACAAGTCAGGCAATGAGTAACAAACTCTGCCACATCTCATTTAAGTCCATGCCACCAATAGTGTCTCTTCAGATCATGATACATCTTGGTGCTACCTGGATGAATAGAGAGTTTGGTTTGGTGTGCCTCGATCAATAACTCTCTTCTGCAACTTTGAGGTTCATATGTCCAGCCTCGGTCCTGGTCATAATTCCCATTCCGGTACAACCTCACCAGTAGACATTTTAGCCCATATCTCTTCTATTTTGGGATCTGTCCGTTGTTCCTGTTCAATCTTGGAAACCATGTTGGATCGTATGATCAGATTATACATACTCCCATGATTCTTGATGCACAAATTGAACTCTCGAATGGTATTCAGCATTTCCCATTCCTTCATAATCAAACTGGCCACTATTGCATGTGATATGCGACTGAGGCATCCGCCACCTTGTTTGCCTTGCCTGGATGATATTGAAGTGCAAACTCATAGTCTTGCAGATATTCCATCCATCTGCGCTGCCTCATATTAAGTTCCTTCTGATCAAACAGATATTTCAAACTTTTGTGATCTAAAAATATCTCAAACTTCTCGCCATAGAGATAGTGTCTCCAGCTTTTGAGAGCGAAGACCACTGCGGCTAATTCCAGATCATGTATGGGATAGTGGCATTCATGAATTTTCAATTGCCTTGAACCATAAGCCACTACGTGATGACTTTGGGCAAGAGAACACCCAAGTGCTTCACCTGAAGGATCACAATATACTTCATAGCCCTTCTCTCCGGCAAAATCAGGATAGGTACAGTCGTAAGCCTCTCCTTCAGTTCTTCGAATCTTTGGTTGCATACAGCAAACCATTCAAATTTGACTCCTTTCTGAGTGAGTCGAGTAAGTGAGATGCAATCTTGGAGAAGTCCATAATAAACTTCCTATAATAACCAGCCAATCCCAGAAAGCTGCGGATTTCGGTCACATTCCTTGGAGCTTTCCAGTCTCTAACTGTTGCCACTTTAGCCGGGTCCACGACTATTCCTTCCGCTGATATGAGATGTCCTAAGAAGTTAAACTCAGATAGCCAGAATTCGCACTTGCTTGCTTTGGCATACAACTGATTCTTCTTCAGGGTGTCCAGAACCATCCGCAAATGTTCAGCATGCTCCCCCCCCCCCCCCCCCCCCCCCCCCCGACTTTTAGAATAAATCAGAATGTTGTCAATGAAAACAATTACAAATTTGTCCAAGTAAAGGACGAAAGATCATGTTCATCAAGTCCATGAATACAGCTGGTGCATTGGTGAGTCCAAACGGCATGACAACATATTCATATAGTCCATACCGAGTTCTGAAGGCCGTCTTCTCTATGTCTTCATCTCAGACACGGATTTGATGGTAGCCTGACATCAGATCAATCTTGGAGCAATGACTGGAACCTCGTAGTTGATTGAATAGATCAGCAATTCTGGGTAGAGAATATTTGTTTCTGACTGTCAGCTGATTCAACTTCTGATAATCTACACACATCCAAAGTGTACCATCCTTCTTCTTCACAAATAATATCGGTGCTCTCCAAGATGATGTGCTATTCCGGATGCATCCTAGTCTGAGCAATTCATCAATTTGCTTCTTTAGCTCCGACATCTCAGCTGGGGCCATCCGGTAATGCGGCAATGACACTGGAGCATTGCCAGGGTATATCTTAATCTCAAAATCAATCTCCCTCTTTGGTGGCAACCTAGGGAGTTCTGTTGGAAATACCTTTGCATAGTCTTTCACTACTGCAGGTAGTTCAGCCATTGGCGTCTTGTCAAGCCTGATGCTATTTAAAACAAAATGGTTCAATTTTTCATGCAGTCTCTTGGTCATAGGAATGCTCTGTTTGTCGGCATACACTGTAACGCCTGCCCCTTTTCACCAAAATCAGAGTCTATTTTTTTTTTTGAAGTAAGGAGTGACAAAGGGCACAAGACGTCACGACACGAGTTAAATCCGAGCTTCTAAAGCCCGGCCCTTAACTGGCCAACCCTACGTGCGCGTGGAACAAAGTCCACGAGAACGGTTCACACGTAGACGTAAGCTCGCGGAATATAACTTAATGCGGAACATTATAATAGAGACTATCCTACCAGTTTTAGATAGCAAGGAAGTACGGCGCTTAAAATACTAAAATACCCCTAAATTCATAATTATATCTCAAAGTGATAATGTGCAAAGTAAAGACCAAACCATAGTAAGAAATCTACATTATTATAGTCCAACGAGCTAAGTTACTCAAATTACATTTCCAAAATAAAACTTAAATAAACTAAGTAGCTCGCTTCCCCAAGCTCCTAAGCTTGGCTCCCGTCTCGTCCTTTTTTTCCGCCATCTCCTGCGTCATCAGCTAGGGTAGAAGTAGGGCGTTAGACAAAGCGCCCAGTAGGACTCCGGGTAGGGCTAACACATGGATTAATGATAACAAACACATAGGTAATAATGTAGTGAAAACCATAAAATGAATGCAATGCCATGGGTGTCTTATGTCATGTGTCCCACCCATCATCCATACCATCATGATGCCATATCCCCCTTGATGGAAAAACCTCATCAAGATATCCCCATGTTTGCTTCTCGGTCACCCCGACGGAGCATGGACTCCGGTTATAGCACATCAGGCTATCCCCATGTTTGCTTCTCGGTCGCCCCGACGAAGCATGGACTCCGGTTATAGCATATCAAGCTATCCCCATATTTGCTTCTCGGTCGCCCCGACGGAGCATGGACTCCTGTTTCATTATTTTCCCGCCCATGCCATGCATGAGATGTAATTGCAATATGCTATATAGTATTTAAATCATTGTAAATGCAATATGCCATATAATATTTAAATCATAGCCATAAAAACCCATCATAAACATATCTCCTGATTACCAAAATAAATTAGAACATCCATACACACATAATCCACGGCTTACAATAAGGTTGGAATCCTACCGAATACCAACTAGTGTCCTTTTTCGTTTCCGTCCGATAATCCGGTCACCGATACGCGCACCGCATGCGACGTCCGATACCTTATTACATATTAATAGTCAGTCCATGTTTTATCATATCTAAGTCCATTATCCAAGCCTTAGTGGGGTTCGGCCATATACCATGGCCGAACCTCATTATGTAGTTCTGTGGGTCCCATTTAATCTATCAAATATTTAAATCCCATGAGTCTAAAAACCAGCCACCATAGGCTTCATTTAACCATACATAAGGTCATCTTTAAACACATTCAGGTCCATGATCATCCCCCATGGGGTTCGGCCATGTACCATGGCCGAACCCATGGTTCTTCATTTTGGCCAATATTTACGGTTTTGCCACTACCTCTTTTCCATGACTAATCACTCATTCATCCATGCATAATTAAGTCCATAACTGATCATAAACTTAGATCCCTTAGTGCCTCATTTAATCATGCCACAAAACCATTAAAAACAACCCTTTTTCTTAACTTAAACCTCATTAATTAAGACACATACATAACCCCATACTTAGCCCATCACATGGCTCATAAATTGGGTCATGGGTTCGGCCATACACCATGGCCGAACCCATGATGTCTTTTTTCTTATTTTTTTCCATGGACCCATTTCCCTCATTTAGCTCCACCATAAGCTCCACCATGAGGAGGTTCACACCATGCATTTAAATCACCAATCTTTGATCATCAATTTGGTACATTTTGGTCCATCAAAACTACCAACACATCCCCCATTATTTTTCCATCATTTACACTCATCATCATTACACATACATCACCATAGTGTAATAGCCCGAATTTTTAAATCAACATATATATGGCATTTATTTATTTTAATAATGGAAAAATAGGAATTTTCATGTTATGGATGTGAAATGGATCAAATTTTGGGGCAAAGGCCCAAGTATAGTCCAATGGACCATGGATTGGATGGAATTCATTTAATTGGTCAATGATGATTAATTAGGTCAAGAATGGTCAAATTGGGTCAAATACCCATTTGGGACCCAATGGGTCAAAATAGATAAGCCCTAAGGTAAATGGACAGGAGGGAATTTAATTGGGCCATGGGCCATGGTTATCCAATAAGAAGAATGGATTGCATTGGAAATTAAGTCATCTAAGTTAATATAATTGGACCTAAGTGACATGGCCAAATGGGACCCACCTCCACCTCACCAAGTGAGGTGGCGTGTGGACCAAGAATTGGTGGGGCCGGCCACCATGGTTGACTTGGTCAACCATGGGTGGATTTCATGGAGGGAATTTAATGAAATTAATTTAAGTGGAAATTAATTAACTTAATTTAATGATCAAATTAATTAAGTTGACTAAGCTAATCTAGTCATGGTCAAATGGTCAAAACCACTCTAAGAAACACAAACCACCCAAACAAACACAAAATAAACCATGTGCTTAAAGGTGGTGGTTTTATCCCAACCACCACCATTAAACACATTAACCCATGTGTGGTATGTGGGGGACCTAATGATGAGTTAGCAACCAAATGAGATGTTTTCATCTGATTCTTCAAACCTCTCCACCGTTTCACTCTCTTTCTTACTCTCAAAAAACGTCCCTTACCCAAGGAAAAGAAAAGAGGAAAGCTAAGAAGAGAAGAAGAAAAGAAAAGAGAAGAAAGAAATCCAAGCAAACCAAAAGGGGAGGGAAAGGTCTAGGGTTCTCATCACTTGTCATCTCATTCTCTCCCTCACTCCCTCTCCCAAAACCGTCCCCTCTCTTCCAAGGATAGCACAAGAAGAAGAAGAGAAAAAGACTTAGAGAAGAAGAAGGAGAAAGGCTAAGGAGATCAAGAGGAGAAAGAAAGTCGGAGGAGCCGACCGGATTATAAGTATTTCTTAAACAAGAGGTTACATTTTTTTTTAAGATTTAAAAAGAGGTCATGAAATCCATTTTCCTTGGATTGGATGGTGGCCAAAAACATCTTGGGCCTTGGATTTAAAATCCATCCAAAAGATGTAGTGAAAAATGGATAAAATGGGAGAGATTGATTAAGAAAAATAAATGGACATAAAGGACATTATGTATTAAAATTTATTTAAGCATGGATATATGTGATGTTTGAATGAATGATGGAGGTAATTAAGTGATTTAATAAGATTATGAAGAATGGAAGCCATGGAGGATGATTTAGGGTTTTAAGTTTTTATTGATTTAATGTGGGTAATTTTAAAAGGATTTTTATGAGAAAAAAAGAAAAAGAAAAATCATGGGAAATATTGATATTAATGGCCTAAAAGGCATGGATGGAATGAACCATGAATCCTATGGTGGTGTAATGATGGTTGTAAATGGGTTTAAAAGGATGAAAAATATGGAGTAGGTGTTATTAAATTGGAGGCTTAAAAGGATCAAATGGTTGTAATTTTAAAGGGATCTTAGTGAAGAAAAGCATGGTAGGTTTTTAAATGATTTTTAATGGGGTTTTAGTGAATGGAAACCATGGAATATGATTCATGATTTTTAAGATTTTAAATGATTAAATGTAAGTAATTTTGAAAGGGGTTTTTATGATGAAATTCATGGAAGAGGTAAATGGTTTGTATGGCCGAACCCTAGGGTGTTGTGTTGTAAATTTAAATGGATTTTTTTTTTAGTATGGCATGTAATGTTTTAAAAGGGCTGATTTTTGATAATTTTGTAACATAGTTAATGGTCATTAATGGATCTAAGTAGGTGGATCAATTATGGACTTAATTATGCATGGATTAAATGAATGATAATCATGGAAAGGAAGAGTGGCAAAATGGTAAATATTGGCCAAATTCAAGAACAACATGGGAGGATGACCATGGACTTGAGTATGTTCAAAAATGATCTTATGGTAATGGAATTAATGGACCTTAAGTATGGTTAATATTGAACCACTTGTAGGTCATGTTATGGGCTAAAATTAGAATTATGTAGGTAATTACATAAATGGAAAATTAAATGAGTTAAGGACTGATTTGTTAAATGAATATATCATGGTCAATGGAACGTTAAGGGATCCAAGATTATGGATCAATTATGGGCTAAGTATGGGGTTTTACATGTGTTTAAATAAATAAGGATTAGCTCAATTAAATGGCTAATTTTAATGATCATATGACATGGTTAATGGGACATTAATGGATCTAAGTTTGTGATCAGTTAGGGACTTAATCATGGATAAAATATGGACTGATTTGGTAATGTATAATAAGGTATCGGGACATCGCAAACGGTGCGCGATCGGCGACCGGATTTATCGGACGAAAACGCAAAGGGACGCTAGTCGGTATTCGGTAGGATTCCTACCTTTTTGTAAGCCGTGGATTATGTGTATGTGATGGTTTCCGTATTTTATTTCGGTAATTATATGATCTATTTTAAGATGGGCTTTAAATGCTATGGATTATATTTTAAATGCTATGGTTTATATGTTAAATGCTATGGATTATATTTTAAATGCTATGGTTTATATGTTAAATGCTATGGAATATATGTTAAATGCTATGGCTTATATTTCCAATGCTATGGATTATATGTATTAAAGATATGAATTATATATATCTATACTACATAGCATAATGCACTTACATCTCATGCATGGCATGGGCAGGAAAATAAAGGAACCGGAGTCCATGCTCCGTCGGGGCCACCGAGAACAGACATGGGGATAGCCTGATAGGCCATAACCGGAGTCCATGCTCCGTCGGGGCAACCGAGAACAGACATGGGGATAGCCTGATAGGCCATAATCGGAGTCCATGCTCCTTCGGGGCGACCGAGAACAGACATGGGGATAGCCTGATAGGCTATAACCAGAGTCCATGCTCCGTCGGGGCGACCAAGAAGCAAACATGGGGACGCTTTGACGAGGTTTTGCCGTCAAGGGGGATATGACATTTATGATGATATAGATGATGGGTGGGACACATGACATAGACACCCATGGCATGGCATTCATCATATGGTTTTATTATATTGTTATCAGTATGCTTGTTTTCACTAATCCATGTGCTAGCCTACTCGGAGTCCTACTAGGCACGTTGTCTAACGCCCTACTTCTACCCTAGCTGATGACGCAGGAGACGGCGGGAACGGTGGACGCGACTGGAGCCAAGCTTAGGAGCTTGGGAAAGCGGATACTTAGCTTTATTTAAGTTTTATTTTGGAAATGTAATTTAAGTAGCTTAGTTTGTCGGTTTGTAATAATTACGGTTTCTTGCTATGGTTTGGACTGTACTCTGGACGTTATCATTTTGAGATATGATTATGAACATAGGGGTATTTTAGTAATTTAATGATGTATCTTCCCTTCTGTCTAAAACTGGTAGGATAGTCTCTATTATAATGTTCCGCATATAATTACATTCCGCGAGCTTACTTCCTATGCGTGAACCGTTCTCGTGGACTTAGTTCCGCGCAAGCGTAGGGTTGGCCAGTTAAGGGCCGGGCTTTAGAAGCTCGGACTTAACTCGCGTCCTGACGTCCGCACCCGTTGTCACTTCTTAATTAAAAAAAAAATAGACTCTGATTTCGGTGAAAATGGGGTAGGCGTTACACATAGGGTTCAAAAGCATTCCCTCCATAAAATCTCTCCATGGTTTTATCTTTAAAACATTATTTTCACCTTTAAAACCTTATAAACTATGCTTAAAAATCCATTTCAAACCATCATCATTCTTAATCATTCTTCCCTCTTCTTACACCCTTTAAATTTACAAACACATCACCCTTTTAAGCCTCCAAATTATTAATACATTACTCCATATTTTCCATCCTTCTAAACCCATTAAAAACCACGATCACATCACCATAGGGTTCGGCCATACACCATGGCCGAACCCATGGTTCATGGTCCATTATTCCATTCATGCCTTTTGAGGCCATAAACACCATTCACATCTCCCGTGAATTTCCTTATTTAAGATGTAATGACCCAGAATTTGTGAATCAGTATGTCTGTGGTTATTATTTATTTTAATGATGGAAATTGAGAATTTTAATGGAATAAATGTTAAGTGAATCAAAATTTGGGCAAAGGCCCAAGTATGGTCCAATGGACCATGGGTTGGATGAAATTCATTTAATTGGTCAATAATGATTAATGTGATGGCCCGAAATTTGTAAATCAAAATATATGTGGTTATTGTTCGTTCTAATGGTGGAAATGGGAAATCTAATGGAATAGAGGGTAAATGGATCAAGATATGGACAAAGGCCCAACTAGGGCCCAATGGACTATGGATTGGATTTAAGTTTACTTAAAGGGTCAAAGATGGTCAAATGGGCCAAGGATGGTCAAATTGGGCCCAATACCCAATTGGGACCCAATGGATCGAGATGATGTAAGCTTTAAGGTAAATGGATAAGATGGAAATGTAATTGGGCCATGGGCCCAATGGTGATCCATTTAGAATGAATTCAATGAAATTTAAATCACCTAAGTTAATTTAGAATTAAACCAAGGTGATGTGGCCAAGTGGGACCCACCTCCACCTCACCAAGTGAGGTGGCGTGTGGACCCAAGCGTTGGTGGGGCCGACCACCATGGTGGAATTAGTCAATTATGGGTGGAAGTATGAAGGAAATTTAAAGAGGTAGAATTAGGGTAAGTGGAAATAAATTAACCTAAATTAATAATTTAATTAATCAAGTGATTAAGTTAAGTAAATGGGGTTAAATTGGTCAAATGGGAGACTAAGCTACCCCACCTCAAATGTAAAACACGTTGGACTTGGTGGTGGTTATCTAAACCACCACCATAAAGCAAAATAAATATCTTGTATTGGTTGGTGGAGTAATTAATGTAAAGTGTGGTTAGGTCACCAAATGGGGATAAGCTTTGATTTCTTTTCTCATTTCTTATCCTCTCTTCATTTTTACTCTCTTCATTTTTACATTCTCCATTGCCGTCCCATGCTCCAAGTGAAGGAGAGAAAGAGAGCTAAGGAGAAGAGAAGAGAAGGAGAGAAGAAAAAAAATGGAAATTTAAGCAAAATCACTCTAAGATCAAGGTTATCATCTCCCCTCTCATCATCTTTCCCTCTCCATCTCTCAATACAAACCCTAACTTGGCCGATCCTAAGGTTGGGGTTTGTCACCATTGATCAAACATCTTGACCTACCAAAGATCAAGAGGAAGGAGAGAGGAGGCTAAGGAAACCGATGGGAGCGGCGGAAGTCGGAGGAGACGACGGATTGTGAGTATTTCTTAAACAAGAAATTTTGGATTTTTAGGGTTTAAGAATTGGGATTTATTTTGTGAATTTAATGGTGGTTAGATAATTCTATGCCATGAAGTTTAAATCCATCAAATGGAAGGGTGAAAGATGGAGAAAAAAAACCCTAAATGGGTAAATTAGGGTTAGGGTAAGAAAAGAAATAAATGGATTATGTGCATTTTGTAATTTAGTAAATTAAGCATGGAATTGGGTGATTGGAAGAAAATCATGGGCCATAGGGTTCGGCCATGTAGCATGGCCGAACCCCATGGTGGGTGATTAGGGGTTTTGATGTAATTGGTTAGGGTTTTAAGAATGGAAGACAATGAGGGTTTTTAGTTAATGAAAATTAGGGTTTTTAATGAAGGAATGTGGGTAAGTTTAAAAATGGTTTATGATAAAAAAATGCAAAGGGGTTTTATGGCTTTGAAATGCATGGATGGAATGAATCTTGAACCATGGGTTCGGCCATGGTATATGGCCGAACCTTATGGTGATGAAATGGTGATCAAATGATGGGTTTAAAGGATAGAAAAGATGGATTTAATATTTTGGTGAATGTAGGTATTTTGGAGCAATGAATGATGGATCATGAGCCATGGGTTCGGCCATGGTGTATGGCCGAACCCTATGGTGATCAAATGATAGAATGAAAGGTCGTGAATAATGGAAAATAAATGGGAATGTTAGTAGTTTTGATGAACCCAAGAGATGAGACAATGTTGATTAAATGAGTGATTTAAATGAATGGTGAAATCCCCATATGGAGGGACTGTGATAAATTCAAATGTGAACAATGGACCCAAAGAAAAAAATGGGAAAAGGACACCATGGGTTCGGCCATGGTGCATGGCCGAACCCATGGCCCATTTATGAGTCTTTTGATGGGTTAGGTTGGATTATGAATGTGTTTCGATTGATTGGGATTTGGTTAAGTTAAGGACTTATCTTTAATGAGTTCATGTTATGGTTGATAGACCACTAATAGATCTAAGTTATGAATCAATTTTTAGACTTAATCATGCCTAAATAAATGAGTAATTAATCATGTAAAAGAGTAGTGGCAAAAATGGTAAATATTGGCTTAAATTGAAGAAAACCACTAAGATATGATTTATGGGCTTAGAAACGGTTAAAACTTGGACTGATTTAGTAATTTAAAAAGGTATCGGATAGCGTAAGCGGTATGTGGATCGGCGACCGGGTCTATCGGGCGGAAACGGAAGAAAGAACGCTAGTCGGTATTTGGTAGGATTCTAACCTTTTTGTAAGCCATGGATTGAGTGATGGTTTCTTTGAATTATTTTGGAAATTAGATGGGTTGTTTTAAGATTGGTTTTGAATTATGTATTATGTAGGGGTTTTTACTTGACTTATTCTGGTAAGCCTATGAGTGGTTTAAAATGGGTTTTAAGGCTATGATGTGATTATTGAGGCTTTGCTTGATCTATTTTTATAATCAAGTTATATGTTGTATTGATGGGATTTTTTTTAAATGTCATGGTTTGTTATTATATTCATTACATGGCATATGACATCTACATCTCATGCATGGCATGGGAGGGATATGGCATGAGAAGGATGAAATGAAACCGGAACCCATGCTCCGTTGGGGCGACCGATAAACAGGCATGGGGACATTATGATGTGTTTGACTCATCAGGGATGATGTATGGATTATTATACCTTGATGATGGTTTTTCCATCAAGGGGAATATTGTATTTGTGGCTACACCTTGACGAGGCCTTACCGTCAAGGGGGATATGGCATCGGGATAGTAAGGATGATGGGTGGCATTCATAACACAGACACCCATGGCATGGCATTCATTCTATGGCTTTCGTTATGTATTATCTATATGCTTTGTTATCACTAATCCATGTGTTAGCCCTACTCGGAGTCCTACTGGGCGAGTTGTCTAACGCCCTACTTCTACCCTAGCTGATGACGCAGGAGATGGCGAAGCGGAAGGACGAGACGGGAGCCAAGCTGAGGAGCTTGGAAAGGCGTGCTAGATAGTTTACTAATGTTTATTTTGGATAATGTAATTTGAAATAGTTTAGCTTGTCGGAAATGTAATATTTTAGACTTATCTTGGATTTTGTGGTAGACGTATGATGTTATGGCATTTTGGTAATTAAATGATGAAATCTTCGCTGCTATCTAGAAAAATTGGTAGGATGGTATCTAATTGTCATTCCGCATTTAATGTATTATTCCTCGAGCTTACTTCTACGGGTGAACCATTCTTCGTGGACTCCGTTCCACGCACCCGTAGGGTTGGCCAGTTAAGGGCCGGGCTTTAGAAGCTCGGACTTAACTCGCGTCGGGACGTCTGCGCCCTTTGTCACTTCTAAAAAGAAAAAAAAAAATAGACTCGGATTTCGGTGAAAAGGGCGAACGTTACATAAGATCACTACATTTAATCATTCAAAACCTCTAAAACCATTAATCATATTCCATGGTTTCCATTCTTTAAGAACCCCATTAAATCACATATATCCATGCTTACAACAATTTTTAATACCAATGTCCTTAATGCATCTATTTATTTTTTCTCAATCTCTCCTTCCCATTTTGTCCATTTCTCATTCATCTTTTGGATGGATTTTAAATCCAAGGCCCATGACATTTTTGGCCACCATCTAAGAAATGGATTCCATTTTTAAACCATAAAAACCTAATATCTTGTTTAGAGATACTTACAATCCGACGGCTCCTCCGACTTTCTTTGCTCCTTTTGGATTCCTTGGCCTCCTTTCTTCTTCTTCTCCTTTGTCGGTCGGCCAAGATGCTTGATCAAGATAAAAACATCAAAGTGTGGGTTCGGCCAACATGGGGTGTGTTTGAGAGAGGGAAAGGAGGAGATGGTGAGAAAGAAGATACTAGGTCTTTATCTTGGAGTGGTGGCTTATGCTTGCACTTTTCTCTCCTTAGTTTTCCTCTTATTTTCTCCTTGGGTATGAGGGACGGCAATGAGAGAGCAAGAGAGGGAGAGAGTGAAAGAGTTAGATTGAAAAAGATGGAGAAAAGGGATAAGATTCTTCTCATTTGGTTGAGTGACTTACACTCCACCATTTAATTCCCACCAACCAAGCATGGGCTTTAATGGTGGTGGTTGGGATAAAACCCCCACTTAAGCCAACGGTTTTGGCCTCTTAGGATGAGGTGGTTTGGTCTTCCATTTGACCATTTGACCATCCCTTGATTAGCTTAATTAATTAATTAATTGGATCATTAGATTAATTAATTCCCATTTAATTTAATTCCATTCCCTTAAATTCCCTCCATGTGTCCACCCATGGTTGACCAATTCAACCATGGTGGCCGGCCCCACCAATCCTTGGTCCACACGCCACCTCACTTGGTGAGGTGGAGGTGGGTCCCATTAGGCCATGTCACCTTGGTCTAAATAAAATTAACTTAGGTGATTTTCACATTAATTAATTCAATCCCTTCCAACTAATTGGATCTCCATTGGGCCCATGGCCCAATTAAATTTATTTCCTACCTACTTACCTTAAAGCTTAAATTATCTTGACCCATTGGGTCCCAAATGGGTATTGGGCCCAATTTGACCATCATTGACCACTTAAATGAATTTAATCCAATCCATGGTCCATTGGGCCATACTTGGGCCTTTGTCCAAATTTTGATCCATTTACCATCTATTCTATTAAATTTTTCAATCTCCATCATTAAAACAAATAATAGCCACATATTCATTGATTTAAAAATTCTGGGCTATTACATACACTACATATCGCTTTCCCTCGGCTGACCAAAATATCACCCTGAGGAGGTGGCAATCAATGCTGGCCTAGAAGTTAGCCAACCAATCAATGCCAAAAATGATATCGTACTCTGTCATTTCGAGTACCAGATAATTGAACTCAAATGCGAGTCCAACAAGTTCAGTGTTTACCAATGTGCATATCAGTCCCAGTGATGTGTCTCCAACAGGGGATACAATAGTAAGTGCAGTGGACAGTTGTTGTACTAGAGTGCCAGTAGCAGGTATGAAAGCAGCGGATACAAAGGAGTGGGTTGCTCCTGAATAAATAATACACAAGCATAGGAACTACCAACTACTGTCATACCTTGAATCACTGAGTGATCAACTGTCTCTGGAGGAGGAGCCAAAGTATACAGTCGTCCAAATCCTGTCGGAACAGGTGCCCGTCCTGTCTGGTTATATGCTCTGGATGCTTGTGAATGAGCTGGTCGAGCTGGAGGACGAAATGAACCCCTGGAGTGAGAATGTCTATTGTTCTGCGGAACTCCCTCTTGAAATGGCCCTGCTGGCCACACTGAAAACAGATGCTCACACCTTGAGGAACCTGAGAGACGGATACTGATGTGGAGGACTGATTGGGACGAAAGTCTCCGGTTGACCTAGTAGAAGGTGATGGTCTCCCAAAGTTGGGTTAGAATCTCTTTTTTGGGCGAAAAACACTTCCTCCGCTTTGGCCTCGGCAGTTGTCCACAAACCGAACTGTCTCTGCTAGCTCTTGCTCAGCTATGGTAGCTCGACCAACCACTTTCGCCAACGTAGGTGACTTGAAGGTAGTCACTTTGACCCTGATGCTTGGTCGAAGGCCCTGCTCAAATTTATGAGCGCTCCTGTATTCTGTGTCCACCATGTATAAAGCAAAACATGAGAGACGGAGAAACTCCTGATGATACTCAGCCACAGTCATGGTGCCCTGTACCAAAGATATGAACGCTTGTGTCTGGTGCTCCTTCTCCTCTTCTGGAAAATAGTGATCCATGAACATTGCAGAAAACTAGTCCCATGTCATCTCAGTTCTTTCCCCTGCTGGAATCTGTGCCCGTTGTCGTTCAATCACTTCCCACCACTTGCCGGCATCATCGATCAACTCTGAAGTAGCCAGCAGTATTCTATCTTCATTACTGGTGATCTTCAGTAATGTCCAGATCTTGGTGATATTTCTTAACCAATTCTCCGCTCCTATAGGTCCTTCTTTCCTTTTGAAATGAGGGGGACGCTGTTGTTGGAAGTCTCTGACCATGATTCGAGCATGTGCCTCATTGGTGGTCGCACTTCCATTGCCGCTCATATGTTGCTGTAGAACGGAAGTGACCATAGCCGGCACTAAATTCTGTAGCTCGGTGGGTACCATAAGAATATTTACTCTGTTTGCACCTCTTCCTGGTGTGGTTGCTGCACCTCTTCCTCCACATGCGGGTTTTGTCCAGTTCTTCTTCTCGGAGGCATTTTCCTAAGTAATTGAAACATCGTTTGACTTAGCCTTCTCGTAAAGTTTTGTGTTTACATATTTTTGGGAAATTGCCAAATCAGCATCTTGTATTTCTTGCTTTTGGGGAACTTTCCTAAGTATCAAGTATTGTTTCTCAATTTGGGGAAATCCTGATGTTTTCTTGCTTCAGGGGAAATATGTCCTACTTTGCTATGTTTGATAAATCCATTTTTTTTATAGTGATTGTCCTTCCCTTGCTGTTATGGTGTTGTTCTCAGTTTGAATGCTTCAGTCTGATTCTTAACAAAGTAAATTAATTCGGCCGCCGTGCAGCAGACTCCGAAGAGTCGATCAGTTGGGATTCTTATCTTGTCAGTGAGACATGATACCTCTTAATCTACTTTGAAAGATTCATACTTCCGGTTTTGCTCTGATACCGACTGTAAGCGCCCCGCCCTTTTTCACTTGCCTAAAATCAGAGTCTATTTTTTATTTATTTTTTTGAAATAAAGAGTGAGAGAGAGCGGGATGCCACGACGCGAGCTAAATCCGAGCATCCAAAGCCCGGCCCTTAACTGGCCAACCATACGTGTGCGTGGATCGAGTCCACTAAAACATTCACACACTTAAGGTTATACTTGTGGAAACAAAACATATTGCGGAATTGATATTTGATTACATAAACCAACCATAACATTTACTTAGCAAGGAAGTCAATCACCCAAAACTTAACTGAACTTAATATCCGAAGGTAACGTCAAACCATAGCGAAATAATATCTAAGTTATTACAATCCCAAAATGCAATTAACTCAAAAGCACTGTCCAAAACTAAAACTTAAAAATAAGCAATAACTACCCAAGCTCCTAAGCTTGGCTCCTTTCGCGTCCATCGTCCGTTCCGTTCCCTGTACCATCATCTAAGGTAGAAGTAGGGCGTTAGTCAACGCGCCCAGTAGGTATTCCATTTAGGGTCAAACACATGGATTAGTATAAAAACAGAATAGATACATAATATCAAAATCATGATAAGTCAATGCCATGCCATGGGTGTCATATGCCACGATTTCCCACCCATCAACCATATCTCAAACACATAGATAATTCTCTTGATAAACAAGCCACGTCAAGGTATTCATTGTCATGACTTCCCATGTATGCCTTATCGGTCCCACTGAACGGAGCGTGGACACCTCTTTCATTTCAAACATCATATACCATTTCTCAATCGGAATCAGTGCGGATGCCTCCCCACGTTTGTTTATCGGATACCTCGAATGGAGCGTGGACTCCTCTCATATGTTCCCTCCCATGCCATGCATGAGATGTGAGTGCAACATGCTATTTCACATTAAATTACATAATAGCCTTGAAATCCATTCTTAAAACATAAGTATTTTGATACCAAAAATAGATCATCAATCATGGAAAGAAAAACCATTGCATGTACATAATCCAAGTGCTTCAACAAGGTAGGAATCCTACCCACGTCCAAGTATTGTATCCTTGATGTTTTTGTGAAGATATAAATCACCGATCACGCTAAAGCCGATCATACACCCGTTTGTGAAATCCCGTTACCTTAAATTAATTCCATCATATAAAATAGTAAAATTACTTATCAAATTAATTTAAATCATTCCGTACATCCTTCCATTTAAACTTAACCAATCGGAAAAGGAAAATCATACAAAAACTTTACTTTTAGAACCAGTCGGGTACCCGTCCGCAGCCCATCCTGCGGACGACAGAAACCCGTCCTACAGAAAGTGACCCATCCTACATGCATATCTCCCGTCCGTAAACGGCACCATGTTATGTTTGTTACCAGTCCACGGACGGTCGAAACCCGAAATCAGTCCTCATTTGTTTGACGTTAGACTTAACCCTTCCTCTTAAAATTTGTTTCCTTATTCTTTAAAAACATTTTAAACATCATCCATATTCCATCCCTTGGTTGTTGGTCCTTAACACCTACCCATTCCTTGAATGGATACCGATTTTTTAATCATTTATTCCAAAACATATTCCCTCTTCAAATGGATATCCACCTTCATGGCTTGCAACGGTTTAGCCAATCCTATCCATCAAGTATGGGACCCCACGATTTCGGCCATTCCATAGCCGAAACCATGTTTTCCCTTAGCTTCTTTTAACCAATAAATCCTCATTAAACACTACATACCTATTCCGTGTCTCCTTCATTTCTTTAGGTCTGATCTTGCTCCTCCGTCCTTCTCTTTCCTTATTCTTTGTTCTTCCTCCAAGTCTAGAGCAATGTGCGAGAGAGATAAAGAGATGAAACCTCTTTGTCATTCAATGGAGCATTCGGCCAAGGTATTGATTCAGAGAGGGAGAAAATGAGATGAAAATCTCTATGGATCGGCCAAGGTGGTGTAGTTTGAGAGAGGGAGAGAAAGAGATAGGAGTGGAGATGAGATTTCTTTTGCTCAAGAGGGAGGGAGAGAGGATCTGCCAAGGAAGGTTTTGGTGGTGTATGTCTTTTGTCTAGCCCTAGCCTCCCAACCACTCACATTAAGGTGTGGTCTTTCCCATGTGTCCCTTGGTCAACCAAGAGGATAGATGGCTTACACTTGGGGCTTTGTCTTTCCCATGTGTCCCAACCAAGGAGACACATGGCTTACATTTGGAGCTTGGTCTTTCCCATGTGTCCCTTGGTCAACCAAGATGATCCATGGCTTACACTTGGGGCTTTGTCTTTCCCATGTGTCCCTTGGTCAACGAAGAAGATGCATGGCTTGCACTTGGGGCTTTGTCTTTCCCTTGTGTCCCAACCAAGGAGACACATGGCTTACACTTGGAGCTTGCTCTTTCTCATGTGTCCCAACCAAGGAGACACATGGCTTACACTTGCGGCTTGATTTTTCCCATTCAACTCAATCCAAATTCACTTGACTCACTTAATTTTCTTGAACTCATTTTCATATAACTCAAGTGATTTTAATTTCCAACTCAATAGATTTCAACTCACCCCATTTGAACTCACCCATGGTTGACCAAGTGAACCATGGTAGCCGACCATGCATGTTACCTTAGACCACTCGTCACCTCACTTGATGAGGTGGATTTGGGTCCCACTTGGCCATGCCACTTACATTCTACCTCATACACATGCCACGTCACTTGATGAGGTGGATCCCATGTCTTGGGTCTTAATTGGGTACATGACCCGAATTAATCAATTCCTTACCCATTTACCTTAAACATCAATTCATCTTGACCCATTGGGTTCCAATTGGGTATTTGATCAAATTAACTACATTTACCCAATTAATTAGAATCAAACTCTATCCATGATCCGTTGGATCATAATTGAGTCATTGCCCCAATTCTTACCCATCTAACATCCATTCCATCTATAAATCTTAAATTTAACAATTAAAATAGATAATATCCAATAAAATAATGCATTTGAAAATCCGGGATGTTACAAGAAGCCCGTCCTGCAGACAGTGCAATCCGTCCACGGACAACACCCTGTCCATGTCTGTTACCCATCCCGCGGACAGTAATAACCGTCCAGCAGATAGTGCAACCCTTGTTCAGTCTTCTTTATTTGCACTTTTGGACATCCTTTCTTCATGAAATTCGTTCCTTAATTATGTCTAAACATGTATTAATCATTTATACATAAAATCAGTGGACATACACCACCCACTAACCAAAGTTAGGGTCTTGTCATAATTCTTTCCATCCTTGGTTTATAATTTAAATCGGACATTCCCTTTCAATCATTTAACCACTCATTGAATGGATTTCAAAGTCCATGGTCCTATAATATTTTGACTGTCCATTTCAATCAGATATGAACCTCATGGTTTCGGCCATTCCATAGCCAAAGCCATAGTTCCTTTAGCTTCTTTCATTCATTCAATACTTGTTAAACATTACATACCTTTTTCTGTGTCTCCTTCGTTTCTTTCGTTCTATCTTTATTCCTCAGCCCTTCTTTGTTCTTCACTGATTCTTCCAGCAATCTTCTCCAAGTTTAACAACGAAAATGAGAGAGGGAGAGAGAAAAGAAGATGGAATCTCTTTGCTCTCAATGGAGAGAGGATCGGCCAAAGGTGTGGTGTCTCTTGGTAATTAGCCCAAACTCCTTCCTTAATCCTTCACTTCCTTGTTTCTTCACTGATTTCTACTAAGTCTAGAGATGAAGATGAAAGAGAGAGAAGAGAGGAAAATCTCTTCGTTTGTACAATATGAAATTCGGCCAAAGGGGTGGGGTGTGCCCCTTGGTTGGCACCCCTTTGTAACAGCCCAAAAACTCTCCATCTCCCCTCATAATGTTTCCTTTGACCAATGAGTCCCTTGGCTTAACCAAGGAGACTCTTGGCTTCAATCAAGACGCCCCTTGGGCTCCCAACGTGTACCCCTTGGGTTGGTGCCTTTTGGGTATTCATCCCATGAGATGGAAACCTTCCATCTTCCAAATTAACTCACTCATCTCAACTCAACTCTATTTAACTCACTTTACATCGCCTCAACTTAACTCAATCCACCTTGACTCAATTGAATTTATAAATCAACTCAAGTCAATTCAAATCATTTGAACTTATTCATTAACTCAATTCTTCAACTCAAGCACTTGAACTCAACCACACCTTATTTCATTTAAACTTATTAATTGACTAATTCCTTTAACTCAACTCATATGCATTCTCCCTTAACTTAAGTAATTTAATTTCCAACTCAACACAATTCAACTTCACCTTTGAGCTCACCCATGGTTGACCAAGTCAAGCATGGCATGGCCGACTATGCACCATGCACCATTAAGCACTCGGGTCCAACCTTAACCATTTCATTTACATGCCTTGGTCTTAAATGGGTATTTGACCCAATTACATTGGCCTTACCCAATTACTTACAAATCAGCTCATCATGACCCATTGGGTCCCCATTGAGCAATTGACCCATTTATTTAAGGCTTACACATTTATTTTCAATTCATCCTTATCCATGACCCGTTGGGTCTTAATTGGATTATTGACCCAACTCCTTTACCCATTTAAGGTCATCCCATTATTTAATTTCAAATTCCATTAATTCACAAATTAAATGGACAATTTCCATATATATTCCTGAAATGAAAATCCGGGGTGTTACATACCCTATATATGATGGAACAGGAATGAAAGGGACGTGGGACCGAAAGGGAGACAAGCATAGGAGCTTGGGGAGATTTAAGTTTAAAATTACTTAGCTTTGATTTCGATGATGTATTCGGAGGACTTATATTTTGGATTGTAATAACTTAGACTTATTTGCTATGGTTTGATAATCGTTAAGTTTTATTGATATTGCATAGTGATTGGTTTTCCTTGTTTAATGATGACAAGAGAATGAATAGTATTTTATTCATATGAATTATTCCGCAAGTATTATGAAAAGCGTGTGAAAATGTTTTAGTGGACTTAGTCCCCGTACACGTTATAGCGGCCAGTTAAAGGTCAGGTTTTAGAAACTCGGACTTGACTCCCGTCGTGATGACCCGTCCTCTCTCACTTATTTTTAAAAAAAATATACTCTGATTTACGCGAGTGAAAAAGGGCAGGGGCGTTACAGTGGCTTTCACATTTTAAAGGTGAATCTTAAAACCAAATGGTTTTGGTAATGAAAACCAACATGATTAAGTGGTGCAAGTGTTATTAGACTTGGTTCATTGTGCTCTCAAATTATTGAGCAAAGGAGAGCACACCTTGGAAAATTTAAGGGAAGAAATATGTGTTCATCTTCCAAGTGCATGTAACACCCCACCATTTTCCATTGCTTTAAAATCAGAGTAAATTTTTTTGTAAAAGAAAAATAGAAGGAAAAGGATGGAGTGCCACGATGTGAGCCGAGTCCGAGTCCGAAGACCCGACCCTCGACTAGCCCAACCTAGTGTGTGTATGAACTCAGTCCATGATAACATTTATACACACTATGATTACCTGCAGAAATTTAAAAAATTATAACACTTGCATAAATAACAAATCATGCTTCTCAAAGCAAAATAAGAAAATTCTCACAATAGCATGAATCTAAGTACAAGCACAAGTGCAAATAATGAAAGTCATAATATTACATTGTCCTCAAAGTCTCATCATGACTATAATTTAACTAAGCTATCCAAGCTTCCTTCTCGCATCCATCTCGTTCATATTCGGCCATCTCTTGGTCTGATCTCATTCATGCTCTTTAAACCTACATACACACCTAGAGGGGGAATTTATGGGATTAGTCAATGCACCCAGTAGGAATTCTGATCACAGGGTAGGTACTTATGGAGTATCATAGCAAAATATCATAAACTTGTATTTTTATACTTATCAACTCATAGTATATCTCATGATATATTTTCTCAAATTCATATCATTAGATAATTCTCGTACTTTTTCAGAGGACACCATATTAGAAAACCTCTTATCCAATCTATATCAACATAGAAGACTTGTAACAAATACCTTTTAGCATAGGATTCACTTAGTACATAATTAACCCATATCTTATTAGCATAGAGTATCAAACCTCGTACTTAAATAATTTTCTTCTTGTACTAGGAATTCAATATTAAAAAACCATCATCATGGAAAACTCATACTTCAAAAAGCATAAAGCATATTTCAGTTCCTATTTATATCATCATAACCTCTCATTTATAGAATGTCTTATTTTCATTCATTCGTTATTATTTCATTATGGACATATCGTTCTCATGTTCAAATCATGTCTATTTCATAATAGGAGTTCACAGTTTAATCATGCTCAATGAAAATCATGGTATGCTATGCCATGGGTGCCATGAAGTTGTATGCCCTTCCATGTCCCACCTATACATACATATCAGCAACCATCTAACCGGTCCCACCGGTGGAGTAGTGCCTCCATATCAATGTTATTCATATTACCAGAGTCTGTCCGGATAATTCGGACCCTTAATCAGGTATCACGATACCCATGCCTGTCTAGAAAATTCAGGCACTTGGTTCACCAATACCATCACCATACCGGTCACTTTGATATCCATGTCTTTCTGGACAATTCAGACACTTGGTTCATCACATATCATTACTATACCACTTATTGCGACACCAATGTCTGTCCGGACAATTCAGACACTTGCTTCGCCAAGTACCATACCCATCCCATGCAATGTGCATGACTTAAAGTTCCCATTTTCAATGTGCAAGAACATCGTGATTGACCCTAGAGGGAGGGGGGGGGAAGGGAGGGGGGCGGTGAATAGGTCAATCCCATTTTTAATGGTGTTTACAAATTTCTTGATTTAAAGTGCAGCGGAATGTTTATCAAGAGATTTGTTTAGTGTGATAATTTCATTAAGCGATCACACTAAGATTATGATCCTTTACAAAAATTTTGATTATCGATGCTTGTGTGCAATGTGTATAATGAGATAACCAATATCCAAAGTGATGCGTGTTAAGAAGAGTACTTAAATACTAAATACAAACATACATAGATCAAACACCAGAAGACCATTTTAAAGTGGTTCGGTTAGCCAACCTACATCAACTGTTAGGACTCGCTTAACCTTGAGCTATCCCCAAAATCCACTAAGTGGAGACTTACACCCACACAATTAGAGTAGGAATTCCACCGCACTCAATCGGTTGGGAATTTCACCCACCACTATCGTATAAGAATTCCACCTATCCATTTGAACGGGAGTTCCACCTACCTCTGTACCAGAGACAACGCTCCAAAATTTTTTATAGTGGTTCCGGGGTACCTCCCCTTAATCTACACCACTTCGGAACAAAGGTTTTAAAGAAAATTAAAACCAAGAAGCACTTGCCTTTGAAACTCTCTCTTCTGATGTGTGTTTCTTCGAGATCATACAAACTCTCCGCCCTTTAGCCATTGTTTAGCAATCACAGTTCAGGGTGACAAGGAAACTTGTTCTACCAAATGTTTCCTAGTTTATTCTTCTTTCTTTCTCACTTTCTAACTCAATCCTCAGATTGGTTGTTTATAAGTTTTTTTCCATCCTCTCTATCTCACAACTCAATACATCTGATTGGTTGTATTTGATCCTCCTAGTGTAACCACGAGAGAGAGAATGATCCTTCTGATAAAGATGAGGGTCCAACTGATCCTTCCGAAGGATACCAACTAGTTGCATAAAGATTGGTTTATATAGCGAAGGCAACCAGTTGTAGTAATGGTAATGTACTATTAGGTCGGTCTCACCGAGGGGCTGGTAATTAGAAATGTTACCGTTATATTTCCGACTGTTGTGCATTAAGTGCACTCCCAACTGCAATATTCTTTCCCCGTAAACATGTCGTTGTCACCAATGGGTCAGCACTTATGGTACCGAGAATCTAATATCATTCTGGCTGACAGTATTTGACCATGATGACTCGATCTTGATTGCACCGAGGGGTCGGTGAGATAAGACTGGTCGAGATGACAGTGAAACCAAATACATATTTCCAAGTTGGGTTCTAATTCACTGTCAACTTTCCTCTTTAGGCTTTTTATGAATTAACCATTTGTTCCAACCACCTAAGGTCATTTATGGCAAACAAACCTGTTTTGTGATTACCATAACGATGAGTTTTAATCTGGTGGAGCATGATCTTTACTCTTGATCATATTGGGTCTTCAAGCTTTTGGCAAGTCCTTCTTTCCGAGTCATGGAATTGAAAAACATAGGGTCTTGGCCAAGCCGAGGCACTAACTGTAACACCCAGGATTTTTCAATGCAATAATATATTGGATTTTGTCTATTTAAATTATTAAATTGGTTGAATTTAAGATTTATGGATGGAATGGACTTTAGATGGGTAAGAATTGGGTCAATGGCCCAATTATGATCCAATGGATCATGGATAGGGTTGATTGCAAGTAATTGGGTATGTGTAATTTAATTGGGTCAATTACCCAATTGGGACCCAATGGGACAAGGTGAATGGATTTTGAAAGTAATGGGTAAGGATCAATTTAATTAGGTCATGTACCCAATTAAGACCTAAGGCATGGGATCCACCTCATCAAGTGAGGTGGCACGTGTATGAGGTGGCACATGTATGAGGTGGCATATGAGTGATATGGCCAAGTGGGACCCAAATCCACCTCATCAAGTGAGGTGGCAAATGATTTAATGCACATGCATGGTCGGCTAACCATGGTTGACTTAGTCAACCATGGGTGAGGTCAAATGTGGTGAGTTGAATTGTATTGAGTTGGAAATTAAAATCACTTGAGTCATATGGAAATGAGTTCAAGAAAATTAAGTGAGTTAAAGTGAGTTGGGATTGAGTTGAATGGGAAGTGAGTTCAAATAAACAAGTGAGTTGAAATGGAAGTGGAAGGGCCTCTAAGTGAGTCAAAGGGGGAGATGGAGGGTTTCCATCTCATGGAAACCCTAGACATACACGTTGGGAAAAGGGAAGGGGGGGGGGGGGGTGGGAAGCCCCAAGCTTAAGCCATGTGTCTCCTAGGTTAACCAAGGGACACATGGGAAAGACCAAGGAATAATGAGGGCAGTTGGGAGGCTAGGGCTAATGTACACAAGGGACACACACTACACCTAGGGCCGATCCTCTCCCTTGAAAAAAAAAAGATAGAGATTTTCATCTCATTTTCTCCCTCTCTCAATCAACATCCTTGGCCGAATTCTCCATTGAAGAACACGGAGGTTTTCATCTCTCTCTCTCTCACACACATTTTCGGCTCTAGACTTAGAGAAATCGAAGAACAAAGGAGGAAGAAGAAAGCACTAAGGAAGGAGAAGGGCTGAAGATCAGACCTAAAGAAATGAAGGAGACGCGGAAAAGAGGTAAGGTTTATGTTCATAGTATTAAATTTAAGAAAACTAAGGGAACCATGGTTTCAGCTATGGAATGGCCGAAACCATGGGGTCCATGTTTGATTGAGAAGTTTGGGCGGCCAGCTGGTTATATGGTCCATGAACTGAAAAATACATCCAAGAAAATGGTTAAATGATTGAAGAAAAGAATGGATCCGAAACTATGTGTAATACGAAGATTGGGAGAATAATGGACAAGACCCTAGTGTGGTTAGTGAGTAGGGCATACTCACTGATTTTAAAAATATATGGATGACATTATATATGTTAAATATAATAAATGAATTTCACAAGGAAAGGTCAAGCCAAACATCAAATAAAATGAGGACTGATCACGGATGGCACTGTTTGCGGACGGGTATCACCGTGCGCGGATGGATTTTTATCGTCGGCGAAACGGGTTTCGACCGTCCGCGGACGGATAATAAACTGGACATGGGTTGTCTGTGGATGGATAATGAACTAGACATGGGTTTTCTGTGGATGGGTAATAAACTGGACAAAGGTTGTCTGTGGACGAGTAATAAACTGGACAAAGGGGATGAGTTTCTACCGTTCGCGGATGGGTAATAGACAGAAATTTTATATGGTCTGCAGACGGGTTGTATGTAGGTTATACTCTCTATGAGACGGGTGTCTACCATCCGTAGGACAGGTTTTTATCTTCTGCCGACGGGTGTGGACCGTCCGCAGGACGGGTAACGGGTGTGGACTGTCTGCGGGTAGCGGACAATGGGTAGCGGACAACGAGTATCGGATCACTGCTGTACGCTATTTGCGGATGGGTATCACCGTCCGTAAACGGGTTTCGACTGTTCGCGGACGAGTAATAGACTTGAGTATAGTGCTGTATGCGGACGGGTTACAGTCTGTAGGATGGATTTCTGCCATCCACGGGATGGGTTTCTACCATCCGCGGACGGGTTTCTGTCATCTGCAGGATGGGCAGTGGACGGGTAACCGACTGATTTTAAAAGTGAAGTTTTTATACAATTTTCCTTTTCCAGATGGTTAAGTTTAACTGGAAGGATGTAAGGAATGATTTAAATCAATTGGATAATTAATTTGATTATTTTATATGATGGAATTCATTTAAGGTAAAAGGATTCCGCAAGCGGGGGTGTGATGGGTTTTGACGAAATTGTTGCACGTCACATCACAAAACAGCAAGGATACAATACTTGGACGTGGGTAGGATTCTTACCTTGTTGAAACACTTTGGATTATGTACATGTAATGGTTTTTATTTCCATATTTGATGATCTATTTTGGGTATCCAAATGCTTATGTTTTAAGAATGGAATTTCAATGCTATTATGTAATTTAATATGAAATAGCATGTTTGCACTCACATCTCATGCATGGCATGTGAGGGAACATATGAGAGGAGTCCACACTCCATTCGGGGTATCCGATATACAAACGTGGGGAAGGATCCGCATTGATTCCGATTGACATATGGGAAATGGTATATGATGTTTGAAATGAAAGAGGAGTCCACACTCTATTCGGTGGGACCGATAAGGCATACGTGGGGAGTCATGACAATGAATACCTTGATGTGGCTTGTTCATCAAGAGAATTATCAATGTGTTTTGAGATATGGTTGATGGGTGGGAAATCGTAGCATATGACACCCATGGCATGGCATTGACTTAGCACGATTTTGATATTATGTATCTATTCTGATTTTATACTAATCCCATGTGTATGAACCTACTCAGAATACCTACTGGGGGCGTTGATTAAAGCCCTACTTCTACCTTAGATGATGGTACAGGGAACGGAATGGGCGATGGACGCGAAATGAGCCAAGCTTAGGAGCTTGGGCAGCTTATTGTTTACTTTATTTAGTTTTTATTTTGGACAATGTATTTGAGTTAATTGCACTTTGGGACTGTAATAACTTAGATATTATTTTGCTATGGTTTGATGGTTTGGATACTTAAGTTCAGTTTATTATATGGTGATTGACCTCCTTGCTAATTAATGGATATGGACAGTAATTCTAATCATATGATAATTCCGCAAGGTGGTTATTCCCCAAGTATAGCTTTAAAGCATGTGAATTGTTTTAGTGGACTCGGTCCACGCACACGTATCGTTGGCCAGTTAAGGGTCGGGCTTTGGAACTTCGGACTTAATTCGTGTCGTAGCGTCCCACTCTCTCTCACTCTTTATTTAAAAAAAAAATAGATTCTGATTTTCCGCGAGTGAAAAAAGGTGGGGCGTTACACTAACAAATGCCAATGAATGCTAATGCTCTTTCATTATGTATTCTCATTCATTTCATATAGTTCGTATATTCACGAATCCTTCCAAGATTTAAGTGTATTCACAACATATATCTCATCATATATGATCTTTATTTCTAAAACAGTCAAATATTTTATAATTGAAATTAATAACATATTTTTTATAAACAAGACCACATGATTTTAATAGACTTTCAAATCATACTTTATCATAGTATTTGCAAGATATATATATATATAATTCACACCCTAGTACTTCAACGATGTAGGAAAACCTACTTGATTAATGGATTTTAGTGAATGAGATGGAATCCCATAGATGTACGAACAACGTCGAAGTTACTCTCGGTCCTTTGTTGATTTACTATGCATGCCCAGAACACAACAATTATGTCACTACGTTATGAACCTCAATGATTCAGTTTAGGTATTAGTACTAGACTTAGTACTTAGATTGGTTGGTGAAGATTAATGGAGTTTATATGATGTCACTCAAATCCATAACAAAATCCCCATAAGCTTAGGTTCTTATTAATACTTAAAATTGTCCTCACACATTCTAAGGTCACTGATATATCTCTTAGAGAATCAAAGCTTAAGAATTAAACACTCATTTTTTGTAACACCCCAAAATTTCAATTCGGTAAATCCATATAATTTCCCTTAATGATGAGGAACGAATAGTGCTGATACTATGTATTAGCTCAAATGAGGAAAGAAATAATTAAGTAAGAATGTGAGACTAGAGGGATGATAGAGTAATTAAGTGAGATTTGTGAAAGACTAAATTAAGGGATGATTTAGTTAAATAATTTTGAAAGTGGAGCAGAATATAATTAATTAAATTAATTGATGAAAATTTGGTGATTAGTTAATTAAGAGGGATTAAGGTTGATTTAATTTAGTTACTAATTTAATTTTCTAATACTCAATAGAATGGATTTTTTTTAAATAACAGAAACTAATTAATGATGCGGTGAATGTGCCACATAAGCGATGACATGGCGAGAAGTGATGAGATGGTACGCCACATGGCATGGCAAGGACACACCACAACCATTTTCCCACCTTTGCATTAAATGCAAGGCAACCTACCCACTCCAACTCTAGTTTAGGCCAATGTATGCCCTCCACCTCATCCCATTGCTTGTTATTTACTCAAACCAACGCTAATTTAACGCCCCGCCTTTTTCACTCGTCGAAAATCAGAGTAGATATATATTTTTTTATAACGAGTGAAAGATAGTGGGTAACGTCACGACGTGAGCTAAGTCCGGGTTTCCAAACCCGACCCTTAACTGGCCAACAAAACGTGTGCGTGGACCAAGTCCACTAAAACAGTTCACACGCTTTACAAATAACTGTGAAATTATTATATGAATAAAATACTATCTATATCCATGATATTAATTAGCAAGGAAGCCAATCACTATTAAATTAACTGAAACTTAAATATCCAAAACATCAGCCAACCATGGCAAAATAAACTAAGCTATTACAATCCCGAAATGCTAATTATCTCAAATACATTGTTCCAAAATCAATTAAGTAAAGTAAACATAAAATTGCCCAAGCTCTTAAGCTTGGCTTCTTTCACGTCTATTGTCCTTTCCATTCCATGTTCCATCATCTAAAGGGTAGAAGCAGGGCGTTAGTCAACGCGCCCAGTAGGAATTCCAAATAGTGTTATACACATAGGGTCAATATAAAAATCAAAATAAGAACATCATACTAAAAACTGTAAACATATCATAGTACCAAAAACAGCGCATCATAATCATATCCAAATCATGCAAATGTATGTGTCATATCATGGGTGTCATATGCCAATGGTCCCTCACCCAATCTCCATATCAAACACCATACAAATCATATCAATAGTTTCCTTGAAAAAATAAAGACATATCAAGGTGTTCCTTTGGCCATTTAGGTCCGCAGTGTTTTGTGACGGCACCACCAGGTCACTATTATACCTCCCCACGTGTGTTAATTGGAATTACAGATGGAGCATAGACTCCTCCCACTACGCAGGATTTTTGGACTGGTTACCCAAGAGCTCTTTGGCCCATATTATGCCGTACCCCTATCTAACAATCCTGGACAAGGCCAAAATATCAATGGTTCACATAGCTTCTTTCAAGCTAGTTTTCAAGTCCCAAGTCATGTCCGGACAGCTCATGACTTGGTTTGCTGTCCCATATTCTCCCTCCCATGCCACGCATGAGATCATGAATGAAATAATGCCTTTTCATTTCAAATTACATATTGCCATTGAAAACAGTTCATACACATATACATTTCATAAATCAAAGTAAGTCATCATGTTGGGAAATACAAAACCAGTAACACAATTATATATAAGATCCACATGTATTTCAATAAAGTAGGAATCGTACCAAATCCCAGTAATATCCTTGCTGTTTTGTGAAGATTCTGTACGACGATCACGTCACAACATATAGCTAACCCTTTCGCGAAATCTCTTTACCTTAATGAATTTAATCACATACTTATGTCAAATTGATTATCCATATAATTTAAACCATCCCTACATCCTTCCAGTTAGACTGAGGTTTCCGGAAACATCAAATAAAATTGACTTTTCATTTCAGTCGACTGAATTAGGGATTCAGTCGACTGAATCACACTCAGCTACAGTGTTCTGCCTTACCGCAGACTTTCAGTCGACTAAAATACACATTCATTCGGCTGAAACCCAACTCAGTATTGTTTAATCCTTGACTCGCTACCTTTTAGTTGGCTGACTCTGAGTCAAATACTTTGTACTCTTGGTCAATCCTCTTTCAGTCAACTGAATCACAGATTTAGTCGGCTGCTTTGGATCAGATTGACTGTGTGTTCAGCTAGTATAGATTCAGCCAACTGAATCCATGATTCAGTCGGCTGAATCCTCAACCATCAGTTTACGTGTTTCACAAGTATTCGTTCAGTTGACTGAATCATAGATTCAGTTGGCTGAAACACGTCAGATCACTTTACTTCTTCGATACGTCTATGTTCAGTAGACTGAATCCCAGATTCAGTCGGCTGAAACACCAATAAATCCCATCTATTTTATTCCAGACATGGTTCAGTGGACTGAATCCCAAGATTCAGTCCGCTGAAACTCCCAGAAATGGTTTTCTGTCTTCAGCCACATTAGTTCAGTTGACTGAATCCCAGATTCAGTCGACTGACTGCTTGTCAGTCTCCTTTGTTTGATTATTTCGTACATCCTTTCTACATAAAATCCACTCCTTATCATTCTTACATTTATATATATTACTCACATAACTCTTAGTGGATTTTCTCTACTCTCTAACCAAAGCTAGCATCCTTTCATAACTATTCAGTCTTTGTGTTAACACAAAGATTCGAATGTCACCTTTTTCGTTTTCAAATCAAAACTAATCCATAAATGGATTTCCATTCCATGGTCTTAAAACATTTTGGCCATTCCATTTCATCCATTATGAAATCCATAGATTCGGCCACTCCATGGCAAGCTATGGTTTTCCTCATAATTTTAATCCTATATTATCCTCATACCTTTTCCCGTCTTCTTCTTTCTTTTTCTCTGTCTTTACTCCTTACTCCTTCTCCTTTCTTTGTTCTTCAAGAATTTCTCCAGGTATAGATGGTGTAAGTAGAAGGGAAATAGAGAAGAAGAAGATAGGAAATCCTTTTTGCTCTATGGAGAGTGGTCGGCCAAGGGGTGTGAAGTGCCCCTTGGTTGGTATCCCTTAGTAACAGTCCAAGGCCCTTCCTCTTCCCCTCTTTATTTCTTTGACTATTCAAATGTCCCTTGGTTTAACCAAGGAGACCCTTGCCTAAAACCAAAGCATCCCTTTGACTTCCAACGTGTGTACCTTGAGTTCCATCCATTGAGATGGAAAGTCTCCATCTTCCCTTTCAACTCACTTGAGATGGAAGTCGCTTCAACTTCTCATCTTAACTCATCTTAACTCACCTTAATGCATTCGAACTCAATTCCCAATCAACTCAAGTAATTTAATTTCCAACTCAAAACAATTCAACTCAACACTTGAACTCCTCCATGGTTGACCAGGTCAACCATGGCATGGCCAACCATGCACCATGCACCATATAGCACTCGGGTCCCACTGTGGCCATATCACTAGATGAAGTGGCCCATTGCCTAGTTGACTGCAAAGCATGCCACTTGGCGATGCCACCTCCCATACATGCCACCTCATATACATGCCACCTCACTTGATGAGGTGGATTTATGCATTAGGTCTCAATTGGGGAGCTGACCCAATTAAATTAATCCTACCCATTTACCTTAAAATCAGTTCATCTATGACCCATTGGGTCCCAATTGGGTAATTGACCCATTTAATTACTTTTACCCAATTATTTTCAAATCAAACCCTATCTATGATCCATTGGATCTTAATTAGATTATTGACCCAACTCCTTATCCATTTAAGTCCAATTCAATTATTTAAATATCAAATAACATTAATTCACAATTAAATAAACCATTCCAATATATAATCATGAAATAAAAATCCAGGGTGTTACACGTAAAGAGGGAAAAAACTAATGTTTTTTCCTTTCTCTTCTCATTCCCTCTTTTCCCTACGATGGTGGCCTCTTCCTTCTCCAATCATGAAATTTCCTCCTCCTTCTCTTCTCCATTTCCATTGGTTGTAATACACCGGATTTTCAATTTGTTATTTTATACGAAAATTATCCATTTTTTAATTATGAACTTAAGATTGGATCTTATGTGGATAAAGAATTGGGCCATGACCCAATTAGGACCCAACGAATTGGGGAATTGTTTCCAATGAAAATTAAATGGGTTTGAATTAATTTAGTGATGCATTTAATTAAAAGATTATGGATGGCCGAATTTTAGATAATAAATATATAGGTTATGCACATGGATTAGTATCCAATGAAACTATCTAATTTAAATAGAGATAGGATTAAGGGAAGGTTCTTAAATAAGGAAGGGAGGTCGGCACTCACTAAACAAGGAAAGGTGCACACGGCATGGGCTAAATAAGTCTTAGCCGTGTGGGGTTTTATTAAAAGGGAAAGACAAGGGGCACATGGCTTAAGGGAGGGAGTAGCTATCTTAAGCACTTCCTAAATTTGGATTAAGAGGAAGATTATAAAAGGGAGATAGGGACAAGGCTCACGGTTTTACCATCCTTAGCCGAATTTTATTTCATCTTTCTCAATTGCCATTCTCGCCAAGATCAAGAGCAAGGAGAAGAAGAAGTTTGTTCGGCCAGCAAAGGGAAAGGAAGAAGAAGATTGAAAGAGCAAAGTGGTTAGTATCTTAATGGTATAATTTTATGTTTGAGACAAAAAGAACCATAGGATTCGGCCATGGTGTTTGGCCGAACCCCATGGAAGAAGTTTGGATGATGTTTTAATGATTTAAATGGAGAAAAAGAACCATAGGGTTTGGCCATAGTGCATGGCCGAACCCCATGGAAAGAAGTGTTTAATTCATGGGTTTTGGAAGATTGAAAACCATGGAGAGATTTGATTTATTTCATTGGGTTTATGTTTTTAGATTTTAGATCATAGAAACCTTTGATGGTTATTGGTTTTAGATTCAAGAATGTAACACCCTGGAATTTCAAAGTTATCAGTTTATATGAAAATATTCATATTTACGGAATTGCCATTGTGATAAAAATTGATTTGAATTTAAATGGGCCAATGGCTCAATCAAGACCCAAAGGATGATAGTTGGTTTACAAAACAAATAAATGGGTAAGATAAATTTAAACGGTCAAGAATCATATTTGGGTCAAATTTGGATAAATGGGTCAAAATGGCTAGATGGGACCCAATGGGTCGTGTGAATGGCATGATTAACCATGGATTGAGTTCAAGCTTAGTTAATTTAAGTATATTAATTTGTTGAGTTTGGTTTGAGTTGAAATGAATGATGGGTTTAGTTGAGTTGAATTTATTAGTTAAGTTAAATTAAATGAATGAGTTAGGTTGGGTGAGTTGATTAAATGAGTTGAATGAATATGTATTTTTAAATGAGTAAGATGTAGAGATAGAAGGATTGTAGGCTGATTCAAATTCAAACACTAAAAACGTTGGCTGCATGGGAAACTTATATGCATGTAACTCCCACCCAAGTTAAGAATGGAAATGACGTTACATGGAGTTACATGGGTGAGAATTGAGTTTTCAAATCATTGTGCACATTGAAGATGGTATAGGGTTTATGCCTTGCTTGGGTCTCCAAAAGACAGCCAATGCATGGATTAATGGTTCATGCATGTAACTCCAAGGTTGGAGAATAAAATGGGTAGCTTATTGGAGGAGTTACACACAATAGATTATGGCATTCTATGGCATTCCAAATTCAAATTAGATACTAAACCAATGGGGGTTACAAAGTGTGTTCACACTTGGAGGAGGGGAGTTTTATTCCCATGATAGAACTCCCACATGGGACGTTGATGAGGGCTGAATGGAGCTGCTGTTTGTGGAGTTACACATAGGAATGGTGGCTGTTACATAGGCCAAAACATAGAGGCAAACAATGGAGAATGGTGCAGCACATGGGAGTTACATTTCAATATGAAACTCCCATGTGAGAATCTAAGGAAAAGGGGGGTTACACTAGTCCAACCACAAGGGACGTTGGTTGCTTGGGGTGTTTCATTTCATAGATGAAACCCCCAAGTAACATAAAGAACCTTGATTGTAGAGAGGGAGTTACACAAGGATTAACCTTGGGCTGTTTTTGGTCAAGGAAAGGATTTTCATTTTTACTCTCTCTATCTCTCTATCCCTCTATCACTCATAGACGTCCTCTATCTTTCTAAACCAAGAGCAGCAGCTGGTTGTTTATTTTTCAATTAGTTTTGGGTAATCCTTTCATCTAGACAAAAATCAGCAAAAGGGTTTTGGCAACAAGGATAGCAATTTTATTCAAGACCAAAGTTCCCTTTCTCTCTCTCTCACTCTCTTAAGTCCTTGTCACCTGGCTGAATTATCTCAAGGAGCTTGCATCAAGATCAGTCTCAGCCCAAAGAACAGTAAGAAAGAAGGAGAGGTCAAGGAGATAAAGGGGCAAAGAAGGAGTCAAAGGAACCGAAGGAGACGCGGTATTAGTAAGTGCATTTTGAACCCTTGTTTAATAGATTGGTTAAGAAAATGAGATTTGGCCATTGTATGGCCAGATCCATCAATGGTTTAGACCTAGAATTATGATGTTTAAAACGATAAAATATGGACCATAGGGTTCGGCCCCATTGGATGGCCGAACCCCATGGAAAAACTTGGTGGATTCTATGGTATTTGAAAGTCAAAAATCCATATTTTGGAGTGAGGATTTTAAAAGATTTTTATATGGAATTAAGCTTGCTGTTTTGGAGTGGATATGACATGACTAAACCATATTTATCTTATGTTAATTTACTGATTAATTTCATAGATAAATATGGGTGGATTTCCATTAAGAGAACCATAGGGTTCGGCCATGTGTATGGCCGAACCCCATGGACTGATTTAGATGATTTTAAGTGTGTATTTTAAAAAGGTAAAAACATAAATAAGGAAGTTATTTTGGACATAGATGAATGATTAAGAAACTCAAAACCAAAGGACATAGGGTTCGGCCACCATGGAGGGCCGAACCCCATGCAAATAAAGGTATGGTTGTGATGTATTTGAAACATATAAGCCATGAAGTATGTGGACTGTTTTGGGTTATTATTTAAGATTCAAATACATGCTTTGGAAAGGGTTAAAAGCATGGATCTGTATGAGAAAGGACTGAAGTTAATATGGTTTAAAACAGTGGTCCAAAACTGATGAAATGGATCATTTGGATCGGCCATTTTGGATTGCCGAATTCCATGAATTAATATGGTCATTTGGGACAAGTAGATGAACTGATTTAGATGGTGTTTAAGAGGTATAATGGCAGCAATATTATATTGATTTTGTATGTTTAAATAACATCAAACACATGTTTTAGAAGACCAAAACATGGACATAGGGTTCGGCCACCTTGGATGGCCGAACCCCATGTAAGTATTTGGTTGTTTGGATTGGCTTTCAAAAAGATGGAAATCACATCAATTATGGATTTGGTATTAAGATGATGGAAAATAGGATTAAAATCTTTAGGGTGAGGCTCGGCCATGTTATGTGGCCGAACCCCACCAATTGTCATGTAATGGACTTTGTTGTCTAAATTAGGCTAAGGATAGCATAATGGCATTATTGTAAATAAGGATGAAAAGATGAAATGATCAAAAAAATGGATTTATGAGCCAAAACCTAAGGCGGTAAGATTCGGCCATGTAGTATGGCCGAACCCTACCAAGTGTCATTTGAAAAGTTTGGGATACTTAGAGGGTATTAAGTAAATAAAAGATTTATCAAAGTTTAAATGGGTGAGGTTCGGCCATGGGGTATGGCCGAACCCCACAAAGTGGATTTTTGGGATTTAAATCAAATTAGAATCATATGGTCAAATGATTAACTTGCTGCCATGTATATAGGGTATTCGGATTTCTAGAACGGTGTACAAAGTCGTGATCGAAAGACGGTCCAAAGGAAGGGTCGAACAAAGTAAAAATATTGTAGGTTTCCTACCTTGTTGTAACCACACAACTTATTCGCTGTTTTATGTTTATTTGAATAAGTTATTTGAATCAAATGTTATATTTACAAATGGCATGTTTGCATAGACATCTCATGCATAGCATGGGATGATGGGGAAGTAACCGGAGGCCACACTCCGTCGGGGCGTCCGAAAGACCATTGTGGGGTACCCTGATGATGAGAATCCCATCAGGAGGAATCCGGAGGCCACACTCCGTCGGGGCGTCCGAAAGACCACTGTGGGTTACCTTGACGATGAGAATCCCGTCAAGTGATGGCTATGTTGAATGGTGATGGGTGGGACTCATTACATGTTCATTTCATACATAGCATATTTTTATAGAATTTGTCACACATGTATAACTATTATCCTATTTGCATGTTTTTGACTAACCATGTGGTAGCCCTATTCGGAAACACTACTGGGCGCGTTGATCTAACGCCCTATCTATATCTTTAGTGGATGATGCAGGGAAAGGAAAGAACGTGGTTGGAGAAGAGGACCAAGTACGAAAACTTGGGCGATTTGAATGATTGCAATGGACTATGAATGGATTTTTGTTATGGACTTGTTAGTTGATTTATTTGGAACAATGTAATTTGTTAAATTAGATGTTGGCATGTAATAAGTAGTTAGGTAGATGCTATGGTTGGATTTATTTGAATGGTTTGGAATGAATAGTAGATTAAGGTTATATAATAATTTTAGAGAATAAATAAGGTACTTTGCTATCTAAAAAAAAAAAATGGAAATTGGATTAATCATAGGTTCTATTATAACCTCAGTTAGATCTAGGCTAAGTTAATTCCGCTAGATAAATATGTACCATGTGCGGATCAGTTTTATGAACTTAGTTCATACGCACATGGGCTTGGCCAGTTAAGGGTCGGATTTAGAGATCCGAACTTAACTCGCGTCGTGACATTCCGCCCCGATCACTTATTGATTATTATTATTTAAAAAAAAAATAAACTCTGAATTTTAGAGTGAAAAGGGCGGGGAGTTACAGTTGGTATCAGAGCGAAACGGGAAGTTGAATCTTCCGAAGTAAGATTAAGACGGTTTCATGTCTCACTGACGGATAAGAATCCCAACTGACCGACTCTTCGGAGTCCGCTGACTGGGGGCCGGATTAATTTACTTCGTGGACTCAGACTGAACAAATCAATCTGAGAACAACAGTGAAAGATAGCAAAAGTACATTATTATAATTCATCTATCAAACGTAGCAAAATAGGATATACATTTCCCAATACTCCCCAATTGAGAAAAACAAACATAGGGAATTTAGAGACTCTCCCCTCAAAAACAAATAGAAAAAAAAATCAAGTTTGCTTATTTGGAAATCTCCCCAAAATTGTGAAAAATACAAACTATATGAGGAAACTAAGTCAATAATGTTTTATGACTTAGGGAAATGGCTCCAAAGAAAAAGATCCCTCAGAATCAGAAAGGGAAGGAAAAGGTGTTGCAAATCACGCAACATGAGAAAGTGTTATCGCAACACGAAAAATCTGTGCATGAGAAGGAGCCGTCTATACATGAGAAAGAGGTAACCCAACCTGATGAGGAGCAACCTGTTCATGAAAAGTCTCACAATGAGGAAGAATCACAGCACTCATGGAGGGAAGAAAAGGGGAGTGAGAATGCATCACAGAAGGAGGGAGAAGGAAACAGTGGTGTACATATACCACATGTGCCGCCTGAGCTTCAGGGATTAGTCCAAGCAGTGGTAACCTCAGTACTCCAGCAACATATGAATGGGAGTGAAAGTTCCAGGGATGCCAGTGACCGTAGTATGGCACGAGAATTTCAACAACAGCGTCCTCCCTACTTCAAAGGGAAAGAGGGGGCTGTCGGAGCTGAGCATTGGCTGAAGAAGATCACTCAGATCTTAAAATTACTTAAGATCTCGAGTCATGCTGACAGGATTTTACTGGCTACTTCACAATTGATAGAAGATGCCGGTAAATGGTGGGAGGTGGTGGAGAAGCAGAGGGAACTCATACCAGTTAGGGAAAGGACGGCCATGACATGGAATGAGTTTTCAGCAACCTTTCTGGAACATTACTTTCCGGAGGAGGAGAAGGAGCGACAGACGGAACTTTTTCTGTCCTTGGTACAGGGCTCTATGACGGTGGCAGAGTATCACCGTGAATTTCTCAGTTTATCCATTTATGCATTCTATATGGTGGACACAGAACTTCGCAAGGCAAGAAAGTTTGAGAGGGGTCTACGGCCAAACATCAGGGCCAAAGTGACCATATTTAAGTGCACCACATTGGCTGAGGTGGTCAGCAAGGCCACAATAGCAGAAAAGGAGTTGAATGCAATAGTACGGTTTGACAATCGTCGAGCTCCAAGTGGGAGGGGTGGGTTTCAGCCCAACAAGAGGTTCCGTCCGAACTTCAGTAGACCCTCACCATCTACTAGGTCCGCAGGGAGCTTTCGTCCCAACCAGCCCTCCCCATCTGCATCAGTCACCCAGTCATTCAAAGGGGTGAACAACTGTTTTCACTGTAACCAGCCGGGTCACTTCAAGAGAGACTGTCCAAAGCTCAATAGGCTCTCATATTCCAGAGGATCTTTCCGTCCACCAGCTAGGCCAGCTAACTCCCGAGGAGGCAGGACATATAATCAGGCGGGACGGGCGCCTACTCCTACCGGATCTGGACGACTATTTGCTCTGGAACCTCCTGAGGATGTGGATCATTCTGTGATTCAAGGTATGGCCGTTGTCAATAGTTCTTATGCTTATGCATTGTTTGATTCTGGAGCATCGCACTCTTTTATATCTGCATCCTTTATAACTGCTACTGGAACACTAGTACAAAAGCTGTCCACCACACTCACAGTAGTATCCCCTGTCGGAGACACGTCTTTGGGACTCATATGCACGGCCATAAATACAGAACTCGCTGGACTCAGATTTGAGTTCAATTATTTGGTACTCGACATGACTGAGTACGATATTATATTTGGCATGGACTGGTTGGCTAGTTATGAAGCCAATATTGATTGTTATCGCCGAAGAGTGACATTTTGGTCACCCGAGGGAAAGCAGTATATAGTTCGTGCCGACAAGCAAAGCAGATTGCAGGAAGGGTTGCATCACTTGGTATTGAACAATATTGTCATCAACAAAGCACCAGTCACTGAACTTCCAGCAATTGTGAAAGAATTTGTTGATGTCTTTCCAAAAGAACTTCCTGGTATACCGCCCATGAGGGAGCTCAATTTTGAGATCAAGCTATATCCTGGTACCTCACCAGTGTCTCTACCCCATTATCGAATGGCACCAGCAGAAATGTCCGAGTTGAAGAAGCAGCTTGATGAATTACTCAGACTGGGTTGCATTCGGAACAGCACATCGTCATGGGGAGCTCCAGTGTTGTTCGTGAAAAAGAAGGATGGTTCACTTAGAATGTGTGTGGACTACCGGAAGTTGAATCAGCTAACTGTCCGGAACAAGTATCCTCTACCCAGGATCGATGATTTATTCGATCAGTTGAGGGGATCCAGTCATTTTTCCAAGATTGATCTGATGTCCGGTTATCATCAAATCCGGGTCAAAGAGGAAGATATCGAGAAAACAGCTTTCAGAACACGGTATGGACTATTTGAATTTGTAGTCATGCCATTTGGGCTTACCAACGCACCGGCTGTGTTCATGGACTTAATGAACAGAATATTCCGTCCATATTTGGATCGGTTTGTTATAGTGTTCATTGACGATATCCTGATCTATTCCAAGAGTCAAGAGGATCATGCCGAGCATCTTCGAATAGTATTGGACACCTTGAGACAGAACCAGCTGTATGCCAAAGCAAGCAAATGCGAATTTTGGCTACCTGAGGTCAAATTCTTAGGGCATGTTATAACAGCAGATGGTATAGCCGTTGATCCGGCTAAGGTGGCAGCAGTAAGTGAGTGGAAAGCACCAAAGAATGTCACCGAAATCCGTAGTTTTCTGGGTTTGGCTGGATATTATAGGAAGTTTATCATGGACTTCTCCAAAATTGCATCTCCATTGACTCGACTCACGCAGAAAGGAGTCAAATATGAATGGTCAGAGCTGTGCAATCAGAGATTTGAGGAGCTGAAAGAGAGACTTACAACTGCTCCTATTCTAGTTTTGCCGGAAAGGGGCAAAGGTTATGAAGTACAATGTGATGCATCAGGAGAGGGACTGGGATGTTCACTCATGCAACGTAATCGGGTGGTGGCATATGGTTCAAGACAACTAAAGATACATGAACGCCTCTATCCCACACATGATCTGGAATTAGCTGCGGTGGTCTTCGCTCTCAAAAGCTGGAGACACTATCTATATGGGGAGAAGTTTGAAGTATTTTCAGATCACAAGAGCTTGAAGTATTTATTTGATCAGAAAGAGCTCAACTTGAGGCAGCGCAGATGGATGGAATATCTGGCGGACTATGAATTTGCACTCCGATATCATCCGGGAAAGGCCAACAAAGTGGCGGATGCTCTCAGCCGCATGTCTCATGCATCAGTGGCATGTTTGATCAGGACTGAATGGGAGATGTTGAATTCCATTCGTGAGTTTAATCTATACATCACAAACCATGGGAGTATGTACAATTTGATCATACGATCCAACATGGTTACAAAGATTGAACAGGAGCAACGAACAGATCCGGAAATGGCAGAGACATGGGCCAAAATGTCTAATGGCGAGGTTGTACCGGATTGGGAATTACGACCAGGACAGGGTCTTATGTTCCGGGGTAGAATATATGTGCCAAGAAGCTGCAGAAAAGAATTATTGATAGAGGCACATCAGAGCAAGTTGTCCATTCATCCGGGTAGCACAAAAATGTATCATGACTTAAAAAGACATTATTGGTGGCATGGACTCAAGAAGGATGTTGCGGACTACGTGGCTCATTGTTTAACTTGTCAGCAGGTTAAGACGGAACATCAGAAGCCACCAGGGTTACTCAAACCCTTAGCAGTGCCAGAATGGAAATGGGAGCACATTTCCATGGACTTTGTGACGGGGTTGCCGAGGTCCTCAAAGGGCAATGACGCTATATGGGTTGTGGTAGACCGATTGACCAAGTCCTGCGCATTTTATTCCTATCAAGATGACGGATTCATCAGAGACATTGGGTCGGAGATATATCAAAGACATCATCAGACTACATGGTATCCCACAGACTATAGTGTCTGATAGAGATGGCCGATTTACCGACAGGGTATGGCAGAGTATGCAGTCGGCCATGGGAACCGATCTACTTATTAGTACAGCATTCCATCCACAGACCGATGGACAATCGGAAAGAACAATACAAACGTTGGAGGACATGTTGAGGGCATGCATGCTAGACTTCAAAGGTGGATGGGAGGATCATTTGCCATTGGTGGAATTTTCTTATAACAATAGCTACCAGGCAAGCCTCCAGATGGCACCATTCGAAGCTTTGTATGGTAGACCATGTAGGTCACCAGTGTGCTGGACCGAGGTCGGCGAACCTGCACTGATAGGACCTGAGTTGGTTGCAGAAACTACTGCACAGATCCAGTTGATACGTCAACATTTGTTGACCGCACAGAGTCGGCAAAAGAGTTATGCGGATAAAAGGACGAGGTTTCTCGAATTTGAAGTGGGAGACATGGTATTCTTGAAGGTCTCGCCACGAAAAGGGCACATGAGATTTGGGAAGAAAGGAAAATTGTCGCCAAGATATGTGGGACCGTTTTCAATTATCAGAAGGATGGGAGATGTAGCCTATCAGTTGGCACTTCCTTCGCAATTGGCGTCTCTACATGATGTGTTCCATGTGTCGATGCTGAGGAAGTACAACCCTGATCCGTCTCATGTTTTGAATGTGCAAGATATAGATGTGCAAAGCGACGTCACTTATATCGAGAAGCCGGTCGGAATATTGGAGAGTGAGCAAAGGGTGTTGCGTAACCGAGCGATTCAGTTCGTCAAGGTGGTATGGGATCGACATGGTGTTGAGGAAGCCACTTGGGAATTGGAATCGGAGATGAGAACGTCTCACCCTGAATTGTTTGTATGATTTACTTTGAAATCCTACTTCGTTCGATTTTCGGGACGAAAATTATAAAAAGATTATTGTATTGTAACACCCTGGAATTTCAAAGTTATCAGTTTATATGAAAATATTCATATTTACGGAATTGCCATTGTGATAAAAATTGATTTGAATTTAAATGGGCCAATGGCTCAATCAAGACCCAAAGGATGATAGTTGGTTTACAAAACAAATAAATGGGTAAGATAAATTTAAACGGTCAAGAATCATATTTGGGTCAAATTTGGATAAATGGGTCAAAATGGCTAGATGGGACCCAATGGGTCGTGTGAATGGCATGATTAACCATGGATTGAGTTCAAGCTTAGTTAATTTAAGTATATTAATTTGTTGAGTTTGGTTTGAGTTGAAATGAATGATGGGTTTAGTTGAGTTGAATTTATTAGTTAAGTTAAATTAAATGAATGAGTTAGGTTGGGTGAGTTGATTAAATGAGTTGAATGAATATGTATTTTTAAATGAGTAAGATGTAGAGATAGAAGGATTGTAGGCTGATTCAAATTCAAACACTAAAAACGTTGGCTGCATGGGAAACTTATATGCATGTAACTCCCACCCAAGTTAAGAATGGAAATGACGTTACATGGAGTTACATGGGTGAGAATTGAGTTTTCAAATCATTGTGCACATTGAAGATGGTATAGGGTTTATGCCTTGCTTGGGTCTCCAAAAGACAGCCAATGCATGGATTAATGGTTCATGCATGTAACTCCAAGGTTGGAGAATAAAATGGGTAGCTTATTGGAGGAGTTACACACAATAGATTATGGCATTCTATGGCATTCCAAATTCAAATTAGATACTAAACCAATGGGGGTTACAAAGTGTGTTCACACTTGGAGGAGGGGAGTTTTATTCCCATGATAGAACTCCCACATGGGACGTTGATGAGGGCTGAATGGAGCTGCTGTTTGTGGAGTTACACATAGGAATGGTGGCTGTTACATAGGCCAAAACATAGAGGCAAACAATGGAGAATGGTGCAGCACATGGGAGTTACATTTCAATATGAAACTCCCATGTGAGAATCTAAGGAAAAGGGGGGTTACACTAGTCCAACCACAAGGGACGTTGGTTGCTTGGGGTGTTTCATTTCATAGATGAAACCCCCAAGTAACATAAAGAACCTTGATTGTAGAGAGGGAGTTACACAAGGATTAACCTTGGGCTGTTTTTGGTCAAGGAAAGGATTTTCATTTTTACTCTCTCTATCTCTCTATCCCTCTATCACTCATAGACGTCCTCTATCTTTCTAAACCAAGAGCAGCAGCTGGTTGTTTATTTTTCAATTAGTTTTGGGTAATCCTTTCATCTAGACAAAAATCAGCAAAAGGGTTTTGGCAACAAGGATAGCAATTTTATTCAAGACCAAAGTTCCCTTTCTCTCTCTCTCACTCTCTTAAGTCCTTGTCACCTGGCTGAATTATCTCAAGGAGCTTGCATCAAGATCAGTCTCAGCCCAAAGAACAGTAAGAAAGAAGGAGAGGTCAAGGAGATAAAGGGGCAAAGAAGGAGTCAAAGGAACCGAAGGAGACGCGGTATTAGTAAGTGCATTTTGAACCCTTGTTTAATAGATTGGTTAAGAAAATGAGATTTGGCCATTGTATGGCCAGATCCATCAATGGTTTAGACCTAGAATTATGATGTTTAAAACGATAAAATATGGACCATAGGGTTCGGCCCCATTGGATGGCCGAACCCCATGGAAAAACTTGGTGGATTCTATGGTATTTGAAAGTCAAAAATCCATATTTTGGAGTGAGGATTTTAAAAGATTTTTATATGGAATTAAGCTTGCTGTTTTGGAGTGGATATGACATGACTAAACCATATTTATCTTATGTTAATTTACTGATTAATTTCATAGATAAATATGGGTGGATTTCCATTAAGAGAACCATAGGGTTCGGCCATGTGTATGGCCGAACCCCATGGACTGATTTAGATGATTTTAAGTGTGTATTTTAAAAAGGTAAAAACATAAATAAGGAAGTTATTTTGGACATAGATGAATGATTAAGAAACTCAAAACCAAAGGACATAGGGTTCGGCCACCATGGAGGGCCGAACCCCATGCAAATAAAGGTATGGTTGTGATGTATTTGAAACATATAAGCCATGAAGTATGTGGACTGTTTTGGGTTATTATTTAAGATTCAAATACATGCTTTGGAAAGGGTTAAAAGCATGGATCTGTATGAGAAAGGACTGAAGTTAATATGGTTTAAAACAGTGGTCCAAAACTGATGAAATGGATCATTTGGATCGGCCATTTTGGATTGCCGAATTCCATGAATTAATATGGTCATTTGGGACAAGTAGATGAACTGATTTAGATGGTGTTTAAGAGGTATAATGGCAGCAATATTATATTGATTTTGTATGTTTAAATAACATCAAACACATGTTTTAGAAGACCAAAACATGGACATAGGGTTCGGCCACCTTGGATGGCCGAACCCCATGTAAGTATTTGGTTGTTTGGATTGGCTTTCAAAAAGATGGAAATCACATCAATTATGGATTTGGTATTAAGATGATGGAAAATAGGATTAAAATCTTTAGGGTGAGGCTCGGCCATGTTATGTGGCCGAACCCCACCAATTGTCATGTAATGGACTTTGTTGTCTAAATTAGGCTAAGGATAGCATAATGGCATTATTGTAAATAAGGATGAAAAGATGAAATGATCAAAAAAATGGATTTATGAGCCAAAACCTAAGGCGGTAAGATTCGGCCATGTAGTATGGCCGAACCCTACCAAGTGTCATTTGAAAAGTTTGGGATACTTAGAGGGTATTAAGTAAATAAAAGATTTATCAAAGTTTAAATGGGTGAGGTTCGGCCATGGGGTATGGCCGAACCCCACAAAGTGGATTTTTGGGATTTAAATCAAATTAGAATCATATGGTCAAATGATTAACTTGCTGCCATGTATATAGGGTATTCGGATTTCTAGAACGGTGTACAAAGTCGTGATCGAAAGACGGTCCAAAGGAAGGGTCGAACAAAGTAAAAATATTGTAGGTTTCCTACCTTGTTGTAACCACACAACTTATTCGCTGTTTTATGTTTATTTGAATAAGTTATTTGAATCAAATGTTATATTTACAAATGGCATGTTTGCATAGACATCTCATGCATAGCATGGGATGATGGGGAAGTAACCGGAGGCCACACTCCGTCGGGGCGTCCGAAAGACCATTGTGGGGTACCCTGATGATGAGAATCCCATCAGGAGGAATCCGGAGGCCACACTCCGTCGGGGCGTCCGAAAGACCACTGTGGGTTACCTTGACGATGAGAATCCCGTCAAGTGATGGCTATGTTGAATGGTGATGGGTGGGACTCATTACATGTTCATTTCATACATAGCATATTTTTATAGAATTTGTCACACATGTATAACTATTATCCTATTTGCATGTTTTTGACTAACCATGTGGTAGCCCTATTCGGAAACACTACTGGGCGCGTTGATCTAACGCCCTATCTATATCTTTAGTGGATGATGCAGGGAAAGGAAAGAACGTGGTTGGAGAAGAGGACCAAGTACGAAAACTTGGGCGATTTGAATGATTGCAATGGACTATGAATGGATTTTTGTTATGGACTTGTTAGTTGATTTATTTGGAACAATGTAATTTGTTAAATTAGATGTTGGCATGTAATAAGTAGTTAGGTAGATGCTATGGTTGGATTTATTTGAATGGTTTGGAATGAATAGTAGATTAAGGTTATATAATAATTTTAGAGAATACATAAGGTACTTTGCTATCTAAAAAAAAAAAAATGGAAATTGGATTAATCATAGGTTCTATTATAACCTCAGTTAGATCTAGGCTAAGTTAATTCCGCTAGATAAATATGTACCATGTGCGGATCAGTTTTATGAACTTAGTTCATACGCACATGGGCTTGGCCAGTTAAGGGTCGGATTTAGAGATCCGAACTTAACTCGCGTCGTGACATTCCGCCCCGATCACTTATTGATTATTATTATTTAAAAAAAAAAATAAACTCTGAATTTTAGAGTGAAAAGGGCGGGGAGTTACAAAGAAGACAATGAAAGAAAGTGGGTCGGCTATGGTATGGCCGAACCATGATTGTATCATGGCCAAGTTGTTGGATCTAAAGAATGGAAAAGAATGGGGTGAGGTTCGGCCATGGTGTATGGCCGAACCCTACCAATTATATTTTGGGATTATGTAAGTATTATTATTGAATGTTTTAATGGATCTAAACCATTGATGAAGATCATGAACCATAGGGTTCTGCCATGGTGCTTGGCCAAACCCCATGGGGTTGTTTTTGGAATGGAGATGGATTTGGTTGCTTAATATGGAAAGCTTTCAAATATAGAAAGAGTTGTTTAATATGGAAAGCTTCCAAATATAGAGAGAGTTGCTAAATTGGAAAGCACTCCAATTTTGGAAAGAGGGTTTCTAATCTAAGAAACTTTCCAATTATGGAAAGGCGTAGGTTATTTATGGAAACAATCCAATTATGGAAAAGGGAATTTATGTATGGAAACCTTCTAATAATAGAAGGTGGAGTTTAATTAAGGAAACCTTCCAATTATGGAAAGGTGGGGTTTAATTTGGACACTGTCTATTTTTGGAAGGAGTTGGCTAAATTAGGAAGCTTCTAATTTTGGATGGTTATCTTGGGAATCTTCTAAGTATGGAAGGATTATGGTAAATATGGAAACCATAGGGTTCGGCCATGGGTATGCCCGAACTCCATGGAATTGGTTTGGTATTTTTAGTGTAAATAAATATATGGTTATTAATTAAGAAAGTGGAGATAAGATTGGAAGCAAAGGTATCATGGGTTCGGCCATGTGTATGGTCGAACTCCATGAATAAAAAATTGTGGGTTAGGCTTTGTGTTTTGTAAATAAAGTAAAGGATACATTGTATGTTATGTATTGATGGTGAAAGTAATGGCAAAAATGTAATTACACGCCAAAGTGGAGAACCATGGGTTCGGCCATGATGTATGGCCGAACCCCATGAGTTGTGTTTGATGGACTTGTTTGGTTAAGGAAATTTATAGGGTCTAGTTATTGTAGATTTAAAGGAATAAGGGAACCAATGGCATTTTTGTAAATATGTGAGAATATTGGACATTGGGTTCGGCCATGGTGTATGACCGAACCCCGTGATTTAATTATTGGACTATGTGATTGGATTCAAGAAGTGTGCACTATTTTAGAACCTAAGCAAGTAAAGTGGCTAAGGTTTAGATCAATGGCATTTTGGTAATTAATGGGATAAATGAACAAAAAGGGTGAGGCTCGGCCATGGGTATGGCCGAACCCCACAAGTTTGGTTAATGGACTAAAAATGTGGTAAATCAAGTGGGACTTGGTTTTGATTTATTATTATATTATAAGGTAACGGGATCTCGCAAGCGGTGCGCGATTGGTGATCAAATCTTGGACAAAAACGCAAGGACTCGTGAATGGTCTTTGGTAGGATTCCACCTCTTTGAAACCATGGTTTATGTACTTTGTTTTATCTTATGTTTGACGAAAACATGTTTCAAAGGGTATGCTTTATTATTGAATTTCAAATGCTATGTATAACTTGTTTAAATAGCATGAATTGATTATGTTTCAAAAGGTGATTTTAAATGCTACGATTATGTTATTAAAATAGCAAGTATTTCATTGGCATCTCATGCATGGCATGGGGTGGAGGATTTATAACTGGAGGGATCACACTCCGTCGAGGCGTCCGAAAAACCTATGTGGTGTACCTTGATGTGTTTTTCCATCAGGAAGAAACCGGAGGGTCCACACTCCGCCGGAGCGTCCGGAAGACCTATGTGGTGGGTACATTTATGTACATGAGATGGGTGGGACTCATTACATATTTGTCATCATTGCATGGAATGGATTTTACCTGGTTTTATATATTATGTTATAATATATGTTTTGTACTAACCATGTGTTAGCCGTAACTGGAATACCTACTGGGCGTGTTGTTCTAAAGCCCTACTTCTACCCTAGTTGTTGATACAGGTAATCAGGGGAACAATGAACGTAAGACAGACTAGGCATAGGAGCTTGGAAGACTTATTTTACATATTTTGAATAAAGTTACTCATGAACTTGTAATTGAGTATTTGGATTTCGGAATGTAATAACGTAGATGGTCGAATGATTTATTTGATGTTTTAATTATGGATAAGGACTTGACGTACTTTGCTATCTGATTGGAATAGAACTTGGTTCTATTATGATTTCGCATTTTGATGTTATGATTCCACAAATTATGATTTTTATTTTGCATCTTGATATTGCTATGTGTGAACCATTTTATTGGACTGAGTCCATACACACATAGGGTTGGCCAGTTAAGCGTCGGACTTTGGAAGTTCAGACTTAGCTCGCATCGTGACGTCCCGCTCTCTATCACTCTACTCTGTTATAAAAAAAAATATACTCTGGATTTACGGGAAAAAGCGAGTGAAAAAGGGCGGGGCGTTACAGTTGGTATCAAAGCGACTCCGAAACTTGAATCTTTCGGAGTAAATTAATCCGATCTCGTGCATTAATTTACTTCGTTAGACTCAGACGGATGATAGCAAAGGAAGTACAGTCAAAATAATCTGATTATCAAACGTAGCAACATATGATGTATTTCCCCAGAAAACAAAGCAAGAATCAAGAGTGCTTATTTGGAAATTTTCCCCAATAGGTAGGAAATACAAAATTTTATTTTTGGACACTAAGTCTTGATATGTTTCAATGGCTTAGGGAAACAATGGCTCCGAAGGGAAAGTGAGTGAGAAATACCTGACAAAACCAAAAGGGGGGTGGTGAGGAAGAACGACACTCTCACCATGAGGAAGAACAATCTCACCATGAGTAGGAACAACACTCCTACCGTGAGGAAGAACAATCTCACCACGAGAAGGAAGAAAACAGTGTGAACATACCATTGGTACCTCCTGAATTACAAAATCTGGTTCAAGCGGTGGTTACTTCACTGCTCCAACAACATCTGAATGAGAATGGAACCGCCAATGGAAACAATGACACGAGCATGGTCAGGGACTTCCAGCAACAGCGCCCTACTTACTTCAAGGGAAGAGAAGGGGTTGTCGGAGCAGAAAACTGGCTGACAAAGATTTCACAGATCCTGACTTTGTTGAATGTCACGAATCATGCTCACAAGATTTTATTGGCCACATTACAGCTGATTGATGATGTTGGTAAATGGTGGGAAGTGATAGAGAAGCAGCGAGCACTTCTTCCAGAATTAGAAAAGACTGCCATGTACTTGGGAGCAGTTCTCAACTACCTTCCTGGAACATTATTTTCCTGAGGAGGAGAAGGAACGCCAGACCCTTGTTTTTCTATCTTTGGTACAGGGTACCATGACGGTGGCAGAATACCACCAAGAGTTTCTCAGTTTATCCGTATATGCATTCTATGTGGTGGATACTGAGCATCGAAGGGCACGGAAGTTTGAGCGGGGCCTTCGGCCTAGCATAAGGGCCAAGGTAACTATATTCAAGGCACCCACATTGGCAGAAGTGGTCAGCAGGGCCACTATAGTAGAACAGGAGTTGGCTGAGTTGACGCGTTTTGATAATCGCCTAACTCAGAGTGGGAGGGGTATATTCCAGCCCAACAAGAGGTTCCGACCGAACTCTAGCAGACCTGCACCATCTACCGAGTCAACAGGGGGCTTTCGTCCCAATCATCCTTCCCCATCTGCATCAGTCACTCAGGCTCCTAGAGGAGGTAGCAATTGCTTTCATTGTGATCAGCCTGGCCATTTTAAGTGGGAATGTCCGCAACTCAACAAACCCTCTAATACTGGGGGCTCATCTCGTCCACCAGTTAGGCTAGCTAATTCACGTGGAGGCAGGGTAGTTAATCAGGCGGGGAGGCGACCTACAAGATCTGAACGGGTATTTACCTTCGCACCTCCAGCAGCAGAGGATCATTCTGTGATACAAGGTATGGCAGTAGTCAGTAGTTCCTACACCTCTGCATTATTTGATTCGGGAGCATCACATTCTTTCATATCTGCTGCATTTGTAACTGCTACTCGTACATTGGTATAAAAACTGCCACATCATTCACTATTGTATCCCTCGTCGGAGACACATCATTAGGACTTATATGCACAGTAGTGAATACGGAACTTGCTGGACTCAGATTTGAGTTCAATTATTTGGTGCTCGATATGTCAAAATATGATATTATTTTCGGCATGGATTGGTTGGCCAGATTTAAGGCCAACATTGATTTTTATCGTTGTAGGGTGACATTTTTGTAGCCTGAGAGAAAACAACATGTGGTGCGTGTTGATAAACAAAGCAGACTGCATGAAGGGTTGAATCATCAGGTGTTGAACATTATCAAAATCAACAAGACACCGGTGGTTGAACTTCCAGAAATAGTAAAGGACTATACGGAAGCCTTTCCAAAGGAACTCCTTGGTTTGCTTCCCATGAGGGAGATCAATTTTGAAATCAAGCTGTATCCTGGCACTGCACCAGTGTCATTACCACATTACCGGATGGCACCAACAGAGATGTCCGAGTTAAAGAAGCAGATTGATGAACTACTTAGACTGGGGTGCATTCGGAACAGTACATCGGCTTGGGGAGCTCCAATATTATTTGTGAAGAAAAAGGATGGTTCACTCCGTATGTGGGTGGATTATCGAAAACTGAACCAGCTGACGGTCAGAAACAAGTACCCTCTACCCAGGATTGATGATTTATTTGATCAACTTAAAGGTTCCAGTCATTTTTCTAAGATTGATTTGATGTTCGGATATCACCAAATCCAGGTTAGGGAAGAGGACATAGAGAAGACAGCTTTCAGAATGCGGTAATGGGAGTTTGTAGTCATGCTGTTTGGACTAACCAATGCACCGGCTGTGTTCATGGACTTAATGAACAGGATCTTCCGTCCTTAGTTGGATCAATTTGTTATTATATTCATTGATGATATTTTGATTTATTCCAAGACTCAGGAAGAACATGCTGAGCACCTGAGAATAGTTCTGGACACTTTAAGGAATAACAAACTATATGCTAAAGCCAGTAAATGTGAATTTTGGCTATCTGAGGTCAACTTTTTGGGACATGTTATATTAGAAGAAGGCATAGCCGTGGACCCGGCTAAGATAACGGCAGTAAGAGACTGGAAAGCGCCAAGGAATGTAACCGGTTTCCATAGTTTCTTGGGATTTACGGGTTATTACAGGAAATTTATCATGGACTTCTCTAAAATTGCATCTCCATTGACTCGACTCACTCAGACATGAGTCAAATATGAATGGTCAGATTTGTACAACCAGAGGTTTGAAGAGCTGAAGAAGAGACTTACCACTGCTCCTATCCTAATTTTGCCGGAAAGAGGCAAGTGTTATGAGGTACAGTGCGATGCTTCAGGAGAGGGACTAGGGTGTACACTCAGTCAAAGTAATTGTGTGGTGGCTTATGGCTCAAGACAGTTGAAAATTAATGAACGTCTTTATCCTACACACGAGCTAGAACTAGCCGCAGTGGTCTTCGCTCTCAAAAGCTGGAGACATTATCTTTATGGCGAGAAATTTGAAGTGTTTTCAAATCATAAGAACTTGAAATATTTGTTTGATCTGAAAGAGCTCAATTTGAGGCAACGCAAATGGATGGAATATCTGGCAGATTATGAGTTCGCACTTCGTTATCATCCTGGCAAGGCGAACAAGGTGGCAGATGCCCTCAGCCGTTTATCACATGCATCAGTGGCATGTTTGATTAGGACAGAATGGGAGATGCCGAGTACCATTTGAGAATTTAAACTTTACCTCAATAACCATGGGACTATTTATAATTTGATCATACGGTCCAACATGGTTACCAAGATTGAACAGGAACAAGGGACAGACCCGAAGGTGGAGGAGATTTGGGCTAAGATGTCTACTGGTGAAGTCATACCGGAATGGGAGTTACGACCAGCACAGGGTCTTCTATTCCGAGGAAGGATTTATGTACCTAAGAGGTGTAGAAAAGAGTTATTGGTTGAGGCACATCAAACCAAACTCTCTATTCATCCGGGAAGCACTAAGATGTATCACGACCTGAAGAGACATTATTGGTGGCACGGGCTCAAAAGAGATGTGGTAGAATTTGTAGCACATTGCTTAACTTGTCAGCAGGTTAAGACGGAACATTAGAAGCCACCAGGGTTACTCAAACACTTACCAGTGCCGGAATGGAAATGGGAACACATTTCCATGGATTTTGTTACGGGGCTGACAAGGTCATCAAAGGGCAACGATGCGATATGGGTCGTGGTAGACCGACTGACCAAGTCTGCACATTTCATTCCTATTAAGATGACAGACTCATCTGAGACTTTGGGTCGGCGGTATATCAAGGATATCATCAAATTGCATGGTATACCTCGGACTATTGTGTCTGACAGAGATGGTCGATTCACAGGCAGAGTATGGCAGAGCATGCAGTCGGCCATGGGAACAGATTTGCTGATTAGTACGGCATTTCATCCATAGACTAATGGACAGTCTGAGAGGACAATACAGACATTGGAAGACATGCTGAGAGCATGTATGCTAGATTTCAAGGGTGGATGGGAGGATCACTTGTCGTTGGTAGAATTCTCGTACAACAATAGTTACCAGGCAAGCCTCCAGATGGCACCGTTTGAAGCATTATATGGTAGACCATGTAGGTCACCAGTGTGCTGGACAAAGGCCGGTGAGCCTGCATTGATTGGACCTGAGTTAGTTGTAGAGACTACAGCGCAGGTACAATTGATACGACAACACTTGTTGACTGCGCAGAGTTGTCAAAAGAGCTATGCTGACAAGAGAAGGAGGTTCCTTGAATTTGAGGTGGGAGACATGGTGTTCTTGAAAGTCTCGCCACGAAAGGGATACATGAGGTTTGGAAAGAAAGGGAAATTATCGCCAAGATATGTGGGACCATTTTTTATCATAAGACGGATGGGGGATGTGGCTTATCAATTGGCACTCCCATCACAGTTGGCATCTTTACATGATGTCTTCCATGTATCAATGTTGAGAAAGTACAATCCTGATCCTTCTCACGTACTGAACGTACAAGACATAGAGGTCCAGAGTGACGTGACGTACGTCGAGAAGCCTGTCCGAGTGGTGGACACAGAACAAAGGGTGTTACAAAACCGAGCGATCCAGTTTGTCAAGATAGTATGGGATCGACACAGCATTGAGGAAGCTACATGGGAACTCGAATCGGAAATGAGGAAGGCACATCCTGAGCTATTTAGGCAAATGTTTGAAACCCTACTTCACTCGATTTTCGAGACGAAAATTTTCAAAAGATGGTTGTATTGTAATACCTCGGATTTTCAATTTGTTATTTTATATGAAAATTACCATTTTTTAATTATGAATGAAGATTAGATCTTATGTGGATAAAGAATTGGGCCATGACCCAATTAGGACCCAACGAATTGGGGGATTGGTTCCAATGAAAATTAAATGGGCTTGAATTAATTTAGTGACGCATTTAATTAAAAGATTATGCATGGCCGAATTTTAGATAATAAATATATAGGTTATGCGCATGGATTAGTATCCAAGGAAACTATCTAATTTAAATAGAGATAGGATTGAGGGAAGGTTCTTAAATAAGGAATGGAGGTCGGCACTCACTAAACAAGGAAAGGTGCACACGGCATGGGTTAAATGAGTCTTAGCCATGTGGGGTTTTATTAAAAGGGAAAGATAAGGGGCGCATGGCTTAAGGGAGGGAGTAGCTATCTTAAACACTTCCTAAATTTGGATTAAGAGGAAGATTATAAAAGGGAGAGAGGGACAAGGCTCACGGTTTTACCACCCTTAGCCGAATTTTATTTCATCTCTCTCAATTGCCATTCTCGCCAAGATCAAGAGCAAGGAGAAGAAGAAGTTTGTTTGGCCAGCAAAGGGAAAGGAAGAAGAAGATTGAAAGAGCAAAGAGGTTAGTATCTTAATGGTATAATTTTATGTTTGAAACAAAAAGAACCATAGGGTTCGGCCATGGTGTTTGGCCGAACCCCATGGAAGAAGTTTGGATGATGTTTTAATGATTTAAATGGAGAAAAAGAACCATAGGGTTCGACCATAGTGCATGGCCGAACTCGATGGAAAGAAGTGTTTAATTCATGGGTTTTGGAAGATCGAAACCATGGAGAGATTTGATTTATTTCATTGGGTTTATGTTCTTAGATTTTAGATCATGGAAATCTTTGATGGTTATTGGTTTTAGATTCAAGAAGACAATGAAAGAAAGTGGGTCGGTTATGGTATGGCCGAACCATGATTGTATCATGGCCAAGTTGTTGGATCTAAAGAATGGAAAAGAAGGGGGTGAGGTTTGGCCATGGTGTATGGCCGAACCCCACCAATTATATTTTGGGATTATGTAATTATTATTATTGAATGTTTTAATGGATCTAAACCATTGATGAAGATCATGAACCATAGGGTTCTGCCATGGTGCTTGGTCAAACCCCATGGGGTTGTTTTTGGAATGGAGATGGATTTGGTTGCTTAATATGGAAAGCTTTCAAATATAGAAAGAGTTGCTTAATATGGAAAGCTTCCAAATATAGAGAGAGTTGCTAAATTGGAAAGCACTCCAATTTTGGAAAGACGGTTTCTAATCTAAGAAACTTTCCAATTATGGAAAGGTGTAGGTTATTTATGGAAACAATCCAATTATGGAAAAGGGAATTTATGTATGGAAATCTTCTAATAATAGAAGGTGGAGTTTAATTAAGGAAACCTTCCAATTATAGAAACGTGGGGTTTAATTTGGAAACTTTCTATTTTTGGAAGGAGTTGGCTAAATTAGGAAGCTTCTAATTTTGGATGGTTATCTTGGGAATCTTCTAAGTATGGAAGGATTATGGTAAATATGGAAACCATAGGGTTCGGCCAGGGGTATGCCCGAACCCCATGGAATTGGTTTGGTATTTTTAGTGTAAATAAATATATGGTTATTAATTTAGAAAGTGGAGATAAGATCGGAAGCAAAGGTATCATGGGTTCGGCCATGTGTATGGCCGAACTCCATGAATCAAAAATTGTGGGTTAGGCTTTGTGTTTTGTAAATAAAGTAAAGGATACATTGTATGTTTTGGATTGATGGTGAAAGTAATGGCAAAAATGTAATTACACGCCAAAGTGGAGAACCATGGGTTCGGCCATGATGTATGGCCGAACCCCATGAGTTGTGTTTGATGGACTTCTTTGGTTAAGGAAACTTATAGGGTCTAGTTATTGTAGATTTAAAGGAATAAGGGAACCAATGGCATTTTTGTAAATATGTGAGAATATTGGACATTGGGTTCGGCCATGGTGTATGACCGAACCCCATGATTTAATTATTGGACTATGTGATTGGATTCAAGAAGTGTGCACTATTTTAGAACCTAAGCAAGTAAAGTGACTAAGGTTTAGATCAATGGTATTTTGGTAATTAATGGGATAAATGAACAAAAAGGGAGAGGCTTGGCCATGGGTATGGCCGAACCCCACAAGTTTGGTTAATGGACTATAAATGTTGTAAATCAAGTGGGACTTGATTTTGATTTATTATTATATTATAAGGTAATGGGATCTCGCAAGCGGTGCGCGATCGGTGATTGAATCTTGGACGGAAACGCAAGGACTCGTGAACGGTCTTTGGTAGGATTCCACCTCTTTGAAACCATGGTTTATGTACTTTGTTTTATCTTATGTTTGACGAAAATATGTTTCAAAGGGTATGCTTTATTATTGAATTTCAAATGCTATGTATAACTTGTTTAAATAGCATGGATTGATTATGTTTCAAAAGGTGATTTTAAATGCTACGATTATGTTATTAAAATAGCAAGTATTTCATTGGCATCTCATGCATGGCATGGGGTGGAGGATTTATAACCGGAGGGGTCACACTCCGTCGAGGCGTCCGAAAAACCTATGTGGTGTACCTTGATGTGTTTTTCCATCAGGAAGAAACTGGAGGGTCCACACTCCGCCGGGGCGTCTAGAAGACCTATGTGGTGGGTACATTTATGTACATGAGATGGGTGAGACTCATTGCATATTTGTCATCATTGCATGGCATGCCGAAAATAATATCATATTTTGACATATCAATCACCAAATAATTGAACTCAAATCTGAGTCCAGCAAGTTCCGTATTCACTGCCGTGCATATAAGTCCCAAAGATGTGTCTCCGACGGGGGATACAATAGTGAATGATGAGGACAGTTTTGTACCAACGTACCAGCAGCAGTTACAAATGCAGCAGATATAAATGAGTGTGATGCTCCCGAATCAAATAATGCAAAGGCGTAGGAACTACTGACTACTGCCATACCTTGTATCACAGAATGATCCTCTGCTGTTGGAGGTGCTAAAGTGAAAACCCGTCCAGATCCTGTAGGTGGCCGCCCCGCTTGATTAGCTGTCCTGCCTCCACGTGAATTAGCTGGCCTAACTGGTGGACGAGATGAGCCTCTGGAGTATGAGGGTTTGTTGAGTTTGGGACACTCCCTCTTAAAGTGACCAGGTTGATCACAATGAAAGCAGTTGTTCCCACTTCTGGGAGCCTGTGTGACTGATGCAGATGGGGAGGGATGGTTGGGACGGAAGCCCATGTTGACCCTGTAGATGGTGCGGGTCTGCTAGAGTTTGGTCGGAACCTCTTGTTCGGCTGGAATGTACCCCTCCCACTCTGAGCTCGACGATTGTCAAACTGCGTCGACTCAGCCAATTCCCACTCTGCTATTGTGGCCCTGCTGACCACTTCTGCCAATGTAGCCACCTTGAATATAGTGACCCTGGCCCTTATGTTAGGCCGAAGGCCTCGCTCAAACTTCCGTGCCCTTTGCTGCTCAGTATCCACCATATAGAATGCATACACAGATAGACCGAGAAACTCTTGGTGGAATTCTGCCACCATCATGGTACCCTGTACCAAAAATAGAAAAGCCTGTATCTATCGTTCTTTCTCTTCCCCAGGAAATAATGTTTCAGGAAGGTAGCTGAGAACTGATCCCAAGTCATGGCAGTCCTTTCTCCTTCCGGTATAAGTGATCACTGCTTTTCTATCACCTCCCACCACTTACCAGCATCGTCAATTAGCTGTGATGTGGCCAGTAAGATCTTGTGAGCATGACTCGTAATATTCAGCAAAGTTAGGATCTGAGAAATCTTCTTCAGCTAATTTTCTGCTCTGACAGCCCCTTCCCTTCCCTTGAAGTAAGGATGGCGCTGTTGCTGGAAGTCCCTGACCATGCTCCTGTCATTGTTGCCATTGGCGATTCCATTCTCATTCAGACGTTGTTGGAGCACTGAAGTAACCACCGCTTGAACCAGATTTTGTAATTCAGGAGGCACTGGTGGTATGTTCACACTGCTTTCTTCCTCCTCGTGATAAGAGTGTTCTTCCTCACGGTGAGAGTGTTCTTCCTCACGGTGAGAGTGTTCCTCACGGTTAGAGTGTCGTTCCTTCTCATTACCCCCATTTGGGTTTTGTTGAGTATTTCTCCTTGGCCTTCCCCTTGGAGCCATTTTTCCCTAAGCCATTGAAAACATCAAGTCTTAGTATCTATAAACAAAATTTTGTATTTCCTACCTATTGGGGAAATTTCCAAATATGCACACTTGATTTTGTTTTGTTTCCGGGGAAATACATCCTATGTTGCTATGTTTGATAATTTTTGATGATCCGATTATTTTGACTGTACTTCCTTTGCTATCATCCATCCGAGTCTAACGAAGTAAATTAATGCACGAGACCGGATTAATTTACTCTGAGAGATTCAAGTTTCGGGTTTGCTCTGATACCAACTGTAACGTCCCACCCTTTTTCACTTACTTCTTCCCGTAAATTCAGAGTCTATTTTTTTTTATAACAGAGTAGAGTGATAGAGCGCGGGACGTCACGACGCGAGTTAAATCCGAACTTCCAAAGTCCGACCCTTAACTGGCCAACCCTATGTGTGTATGGACTCAGTCCAATAAAATGGTTCACACATAGCAATACCGACTTGTGGAATAAAATCATCAAAATGCGGAATTATATTAGAACCACGTTCTGATCCATTCAGATAGTAAAGTACGTCATAATCATTAAACCAAATCATTCAACCATCTAAGTTATTACATTCCGAAATCTAAATCCTCAAATACAAGTTCATAAGTAATTTTATTCAAAACATATAAACTAGATCTTCCAAGCTCCTATGCCTGGTCCTTCTTACTCTCATCATTCCCCTGATTACCTGTATCATCAACTAGGGTAGAAGTAGGGCGTTAGAACAACGCGCCCAGTAGGTATTCCACTTACGGCTAACACATGGTTAGTACAAAACATATATTATAACATAATATATAAAACCAGGTAAAATCCATGCCATACAATGATGACAGATATGCAATGAGTCCTACCCATCACATGTACATAAAGTACCCACCACATAGGTATTCCGGACGCCCCGGAGGAGTGTGGACCCTCCGTAATCTTCTTGATGGAAATCACATCAAGGTATTGCACATAGGTTCCTCGGACGCCCCGACGGAGTGTGACCCCTCGGGTTATAAATCCTCCACCCCATGCCATGCATGAGATGCCAATGAAACACATGCTATTTTATAACATAAATATAGCATTTAAAAATCATACTTTAAATCACATGCTCTTTCCTCATATAAACAAAGCATATAAAATCAACCTTTGAAATATAATCAATTACATGCTATTTACAACATGAACATAGCATTTAAAATCCATAATAAAGCATATCCTTTGAAACGTATTTTCATCAAACATAAGATAAAACAAAGTACATAATCCATGGTTTCAAAGAGGTGGAATCCTACCAAAGACTGTTCCCGAGTCCTTGCGTTTCCGTCCAAGATTCGATCACCGATGGCGCACCGCTTACGAGATCCCGTTACCTTATAATATAATGATAAATCAACACCAAGTCTCACCTAATTACAAAGTTTTAAGTCTATAAACAAAACCCCATGGGGTTCGGCCATACACCATGGCCAAAACCCATGGTCTACCATTTTTGTCCATAATTACGATAATGCCATTGAGCCTAACCATAAACTTCTTTATTGCTTAGATTCCAAATAATCATCCATACTTCCAAAGCACATAATCCCATAAAATAATTCATCGGGTTCGGCCATAGTGTCCAATATTCTCTCATATTTACAAAAATGCCATTGGTTTCCTCATTCCTTTAAATCTTCAATTACTAGACCCTTTATGAATCTTTAACCAATTTAAATCCAAAATATACCTCATGGGGTTCGGCCATACATCATGGCTGAACCCATGGTTTTCTATTTTTGATGTGAAATTACGTTTTTGCCATTCCTTTCACCATCAATCTATAACCTACATTGTATCCTTTTCTTTTATTTTAAAACTATACAAAACATACTCACAACATAGGTTCATAATCTGATTCATAAATCAGCCCTTAACCATGAATTAAAGATGCCATTAATCCCTTAATTTGGACCATGGGGTTCGGCCATACACCTTGGCCGAACCCTAGGGTGTATAGTTTCCAATTATAACTTTGCATTCATAGCATCCATCCCCCTTGATTCAATTATACATAAACCTAAGTCATAGATTTAATTCATGGGGTTCGGCTGTGCACATGGACGAACCCATGATGTCCTATTTTTTTTATTCATCTTACTTCCCATAAATGGAGGGTTTCATTAATCAGACTCTACCTTCTATTATTAGAAGGTTTCCATATTTACCATCCCAAATTAGAAGCTAATTTAGCCTACTCCTTTCCAAAATAGAAACTTTCCAAGTTTAGCAAACACTTTCCTTAATTGGATTATTTCCATAATAACCTACATCTTTCCATAATTGGAAACACCTTCCAAAAATAGAACTTCCCCTTTTTTTTTTTTAATCTCCTCCTTCTATTTAAAAACTTTCTTAATTAAACAACCTCTTTCCATGAATGGAAGGTTTCCATATATAGATTCCAACTTTCCATAAATGGAATGCTTTCCAATTTAGCAAATACCTTCCATAAATAATAAGGTTTCCAAAAATAACTCTAGTGGGGTTCGGCCATGCACTATGGCTGAACTCACCCTTGTAGATCTAAGTCCATCTTTTACATCTACTTTCCAACTTTAACCCATGGGGTTCGGCCAAGCACCATGGCCGAACCCTATGGTTCATGATCTTGGCCATTAGTTTAGATTCAATAAACATTTACTCATAACATTAACCGATTATCATCCATAAAATGTTTGGTGGGGTTCGGCCATACACCATGGCCGAACCTCACCCCTTTCTTTTTATTATTTTAGATCCAATAACTTAACCATAAAAACATCATGGTTCGGCCATGCCATGGCCGACCCATATCCCTATCCAAATCTCCCTTTAAAGTTATCAAATTCTTCCATGGATTTTCATCATTGAAATTTGTATTTCTAAACCATAAATCCCCATGGCTTCATCATGAAATCACCATGTCTTTCCATGTTCCAAAATTTAAAAACATAACCCCAATGAAATAAATCCAATCTCTCTATGGTTTTCAATCTTAAAACCCAAGAATTAAATCAAATCTTTGCATGGGGTTCGGCCATGCACTATGGCCGAACCCTATGATTCTTTCTCTCCATTTAAACCATTAAATCATCTCCAATTTTCCTCCATGGGGTTCAGCCATGCACTATGGCCGAACCCTATGGTTCTTTTTATTTCAAAACATAAATTTATTAATCAAGATACTAACCTTTTCCCCTTTGGATTCTTGCTCTTCCAATTTTTCTTTTCTTTTCTCTTTGATTTTCTCCAAACAAGAACTCCTCATTGTTGCTGCCCTTTCTTCTCTTGCTCTTGGCGTGAAAGAGGACTTGAGAGAGGGAGAGAGAGAGAGGAATAAAACTAGGCAATGAAATTGTAAAACCGTGTACCCTCTCTTAGTCTCTCCTTTTAAGCTTCCATTTAATCCAATATTAGAATGTTCTTAATATAATCTTGTCCCCTCCTTTGCCGTGTGACCTCCTTGCAATTTAGCCATTGCCGACCTCCCTTGCCTTATTAGCCATGGCCGACTTCTCCTCCTTAATTTAAAACCTTCCCTTTATTCCAATTAGCAAGTACTATGCGCATAACCTTATTCATAATCTAGGTAATCTTTTAATTTAATTTAAGACAATGTACATTCCTTTTTAAAATATCCCATGCGCATAATATGAATATCATTATCTAAAATTCGGCCAAGTATAATCTTTATTTGATTTTTAACATCTCCTTGGATATTTCAAATCCAATAATCGGTCGTACACCATTTCTTTTATTTTTGATAAAACCTATGCCACAATTTAATTGGGTCTTAATTGGGTCATGGCCCAATTCCTTATCCATATAAGGTCCAATTCTAAAATCCACCATTTAAAAGAGTAAGTGTCATATAAAATAATAATCTGAAAATCCGAAGTGTTACATATATATTATGTTATAATATATGTTTTGTACTAACCATGTGTTAGCCGTAACTGGAATACCTATTGGGCGCGTTATTCTAACGCCCTACTTCTACCCTAGTGGATGATACAGGTAATCAGGGGAATGATGAACGTCAGACGGACCAGGCATAGGAGCTTGGAAGACTTATTTTACATATTTTGAATAACGTTACTCATGAACTTGTATTTGAGTATTTGGATTTCGGAATGTAATAACTTAGATGGTCGAATGATTTATTTGATGTTTTAATTATGGATAAGGACTTGACGTACTTTGCTATCTGATTGGAATAGAACTTGGTTCTATTATGATTCCGCATTTTGACCTTATGATTCTGCAGATTACGATTTTTATTCTGCATCTTGATATTGCTATGTGTGAACCATTTTATTGGACTGAGTCCATACACACATAGGGTTTGCCAGTTAAGGGTCGGACTTTAGAAGTTCGAACTCAGCTTGCGTCATGACGTCCCGCACTCTATCGCTCTACTCTGTTATAAAAAAAAATTTACTCTGGATTTACGGGAAAAAGCGAGTGAAAAAGGGCGGGGCATTACATTGGTGATGCTCCAAGGAAGAAAACAAAAGAAAGAAGGAAAAGAAAGAAAAAAAAAGAAGAGAAAAAAAAGAAGGATGGAAGGAAGAAGAAAGAAGGAAAATAAATCTTGGAAAGCTTCACAAGAGGTTAGTTTTTTCTCCCTAGATTTAGTATTAGGACCTAATTTGAGGATTAGGATGGTTTAGAATCAACCCAGGACAAATTTGGGTTAAGGAAATGGAAATTGGAAAAATTGGGGATTTTTTTGTTTTCCCACAACTAATGAAATTTGATTTAGATCCATGTATTCATTGATCAAATCATGAGTATTAACCTTCTAAAATGTGACAAATCACATGTGGAATCAATCTAAGAGTTTAGGTTTAGAAATCAAAGCAAATGACCAAATCCTTAGTGATTTTCAAGTTCAAGAAACTCGGCTCGTTATGCAGTTTTCTGTAATTTTTGCAACTGTGTGATTGAGGAAGATAGGTCTCAGAAGGTCCGAAAACAAGTCCGAAAGATCCTAAGGTTCAGAGATTCGAAGAATCTTCAGACGGTTCGAGGTGATTATTTTTAAAGCTGAAGTTTGGGATGATCCGAAGTTGGCCTTGGGATGTTATGAAGGTTGGGACAATCCGAAGCTTGGGACAATTCGAAGCGGCCTAGGGTTGTTCGAGGCTTGGGACGATCTAAAGCTGGCCTGGGGACGTTCTGAAGTGACAGTAGCCAGACTCTCTTATTTTATTAACACGTGAATTTAATTACTTATAAAGAGCACTTAGACTTATTACTGGAATATTTCACCATCTAGAATTATATGATAGATGAGGTGTTTTTGAAATGTACATTACAACTATGTGATATTGAATGAATATTTTGGAAGGATTTATAAAGAAAACGATGTTATCCCGATTAAAGGTATTTGCAGGTATTCTGAAAAGTATGATATTTTACTTTAAAAATTGTTGTGGATTTCAACTAAATGGGTTTCTAATTTATCTTGAGAAATACATGTATATCATATGTGTTGTGAAAAGAGTACCTTCGAGTTCACGAGAATGAATGAAAACCCAATGACATGAGATCATTGGCATCATTTGCATTCATATTCCTCATGCATGAAGTATGGGATGGGAAAGACATGTAGTGAAAACAAAGGGCTAGTTAGTCCAAATAGACCTTAGCGTCATGATTAATGTTATGGAAGTGACAATCAACGAACCAAAGTACCGAATGTTTGGACGGGCTTTGGTGTCGTATTTATGAAGAGTGAATTGAGGAATCAAAGTGTTGAATTGACCCAAGCAGGTTTTGATGCCGAACGTGTATGACCAATGAATAAATGCTTTACTGATGGATCCAATTGAAATTATGATGATATGTATTACGACACCCCAAAAGATGAGTATGAAATGAGTTTAACGGAAGACAAAATTCCCCGTTGTCGTAAATGAGTTGTTCAAAATACCTATGCATGGGGCATGATGAGGGTATGCATGAATCATGGCACCCATGGCATAATACATTGCACATTGATGAGAATTTAGGTGATTGACATATGGTATTTTGAAAAGACAAGTGAATATGATTCCATTATAAGTATTGGGTTGACATCATTATGATAACGAAATTATGAGATAAGTTAGGTATGAGTATGATACTTTATACTGAAATATGTATTATGTTTTCAAATATAAGCTTTGCATAATAAGTTTGAGAGTTCTTCCTTTGGTGCTAGAACACTATTGACCATAGAGGGGTGAGTGAATAGGTCAATCTAAAAATCATTGGTCATTTTAAAAATTACTTGATTGATTAATTAAGTGCAGCGGATATAACAATCAAGTGTGTGTGTGTGTTAGCAAATGTGATTAAGCACTCAACACAAGGAATTAGCTCTAACACCACAAGCACAAGGACACAAGATATATAATGGTTCGATTAGCCAACCTACATCTACTGTTAGGACTAGCTCAAGCTTGAGCTATCCCCAAATTCACGAAGTGGGGACTTACACCCTCACAATTAGAGAAGGAATTCCACCTAACTCAATCGGCTGGAAATTTTATCCACCACATGTAGAATTTCACCTATTTGAATTGGCTGGGAATTCCACCCACCATGTGTGCCAGAGACTACGCTCTAGATTTTTTTATAGTAGTTTCGGAGCCAAGCCTCCTTAATCCACTTTTACAGGACAGATTTTAAAACAAAACTAAAACCAAGAAGCATTTGCCTTTTAGCTATTTCTTAAAGATCCACCCAATGTGTACCCAAGTTAATCCCGACGCTCCGTTTTATAGCCGTCATTGAGCAATCATAATTTCTGGGTGACTAGGAAACTGGTTCTACCAATATCTTTCCTAGTTTGTATCTTTTGTTTTTCTCCTCTCTTTCTCTCCTTCACTAACTCAATAGATTGGTTGTATTTCATTATCAGGTGTAGACACAAGAGAGTTGATCGTTCCTTAGAGTGTGTGAATTTTCTCACTTCAAGGAAGATGATTAAATGATCACACAATTGTCATATTTATAGAGGAGTCAACACAGTTTTTCAAACTGTCCAGTACCGACAGGTCAGGGGCACCAATGGGTCGGTGTTCATATTTATTACTGTTCAACCACCCGACCGTTGCACATTAAATGCACTTCCAACGGCATAATTAATTCCCGATCGATAGGTCGGTGTCACCGATGGATCTACAGTCATGGCACCGAGAGGTCGGTCCATATGAGGGTCTCGATTTGGGGCAACACCATGCCGACAGAGTTTCATGTCCCGAAACTTGTCCTGCCCAGAACAACCTGTCGTCCTTTACCGAGGGTTCGGTCCTGGTACTCTCGATCTGTCTTGAATTACCGAGATCTCAGTTTTCTCGAGAGTCCTCTTGAGTTCTAAGTTCTAGAACTCATAAGTTATCATCGACGAGTCGTTGACAACGAGGGTCGTTAAGTTCATCACTGAGGGATCGGTACACACTAGACTCTTGATTAGAGACATACCCAAAATGATAGTTCAACGTTTTAGAACATTTGTCAATCTGGCCGACTAGTCTTTGACCACAATGGGTAGGTCCTATCTCCACCGATGGGTTGGTGAGAACAATTGGTCGAGCTGATAGTGAAGTTAATTCATATTTCTAAGTTCTCTTCCAATTCACTGTCAAGCTTCCTCTCTAGGCTTTTAATGATTTATCATTTGTTCAACTAAGACTAGGAATGGTCCTCCAAAGGTGTGGGTACCATCTAAAGTCATCTATGGCCAATACGTATTTTGTGATTGCCATATCGATGAGCTTTAATCCCGTGGAGCATGATCTTCAATCTTGATCACCTGGAGTCTTCAAGCTTCTAGCTAGTACTTCTTCCCGAGTCATGGAATTGACAAACTTATGGACTCGGCAAAGTTGGGGCACTAACAAAGTTGAACATGAGATTCTTAGTATGATAAGTATTTTGAGGAAAAGTATTGAAATACTTATACTATTATGATATGACTAAGAATGAGAAAGGTTTTGAGAAAAGTATTATTCATGATTTCAATTATGAGATTTCTGGTATGAAAAGAATTATGAGGTGAGTATGTAGCTTTGATATTATCAGTAAATGAGTGTTGAGAAATGCTTGGAGGTTTACATATAAGGTATACAATATGTAAGTGTTTGATTTTCAAAGTACAAGCATGTATAATGTCTTAGTATGACACGCAGTAGTGCATATTATGTTATTGGAATTCCTACTGGGCGCGTTAATTAAGCCCATAAATTCCCCCCCCCTCTCTCTCTCTCTAGATTGTGTATGCAGGTTTGAAGTACGTAGATAAAATTGGACCAAGCGATGGCTGGATGTAGACAAGATGAAGAACTAAGAAGGAAACTTGGACTAGTGAAGCGGACTTATGTATTTAGGGAATGTTTTGGCAATATAACTTGGAATTATGTAATTGAGTATTTTTTGTATTTGACTCATGTATGATTATCTTGGAAATTTCCTTATATTTTCTTTGAGATGCATTTGGCTATTCATGCAATGAAATAAATGTTTAAATTTCTACAGGTTTATATTAGTATGTGCAAATGTTATCACGCACACATTAGTTGGGCCAATCAAGGGTCGGGTCTTCGGACTCTGACTTACCTCGCGTCGTGACGCTCGCCTCCCTCTCCACTAAAATATTCCTAATATATTACTCTGATGACAGTGGTTAGAGGGAGGGGCGTTACATTTTTAGAGAGTAGAATTCCAACATTTAGTAAAGGTAACAAATATAGTTTTTCTTATTTTTGATGTACAATCAGCGCATTATTTTTCTAAAAACCATTTCGGGTCCTTCCCCTGTATCGGAATGACTTGAGTAAATACTCGTTGGACAAATCTGTAAGGACCCAGAATTTTAAATCCTTTGATTGTGTAATTTATTTATTATAGAAATGAAATATACGATTTTGGTCCAAATTAATGTAAATGGTTATTTAAAATAAATAAAGGGAAGCTAAAGTTTCCTCGGATGTTACATCGACTTGGTCGATGTGTCGACAAATCTTAACGTTCCCAGACGATGCATCGACTGGATCGATGTGTCGGGGAGAACTAATATCTAAACCGAGGTATAAGTTGTCCAAAGGATACATCAACGTGGTCGATATCGGTGGAAAAGATCATTAAATGGGTTGACACATCGACAAAGTAGATGTGTCGAGTAGACAGAACGTCTTCAGCAGACGCTTTGTCTACCACCGTCCAAACGCTTCATTTTTATATGCGTGGGTATTGACAATGTCTTTTACTTTTTCCAAGCACTCAATTAAGGGTTTAAGGCAATCAAAAGAGGAAGATAAAAAGAAGAGAAAACGAAGAGAAAGGGAAGAAATGAAAGAGAAGGATATGAGAGAAAAACTGAGAGAAGAAACAGAGTGCCTGAGTAGCCCCCTTACTCATCGGAGTGCACCTTCTCACTCACATCCTAACCTTCAACTCGACCAGGAAACCTTTTCACCTCCTCAAGGACTTCTTCTGTTCTGAGGAAGGAAGGAGAGACCGAGCAAGGGGAAAGAGGAATCGAGCTAGGAAAAAGGGAGGAAAGCAAGGAGACAAAGGACTTCACTCTGTACTCATTTTGGGTACACCTACGAATCACTTGAGTTAGGTGAATCTATGGCCCTTTTTAATAGATTAATGACATTAGAATAATTAAAAAATATGTAAGAATTGATCTGGAGAGGAAGGACCCTAAGAATAATATACACCTGGGTAAAGAGAAGCCATGGAATATGGATCCATGACTTCTGGTTCGACCTAGTCGACATATCGACTTCATCGATGTGTCGTCTGGGGCGAGAATCCAACACACATAAAACGATCAGTATGAAACTGAAACCCAGGACGACACATCACCTGTGTTGATGTATCAGCATGTGTATGACAGTAATGAGAAAGGACCAATGAACAATGAATTAATCTCGAGACTCAACCCAGTCTACATATCGACCCTATCAATATGTCATCTGAAACAAGGTCCAGTAAAGAGAAATTTAAGTGTATCGAACCAAACCTAGGAAGACACATCACTTGTGTTGATGTCTCGGCCTGGGTATGATAGAAATTGCAATCGGGATGAATGAATGATAAACTAGTCTCCGCACGACTCATCTATAGAGTCGATGTGTCGGGCTGAGTATGGTAGAATCATCAATGAAATAAGAAGATGATGAACTTACGCCGGGACGATGTATCGATCAGATCGATGCATTTGCCTATGTATGCAAAAATAGAATGAAATTAGTTCCAGTATGATGTATCGGCCAAGGTCAACATATCGGCCTGAGTATACTGGAAATGAAATTAAAAACAATGAATTGGTTCATGGACGATGCATCGATGTAGTATGAGTATTAATATTAATAGACCAAAACCTAGAGGACATGTCGAGAAAGTATAAACCTCGGATATATGTACCAGTATATGTATCGATTGGATCGATACATATGGGTTGAAAACAGATAACAAACATGAACGATGACTGATCAAACTCAGAAGAACACGTCGACATTGCTCGACACTTTGGACCAATGAACCCCAAGATGTATCAACTGGGTCGATACATGTGGATTGAGAACAACTGGAAAACATGAATCTGAACAGACAAAGCCAGTTGACATATAGAGGTCATCGATATGTTGACTGTGTCCAGATTACGATGTATCGTAAGTATCGATATGTCGACCGATTCATGGACAGTTTCATAAGGCTAATATATTTGATGAGAAAAAAAGATACACTTGGAGTTTTTTAAAATCTGAAGATTATACAGATGACCCTTAAGTTTTGGTTTAACCTACATAATTGGAATTAGAAGAATTATACATTTTAATGACATGAAAATGTGATTTGAAACATGTACATGGACAAAAGGAACCGAGGGTAATCCCAACGACGTTTGAGCAAACTGCGTGAGTTCCCCTTTAAGTTATTACAAGTCCAAGTTCGGGACTGTTATGTAAGAACTGATATCTGCCTTAGAACTGTCCAGTTGTTATAAAAATCATTTCGGGTATTTCCCGATATTAGAAAATGATGAGTAAATGAAATCGCTCTCATATTAGAAGAACTAAAAAATATTTAGAAATTCTCAGAAAATCATTTTGAATTAGTTATAGGTACACTTTGGGGACTGATATGTAAAAATAGTATTTGTCTTAAAGCTATCTTAAACATCTAGTTAAGTGTTTGGCTTTTCTAACATGTAAGTAATCTCTGAACATCGTTCATATGGTAGTGAGTTTTGTTCTATGATTTCAAACATGGTATGAACAAATCAATAAGGCTTTTGTTGGAACTTAATCTATTAGGTACTTGATTAGCTAAGTCGAGGTATGTATCATAAAGAAACAATAGAACGATGTCTCAGCTGTATAAATGCAACCCAAACATGTTTACGACTGATTTGTAAGCCTAAATTAGAAGTATCAAATGTGCAGAAGAGTAGTGGTTACAACTGGTCTTAATCCATACAACTTTGGGACTGAAAACTCATGTACAAAAGAGGTGTAAAAGAATGGGTTGGTTTCCTTTCCACTGCTCAAATTAGATAGCCACTAGGCTGTGTTTAAGGCCCAACATAATCAGGTTAATGGTGTTAATAAATTCCAATAGGCTTAAACAAGCTTCTTAATGTTTATCATCAAAGGAGATTAAATAAGTCTTCAAACCCACTTGGGAAATTAAGGCCACATCTTAAAGACCATCAAAATTCCAAGATTAAAACCACCAAAGATGCAACGTCTCCTTGTTAGCAAATTGGGTGATCTCGGTCAACAAGTCAAACAACTAATGGTTTTCGAATGAAGATTGGAGGAAGATATTGAGGGAGGAAAGACGATGGGAGATCCCATACTTAGGGTTTAATTTCAGCCTTTATTCAACCATGGCATGGGTATTAACGATTATGCACAATTAAATTTGGCCAAAGTGATTCCATAAGATCTCTCCTTATTTTGAAATCAAATAAGATATATATAATTATTTATAATCTCATACCTTACTTAGTGGGGTAGATAATGAGAGAATGGTTTTAATAACCGTAAATACCCAACTAAGTAAAGGTCGATGAGGGTGTAACGATGGAAGTGGAGAAGAGAAAGGAAGGAAAGAGGGGATCGCATGAATGGATGAAGATAGGAGGGAATGAGAAGAAAGAGGAAAAAAACATTAGTTGTTTCCCTCTTTACCTTTGGCTTGAGTGATTAACAAGTAATATAATGAGGTGGAGGGCATGCATTGGCCCAAAATGGAGTTGGAGTGGGTGGGTTGCCTTGCATTTAATGCAAAGGTGGGAAAGGGGTTGTGGTGTGTCCTTGCCATGCCATGTGGCCTACCACCTCATCACTTCTCGCCATGTCATTGCTTATGTGGCACATTCGCCACCTCATTAATTTATTTCCATTAATTAAAATCCACCTCATTAGATAACATTAAATTAAATTAAAAATTTAATCAAACCACCCTTAATCTCACGTAATTAGTTAATCACTTCTCTAATTTTTGTTCATTAATGCCAACGTTTCCACAGATCTCCAATCGGAGTTTAATCCTCAAAAATTTATTCAAAATTAAATGAGAAAATTACAGTGGGCCCCAGAGTCGATATCCTTGTAACGCCCGCCCCTTTTCACCGAAATATCAAAGTCTATTTTTTTTTTTTTTAATAAAAGTGACAAAGGGCGCGGACGTCACGATGCGAGTTAAGTCCGAGCTTCTAAAGCCCAGCCCTTAACTGGCCAACCCTACGTGTGCGTGGAATGAAGTCCACGGAGAATGGTTCACACGTAGAAGTAAGCATCGGGGAGCATTTAAACTAATTGCGGAAATTATAAAAGAGCCTAACCTACAAATTCTTAGATAGCAGGGAAGTTACATTCATTCAATCACCAAACATCCTTAAAACCATAATGTCCAAAATATAGTAAGTAATCTCAATTATTACATTTCCGACAAATTAAACTACATCAAATACACATTTCTCAAAATAACATAAATAAAATAATTAGTCCGCCTTCCAAAGCTCCTAAGCTTGGCTCCCGTCTCGTCCTTCTGCTCCGGCATTTCCTGCGTCATCAGCTAGGGTAGAAGTAGGGCGTTAGACCACGCGCCCAGTAGGACTCCGAGTAGGGCTAACACATGGATTAGTGATAACAAAGCAGATAGATAATACATAACGAAAAGCCATAGAATGAATGTCATGCCATGGGTGTCTGTGTTATGAATCCCACCCATCATCCTTACTATCCCGATGCCATATCCCCCTTGACGGTAAGGCCTCGTCAAGGCGTAACCACAAATACAATATTCCCCTTGATGGAAGAATCATCATCAAGGTATAACAATAAATACAACATCCCCCTTGACGGTAAGGCCTCGTCAAGGTACAATAATACATATGTGAAATGTCCCCATGCTTGTTTATCGGTCGCCCCGACGGAGCATGGACTCCGGTTTCATTTCATCCTTCCCCTGTCATATGCCTCCCATGCCATGCATGAGATGTAGATGCCATTTGCCATGTAATAGATAAAATTCAACAATAATAAAACCCATCTTAAAACAATTACAAGATTACCAACTAAATCCAAGGGAAAACATCCCACAATATTTAATCCAAAACCCATCATAAGCATTCACATAATTTCCAAAATAATTTAGAGTAAAACATCACATGATACATAATCCATAACATATCTTAAAGACAATCACATGATTTCCAAACTAGATTAAAGAAAACATCACCCAAATCCATGGCTTACAAAAAGGTAGGAATCCTACCGAATACCGACTCGCGTCCTTTTTCGTTTTCCGTTCGATAAACCCGGTTGCCGATCGCGCACCGCCTGCGATGTCCAGTACCTTATTACACATTCATCATTAGTCCATGTTTTAACCATTTCTAAGCCCATATGAAAAACCGGTGACTATTTAGGTTTTGTGGGTCCCATATCATTTATTAAACCTTTTAATCCCATAAGTCTTAAAATTCGGCCACCCTAGGCTTTATCAATCACTTATAAGGTTATTACATTAGATCCCCTAAGTCCATGATCAAGTTCCATGGAATTCTTGAATTTGGCCACTAATTACGGTTTTGCCACTACCCCTTTTACATAAACAATTACTCATTCATTCATGCCTTCCTAAGCCCAAAATTGATCCACAACTTAGGTCCATTAATGATCCGTAACCATGTTACAAGATCATTAAAAATCAACCCTTAACTTAGCCTCATTTCCATTGATTTAACACATGCATAATTCCAAATTTGGCCTATAACATGACCTAACATTGGGTCATGGGTTCATTAAAAATCAGCCCTTTCTACTTAACCAAACACCCATTTTTTCTTTGGCCTATTTACACATTTGCACCCATCACAAGCCCTTCCATGAAGAGGTTTACATCATACAATTTAAATCATCAATTTTGATCATCACTTGATACATTTTTGAGTCCATTAATGACCCCTTTAATCATGACCTATTCCCCATTAATTTAAACACACACATAAGTCCAACTATGAGGGATTTTAACTCATACATTTAAATCATCCTTCCTTAATCATCATGAAATACATTTTGGTCCATTAGTTTAACCATAACTCCCATTTATTTTTTTCATGGTTCCAAAACACCAAATTCATCCCAATGTCCCCATTGAAATCACTTAGCCACCTTCCATGATTTCCTTAACTAAAAACCCCTTAAAATTTACAAACCTTTGACCCCTTTTAAGCCTTCAATTTATTTGTACATTATTCCATACCTTCCATCCTTCCAAACCCATTTAAATTTACAAACACATAACCCTAAAACCTCCATTAAAGATCCTTAATTACTTACACTTAACCATTAAAATCTTAAAACCCTAAATCATCCTCCATGGCTTCCATTATTTATAAACCCTAATAATTCACTTAAACACCTACCATTTTTGAGGTCATTACCATTATTCACATCTCCCATGCATTTCTTCATTTAAACCCCTTTAAAATTATCACCACATTTAATCATTAAAACCCCAAAATTCCAAATCATTCTTCCATGATTTTAAACCTAAAAATCCCATTACAATTCCTTTCCAATTCCACATAATTCCATGCTTAATAACTTAATTACATTACATTCCTTAATCCATTTATTTTTCCTTAAACTAACCCTAATTTATCCATTAGGGTTTTGTCCACTTTCCATCCTTCAATTGATGGATTTGAAATCAAAGGCATAAAATCATTTGGATACCATTAAATTTACAAATTGAATCCCAAATCTTAAACCCTAAAAAGATCCAAAATTTCTTGTTTAAAAAAAAATACTTACAATCCGATGCCTCCTCCGACTTCCGCCACTCCCGTCGGACTCATTGGCCTCCTTTCTCCTTCCTCTTGATCTTTGGTAGGCCAAGATGGTTGATCAATGGTGAAACCCTCATAACTTAGGATTGGCCATAGTAGGGCTTAATTTGAGAGAGAGAGAGAGGAGAGGATGGAGATGAGAAAATAAGATTCTATAGTTTGATCTTAAAGGGATGGCCAAACTTACAACTTCCTCCTCTCTTTTCTTCCAAGCTTTTCTTCTTCTTCTTCCTTAATTTTTCTACTTCTCTTTCCTTAGAGATGAGGGACGGTGGTGTGGGAGAGATGGAGTAAGTAAAATTGAGAATGGGATAAGATGGAAACCCATCTTATCCCAAGGTAGCTTACTTTACACTTTAACATAAATTTCCCACCAACCAAGCCTAAGATATTTTTCATGCTTTTTTGACCCAACCAACACTAGCCAACGTTTTTTCATGTTTGAAATGGATTGTTTGGTCTTCCCATTTGACCATTCTTTTAACTTAGCTTAATTAACTAATTAATTAATTGAATCATTAGGTTAAGTTAATTAATTCCCACTTTAACTTAATCCCATCTACTTAAATTTGCCTTCATACATACACCCATGGTTGACCAATTCAACCATGGTGGCCGGCCCCACCAATCATTGGCCCACACGCCACCTCACTTGATGAGGTGGAGGTGGGTCCCACTTGGCCACACCACCTTGGTTTAATTTTTAACTTAACTTAGGTGATTTAATTTCATTGAATACCCTCTAAATGGATCACCATTGGGCCCATGGCCCAATTACATTTCCATCTAGCCCATTTACCTTAGAGCTCAACTACTTTGACCCATCGGGTCCCAAATGGGTATGTGACCCAATTTGACCATTCTTGACCCATTTAACCCTCATTGCCCCTTTAAATGAATTTAAATCAACTCCATAGTCCATTGGGCCATACTTGGGCCTTTGTCCAAATTTTTTGGCCCATTTACTCTTTACTTCACCAGTTTTCCAATTTCCATCACTAAAATAACTTATATCCACTTTTTTTTTATTAATTTAAAAATTCCGGGCCCTTACAATCCTGGGTCGTGACAATAATAACACCTTTTTGGAGTTTTCGTCCAGAAAACCGGACGAAGCTTCAGTCTAAGATGGAATTATATAAATAGTTCTGGGTGAAATGTTCGCATTTCTAGTTCTAGTTCCCATATAGGTTCCTTACTATTGCATCATGTTAGTGCCCCGGCTCGTCCGAGTCACCCATATTGTCAATTATGTGACTCAGTTGGACCTTGCCATGGAAGAATGTGAAGATATCAGAAGATCTACTATGCATAAGAGTCTACACCGAATATGTTATTGGCACATAGGTAAGTGAACCTTAGGAGACCTTAGGCTAAGCCAAATACCTTAGAAGTCATCTGTTTATTAACTGTAAAATCAGAATATAATTGACTTTCAGCCTCGAGGCCTTGTGCAGTTTGTCAAGGCCTCGCAGACAGTCTTTTACTGAGTCATATTTGGGACAGCTATAACTCAACATGACCTTGTGTCTTTTGACCGAGTCTCTTACATATTTAGGTAATTAAATCTAGAATTCTTAATTGGGAGTTTATTATGGTAATAAGGAAGATCCTCATTTTGAAACTCCAAGTCCCACCTCACACAATTTGAATAAATCCGTTGGGGAGCCTCATCATGGATGGTTGTCTCTGAATAATTTGGAAAGGCTCCTCTATGTGACTAAATGTGATTAACAATCATCAAGCTATCTCTCTATATATGATTGATGATTGAAATGATTTGATGGTCAATCATGCACAGGTGGCATGTTAATTGGTTGGTCATTAACTGATTGACAAACAGAATAATTTGAATTACATACAGAATCTGTGTTGTCTTACTTTTTACCATCACGAGTCCTCATAGAAATCCTTGAGGCCTCGTGGACGTGACTGGCCACAAAAAACAGACAGTCTTATTTATATCTAAGTGCTGAATGAAATAAGGTACACATAATCTTTTGGAAAAATAAAAGTGTGACCAGAGAGATTACCCACCTCCTCTCACACATTCTTCATCATCTTCTTATAGAGATGTTTGGTTAATCAATACCTCAGTTCTGATGAAGTTTTATGGTCCCAAGAGAACACCTTAAACTTCACCAGAACTGGGGTATTGATTACCCAAAGATCTCTATAAGAAAATGGTGAAGAAGGTGTAAGATGAGGTGGGTAATCTCTTTGGTCACACTCTTATTTTTCCAAATGGTTCTATGTACCTTATTTCATTCAGCACTCAGATATAAATAAGACTGTCTGTTTTTGTGGCCAGTCACGTCCACGAGGCCTTGAGGATTCCTATGAGGCCTCGTAATAGTAAAAGGTAAGACAACACAGATTCTGTATGTAATTCAAATTATTTTGTTTGTCAATCAGTTAATGACCAGCCAATTAACATGCCACCTGTGCATGATTGACCATCAAATCATTTCAATCATCAATCATATATAGAGAGATAGCTTGATGATTGTCAATCACATTTAATCACATGGAGGAGCCTTTCCAAATTAGTCATAGACAGCCATCCATGATGAGGCTCCCCAACGGATTTATTCAAATTGTGTGAGGTGGCACTTGGAGTTTCAAAATGAGGATCTTTCTTTATTACCTTAATAAACTCCCAATTAAGGAATCCAGATTTAATTACCTAAATATGTAAAAGACTCGGCTAAAAGACACAAGGTCATGCTGAGTTACATTTGTCCCAAATATAACTCAGCAAAAGACTGTCTGCAAGACCTCGACAAACTGCACGAGGCCTCGAGGCTGAAAGTGAATTATATTCTGATTTTACAGTTAATAAACAAATGAGTTTTAAGGTATTTGGCTTAGTTTAAGGTCTCCTTAGGTTCACTTACCTATGTGCCAATAACATGTTCGGTGTAGACTCTTCTATGCATAGTAGATCTTTTGACATCTTCACATTCTTCCAAGGCAAGGTCCAACTGAGTCACGTAATTGACAATATGGGTGACTTGGACGAGCCGGGGCACTAACAATCTCCGCCTTTTTCAATTTCGCGACAAAATCTAAGATCTACCAAATACATCTCGTTTAACCCCTTTAAAATACAAGTCCTTAAAAAAAAACTCAAACAATGACCATATCAAGACTTGAATTTCTTGCAATAACACTTCTCTCCACCTTTTTCTTTTTCTCCCCTTGAAATGATGCCTATAAAAAATTCCTTCAAAAGACATAGGCCTAGGTGGGATGTTGAAATTTCTCCCCCTCAATATTAGTACCATTTTTCTCCCCCTTTTTGTCATAAATTGACAAAGGGTACTGCATATGAATATCATGGAGAAACATATTTAACAAAACATCAGTTTTAATTAAGCATTTATTCCAATATTTGTACCTAAAAAAGATCCACCACCAACCAATTTGTCAAATCCTCAAATAAACATTTTCCTATAAGGCACAAGGAGGATCTGAAAACATCAAGGGGCCTAAACACACCTTCTCACCTTCTAAACCCATTTCGCATTGAAGGAAGATGGCCGAAGGGATGAACTGAAATTATTTGAGTCACTTCTATGTTTGAGAAGCTCTTTTAGCAAATTTGTTACTATTTGATTTAAGAGCTGATTTTGATCTCTTCTTTGAAAATTTTGCCTGACATTGTCCCTTCTATGATGTACCTTTGGTTGGACAGTGAACATCTCTTTGTGATTTTTTTTCTTAGGGGACATTCAAACCTTAGGTGACCCAACTTTCACAATATAGTAGCATGTCACACTAGAAGATTTAGAGAAGGAATGCTCACCTTTCACAAAAACAGTTTTGGATTTGGATTTCTTAACAAAACCTATACCAGTTTTATCTCCAAATTGTTTCCCAATATTTAAGAGTTTTTCAAGTTTTTCTTCCCCTTGAGTAAATTTATCTTCAAAATTTATTTTGTGACTCCTTAGCTGGTTTAAGTCAAATTCCGGTTTTTGTTTTTCACTTCTATTTTTTGACTCATCTTTCTTTAGTTTTAAAGTTTCATCTTGAGCCAATTTGAGCTTTTTTTGAATACTTAGATTTTCATCTTGAACAATTTTTAAGTCTTTTTCAAATGTTTCTTTTTCAGTTTTTAATTGATTTTTCAATTTTACATTTTCATTTTTAGATTTACCAAGTCTTTTATCTAATTCTTTGCTTTCTAAGAACAAAGCATTATAAGCTTCTTGTAAGCTATCTCACTGCCTAATCCTTCACTATCACTTTCTGTAATAGCCCGAATTTTTAAATCAACATATATGTGGCATTTATTTATTTTAATAATGAAAAAATTGGAATTTTGATGTTATGGATGTTAAATGGATCAAATTTTGGGGCAAGGGCCCAAGTATGGTCCAATGGACCATGGATTGGATGGAATTCATTTAAAGGGTCAATAATGGTTAAAGTGGGCCCGATAACCATTTGGGACCCAATGGGTCAAAATGAGTCAAACTCTAAGGTAAATGATAGAAAATAATTTAATTGGACCATGGGCCCAATGGTGACCCAATTGATTGGAATGGGTTGAATTGGAATTAAACCACCTAAGTTAATGATGAGATGATTAAAATGGCATAACCAAGTGGGGTCCACCTCCACCTCACCAAGTGAGGTGGCGTGTGGACCAAGGAAAAGGTAGGGCCAACCATCATGGTTGACTTGGTCAACCATGGATATGTTAAGGGGACTAAGGAGAATTAAAATAGATTAAGTTGATTAAATTACTTTAAATCATCTAAGTTAAGATTAATGGGGTTTAAGTGACATGGCCGAATGGGGCCCACCTCCACCTCATCAAGTGAGGTGGCGGGTAGGGTAGGTGTTGGTGGGGGCCGTCCACCATGGTTGACTTGGTCAACCATGGGTCGATTTCGTCAACCATGGGTCGATTTCTTAGAAAGAGAATTTAATGGAATTAAATTAAATAGGAATTAATTAACCTAAGTAAGGATCTAATTTAATTAATTAGGTTGGTGAAATTAGGGTCAAGTAAATAAGTCAAAGGGCCAAGTCAAAGAGTGGTTTCATCTCATTGAAACCACCCAAGGAAACACAAAAGAAACCATGGACTTAGGGTGGTGGTTTCATCTCAACCACCACCACTCAAGGTATGGGGACCCATGTAATAGCCTGAATTTTTGGATCAATATATATAGGCATTTATTTATTTTAATTTGAAGTTTGATGTGATAAAATGCCAAATGGACCAAATTTTGGGACAATGGCCCAAGGATGGCCCAATTGGGCCATGGATTGGATGAAATCCATTTAATGGGTCAATGAGGACTAATCGGGTAAAGGATAGCCAAATTGGGCCCAATACTCATTTGGGACCCAATGGACCCAATTGAGGTGAGCCTAAGGTAAAGAGGGAATTTAATTGGGCCATGGGCCCAATGTTTACCCAATAAACCATGTAGCATGGCCGAACCCCATGGTGGGTAAGTAGATGGTGGATGATGGAATTATGGAAAAATATGGAGAAAGGGTTAGGATTCATAAATGCTAAGTGATTGATGAATTTTTTTTAAGAGGTTTTAAATAAGAAATTTCATGAAAATATGGATGATCTTTCATGGCCTTGAAAAGCATAGAATGGAATGAATGGATGACCATAGGGTTCGGCCATGTAGCATGGCCGAACCCCATGGTGAATAATGGGTAATTTATTAAGATTATAAGGTTTAAAGATAATGGAGAAAAATGATAGATTTAAATGGATTTATTGAGTATAGAATATGATGTTTAAATGGGATGAAAATGGTGATTTAAATAGATGATTTAATTTACGTGGAGGCATGAATTTTAAAGAAATCATGGACTATAGGGTTCGGCCATACAAGGTGGCCGAACCCCATGGTTAGTGATCTATGAAGGTTAGGGCTCTTAAATGCTCAATGGTTAATGGTTTCTAAGGTTTGAAAATTATGAGTATGGTATGTGATTTTTAAATGGGTATTAAAGGATGGAAGTAGTGGATTAAATATTTTTGAATTATGGAGACAGTGAGGAAGTGATTGGTGGTGTAAATGGACTTTAAATGTGAGTAAAGATCCAAGGTAAAAATGAGGGAAAGGCATCATGGGTTCGGCCATGGTGTATGGCCAAACCCATGACCCATGTTTTTAAGTCATTTGTGGGATAAGTTATGGTTTATATATGTGGTTAAACAAATGGAAATTTGGTTAAGTAAATGGTAACATTTAAATGGATTTACAAAATGTATGACATGAGTTTTAAAGGGCCAAAATGAATGAAGGTTATTGATTTTAAAATGGATTATTTTTGGGACAAAACATTGGTCTTAAAATGGAACCCATGATCCCTTTGTGGGCCACCTTTAGGGCCAAATGTGAAAGGACATATGGGGATTAAATGTTTTTCAAAATTAAACAATAGGTGGCTGATTTTGGATATGTTATGGAATTATAAATGGGTCTAAGTTATGGATGAAATTTAGACTTAAAATAGACATAATTGGGTGAATGATTAATCATAGAGGAGAGAGTGGCAAAATGGTAATTATTAGCCACTTTGAAGAACCATGGGTTCGGCCATGGTACATGGCCGAACCCTATGTGGATTAGACATGAAATCGAATGCATTATGAATGATTAATTGGAACGGATAGTTGCTGCGTTTAGGTTCGCAAATTAGAGTATTTAAATGGCCAAAGAAATTGGATTTATGTATGTGTTTTAACCTATGGATAATGGGCTAAGTTAAGGACCCATTTTTGATAAACTTATAATATACTTAAGGATCATTGAATGGATCTAGGGTTATGATCAGTTAGGAACTTAATCATGGATAACGTATGGACTAATTCGGTAAATGTAATAAGGTATCAGGACGTCGCAAACGGTACGCGATCGGCGACCAAATTATCAAACGGAAAGCGTAACGGAACGCTACGTGGTATTCGGTAGGATTCTTACCTTTTTGTAAGCGATGGATATGTGATGGTATTTTAGATTATTTTGATTTGGCTTATGATGGATTTATGATTATGATTTATCTTATGATGAGTTTTAAGTTATGAATCATATGGATTATATTTTAACATTATGCATTATATGGCTATGTATTGTGTATCAAAATTATGGTTTATCTATATACTACATAGCATAATGCACGTACATCTCATGCATGGCATGGGCGGGAAAATAATGAAACCGGAGTCCATGCTCCGTCGGGGCGACCGAGAATCAGACATAGGGATAGCCTGAGGGCTATAACCGGAGTCCATGCTCCGTCGGGGCGACCGAGAATCAGACATGGGATAGTTCTATGACCGGAGTCCATGCTCCGTCGGGGCGACCGAGAAGCAAACATGGGAATAATACATTGTATGATCATACAATGATGGGTGGGACACATGACATAGACACCCATGGCATAGCATTCATTACATGCTTATTTTGTTATATTTTATTGTATCGGTATGCGTGTTATCACTAGTCCATGTGCTAGCCCTACTCGGAGTCTTACTGGGCGCATTGACTAACGCCCTACTTCTACCCTAACTGATGACGCAGGGGATGGCGGAAGCGGTGGACATGACAGGAGCCAAGCTTAGGAGCTTGGGAAGCGCAGTCTTAGTTTATTTACGTTTACATTTTGGAGATGTAATTTTAAAGTAACTTAGCTTGTCGGTTGTATAAATTTACATTTCTTGCGATGGTTTGGACGTTACTTATGGACAATTATATTTGGTGATATAAATATGATCATAGGGGCATTTTGGTAATTTAATGTTGTATCTTCCCTTTTATCTAAAAACCGGTAGGATAGACTCTATTATCATGTTCCGCAATGATTATAATCTGCGAGCTTACTTCCTACGCGTGAACCATTCTCGTGGACTTAGTTCCGCGCACGCGTGGGGTTGGTCAGTTAAGGGTCGGGCTTTAGAAGCTCAGACTTAACTTGCGTCGTGGCGTCCGCGCCCTCTCTCACTCTTCTATTTCAAAAAAAAAAAAAAAATAGACTCTGATTTTCGGAAAGCGGGTGAAAAAGGGGCGGGCATTACAGTTGGTATCAGAGCAAAATCGAAAGAATGAATCCTTCGAAGTAAGATTAAGACGGTTGCATGTCTCACTGACAGCTAAGAATCCCAACTGACCGACTTTTCGGAGTCCGCTGCACGGGGGCCGGATTAATCTACTTCGATTGACTCAGACTGAAACATTCAATCTGAGCGCCACATTTGATGTAAGAAAAATGATAGGAAGGGAAGTACAATCATTATAACATTGATAGGTTTATCAAACGTAGGAACATTTCCCCCAATTTCACAAAAATGGACAAACATAGCTAGATGGGAAGTTTTCCCCAAACCAAGTATGCTTATTTGGCAACTTTCCTCAAATAAAAGAAACGATATTCGATACTTAGGAATTTTCCCCCAAAAATGAAGTATACTTGATCGATAATTCTCCCTCAAATTGAAGGAAATATTTGATACTTAGGAAAATTGTTCTGAACTATGAACATGCTAATATTATGAGGGAACTAAGTCAATATTTTTCGATGACTTAGGAAATGCCGCCAAAAAGAAGAACCTGCCGCAACCCACGGGTAGAGAAAGAGGTAACACCCCCTCGTCAGGACGAGGAAGTACAACCACCACCTCATACAGCCGAGGGACAAAATAGTATAAACATATAAGGTGTACCTCCCGAGTTAAGAGACATAGTCCAAGCGGCAGTCGCTTCTGCTCTCCAACAACACTCAAGCGGCAATGCGACCGCCAGCGACTCCAATAAACGGAAGATGGTCAAGGACTTCCAACAACAGCGCCCTCCCTACTTCAAGGGAAAGGAAGGGGTTGTGGGAGCAGAGCACTGGTTGAAGAGGATCAATCAAATCTTAAATTTGCTCCAGGTTTCCAGTCATTCTGATAAGATCTTACTGGCCACATCCCAACTGATCGAGGATGCCAGTAGTTGGTGGGAAGTAATAGAAAAAAAACAAACACTGGTACCGGAAAGAGAAAGGATCCCCATGACATGGGAGTGGTTCTCAGCCACCTTCCTAGAACAATTTTTTCCGGAGGAAGAAAGAGAGAGCCAGATTGAAGCTTTCCTCTCATTGATACAAGGCAGCATGACGGTGGCAGAGTACCACAGAGAATTCCTTAAACTGTCCGTCTATGCATTCTACATGGTGGATACTGAACACCGAAGGGCCCGCAAATTTGAAGGTGGCATTCGGCCAAGCATCAAGGCTAGAGTGACCATTTTCAAAGAGCCCACACTGGCAGGGGTGGTTAGCAGGGCCACCATCGCAGAACGGGAACTAAATGAGATAGTGCGGTTCGACAATCATCGAGGGCAGGGTGGGCGGGGTACATTCCAACCCAACAAGAAGTTCCGCCCGAATTCTAGCAGGCCCTCACCCTCCACGGGATCTACCGGGGGCTTCCGCCCTAATCACCCTTCTACATCAGCATCAGTCACACAGGTTCCCCGGGGTGGGAACACCTGTTATCAGTGTGGCCAACAGGGCCACTACAAGAGAGAGTGTCCACAGACTAGCCGACCCTCCAACTTCAGGGGCCCTTTCCGCCCTCCAACTAGACCAACACAGTCACGGGGAGGCAGAACATACAAACAGGCGGGGCGGGCACCAAACCCTGCGGGATCTGGACGACTCTTCACCATACCAACTCCAGTAGCAGTGGACCGTTCAGTGATGCAAGGTATGGCTGTAATTGGTAGTTCCTATGCTGTTACGTTATTTGACTCTGGAGCTTCACATTCATTTATATCTACTGCATTCATATCTGATACGGGCACATTAGTACAAAACCTGTCCACATCATTCACCATTGTATCCCCCGTCGGAGACACATCATTAGGACTCATATGTACGGCATCGAACACGGAACTCGCGGGATTCAGATTCGAGTTCAATTATTTAGTAATCGATATGGCGGAATATGATGTCATATTTGGCATGGTTTGAATGGTTTTCACCTTACCACTCATCTCACTCTTTTTCTCTCCTCCTCCCTCTCACCACCGTCCCTCATCTCTAAGGAAAAAGAAGAAGAAGAGAAGAAAAGAGAGGAAAAAGGTGTAAGCAAAGGCCCACCACTCCAAGATCAAAGGTTGAGATCTTATTTCTCACCATCTCCTCCTCTCCCTCTCTCAAGCAAACCCTACATTAGCCGACCCCAAGCTTGGAGGTTTCCACCATTGATCAAGCATTTTGGCCGACCAAAGATCAAGAGAAAGAAGAAAGGAGGCCAAGGAGTCCGACGGGAGCAAAGAAAGGCCGGAGGAGTCGTCGGTGTGGTAAGAAATTCTTAAACAAGAATTTATATTTTTTAAAAGGATAAGATGTGTTTATGGAATCCATTTCTTAGAATGAATGGTGGTCGCAAATGTTATGGGCCGTAGATCTAAGATCCATCCAATGATAAGATGAGAAATGGATGAAAAGGGAAGAGATAGATTAAGAAAAATAATAAATAAAAGGATTAAGGAGGTTATGTAATTAAATGGATTAAGCATGGAAGTATGGGTTTTTGAATGGATTGATGGACCATAGGGTTCGGCCATGTAGTATGGCCGAACCCCATGGTAAATGGTTGATAATTTTAAAATAGGGTTTTAAAGTTTAAAGCCATGGAGAATGATTATGATTTTTAAGGTTGTAAATGATTAAGTGTTTGAAAAAATTTAAAGGGGTTTAAATGTGGAAAAATCATGGAGTGTGTGAATGATGTTGTGGCCTCAAGAAGCATAGGAAAAATGGTGAATCATGAACCATGGGTTCGGCCATGGTGTATGGCCGAACCCTATGGTGATGGAATGATGTGATTAATGGTTATAAAAGTATGGAAATTAATGGAGGAAGTTAATGGTAATTAAGTGGAGTTTTCTTTAGTATTTTAAACAAGGTTTAAATGGGTGGGAATGAAGTTTTTAAAATAAAAACTATGGACCATACCATGGCCGAACCCCATGGGGAGGCTTTGAGGAAAATTTGGGGTCTTGGAACCATGGAAAATAAAATGGAATGATGGTTAAATTAAATGGACCAAAGTATATCTCATGATGGTTATGAAAGGGTGATTTAAATGTATGATTTAAATTCATTTATGGTAGGACCAAATGAGGTAAAATGGACCCAAGAAAAATGGAAAATAGGCATCATGGGTTCGGCCATGGTGTATGGCCGAACCCATGACCCATTTGTAGGTCATGTTATGGGCTAAAAATTGAATTATGTATGGGATTAGATGATTGGAAATTTAATTAAGTTAAGTGGCTAATTTTAGGGATGTTATGTCATGGTCATCAAATCATTAATGGGACTAAGTATGTGGATGAATTATGGACAAAAATGTACATGGATGGATGAGATATTAAACCATGGAAGTATAGTAGCAAAATCATAATTATTGGCCACAATGAAGAACCATGGGTTAGGCCATGGTACATGGCCGAACCCCATGTAGGTTGGACATGAACTTGGATGCATTAAGATGATATTATGAATGATTAAATGAAGCTTAGGGTTGCTGCCTTTTAGGCTTACAAAATTAGAATGTTTAAATGAGCAAAATTTGGAATTATGTATGTGTTTAAATCAATGGAAAATGAGGCTAAGTTAAGGGCTGATTTTGATAACCTTGTAACATAATTAGGGATCATTAATGGATCTTAGGTTGTGATCAGTTAGGGACTTAATCATGGATAAAATATGGACTAATTTGGTAAATGTATAATAAGGTATCGGGACGTCGCAAACCGTACGCGATCGGCGACCGGATTATCGAACGAAAACGTAAAGGGACGCTAAGCGGTATTCGGTAGGATTTCTACCTTTTTGTAAGCCGTGGATTATGTGTATGTGATGGTTTCCTCGTTTTATTTTGGTAATTATATGATTTATTTTAAGATGGATTTTAAATGCTATGGATTATACTTTAATGCTATGGATGGTATTTTAAATGCTATGGATAATATTTTAATGCTATGGATGATATTTTTAAGGCTATGGATTATATTTCAATGCTATGGATTTTATATTAAAGATATGAATTATATATATACTACATAGCATAATGCAGTTACATCTCATGCATGGCATGGGCGGGAAAATAATGAAACCGGAGTCCATGCTCCGTCGGGGCGACAGAGAAGCAAACATGGGGATAGCCTGAGGCGCTATAACCAGAGTCCATGCTCCGTCGGGGCAAACGAGAATCAAACATGGGGATAGCTTGATATGCTATAACCGGAGTCCATGCTCCGTCGGGGCGACCGAGAAACAAACATGGGGACAACTTGACCAGGCTTTGCCGTCAAGGGGGATATGACATTTTATGATGATATGGATGATGGGTGGGACACATGACATAGGCAACCATGGCATGGCATCCATCATATGGTTTTATTATATTGTTATCGGTATGCTTGTTATCACTAATCCATGTGCTAGCCCTACTCGGAGTCCTACTGGGCACGTTGTCTAACGCCCTACTTCTACCCTAGCTGATGACGCAGGAGACGGCGGAAATGGTGGACCCGACGGGAGCCAAGCATAGGAGCTTGGGAAAGCGGCTACTTAGTTTTATTTAAGTTTTATTTTGGGAAATGTAATTTAAGTAGCTTAGCTTGTCGGATTGTAATAATTACTATTTCTTGCTACGGTTTGGACTGTAGTATGGACGTTATTATTTTGGGATATAATTATGAACATAGGGGTATTTTAGTAATTTAAGCGCCGTACTTCCTTACTATCTAAAACTGGTAGGATAGTCTCTATTATAATGTTCCTGCATATAATTATATTCCGCGAGCTTACTTTCTACATGTAAACCGTTCTCGTGGACTTCGTTCTGCGCACGCGTAGGGTTGGCCAGTTGAGGGCCGGGCTTTAGAAGCTCGGACTCAACTCGCGTCGTGACGTTCACGCCCGTTGTCACTTTTATTTCAAAAGAAAAAATTAGACTCTGATTTCGGCGAAAATGGGGCGGGCGTTACACTTTCAACATTTGGAGCATTTTGAGGATCATAAGAGATGGAAGCAATGAAACCTTTCATCTTGACAACATCTTCATGGGTTGACACATCAGATTCACTTTCAGATTGTGATGTGTCTTCTTCCACCACAGTGTTCATGTCTTTCTTTTTAAATCTCCTCTTAGACGGACATTCATTAGCAAAGTGCCCATATCCATCACAATTAAAACATTGAGTTTCTTTGGGCTTGTCCTTATATTTTTCTTTGAATTTATCTCTTGATTTTTCTATTAAAAAGTGTGGTTATTTTTAGAGACTTCTCTAGAGTCTTCTCTTTTAACTCTTCTTTTGTTTTTCCTCTCATTAAAGTGTTTTAAGAAATTCTTAACAAGAATGGCAACATCTTCATTTGAATCACTTTCAGAGTCATCAGATTTTTCGTCTATTTTATTTTCAGTTTTTAGAGCAGATCTTAGAGCAACAGACTTCTTTTTGGGTTTTCCATCATCAAAGTGAAGCTCATAAGTTTGAAGAGATCGTACCAAGTCATCAACCCTCATTAGAGACACATCTCTGTACTCTTCAATGGAGGCTACTTTGGGCTTAAAACTTGTGGCCAGATTTCTTAGTATTTTGGTATAAATCTTAAATTCAGGGATTATTTCAAGTAAGGCCCACATGGAATTTACAATGTCACTTAGTTTCGAATAGAACTCGATAAACATTTCATTTTCCTCCATGCGTATGTTTTCAAATTGTGACTGGAGGATTTAAAGTTTAGACCTCTTAATAACTGAGGTTCCTTCATGTGTCCTTTCTAAGATGTCCCAAGCATCTTTGGCTGTCACACATGTCATTATACGCTTGAACTCATCTGGTGAGACAACACAATTAATGGCATTTAAAGCCTTTCCATTTGCAGTATATAGAGTTTTTTCCATGTCGGTCCAGGTGAAGTAATCCTTAGACTTAGTACCAATGATTAATTGCACAGATTTTCCTGCTTCATCTTTGGCTGATTTTTCAAAGATTTCCTTAACAGGATGTTCCCAACCCCTTGCTACTTATTCCTAAACGGCTCCATCAAGTGATATAAAGAAGCTTTTCATTTTTGCCTTCCAAAAGGCATAGTTAGAGCCGTCAAAATAGGGAGGTTTGGAAAGAGGGTGACTATCACCTCTATGCATGATTTTAGTACAGGATCAACTCGGACAATTAAGTCTAACTCAGAGTAATCGAGCTCTGATACCTAAGGGGGGGTGAATAGGTCTGATCTGATTTTATTTCCCTTTTTAATAATTTATCAATTTAACAATACGTGCAACGGAATAAACATGTGTACAAGTGATAAACAAATGAATCAAACCATTAAACTAAACCACACATGCACAACGATATATAGTGGTTCGGTTCACCTGAACCTACTTCCAATGTTGGACTCACCCTCTCTAGGGCTATCCCAAATCCACTATGTATGGGAGTCACACCGAAACATTACAACCTAGTTTTGAAAGGTTTGACTGCCCTGGTCTAATCCTTGACACTTATTTTTTAAGGTGGTTCAATCACACTGATTTAATCCGTCGTACAATGATAAAAATAAAGGAAATGAGAAACACTTGCCTTGGGTTATCCAATCTTCTTTAAGTGCTTTATTCTTTACTCAATCTGTGTGCTCCTTCCATCAAATTCGATCCATCAGAGTGATTATCGGCACAACAGTATAGGACAACGGAATTGTCTTGTTATTTAGCACTTTTGTTGTGAATCTATAATGTAACTCATCTAACACACCTCTCTCAATATCGTACTCATAACACCACTCATTAATATTAGGCACTCGTCATTGGGTCAACCAACCAAAAGTGCAAATCAGCATACTATCACGATCCATAACAAATCGATAGCTTTAATTTCATTTGATACAATGATGTTCTTGGTATATATATCTACTCCACGCAGTCATTTATCTATTCTTGGCGTGAGATTAGTGATAACCTCACCCCTGACCAATAACCTGCCAGTGGGGTAGCCTACCAATGTGAGAGTCTATGCTCATCCAACACCCGCCCACGCATCACTCGCCCACAAGGATTGTCGGGTTTCTTGGCCTCACACCTCCCCATCAAGCAACCAAATAAGAATCACATTCTTAAATCAGCTCTCACATATGAATCTTATTGCAGAAGCCACATATCACAATTTGTAAATCTGATTACATAATGCCATTCATATCATCCGTTACCTATGGATACACAGTGCGGCCATCATTTTTCTAAATAAGGCCCATGCACTCAAATCCAACAAGTGGAAATTGAATTCTATGAATCCACAACTGGCATTCCAGCAATCAAGTATATTATTCATATGTGGCTATCACATCACACAACCTCTTGTGGTCCATACCACCTAATCTTATCATAATCGCTCATATCAATGTATGAGTTTTGGACACTTCTATGTGCTCATCAACATGCCATTTCAAATCTCATACTTCGAGAAATTCACTTAAACTTAATATTTCTATATATATTGGTCAAATTACTACTTTCTTAATCGTTGATACTTCTCATCACTACAAGGTCATTACTTCTACCTTCGGTAACCTCTATATGGTTACTTTTGTCATTAATCATAACTACTGGTATTCTGGTAGGCGATACCATCGGTGAACACACGTAATTCATAGACAACTCAAAGTGATCTATCACATCTTACGTACTTGGCCCACGCATCGTAGTCTAACATGTGAAATATCGTAATTACAAACATACTAATTGGAATCTTCCATTATTACAATACAGAACTCATTCAAGGGTAATCTTATTAAATCTAGTCATTTTGTTAATGATCTAGACATCTCAAATCTTTCAAGCTTTCGTGGAACTCCACAGGCCATCTATAAAGTCAGTCGGCCGGACTAACTCGATAGATGCCCATAGATCCCCAATTGAGTTTATCTCCATAATTTAAACAACTAGTTAAATGCCTCTCAAAATTAAATATCTCATCATTTGCGTATAAGTTGTAACACGACTAACACCATTTTATTTATAATCTATATAAATAAAAAGCAAGTCAAATACATCCCCAAACCCATATATAAGTCGTCGTACGACTAACACATTTCATTTGTAACCTTATAGCATAAAATGATAATTAGATACATTTCAAAATTTACATAACACGATATTCACAGTACAAGTAACATGCATTAGGTATAACACAATATTCATTCGTATAGAGCGCATATTATCCTCCTACGTATCTCATATTTTTTATTGGTGTTTTATGAATGTGTATTCATTCTCAACTACTGTGATTGCATATGAGTAACTAATGATCTCCATATCTTGCATCTCCAAGTGATTAGTCGTTCCCAGAATTCTGCGTTGTGTGGTTTTGGCGAATTTGTGGACAACTTCCCTTGATATGGCCAGTCTGTCCACATTGATAGAACGTGGAGCTAGAAGTCCTTATTGTCCGTCTTTGGTGGTGTTGTGGACAATTTCCTTTGATATGACTTGTTCGTCCACATTGATAGCACGTGGGGACAGAGGATCGTACTACCTGTGTCGGGCGAAGTTGTGGACAACTTCCTTTGATATGACCCGTTTGTCCACAATGATAACACGAGAGATTATTCATAGAAGATTGAATGGTAGGCGCAGAACTGATGGGCGCTAGGAGTTTTGTCGGGGCCTCTTGTGGAGTCGTAAAGGTCTTCCACCATCATGTTCCTTCTCGTTCTCAACGTTATCAACAGATTCCACAATATCCCCCTCGAGAATGCTTGCACTTCTAAGTACTTCGACAAAGGTTACAACACCATAAATTATTACTCTTGACCTAATGGTAGGTCGAAGATCCCTCTCAATGTAACGCCCCGCCCCTTTTCACTATGCCGAAAATCAGAGTCTATTTTTTTTCTATAAAAAGGAGTGACAAAGAGCAAGACGTCACGACGCGATCTAAGTCCGGGCTTCCAAAGCCCGGCCCTTAACTGGCCAACCATATGTGTGCGTGGAATTAAGTCTACGAGAACGGTTCACACGTAATAAGTTAAACATGCGGAATGTAAAACTGTAGATGTGAAATTATAATAGAGTCTATCCTACCAATTATTAAATAGCAAGGAAGTGCATCACTTAATTAATAAACACCTTAACTTAGAATGTCCAAAAGTAAAGTCCAAACCATAGCAAATAGTCTAAGTTATTACAGTCCAACGAGCTAATTACTCAAATTACATTCCCATAAATAAAACTTAAATAAGTCAATTTAGCTCCAAGATCAGCCATCCTTTGATTCATTAATCCAAACACACATAGGTTAATCATTTACCACTAATAAAACCCTAAGTCCACAAAACATTCTCCATGGGGTTCGGCCATACACCATGGCCGAACCCATGGTCCTTTCATTTTCACCATATTTACCTCATTGCCGTCACTCTTTCCATAGCTAATCACTCCTTTTATTTATACATACCTAGGTCCATAACTGATCCATAAACATAGATCCATAAATGATTCATAAATCATGACATAAAACCCTAATAATTCCCTCCATTCCTTAGCTTGATAATCCATTCATCTAAACATGCATAGATCCATGAATTACCCATTAAAATGGTTCATGGGGTTCGGCCATACAACATGGCTGAACCCATGATGTCATTTTTCCATCTTCTCCTTTAAATCATTCACAATCTTAGGTCCATAAACAAAGTCTCTCCATGGGGTGTTTAATCATTCACTTAGGTTCATCAATTTAAATCATCATTTACCACATTTAAAACCCATTAAAACTACCAACATTCCACCATCATTTTCATGGTCCAAAACCATCTAAGTCCATCAATATCTCTCCATGGGGTTCAGCCATACAACATGGCCGAACCCATGGTCCATGGTTCTTCACCATTTATAATATTTGAGACCATTTAAAATCATTAACATGCATCCATTCAAAACCTTTTAAAATGCATCTATGATTTTCATCCTTTAAAACTCATTACAATTCACCAATATCCCTCCATAGGGTTCGGCCATACAACATGGCCAAACCCTATGGTTAATCACTTACCCTTAAAAATCACATACTTATGATTTTATCCCTTGATGGGGTTCAACCATACATCATAACCAAACCTCATCCAAATCCTTTTTAGTTCTTATGATCCATATACATAGAAATCTAGGGTTTGGCCATGCAAGGGCCAAACCATGATCTTGATCATACACCTTGTCTTAGACATGCATGAGGTCCTTTCCATATATCCATAACAATTAGAGTTCGGCCATGCAAGGCCAACCCATGATCCATGATCATAATCCTTATATTATTCATGCAAGAGGTCCTTAGCCATATATACATAATGTTCTTAATGTTCCATCATTTACATAGCCCATCTTACCCATTAGGTTTGTCCATTTCCTATCTCATTTCTTGGATGGATTTTAAATCCATGGCCCATAATATTTTGGCCAACTCTCCAATCCAAAAATGGGATTCCATGGTTTCCTTTAACTCCTTTAAATTAATAAAATCTTGTTAAGTACTACTTACCGATTCCGCGACTCCTCCGGTTTCCTTCGCTCCTTCTTGCTCCTCCGATCTTCTCCTTAGTCTTTCTTCTTTCTTCCTCCTTGATCTTCGGCCAAGAGTGTGTTGAGGTCTTGAGATGAAAACCCAAAGAGAGGGTTCGGCCAAAGAGTGTAGGTTTGAGAGAGGGAGAGGAGGAGAGAATGGAAACCCTAAGTCTTTCCTTGTTCAATGAGAGGGTCGGCCTAGCTTGAGGGAGAGGGGAGTCAAGGTAGAAAACTTCTAAGTCTTTTTCTTCTTTCTCTTAGAGTGATGGTCGGCCTTGAGGGAGAGAGGGAGAGAGTGAGATGAGGTGAATAAGATTCAAAAGCCTCTTTTCCCTCTTGTCTAGGGTTTGCTTGGGTTAGACTCCACTCTCATCAATGTGGAATCTTCCCCATGGGCTCTTTGACCAAACAAGAGGGTGCATGCCCTCCACATGGCACACACCACTCTCCTCCCCAACGATTTTGGCTTGGTTTCATGGGTGGTTTGGTGGTTTCCATGAGATGAAACCACCACCTCTCTTTTGCCCAATGCATGGTCTTGCATGTCCTCATTTTAGGCTTCTTGTCTAGCCAAGGGGGGAGCATGCCCTCCACATGGCACACACCACCCCCATGTCCAACGGTTTTGCCTTAGTTGTTTCCTTTGTGGTTTGGTGGTTTCCATGAGATGAAACCACCACCTCTTTTTTGGCCAATGTATGCCCTCCACCTAAGCTCTAGGTCTAGCCAAGGGGGTGCATGCCCTCCACATGGCACACACCACCCCCAAACGGTTTTGATGGAGTGATTTCCATGAGATGAAACCACCCTCTTGACTCACTCCATCTTTTGGTCTTTTATTTGACTCATTCCCATTTGACTCACCTTATTTTAATGTAACTCAACTCCCAACTCAAGCATTGATATTTTTTTATTTCCATCTAACTTAGGTGATTCAATTAAATAATTTAATTCCACTTATTTCACTTGATTCACTTTAATTCATCTATAAACTCACCCATGGTTGACCATGTCAACCATGGTGGTGGGCCCCACATGTGTCTTGGTCCACACGCCACCTCACTTGTTGAGGTGGAGTTGGGCCCAACTTGGTAATGCCACTTGGATATCCACTCCTACACTTGCCAATGAGATGGACCCCATGCCTTTGATCTTAATTGGGTCCATGACCCGATTAAATCCATTCTTTACCCATTTACCCTAATGCTCAATCCATCTTGACCCATTGGATCCCAATTGGTGTAACGCCCGCCCTTTTTCACTCGCTTCTTCTCGTAAATTTAGAGTCTTTTATATATATATATATATATATATATAACAAAGTAGAGTGATAGAGCGCGGGACGTCACGACGCGAGCTAAGTCCAAACTTCCAAAGTCTGACCCTTAACTGGCCAACCCTATGTGTGCATGGACCAAGTCCACAAAAATGGTTCACACATAGCAATATCAACTTGCGGAATAAAAATCATAACTGCGGAATCATCACATCAAATTACGGAAACATAATAGAACCAAGTTCTATTCCATTCAGATAGCAAAGTACTTCAAGTCCTTATCCATAATTAAAACATCATAATCATCAAATAAATATCCGACCATCTAAGTTACTACATTTCGAAACTAGTTACTCAATTACAAGTCCATAAGTAACTTTATTCAAAACATATAAAAGAAATCATCCAAGCTCCTAAGCCTGGCCCGTCTTGTGTTCCTCTTTTCCCTAATTACCTGTATCATCAAGTAGGGTAGAAGTAGGGCGTTAGAACAACGCGCCCAGTAGGTATTCCAGTTACGGCTAACACATGGTTAGTACAAAACATATATTATAACATAATATCCAAAAACCATGTAAAACCATGCCATGCAATGAGTCACACCCATCACATGTACATAAAAGTACCCACCACATAGGTCTTTCGGACGCCCCGACGGAGTGTGGATCCTCCGGAATCTTCTTGATGGAAATCATATCAAAGTACTGCACATAGGTTTTTCGGACTCCCCGACGGAGTGTGACCCCTCCAGTTACAAATCCTCCATGCCATGCATGAGATGCCAGTGAAACACATGCTATTTTATAACATAAACATAGCATTTAAAAATCATATTTAAATCACATGCTCTTTCCTCATATAGACATAGCATTTAAAATCAACCTTTGAAATACATTCAACACATGCTATTTATAACATAAACATAGCATTTAAAATTCACTTTAAAACATATCATTTGAAACATAATTTCATCAAACATTAGATAAAACAAGTGTACATAAACCCATGGTTTCAAAGAGGTGGAATCCTACCAAAGACCGCTAACGTGAGCTTGTGTCTTTCGTCCAAGAAGCGATCACTGATCGCGCACCGCTTGCGAGATCCCGTTACCTTATAATATAATAATAAATCAACACCAAGTCCCACTTGATTTACAAGGTTCTAAATCCATAAACAAAACCCCATTTGGTTCGGCCATACACCATGGCCGAACCCATGGTCTAATCTTTTGTCAGTTACAATTATGCCATTGTTCGTAACCATAGCCCTATAAAATTTCCTTAACCAAAACAAGTCCATCAAATACTCCTCATGGGGTTCGGCCATACATAATGGTCGAACCCATGATCCCTCAATTTGGCAAGTAATTACAACTTTGCCATTGGCCTAATTATTTCCAACCTTTTGTTCATTAATAATGCCCTGCCCTTTTTCACTTGCTTCTTCCCGTAAAATCAGAGTCTATTTTTTTTTTTTTAATAAACGAATAGTGATAGAGAGCGGGACGTCACGATGCGAGCTAAGTCCGAACTTCTAAAGTCCGACCCTTAACTGGCCAACCCTATCTCAGTCCAAGAAAATGGTTCACACATAACAATATAAACATGCGGAATAAAAATCATAACATGCGGAAACATAATAGAACACAGTTCTATTCCATTCAGATAGCAAAGTACGTCAAGTCATTAATCATCATTATCATAACGCAATTATCCAATAAGACATCCAACCATAGCAAATCCATCTAAGTTATTACAATCAGAATTCTAGATACTCAAATACAAGCCCATGAGTATCTTAAACAAAATATAAACTAAAAGCGTTCCGAGCTCCTATGCTTGTCCCTTTCCTCGTTTAGCGTTTTCCTCGATTCCTACATCATCCACTAACGGGTAGAAGTATGGCGTTAGTGCAACGCGCCCAGTAGGTATTCCAATTAGGGTTAACACATGGGTTAGTACCAACAATACAGATATAATATATATTAAAACCAGTTATAATAAATCATTCCATACTTTCAAAACATTGTATCCAAAACAGTGTATGATAATAGAGATCCAATCATACCGATAAAACCAGAAACCTTGTATGATAATAAAGATCATAATCATGCCGATTCAATGCCATGCCTTGCTATCATATGCAATGAGTCCCACCCATCACAAAACATAGAGTATACTCTTGATGGAATTCTCCTCATCAAAGTATCTTCCTGGTGGAATGCTCGTCACCAAGGTCTTCTCTCTTGATGGAATTCTCCTCATCAAGGTATTCCCCACAGTTGCCTTACGGACATTCCGACGGAGTGTGGGCTCCGGTTACTTACTATCCTCTTGATGGAATTCTCATCATCAAGGTATCCCCTGATGGAACGCTCATCACTAGGGTTTTCATACATAGTATCCTCTTGATGGGATTCTCATCATCAAGGTATTCATACATAGTATCTTCTTGATGGAATTCTCATCATCAAGGTATCCCCCCACGAGTGTTTTAGGGAAGCCCCAAAGGAGTGTGGGTCCCCGGTTGCCTGTCATCCCTCCCATGCCATGCATGAGATGCAAATACCACATGCTATGCAATTATACAAAATCATAGCATTTAAAAGCTCATATTTAAAAGCACATGCTATTTTATCAAATAAACATAGCATATAAAATCACCATTTGAAACATATTCTTTGCAATATAAATTCATTAAATCAAGATAAAAATAATGTATATAAACCCATGGTTTCAAAGAGGTGGAATCCTACCAAAAACCACTACGTGTCCTTGCGTCTTTCATTCGGTAACCGCTCACGATCATAAACACCTTGTGAAGTTCCGTTACCTTATAACATATTAATCAATCAAAACCAAGTCCCACTTGATTTACAATAATGTTTAAATCCATAAACCATCCTTGTGGGGTTTGGCCATACACCATGGCCGAACCTCACCCCTTTTGTTTTAGTTTCCTTTTCGCTCATTTATTCCATTATTTACTAAAATGCCATTGGTCTAAACCTTAGTTAATATTTCACTTTTAACATGCCAAACATAGTCCCTATGTCTACCAAATATTTCTCATGTGGTTCGGCCATGTGGGTCGGCCATACATCATGGCCGAACCCATGGTCCTTTATTCTTACTTAATTACCAACATTCCATTATACCTAATAACATAACCAAACATAGGTCCTCTCATTTATCTAATCATGCCTAACACTCCAAATAACCCCTTTAAATGTTTCATAACAATTCCTTATTCCAAACATGATCTATCATTGAGGGATCTATTTAAAAATTGGTTCATGGGGTTCGGCCATACCGCATGGCCGAACCCATGATATCTTGATTCCATCCTCCTTCTAAATTTATTTAATAATAATAGATCCATTATTGAATTAAAGACTTAATTCATGGGGTTCGGCCAAACACCATGGCCAAACCCTACGATGTAAACTTTCCATTTCATCAACTTCCATACTTGAATTATAATTCAATGTTCCTTCTATAATTAGAACTTCCCAATTTAATCTCCACTTTCCTTAATTAGAACTTCCCATTTTAATTTCCACTTTCCTTAATTAGAACTTCCCATTTTAATTTCCACCTTCCATAATTAAAAGATTCTAATTTAATCTCCAACTTCTAAACTTAGAAACTTACTAATTTAATAACCATTCTCCATATTTAGAAGGTTTCCAAACTTAGCATCCTTTCTTCCATAATTAGATAGTTTCCATTAAATCAAATAAAATCCAACAACCTTAACAAAACCACTCCATGGGGTTCGGCCATACACCATGGCCGAACCCTGTGGTTCACAATCCTCCTCTCTAAAATTAATAATAATTCCTCTTCCATTTAATCAATCATCAATCCTTTTAAAATAAATCATTTTCCTTCAAAAATCATATAACATTATCAACAATTCTTATTTAAAATTAACCAATGACCTTCCATTAAATTTAATACCATGATCATCTCCCAATTCTCTTCCATGGGGTTCGGCCATACACCATGGCCGAACCCTATGGTTCCTTATCTTAAACAAAAATATGAAATCACATACCGGTTTCGCGACTCCTTCGGCTTGTTCTTGCTCTTTCAATTTTCTTCTTCTTTGCACACTGGTTCTCAGAGAGAATACCTTCCACGCTGGTGTTGTGTATTGCTATCTACACAAAAAGAAAGCCAAGACCTATCTGTCAGATCTAGAATAGCCCTTGCTTTTTGCAATCTTCCAACTGATAGTGTTTGCTGCCTAAAATCTGCCCAAGTTGCAGCCACTTTGCTGTATATGTCTTCCTCTCTGTACCCACTGCAAAACACGACTGTATACTGATGCTGGTTACAGCCCATGGCTGCGCCCCTATGTTCTCGCTGTAGAACAGAGTTGCAATACTCCTACATGATGCAATCTGTTCTCCTTCCTTCTTGCTAAGTTTCCACGCTGAACAACTCCACTAATAGACGTATGTATGTACTGTCCAGCACACGTAGACAACCCTCTTTCTGATTCAGCCAATCTCCTCTCTGAAGCAACCAGCGATACCCCCTTGTGTTCGCAGCACCCGATCTGTCTTGCTGTCCACGTTCGTTGCTCTGTTGTTTGCAGCCAGCACACACGTTGGTTTCTCTTTATTCTTTCACACCCTTTTCTACCGTGTAATATTCACATTATACCCCAATTTATATAGAGATAAAGGGTCCCAAAAATTCAGAAAGCCCGACCTTCCTGCTGACGTGTTACCCTCTCTCTGTATTTTGTTATTCTCTCCACCAAGAACTACTCTCTGTCTGTCCAGCTGGATCCCATGCAGTCCTCTAGATGTACCAATTTCAAAGACCTCTCTATCTCTACCAGTACCTCTCTATTACACAGCGCTGGCAGCATTCCTCTAAGACAAGCCCTCCAACAGCGTCTCTGTTCTATGTGTTGAACCAGTTTGAAACGTAATTGTTTCATCGTGGCTGTCCATCTGTATATCAGCCACCCCTTGTGTATGCCAAATCGTGTAGAAAAACCCCAATTGACATCTCTGTATGTCGATCAAGATCCAATGATCTAATCGCTCTATATACAGACGTTTCTCACAACTGATGTGAACCGAGTTCTGCACTTCCACACAGCTAATTATCCTCTTCCTGCTGCTTGTGTAATTTGTTGCTGATTGCAACAACTCTTTCCCAGTTCACACGTTGATATTTCTGAAAGAGAACCTGATGTAATTTATCCTTGACACAGATGCCTCTCTCCAGTCCTCTTTGATTGCTACAGACAGTGCCAAGCCCATTCTTTTTTTTTTTAGCCAAGAACTCCTCTGTTCTCTTGTGTGTCTCTGATAGTCACGAGCCCCTGCAACTTTCTTTACATACTGCTGAGATAAAACTCCTCTGAAATCTGTCTTGCTGTCCACGTTGTAGCTAGTAGAATTCTGGACTGAATCTGTCCTCAGATCAGCCCCTAAGAACCCACACAGATCTGATCTGTATGCGACAGGAGGAGAGAAGTTATTCTACTTCCTACTGCGATACCTTCAAGCTATTCCTCTGCTGCATGAACAAGACTCTTTGTTCTATGTAAACCCATGTACTGCATGCTGTATACATCCAGCCCCTTTCGGTCTGTGAATCAGACACTAACTCAGGCTGTCGTGAGTTCTCCTCAAGCCGATTTTTCTCTCTGGTAATACACCTCTCAGATTGTGTGATCCTGTGTGTCTCCTTCACTCCCTATTGCCTCAATTTAAAGGTGCTATCCCCGACTGTATATTAGGAATATACAGTCGGTCCATGTCAGACTTGTTATATTGAGAATCTCATTGATGTGTTTGTATGAGAATAGGAAACCCATCAGCCCATGCCCATTTAAACCATGCTATAGATATTATTCCATATTGGAATTCCATGCCAATATTTCCTTTCTCCAGCTACGTATGCATGGAATCATATCCTGCTACTTATATGCAATCTATGCACACGTCTTTTGCATTGTATGGTTTGCTACCACCTGTTATCCAGCCACTCATACACTTGGAAGATTTCCATAATCACAAGTCCATGCTAATATTAACAATCTTCTATTATAAGAATCGATCCAAGTATTTAGGCAATTGTCGTGTATCCCATCTTAGAAAATGCTGTGTGCCCTTGTTGTGGCTGCCTTTTCTTCTAATAATACCCCATTAGCCAATCTTAGAAGGTGCCAAGACCCCTTAAATTTAGTAATTGCCTCTTGCCGTCTTTAATCTAGAAAAGACCCCTCTTAAAGAGATCTTATGCGCATATCCTTTTAATTCAAATCCTTTAATTATATAAATTGCATTAGTAATTAAATTCAGCCTCATTTAATTAGGCTTGAACCCACTTAATGGTCAACCAAGTTAACCATGACCCATTGGGTCCCAATTGGGCATTTTGGCCCAAATAGCAACCTCGACCCAATTAAACACATCTTACCCATTTATTTTAAATTGAACCTATAACATATCCGTTGGATCTTAATTGGGCAAAGACCCAACATTTTACCCATATAAAATCCATATCTAAATTTCATAAGTTAAATGGGTAATTTCCGTAATTATTTATAACTTGAAAATTCGGGATATTACAATGGTGTATGGCCGAACCCCACAAGGTTGGTTTATGGACTTAAAACATTATTGTAAATCAAGTGGGACATGGTTTTGATTGATTAATATGTTATAAGGTAAGGGAACGTCACAAGGTGTTTACGATCGTGAGTGGTTACCGGACGAAAGACGCAAGGATACATAACGGTCTTTGGTAGGATTCCACCACTTTGAAACCATGCGTTTATGTACATTGTTTTTATCTTGATTTAATGAATTTATATTGCAAAGAATATGTTTCAAATGGTGATTTTATATGCTATGTTTATTTGATAAAATAGCATGTGTTTTTAAATATGAGCTTTTAAATGCTATGATTTTGTATAATTGCATAGCATGTGGTATTTGCATCTCATGCATGGCCTGAGAGGGATGACAGGTAACCGAGGACCCACACTCCATCGGAGCATCCGTAAAACACTCGTCGAGGGATACCGTGATGATGAGAATTCCATCAAGAAGATACTATGTATGAATACCTTGATGATGAGAATCCCATCAAGAGGATACTATATATGAAGACCCTGGTGATGAGCATTCCATCAGGGATACCTTGATGATGATAATTCCATCAAGAGGATACTAAGTAACCGGAGCCCACACTCCGTCGGAATGTCCGTAAGGCAACTGTGGGGAATACCTTGATGAGGAGAATTCCATCAAGAGAGAAGACCTTGGTGATGAGCATTCCACCAGGAAGATACTTTGATAAGGAGAATTCCATCAAGAGTATACTCTATGTTTTGTGATGGGTGGGACTCATTGCATATGATAACATGGCATGGCATTGAATCGGCATGATTATGATCTTTATTATCATACAAGGTTTCTGGTAGTGGATCTCTATTATCATACACTGTTTTGGATACAATGTTTTGAAAGTATGGAATGATTTATTATAACTGGTTTTAATATATATTATATCTGTATTGTTGGTACTAACCCATGTGTTAACCCTAATTAGAATACCTACTGGGCGCGTTGTACTAACGCCATACTTCTACCCTTTAGTGGATGATGCAGGAAACGAGGAAAACGCTAAACGTGGAAAAGGACAAGCATAGGAGCTCGGAACGCTTTTAGTTTATATTTTGTTTAAGATACTCATGGGCTTCTATTTGAGTATCTAGAATTAGGATTGTAATAACTTAGATGGATTTGCTATGGTTGGATGTCTTATTGGATAATTGCGTTATGATAATGATGATTAATGACTTGACGTACTTTGCTATCTGAATGGAATAGAACTGTGTTCTATTATGTTTCCGCATGTTATGATTTTTATTCCGCATGTTTATATTGCTATGTGTGAACCATTTTCTTGGACTGAGATAGGGTTGGCCAGTTAAGGGTCGGACTTTAGAAGGTCGGACTTAGCTCGCATCGTAACATCCCGCTCTCTATCACTCTTCGTTTATTAAAAAAAAAAAATAGACTCTGATTTTACGGGAAGAAGCGAGTGAAAAAGGGTGGGGCATTATTAATGAACAAACGGTTGGAAATAATTAGGCCAATGGCAAAGTTGTAATTACTTGCCAAAGTGAGGGATCATGGGTTCGACCATGGTGTATGGCCGAACCCCATGAGGAGTATTTGATGGACTTATTTTGGTTAAGGAAATTTTATAGGGCTATGGTTATGAACAATGGCATAATTGTAATTAACTAAAGATTAGACCATGGGTTCGGCTATGGTGTATGGCCGAACCAAATGGGGTTTTGTTTATGGACTTAGAACCTTGTAAATCAAGTGGGACTTGGTGTTGATTTATTATTATATTATAAGGTAACGGGATCTCGCAAGCGGTGCGCAATCGGTGATCGATTCTTGGACGAAAGACACAAGCTCACGTTAGCGGTCTTTGGTAGGATTCTACCTCTTTGAAACCATGGGTTTATGTACACTTGTTTTATCTTATGTTTGATGAAATTATGTTTCAAATGATATGTTTTAAAGTGAATTTTAAATGCTATGTTTATGTTATAAATAGCATGTGTTGAATGTATTTCAAATGTTGATTTTAAATGCTATGTCTATATGAGGAAAGAGCACGTGATTTAAATATGATTTTTAAATGCTATGTTCATGTTATAAAATAGCATGTGTTTCATTGGAATCTCATGCATGGCATGGGGGTGGAGGATTTGTAACCGGAGGGGTCACACTTCGTCGGGACGTCCGAAAAACTTATGTGCAGTACCTTGATGTGATTTCCATCAAGAAGATTCCGGAGAGTCCACACTCTGTCGGGGCGTCCGAAAGACCTATGTGGTGGGTACTTTTATGTACATGTGATGAGTGGGACTCATTGCATTTGTCATCATTGCATGGCATGGTTTTACATGCTTTTTGGATATTATGTTATAATATATGTTTTGTACTAACCATGTGTTAGCCGTAACTGGAATACCTACTGGGTGCGTTGTTCTAACGCCCTACTTCTACCCTAGTTGATGATACAGGTAATCAGGGAAACGAGGAAACGCAACACGGGCCAGGCTTAGGAGCTTGGATGATTTCTTTTATATGCTTTGAATAAAGTTACTTATGGACATGTAATTGAGTAACTAGTTTCGGAATGTAAAAACTTAGATGGTCGGATGTTTAGTTTGATGATTATGATGTTTTAATTATGGATAAGGACTTGACGTACTTTGCTATCTGAATCGAATAGAACTTGGTTCTATTATGTTTCCGTAATTTGATGTGATGATTCCGCAGTTATGATTTTTATTCTGCAAGTTGATATTGCTATGTGTGAACCATTTTTGTGGACTTGATCCATGCACACATAGGGTTGGCCAGTTAAGGGTCGGACTTTGGAAGTTCGGACTTAGCTCGCGTTGTGACGTCCCGCACTCTATCAATCTACTTTGTTATAAAAAAAAAAAATAGACTCTGAATTTAGGGGAAGAAGCGAGTGAAAAAGGGCGGGGCGTTATAGTTGGTATCAGAGTGAATCCGAAACATTGAATCTTTCGGAGTAAATTAATCCGGTCTCGTGCATTTATTTACTTCGTTAGACTCAGACGTATGATAGCAAAGGAAGTACAGTCAAAATAATCGGATTATCAAACATAGCAACATAGGATGTATTTCCCCAGAAAACAAAGCAAAAATCAAGAGTGCTTATTTGGAAATTTTCCCCAACAGGTAGGAAAATACAAATTTTTATTATGGGAACTAAGTCTTGATGTTTTCAATGGCTTAGGGAAAAATGGCTCCAAGGGGAAGGCCAAAGAGAAATTCCAGACAAAATCCAAATGGGGGTGATGAGGAGGAACGACAATCTCACCGTGAGGAAGAACAATCTCACCATGATGAGGAACGACACTCTCACCGTGAGGAAGAACAATCTCGCCATGATGAGGAAGCAAATAGCGTAAACATACCGGTGGTACCTCCTGAATTGCAGAATCTGGTTCAAGTGGTGGTTACTTTAGTGCTCCAACAGCATCTGAATGAGAATGGAACCGCCAATGGGAACAATGACAGGAGCATGGTCAGGGATTTCCAGCAACAACGCCCTCCTTACTTCAAAGGGAGAGAAGGGGCTGTCGGAAAACTGGCTGAAAAAGATTTCACAGATCCTAACTCTATTGAATATCACGAGTCATGCTCATAAGATTTTACTGGCCACATCACAGCTGATTGATGATGCTGGTAAATGGTGGGAGGTGATAGAGAAGCAACGAGCACTTATTCCTGAAGGGGAGAGGATTGCCATGACTTAGGAGCAGTTCTCAGCTACCTTCCTGGAACATTATTTTCCTGAGGAGGAGAAGGAGCTCCAGACACAGGCTTTTCTATCTTTGGTACAGGGTACCATGAGGTGGCAGAGTACCACCAGGAGTTTCTCAGTCTATCTGTATATGCATTCTATATGGTGGATACAGAGTGTCGGAGGGCATGCAAGTTTGAGCGGGGCCTTCGGCCTAAGGGCCAAGGTAACCATATTCAAGGCAGCCACATTGGCAGAAGTGGTCAGCAGGGCCACTATAGCAGAACAGGAGATGACTGAGTTGACGCGTTTTGACAATCGCTGAGCTCAGAGTGGGAGGGGTACATTCCAACCCAACAAGAGGTTCCGACCGAACTTTAGCAGACCGCACCATCTACTGGGTCAACAAGGGGCTTTCGTCCCAATCATCCCTTCCCATCTACATCAGTCACTCAGGCTCCCAGAGGTAGGAGTAATTGCTTTCATTGTGATCAGCCTGGCCATTTTAAGAGGGAATGTCCACAACTCAACAAACCCTCTAATACCAGGGGTTCATCTCGTCCACCAGTTAGGCCAGCTAATTCACGTGGAGGTAGGACATTTAATCAGGCGGGACGGCCACCTACAGGATCTGGACGGGTCTTCACTTTAGCACCTCCAGCCGCAGAGGATCATTCAGTGATTCAAGGTATGGCAGTAGTCAATAGTTCCTACGCCTTTGCATTATTTGATTCGGGACATCACACTCTTTCATATCTACTGCATTTATAACTGGTACTGGTACATTGGTACAAAAACTGTCCACATCATTCACTATTGTATCCCCCGTCAGAGACACATCATTGGGGCTTATTTGCACAGCAGTGAATACTGAACTTGCTGGACTCAGATTTGAATTCAATTATTTGGTACTTGATATGTCAGAATATGATATTATTTTCGGCATGGATTGGTTGGCTAGCTTTAAGGCCAACATTGATTGTTATCATCGCAGGGTGACATTTTGGTCGCCCGAGGGAAAACAACATGTGGTGCGTGCTGATAAACAAAGCAGACTGCATGAAGGGTTGAATCATCTGGTATTGAACATTATCAAAATCAACAAGGCACCGATGGTTGAACCTCCAGAAATAGTAAGGGACTATGCGGATGTCTTTCCAAAGAAACTCCCTGGTTTGCCTCCCATGAGGGAGATTAATTTTGAAATCAAGTTATACCCTGGCACTGCACCAATGTCATTACCACATTACCGGATGGCACCAGCAGAGATGTCCGAGTTAAAGAAGCAGATTAATAAACTGCTCAGACTGGGGTGCATTCAGAATAGTACATCGGCTTGGGGAGCTCCAGTTTTATTTGTGAAGAAGAAGGATGGTTCACTTTGTATGTGTGTGGATTATCGAAAACTGAGCAACTGACGGTCAGAAATAAGTACCCTCTACCCAGGATCGATGATTTATTTGATCAACTCAAAGGTTCCAATCATTTTTCTAAGATTGACTTGATGTCCGGATATCACCAAATCTGGTTTAGGGAGGAAGACATAGAAAATACAGCATTTAGAACGCGGTATGGGCTATATGAATTTGTAGTCATGCCGTTTGGACTCACCAATGCACCGGCTGTGTTCATGTATTTAATGAACAGGATCTTCCATCCTTATTTGGACCAATTTGTTATTGTATTCATTGATGATATTTTGATTTATTCCAAGACTTAGAAAGAACATGCTGAGTACCTGAGAATAGTTCTGGACACTTTGAGGAAGAACCGGTTATATGCTAAAGCCAGTAAATGTGAATTTTGGCTATCTGAGGTCAACTTTTTGGGACATGTTATATCAGAAGAAGGTATAGCCGTGGACCCAGCTAAGATAGCGGCAGTAAGATATTGGAAAGCACCAAAGAATATAACCGAGACCCATAGCTTTTTGGGATTGGCTGGTTATTACAGGAAATTTATCATGGACTTCTCAAAAATTGCGTCTCCACTTACTCGACTCACTCAGAAAGGAGTCAAATATGAATGGTCAGATTTGTGCAATCAGAGGTTTGAAGAGCTGAAGAAGAGACTTACCACTGCTCCTATCTTAATTTTGCCGGAAAGAGGCTAAGTGTTATGAGGTAGAATGAGATGCTTTAGAAGAGGGACTGGGGTGTACGCTCAGTCAAAGTAATCGTGTGGTGGCATATGGATCAAAACAGTTGAAAATACATGAACGTCACTATCCTACACACGATCTGGAATTAGCTGCAGTGGTCTTCACTCTCAAAAGCTGGAGACATTATCTTTATGGAGAGAAATTTGAAATGTTTTTCGATCATAAGAGCTTGAAGTACTTGTTTGATCAGAAAGAGCTCAACTTGAGGCAGCGCAGATGGATGGAAAATCTGGCAGATTATGAGTTCGCACTTCGTTATCACCCTGGCAAGGAGAACAAGGTGGCAGATGCCCTCAGCCTTTTATCACATGCATCAGTCGCATGTCTGATCAGGACGGAATGGGAGATGCTGAATACCATTCGAGAATTTAAACTTTACCTCAATAACCATGGGACTATATACAATTTGATCATACGGTCCAACATAGTTACCAAGATTGAACAGGAACAGCGGAAAGACCCGGAAGTGGAGGAGATTTGGGCTAAGATGTCTACTGGAATGGGAATTACGATGGGGACAGAGTCTTCTATTCCGAGGAAGGATTTATGTACCTAAGAGCTGTAGAAAAAAGATATTGGTTGAGGCACATCAGACCAAACTTTCTATTCATCCGGGCAGCACAAAGATGTATCACGACCTGAAGAGACATTGCTAATGGCATGGACTCAAAAGAGATGTGGCAGCATTTGTAGCACATTGCCTAACTTGTCAGTAGGTTAAGACGGAACATCAGAAGCCACCAGGGTTACTCAAACCCTTACCAGTGCTGGAATGGAATTGGGAACACATCTCTATGGATTTTGTGACAGGGTTGCCAAGGTCTTCAAAAGGCAACAATGCGATATGGGTCGTGGTAGACCGACTGACCAAGTCTGCACATTTCATTCCAACTAAGATGACAGATGCAATGAGTCCCACCCATCACATGTACATAAAAGTACCCACCACATAGGTCTTTCGGACGCCCCGACGGAGTGTGGACCCTCCGGAATCTTCTTGATGGAAATCACATCAAGGTACAACACATAGCTTTTTAGGACACCCCAACGGAGTGTGACCCCTCCGGTTACAAATCCTCCACCCCATGCCATGATGCATGAGATGCCAATGAAACACATGTTATTTTATAACATAAACATAGCATTTAAAAATCATATTTAAATCACATGCTCTTTCCTCATATAGACATAGCATTTAAATTCAACCTTTGAAATACATTCAACACATGCTAGTTATAACATAAACATAGCATTTAAAATTCACTTTAAAACATATCATTTGAAACATAATTTCATCAAACATAAGATAAAACAAGTGTACATAAACCCATGGTTTCAAAGAGGTGGAATCCTACCAAAGACTGCTAACGTGAGCTTGTGTCTTTCGTCCAAGAATCGATCACCGATCGCGCACCGCTTGCTAGATCCCGTTACCTTATAATATAATAATAAATCAACACCAAGTCCCACTTGATTTACAAGGTTCTAAGTCCATAAACAAAACCCCATGGGGTTCGGCCATACACCATGGCCAAACCCATGGTCTTGTAACGCCCGCCCCTTTTCACCGAAATCAGAGTCTATTTTTTTTTTTAAATAAAGGGAGGCAAAGGGCGCGGATGTCACGACGCGAGTTAAGTCCGAGCTTCTAAAGCCCGGCCCTTAACTGGCCAACCCTACGTGCGCGTGGAACGAAGTCCATGAGAACGGTTCACACGTAGACGTAAGCTCGCGGAATATAACTTAATGCGGAACATTATAATAGAGACTATCCTACCAGTTTTAGATAGCAGGGAAGATACATCATTTAAATTACTAAAATACCCCTAAATTCATAATTATGTCTCAAAATGATTATATCCCAAAGTAAAGACCAAACCATAGTAAGAAATCTACATTATTACAGTCCGACGAGCTACATTACACAAATTACATTTCCAAGATAAATCTTAAGTAAACTAAGTAGTCCGCCTTCCCAAACTCCTAAGCTTGGCCTCCGTCTCATCCTTCGTGTCCGCCATCTCCTGTGTCATCAGCTAGGGTAGAAGTAGGGCGTTAGATAACGCGCCCAGTAGGACTCCGAGTAGGGCTAACACATGGATAAGTGATAACAGGCACAATAGGTAATAATATAATCAAAACCATAACAATGAATGCCATGCCATGGGTGTCCTATGTCATGAGTCCCACCCATCATCCATACCATCATGCTGCCATATCCCCCTCGACGGAAAAACCTCGTCAAGATATATACAATCACAAATCATCCCCCTTAACGGCAAATCCTCGTCAAGATATAAACAGTCAGACATCATCCCCCTTGATGGCAAAACCTCGTCAAGATATAAAGAATCACAAATCATCCCCCTTGATGGCAAAACCTCGTCAAGATATAAATAATCACAAATCATCCCCTTTGACGGCAAGGCCTCGTCAAGGTATAAACAATCACAAATCATCCCCCTTGACGACAAAACCTCGTCAAGATATATAACAATTACAAATCATCCCCCTTGAAGCCAAAACCTCGTCAAGGTGTCCCCATGTTTGCTTCTCGGGTCGCCCCGACGGAGCATGGACTCCGGTTTCTTTATTTTCATCCTTCCCATGCCATATACCTCCCATGTCATGCATGAGATGCAAGTGTTAATATACTATATGATATCACAAACCATGGCATTAAAATCCCATCAATAAAACATATGACTTGATTACCAAAAATAAATCAAGAAAAGCATCAATATACACATCATAGCCTTAAAACCCATCTTAAAACAATCATATGCTTACCAAAATAAATCAAGGAAAAACCCATACATAACACATAATCCATGGCTTACAAAAAGGTAGGAATCCTACCGAATACCCACTAACGTCCCTTTACGTTTTTCCGTCCGCAAACTTGGTCGCCGATCGTGCACCCCTTGCGATGTCCAGTACCTTATTATACATTACCAAATCAGTCCATATCGTATCCATGATCAAGCCCCTAAATCATGTCTTAGTGGGGTTCGGTCATACACCATGGCCGAACCTCACTAACTAGGTTTGTGGGTCCCATTTTCTCCATTAATTATTTTAATTACATAAGTCTAAAAACCAGCCACCCTAGACTTTATCAATCACACATAATTTCATTACTTAGAGTCCCTAAGTCCATGGTCATCTCCCATGGGGTTCTTTATCTTGGCCCATATTTACGGTTTTGCCACTACCTCTTTTCCATGACTAATCACTCATTTACCCATGTACATTTTTGCTCATAATTGATCCATACACTCAAGTCCATTAGTGACCCATTTAATCATGCCATAACATCATTAAAACAACCCTTTGCCTTAACTTAATCTTCATTAATTAACCACATACATAAACCCTTCCTTAGCCCATAAAAATGACTTATAATTGAATCATCATTCTTGGCCACATCTTGAGTCCATAATTGATCCATCAACCATCTCACAAGATCATTTACATCAGCCATTTAATTAACCTAATCTTTATTTATTTAAACACACATATAGTCCCATACTTAGCCCATCAATTGTCTCATAAAATTGGGTCATGGGCTCGGCCATACACCATGGCCGAACCCATGATGTCTTTTTCCCATTTTCTTGGACCTTTGTTACACATTTAAATCCATCATAAGCCCTTACATGAAGGGGTTTAATTCATACCTTTAAACCATCATCCTTAATCACATTTAAGTCCATTAACTTAGCCACATTCCCATTACAACTATCAACATTAGGTTCATTTTGGTCCATCAACACCACCAACATGTCCATTTATTTTTTCATTATTTTACATCCATCATCATTCCACATTCATCACCATAGGGTTCAAAAATATTCCATCCATAAAATCTTTCCATGGTTTTATTTTTTAAAACCTCATTTACAATGTTTAAAGTCCATTTAAAAACTGTTAATCTTCTCCATCATTTTCCATAATTTCACACCCATTAAATCCACCATTTCATCACCATAGGGTTCACCTTCATCCACCATTTTTTAGGCCATTAAAATCATCAATATTTCCCATGATTTTTCTCATAAAAACCCTTTAAAATTACCCACATTTAATCATTTAAAAACTTAAAACCCTAAATCATTCTCCATGCTTCCATTCTTATGAACCCTAATAAATAAATCAATCATCTACCATGGGGTGTACTTGAGAGAGAGAGGGAGAGGATGGGATGGAAAAATTACCTCAAGCTTTGGTCTTGAAGAGGTGGCCCAAAGTTTGCACTTTTCTTCTCTTCTCTTCTAAGTTTCCTTCTTCTCTTTTTTTTTTTTTTTTCCAAGCTTTTCTTCTTCTTTCTCTTCTTAGTGTGGGACGGCTATGAGAGAGGGAAAAAGAGGAACAGAATGAAATGGGAGAGAATGAAAAGAAAACCCATCTTATCCCAAGGCTTGCTTAAGCTACCCTTCACCATAAATTTTCCCACCAACCACATAAGATATTTTCTATGTTTTATGGTGGTGGTTGGGATAACCACCACTAGCCAACGTTTTGTGTGTTTGGAGATAAGATGGCTTTTGGTCTTCCCATTTGACCACCTTTTGAATAATTTAATCATTTAATTAATTAGTTAATTACCTTAGGTTAATCAATTCCCACTTAAACTAATTCCATTATTCCACCCATGGTTGATCAAGTCAACCATGGTGGCCGGCCCCACCAATCCTTGGTCCACACGCCACCTCATTTGATGAGGTGGAGGTGGGTCCCATTGGACCATGTCACCTTGGTCAACTCATCACTAACTTAGGTGATTTAATTTAATCCATTTTCAACTACTTGGATCACCATTGGGCCCATGGCCCAATTACATTCACCCTTACCCATTTACCTTAGAGCTTACATTATCTTGACCTATTGGGTCCCAAATGGGTATTGGGCCCAATTTGACCATCCTTGGCCCAATTGACCATCATCGACCATTTAAATGATTTTAAATCCAATCCATGGTCCATTGGGCCATACTTGGGCCTTTGTCTATATTTCGATCCACTTAACATTTATTCCATCATATTTCCCAATTTCCATCATTAAAAATAAATAATAGCCACATTTTTATTGATTTAAAAATTCCGGGCTATTATAGGTCTAATCTTTAGTTAATTACAATTATGTCATTGTTCATAACCATAGCCCTATAAAATTTCCTTAACCAAAACAAGTCCATCAAATACTCTTCATGGGGTTCGGCCATACACCATGGCCGAACCCATGATCCCTCACTTTGGCAAGTAATTACAACTTTGCCATTTGTAATGGCCCGGAATTTGTAAAGTAATATATATGTGTTATTATTTATTTTTTTTATGGTGGAAATTGGAAATAGGTGGAATAAAGGGTAAATGGACCAAAATTTGGACAAAGGCCCAACTAGGGCCCAATGGACTATGGATTGGATTTAAGTTTATTTAAAGGGTCAAAGTGGTCAAATTGGGCCCAATAGTCATTTGGGACCCAATGGATCAAGGTAATGTAAGCCTAAGGTAAATGGGTAAGATAAAAATGTAATTGGGCCATGGGCCCAATGGTGATCCAATTAGAATGAGTTGAATGGGTCTAAATCACCTAAGTTAATTTGAAGTTGACCAAGGTGACATGGTCCAATGGGACCCACCTCCACCTCATCAAGTGAGGTGGCATGTGGGCCAAGGTTTAATGGGGCCGGCCACGATGGTTGACTTGGTCAACCATGGGTGGATTCATAGAAGGAAGTTAAGAAATGGAATTAAATTAGGTGGGAACTAATTAACCTAAGGTAATTAGTTAATTTATTAAATGATTAAAATAATCAAATGAGGGTCAAATGGTCAAAAAGTGGAAAACCAAATGCCATCTTATCTTAAGGCATCAAAAAACGTTGGCAAGTGTTGTTGGGGTCAAAAAAACATGGAAAATATCTATGTGGGGTTGGTGGGAGGAATTGATTACTCCACCCAATTGAGATAAACTTTATCTCTTTTAACCATCTTCTTCCATCGATGCTCTTTTCTCTCATTTCATTTTTTTCCCATTTTGCTCTCCACCACCGTCCCACACTCCAAGAAGAGAAGAAAAAAATTAAGAAAGGAAGAGGAGAAGAGAAGAAAGAAGAGAAGAGGTGCAAGCATGGTCCACCATTCTAAGGTCAAGACTTACCATCTTCTTCTCATCATCTCCTCCTTTCCCTCTCTCAAGTAAACCCTACCTTGGCCAATTCTAAGCTTGGAGGTTTCCACCATTGATCAAGCATCTTGACCTACCAAAGATTAAAAGGAAGGAGAAAGGAGGCTAAGGAAGCCGACGGGAGCGGCGGAAGTCGGAGGAGACGACGGATTGTGAGTATTTCTTAAACAAGAGTTTTGGATTTTTTTTAGGGTTTAAGAATTGGAATTCTTTTTGGTTAAATTTAATGGTGGCTAAATAATTTTGTGCCATGGATTTTAAATCCATCAAAATGGAAGGATGGAAAGTGGAGGAAACTCTAATGGATAGGTTAGGGTTAGGGAAAAAAAAATGGATTAAGGGTTATATAATTAATGTATGATTTTTTTTAGGGTTTTAAGGAATGGAGGATATGCAAAGTAATTTGGGCATTTTAATGATTTATTAGGGTTTATGAAGAATGGAAAACCATGGAGGATGGTTTAGGGTTTTAAATTTCTTGATTAAATGTGATTAAGTTTGAAGGGGTTTTATAAGAAAAATCATGGGAAAGAGGGTTTATGATTTTTTTAAGGAGTTAATGATTGAATGTAGTGATTTGTAAATGGATTTCATGACCTATTTGTGGGTAAACTTATGATTAATTTTGGTGTTATGTATGTGGGAAATGAATGAGGATTAGAATATTTAAATGGCTAAATTCTAGTGTTGTTATATTATGGTTAAGGAGACACCAATGGACCCATTTTGTGTGAACCAATTAAGGACTAAGATGAAGGTGTATGTATATGGATTAGTAAATGAGGAATATGGCATGATTAAAGGGGACATTCATGGATTCCAAAAATGTAGTTTATGATGATAAAAAAATGATAAGTCAAATGTGTGATGGAACTAAGTGATGTATGTAGACTTGTTTGGCCTAAGGTATATGTGTTTGTATATGATTAAATTAATGGAGTTTAGGTTCAATTAAGTGGCTGATTTAATGATCTTGAGATATGGGTGATGGGTCATTAATGGACCTGAATCCATGAATGAATTTTTAGACAAAGAAATGTATATAATTAAGTTAATGTTTAACTATAGGGGAGGTAGTGGCAAAACCGTAAATATTGATCAAAATGAAGCAACCCACTAAGATATGATGTATGGACCTAGAAATAGTTAAAATGTGGACTGATTATGTGTATGTAATAGGGTATTGGATATCACGAACGGTACGCGTGTCGGTAGCCGGATTATCGGACGAAGCCGAAAAAGGACGCGAGTCGGTATTCGGTAGGATTCCTACCTTTTTGTAAGCCATGGATTGTGTGATGGTTTCGTTGATTTATTTTGGGAATTTTATGGTTTATTTTATGATGAGTTTTAAATCATGGTTTATGTATCTTATATGGCATAATGCAAGATTATGAGTTATATGCTAAGTTATGAAGGCTATATTATGACTATGGAATATACATATTACATAGCATAATGCATTACATCTCATGCATGGCATGGGCGGAAAAAAATAAACAAACCGGAGTCCATGCTCCGTCGGGGCGACCGAGAACAGGCATGGGGACACCTTGACGAGGCTTTGCCGTCAAGGGGGATATTTTACGGTTGGACATATCTTGACGAGGTTTTTCCGTCAAGAGGGATATGACAGTATATGGCAGGAATGATGGGTGGGATTCATAACATTGACACCTATGGCATATCATTTACTTATATTTTAGTATATGGTGGTTTATAGTTTTCACTGTGTTATTATCTGTATATGGTTATTACTAACCCATGTGCTAGCCCTACTCGGAATCCTACTGGGCGCGTTGTTCTAACGCCCTACTTCTACCCTAGCTGACGATGAAGGAGATAGCGGACCGGAAAGGCGAGACAGAAGCCAAGCTTAGGAGCTTGGGGAGGCGGATTAATTATTTTGTTTTACTTCATTTTGGAAAAGATGTATTTGTATAGTTAGCTTGTCGGAAATGTAATAATTTAGGTAGTTTGCTATGTTTAGGTATTATTTTGGATAATACAATATAATGGCATTTTCGTAATTAATTGGGTATTTCTTCCCTGCTATCTGAAGAACTGGTAGGATAGTTCTATGATCATCCGATCTTATTTTTATGTTCGTGAGCTTACTTGCTACGCGTGAACCGTACTCGTGGACTTATGTTCCACGCACGCGTAGGGTTGGCCAGTTAAGAGCCGGGCTTTAGAAGCTCGGAACTTAACTCGCGTCGTGACGTCCGCGCCCTTTGTCACTTTTATTTAAAAAAAAAAAGTACTCTGATTTTACGGTGAAAAGGGGCGGGCGTTACACCATTGGCCTAATTATTTCCAACCTTTTGTTCATTAATACATCAATCTAAACTCATAAAATAGGTTCATAATTCGATTCATAAATCAACCATTAACCGTGACTTAAAATGCCATATGATCCCTTAATTTGGTCCATGGGGTTCGGCCATACACCTTGGCCGAACCCTATGGTGTATAACATTAATAATCCATACTTAGAAGGTTTCCTATTTTAGCATCCAACTTCCATAATTACAAAATTGCCATTCATAGCTTACATAACCAATAATCCGATTCTTGCAAACATTAAAAATCATAACTATTAAGCATAAACCATAACTTTGATTCATGGGGTTCGGCCATACACATGGCCGAACCCATGATGCCTATGTTTCCATAATTAATCTCCACCTTTCCATAATTAATCTCCACTTTCCATTTTAATCTAAGGTCCATAATTAGGTAACTTCTAATTTTAGCAACCTCCTTCCATAAATAGAATGTTTCCAAGATAATCTCCACCTTTCCATTATTAGATAATTTGCAAAATTAGAAACCGATCTTTCCATAATTGGAACGTTTCCAAATTTAGCAACTTCCAATTAATCCAAGGTCCATGATTAGATATTTTCTAATTTAGTAACATCCTTACTAAATTAAAATCCATACTTTGATACTTTCTAAAATAATAATTCTCTTCCATGGGGTTCGGCCATGTCACATGGCCGAACCCTATGGTTCATCTTATTCCTTCAAACTTCATTTAAAAATTATCCAACAGCTTCCATTTAACCATTCATTAAACCATATCTTTCCATGGTTTCTAATCCATTATTTTTTCATCAATATCCTTTCCATTTTAATCAATTAAAATCATCAAATATCATTGGTGGGGTTTGGCCAAACACCATGGCCGAACCTCGCCCTTTTTTTTTCCATTCCTTTGATCCAAAACACTTATTCATTCAAAGGTTTCCATGATCTAAAATCTAAGAATATAAACCCATAACTAGACCATGACTTTCCATGGTTTCGATTCAACAAAAAGAACCATGTCTTTCCATTAATCAATCAATGTTCCTCCATGGTTTTCAACATTCATAACCCAACAAAATAAACCATAACTTTCCATGGGGTTCGGCCATGCACTATCTTATTATTTCCTTTCTTATTTATATAATATTGCAATGCCACATTAAATTCAATTCCATTTAATTTTTATTAAAAAACTATTCCTATACCGTTGGGTCCTAATTGGGCATTGTCCCAACACTTTACCCAATTTAAAATTCACATCTAAAATTCACAAATAAAATAGATAATTTTCATATAAATAATAAATGAAAATCCGAGGTGTTACAATTGGGCATTTGACCCAATTGACCACTTTGACCACTTTGACCCAATTAAATAAAATCAAGCCTATCCATGGTCCATTGGACCATACTTGGGCCATTGCCCCAACTTTGATCCATCTAACATACATTCCATCTATGAATCCAAATCCATTCCTTACCCATTTCCCCTAATCATCAATCCATCTTGACCAGTTGGGTCCCAATTGGGCATTTGACCCAATTGACCACTTTGACCCAATTAAATAAAATCAGGCCTATCCATGGTCCATTGGACCATACTTGGGCCATTGCCCCAACTTTGATCCATCTAACATACATTCCATCTATGAATCTAAATCCATTCCTTACCCATTTCCCCTAATCATCAATCCATCTTGACTCATTGGGTCCCAATTGGGCATTTGACCAAATTGACCATCATTGACCCAATTAATAGAATTGATCATATCCATGGTCCATTGGACCATACTTGGGCCATTGCCCCAACTTTGATCCATTAAACATCCATTCATCTATGGATCTCAATTTTTTAACCATTAAAATAAATAATAGCCAATATATTTATTGCATTGAAAATCCGGGCTATTACACTCAAACTTTCGAGCCTTCTTGTGCTCCGTATCGACCATGTATGGTGCATAGTGGGACAGTCGAATGAATTCCCGTTGGTATTCCATAATGGTCATGTCTCCTTGGATTAACTTTATAAATTCTTGGGCCTTAGCTTCTTTCTCAATCTCAGGAAAATAGTTTTCCAAGAATAAGTCTTTGAAGTCTTCCCAGGTCATCTCTATCATCACTAGATTTTTCTTCGTGGATTTCCACCACTGATTCGCATCATTAATAAGTTGTGACGTAGCCAGTAGGATTCTGTCTTGATCTTCTATGATCCTTAATAGCTCAAAGATTTGAGTGATGTTTTCAATCCAATTCTCAGATTTTATGGTTCCCTCAGTTCCATGGAAGTATGGGGGATGCTGATGTTGAAAATCTCTCACGAGAACCTGGTATCGGGAGTCAATTGTGATAGTCAGGCTGATTCTTGTCTGGCTAGGCTAGTACTGTTGCACTAGCTAGTGCTTGAAAAAGACCTTGGAGTTCTGGTGACAAGAGTGGAACGTTGTTACTGGTGCCACCAACATCCCGTGTGTGTATAGGTTCTTCAGGTGTGTTCTCTCGGTGGCATTTTCCTAAGTCAAGAAATAACTCAATTAGAATTCTACTCATCTGATAATCTCATGAAAATTGTTCATCTCAACAATTGTACCACATCATCAAAGAAAGTCATTCCATCTGACTGCTCAGTATTTTGATCAGGGAATCCCTAAGTTGTCATTTTCCTATGTTATAGTTCAACATGTCACTGGGGAATGCCTTCACTTTTCATTTGAATTTCACTCGGAGAGTATTCTAAGATTGTTTGAACTCAACTTTGTTTGAATTTGACTCAGGGATTTTTTTCTTATTTGCTTTTCATGCTCTGATACCAACTACAACACTCCACCCTTTTCCAATGTTTTAAAATCAGAGTTTCTAGAGCTAATACGTGCACCAAACCCCGACTTCTAGAAGGGATGCATTTATTAGATAAAAGGTCGACGCGGGCTATGCCCGTCGCTGTAACACCCGAATTTTCATTTCATAAACATATATATATATATATATATATATATAGAAATTGTGCATTTAATTTGTGAATTAATGGAATTTGAAATTAAATAATGGAGATGGACCTTAGATGGGTAAGGAGTTGGGTCAATTGCCAAATTAAGACCCAATGGGTTATGGATAAGGTTCAATTGAAATAAATGGGTAAGATTAATTTAATTGGGTCAAAATACCCAATTAAGATTCAAGTGTAGGTCCACCTCATCAAGTGAGGTGGCTTGTAAATGAAATGGCTAAGTGGGACCCTGAATACCATGTGGTGCATGATCGGCTAAGCCATGGTTGACTTGGTCAACCATGGGTGAGTTCAAATTGAGTTGAGTTGATGAATGAGTTCAATTAAGTTCAAAGGAAATGAGTTGTGGCTGAGTTGAATTGACTTGAGTGATTAATGAGTCCAAATTGAATTAAATTGAGTTGAGTTGAGGGGAATTAAATAAATGAGTTCAATGAGAAGATGGAGGGTTTCCATCTCATGGAGGAAACCCAAGGGGCACAAGATGGAAGCAAAAAGGTGCCTTGGCCAAGCCAAGGGACACCTTGGTTGAATACAACCTTAATGAAGGAAGATGGAAGTTTCCATCTCATGGGATGAAACCCAAAAGGCACAAACCCAAGGGATACACGTTGGGAAGCCAAGGGGTGCCTTGGTTAAGCCAAGGGACACCTTGGTTGAGATGGAACCATTATGAGGAAGTGAAAGGGTGTGAGATGTTACTTAAAAGACACCAACCAAGGGGCATCACACCCCTTGGCCGAATTCTCTATTGTGAGCAAAGAGTTTCTCCTCTCTTCTCTCTCTCACAATTTCATCTCTACACTTAGAGAAACCGAATAACAAGAAAAGAAGGGACTGAAAGGAGTTTGGGCTGATTACAAGGAAACACCACAAAGGGGCACTTCACACCCTTGGCCGAATTCCATCTATTGAACAACAAAGAGATTTCATCCTCTTCTCATCTCTCTCTCTCTCCCAATTCATATCTACACCTAGAGGATCAGTGAAGCACCAAGGAAGGAAAAAAGCTAAAGAGGAATTCAGAACAAAAGAAACGAAGGAGACGAGGAAAGAGGTATGATTTGAATTAGTAATATGGGATTAAGATTAGGGAAAAGCCATAGGTTTGGCCATGGTGTGGCTGAACCTATGGGTTATATGATTTGTAGGAAATGGATGGTCAAAATGTTATATGACCATGGACTTTGAATGGTTAAATGATTGAAAGAAAAGGAAAGGTAATGTCCGATTTATAATATGAAACAAGGATTGAAAGAATTATGGGAAAAGACCCTAACTTTGGTTATTGAGTAGTGTACATCTACTGATTATATGTATAAATGATTAATACATGTTGAGACATAATTAAGGAATGAATTTCATGGAGAAAAGCCAAGCAAAACATACAAACAAAAGAAGACTGAACAAATAGACTTATATCAAATACCCTTTAGCATAGGATTAACTTCTTACATAGTTAACCCATATCTTATTAGCATAAAGTATCAAACCTCGTACTTAAATCATTTTCCTCTTGTACTAGGAATTTTGTAACTCCCCTCCCTATAACCACACTTATCAAAGTAATATAAGATGAATATTTGGCGGAGAGGGAGGCGGCGTCACGATGCGAGTCAAGTCCAAGTCTGAAGACCTGACCCTAGACTGGCCCAACTAGTTTGTGGATGATAATTTTGCACACACTAACTTATAACCTGTGGAAATTTGAAACTCTTATTTCATTTGCATGAATATCAATCCCCAACTCAAAGCTAAATAAGGAATTCCTAACAATGTGCATGAGTCAAATACAAAACTGAAATTAAAATTGTCAAAGTGTCAATTATTACATTCCCCAAGATACAACATCCTTACAAATATTACATTGTTCAAAAAAGTATATCATAATACAAAAATAGATCAAGATATCCAAGCTCTTTCCTCGTATCCATGGCAATCATATTTGTCCATCATTTTATCTGATCCCGTCTGCATCTCTTAAACCTGCATACATCTCCAAGGTGGAAATTTATGGGCTTAGTCAACGCGCCGAGTAGTAATTCCGATCATAGATATGCCCTAAGTATTATTATAACAAAATACATGTGTTTTCATTTACATACATAGAAATCTTTTAAATTATAAACACTATGCTTCTTCCAAAACTCATTCATATCATAATTATAATACATGTCTCAAAGCTTAAGTATTTATTTTGATAAGGGCAATTCTTATTTGAAATTATATCATATTTTCATACTTTTCTTAAGGACAATCTCCAGACATTATGAAAGCACTTCATTCATATGGTACTTCATTCATTTCTTCAACTAACATCATTCTAGGAAAACTTATACATTTTCATACTCAATATACCATAATAACTCACCGCTACTTCACTATTCATATCTTACAATTTCTCAATTTGTATCATATTACAAAACGCATAATCAATTCATAATCTCTTTCATACTAAGGGTTTCATATTTCAAGGGACCTTGTAAACGTATCATATTCATTCTCAAAATCCTTTCCATCTTCGCTTAGGACTTTCATGTCCTACTATCCTTATAAATATTTTTCCTCAATCCTAATCCATCTCACATTACAAACTTTTTATATCATTTTGGGTAATTTCTATGCCCGTCATAAGTGTTCCAACATATTAACCGGATTCACCAGAGGAGTGTGGCCCCCTATCATTCCAACATATTCACCGGATTTACCGGAGGAGTGTGGCCCTATAACGCCCCGTCCTTTTTCACTCGCCGAAAATCAGAGTCTATTTTTTTTTTTTGAAATAAAGAGTGAGAGAGAGAAGGACGTCACGACGCAAGCTAAGTCCGAGCTTCCAAAGCCTGGCCCTTAACTGGCCAACCATACGTGTGCGTGGACTAAGTCCACTAAAACGGTTCACACGCATTAAGGCTATAATTTCGGAATAAACTTAATGCAGAATTATAATAGAGTTACTATTCCTATCCATTTTAAGCAAGGAAGTCCATCACATAAATTAATCTTAAGTTCAAATGTCCAAAATTAAAACCAAACCATAGCAAAATAGTTCTAAGTTATTACAGTCCCAAATGCGATTAACTCAAATTACATTGTCCGAAATAAAAACTTAAATAAAATAAATCTAAATTATCCAAGTTCCTAAGCTTGGCTCCGTTCACGTCCTTCGCTCCGTCCATTCCCTATGTCATCATCTAAGGTAGAAGTACGGCATTAGTCAACGTGCCCAGTAGGTATTCTGAGTAGGGTCAAACACATGAATTAGTATAAAAATCACAATAGATATATAATGTAAAATCATGTAACACCCACACCCACCCAGTTGTTGCTAGGTATGTGGGAAAAGCTCCCACATCGCTCAGACAGTTGAGGGATGTGGGGGTAAAAAAAAAAGAGGAGAGCAGCACACCTCAATAAGAGGCCTTTTGGGCCTGACCTTGTGGGCTGGGCCCAAAGCAAAACCTTGAGGGCATGTGGCCCAAAGAGGACAATATCTTGTTAAGTTGGGTCGGGTCGTGACAAATCATGCAAGTCAATACCATGCCATGGGTGTCATATGCCATGATTCCCACCCATCATGTAATGGCCCGGAATTTGTAAAGTAATATATGTGTTATTATTTATTTTTTTATGGTGGAATTTGGAAATTGGATGGAATAGATAATAAATGGATCAAAATGTGGACAAAGGCCCAACTAGGGCCCAATGGATTATGGATTGGATTTAAGTTTACTTAAAGGGTCAATGGTGGTCAATTGGGCTAAGGATGGTCAAATTGGGCCCAATACCCAATTGGGACCCAATGGATCAAGATGATGTAAGCCCTAAGGTACATGGGTAAGGGTGAATGTAATTGGGCCATGGGCCCAATGATGATCCAATTAGTCGGAATGGGTTGAATTAAATTTAAATCACCTAAGTTAATTTGAATTAAGCCAAGGTGATGTGGCCAATTGGGACCCACCTCCACCTCACTAATTGAGGTGGCGTGTGGACCAAGAATTGGTGGGGCCGGCCACCATGGTTGACTTGGTCAACCATGGGTGGATTTTATGGAAGAAATTTAATGGAATTAAATTAAATGGGAATTAACTTAACCTAATTATCTTATTAATTAAATGATTAAATTATTCAAATGAGGGTCAAATGGTCAAAAGGTGGAAAACCAAAAGCCATCTTATCTTAAGGTAAAAAGAAAAAAAACGTTGGGTAATGTGGTTGGGTCAAAAAGCATGAAAAATATCTAAGTTGGGTTGGTGGGAGAGTTAATGTGGAGTGTATTTTAGACAACCAAGAAATGAGATGACTTTTCATCTCATTCTCTCCACTCCAACGATCTCATACTCTCTCCCTCTCTTGTTCTCCACCACCGTACCACACCCAAGGAAAAGGAGAGGAAGAAAACCAAGAGAAAGAGTAAGAAAAGCTTGGAAGAAAAGAGAGGAGAAAGGTGTAAGCTTGGGCTCATCACTCCAAGATCAAGACCTTGGGTTATTTATCTCCATCTTCTCCTCCCTTCCTCTCTCAAATCAAACCCTATCATGGCCAAACCCAAGCTATGGTGTCTTCACCATGGATCAAGCATCTTAGCCGTTCAAACAAGGAGAGGAAGAAGAAAGGAGGCCAAGGAAGCCGACGGGAGTGACGGAAGTCGGAGGAGGCGTCGGATTGTAAGTAATTCCTAAACAAGAGATTTGGATTTTTATGGTTTAAGTTTTGGGATCCATTCTTGTTAAGTTTGATGGTGGCCAAATAATCATAGGCCTTGGATCTCAAATCCATCAAATGGAAGGATAGAAAAGTGGATAAATTAGGTTAAGGAAAAAAATAAATACATTAAGGACATTATGTAATGAAATTCATTTAAGCATGAAATATGTGTGATTTTTGGAAGGAATTATGGTGAGTAATTAAGTAAGATTAAATGGGGTTTTTTTAAGATCAAAACCATGGAAGGGGGATTTATGATTTTAAGATGTTAATGAATAAATGTTAGTGAAGTTAAAGAGTTTTAATGAGGAAAAGAATGGAGGATGATTTAGGGTTTGTAAGTGTTTAATGATTAAATGTGTTAGTTCTTTTTAAAGGGATCTTGAATGAAAATCATGGAAAGATGGCTTATGTTTTTCTTAAGGTGCTAATGATTAAATGTGGTGATAATTTTAAAGGGGTTTAAATGAGGAAATGCATGGGAGATGTGAATGATGTTAATGACCTCAAAAAATGGTAGGTGTTTAAGTGAATTATTAGGGTTTATAAATAATGGAAACCATGGAGGATGATTTAGGGTTTTAAGATTTTAATGGTTAAATGTAGGTAATTAAGGATCATTAATGGAGTTTTTAGGGTTATGTGTTTGTAAATTTAAATGGGTTTGGAGGGATGGAAGATAATGAAGGTAACTAATGAATTTTTAGGGTTGTAAATGGTAAATGTTGGAAAAATTAAAGGGGTTTAAATAAAAAAAAATAAATGGGAGTTATGGTTAAACTAATGGACCAAAATGTATTTCATGATGATTAAGGAAGGATGATTTAAATGTATGAGTTAAAATCCCTCATAGTTGGACTTATGTGTGTGTTTAAATTAATGGGGAATAGGTCATGATTAAAGGGGTCATTAATGGACTCAAGAATGTATCAAGTGATGATCAAAGTTGATGATTTAAATGCATGATGTAAACCTCCTCATGGGAGGGCTTATTATGGATCTAAATGTGGTGAAAAAGACCCAAGGAAAAGTGGGGATTAGGTTGAATTAAAGGGGCTAGTTTTAATAAAGCCCATGACTCATTGAGAGTCCTCTTTGGGCTAAGGTTTAAGGTGTGTGCATGTGTTTAAAAATTAATGGAATTAGGTTAATTAGATGGTTGAGGTAAGTGGTCTTGTTGTATGGTTAATGGATCAATTAGGGACCCAGGATGTGGTTAAGAATGATGATTCAATTGTAAGTCATTTTATGGACTAAGGAAGGGTGTGTGTATGTGGTTGGATGAATGGAAAAATTAGGCTAAGTTAAGGACTAAATTATTAATATGCATATCATGGTTAATGAGACATCAATGGAACCATTTTGTGAATCAATTAATGGTCTAAGTTATGGATCAATTATGGACCATAATGTACATGGATCGAGCAAATGAGTAATCATGGAAGGGTAGTGGCAAAACCGTAAATATTGGCCAAAATGAAGAAACCCATGGGAGGTGGTCATGGACCTAGGGACTCTAAGTAACAACCTTATGAGTGATTAATAAAGCCTAGGGTGGCTGATTTTTAGACTCATATGATTAAAATATTTAATGGAATAAATGGGACCCGCAAAACTTAGTTAGTGAGGTTCGGCCATGGTATATGGCCAAACCCCACTAAGATGTGATTTATGGACTTAAATGGTTAATACATTGACTAATTGATATGTATAATAAGGTACCGGACATCGCAAGCGGTGCGTGATCGGCGACCGGGTCTGTCGGACGGAAACGGAAGAAAGAACGCTAATCGGTATTCGGTAGGATTCCTACCTTTTTGTAAGCCATGGATTGAGTGATGGTTTCTTTGAATTAGTTTGGAAATTATATGGTAATGTTTTAAGATTGGTTTTGAATTATGTATTATGTAGGGGTTTTTACTTGATTTATTCCGGTAAGCATATGATTAGGTTAAAATGGATTTTAATGCTATGATGTGATTATTGAGGCTTTGCTTGATCTATTTTGGGTAATCAAGTTATATGTTTTATTGATGGGATTCTTTTTAAATGTCATGGTTTGTTATTATATTCATTACATGGCATATGGCATCTACATCTCATGCATGGCATGGGAGGGATATGACACGGGAAGGATGAAATGAAACCGAAGTCCATACACCGTTGGGGCGACCGATAAACAGACATGGAGATATTTTGATGTGTTGGATGTATCAGGGATGTTGTATGTAATTATGATACCTTGATGATGGTTCTTCCATCAAGGGGGATTATTTGTAATTGTTTTATATCTGGACGAGGTTTTACCGTCCAGGGGAATGATTTGTGATTGTTTTATATCTGGACGAGGTTTTGCCGTCCAAGGGGATGATTTGTGATTGTTTTATATCTGGACGAGGTTTTGCCGTCCAGGGGGATGATTTGTGATTGTTTGTATCTTGACGAGGTTTTGCCGTCAAGGGGGATATGACAGCATGATAGTATGAATGCTGGGTGGGATTCATAACACGGACACCCATGGCATAGCATTCATTTTATGGTTTTCGTTATACTATTATCTATATGCTTTGTTATCACTAATCCATGTGTTAGCCCTACTCGGAGTCCTACTGGGCGCGTTGTCTAACGCCCTACTTCTACCCTAGCTGATGACGCAGGAAATGCCGGAGCAGAAGGACGGGACGGGAGCCAAGCTTAGAAGCTTGGGGAGGCGAACTGTTTACTTTATTAAAGTTTATTTTTGGGAAATGTATATTTGAACAGTTTAGCTTATTGGACTGTATAATTAGATTACTCTTATATTTTGGTTTATTTTAGAAGTTGAGACGTTGTGATATTTTAGTAATATTATGAATGTTATCTTCCCTGCTATCTCAAATTTGTAGGATAGTCTTTATTGTTAATTCCGCACTTAGTTGTAATATTCCTTGAGCTTACGTCTACGTGTGAGCTGTTCTTCGTGGACTTCGTTCCACGCACACGTAGGGTTGGCCAGTTAAGGGCCGGGCTTTAGAAGCTCGGACTTAACTCGCGTCGTGACGTCCGCGCCCTTTGTCACTATGGAAAAAAAAAAAAATAGACTCTGATTTAAGGTGAAAAGGGGCGGGTGTTACACATCAACCATATCACAATGCATAAGTAATCCTCTTGATGTAATGGCCACATCAAGGTATACATTGTTATTACTCCCCACATATGCCTTATCAGTCCCACCGAACGGAGCGTGGACTCCTCTTTCATTTCAAACCTCATAATCGGAATAAGTGCGGATCCCTCCCCATGTTTGTTTATCGGATACCCGAATGGAGCATGGACTCCTCTCATAAGTTCCCTCCCATGCCATGCATGAGATGTGAGTGCATCATGCCATTTCATATTAAACATATATCATTGAAATTCCATCCTTAAAAACATAGCATTTGATACCAAAAATAAATCATCGCACATAGAAACAAAAATCATCACATACACATAGTCCAAGGTTTTCAACAAGATAGGAATCCTACCAACGTCCAAATATTGTATCCTTGCATTTTCGTCAAAACTGATCACCGATCACGTCAAAGCCGATCGTACTCCCGTTTGTGAAATCCCGTTACCTTATTACATTTAACACATAATCAAATCGATGATCCATTTGATTCCCATCATCCTATGTTCATTTCCATTTACAATAAGTCTTTTATCCGGTTAAGTTCCCCAAGGGGTTTCGGCCATACATTAGGGCTGAAAAAAGTTTAAGTCCACAACAGAACTCCTTAGTGAGTTCGGCCATACAACATGGCCGAACCTCACTCTTATGATTTTGATCCCCTTTTTAATCCTTTTATCAAAGCGGGTCAAACATCATTCATTCTTTTATTTCTTGATCTCATAATCCCTAGTTAAATCATTTAACTTTTTAAACACACTTAGGTCCATAAATATCATCCATGGGGTTCGGCCATCTTGGTCCTTTCTTTCATCATGTTCCCATCTTAGCCATCATTTCTTTTCATAGTTAATGTAGTGGCCCGGAATTTTTAAATTAATATAAATGTGGATATTATTTATTTTAGTGATGGAAATTAGAAAATTTGCGGATTAGATGGTAAATGGGCCAAAGTTTGGGCAAAGGCCCAAGTATGGCCCAATGGATTATGGAGTTGATTTAAATTCATTTAAAGGGGCAATGAGGGTTAAAAGGGTCAAGAATGGTCAAATTGGGTCAAATACCCATTTGGGACCCAATGGGTCAAGATGGTTAAGCTCTAAGGTAAATGGGTAAGATGAAAGTGTAATTGGGCCATGGGCCCAATGGTGATTCATTTAGAATGAATGGAATGAAATTTAAATTATCTAAGTTGTTTGGAATTAAGCCAAGGTGATGTGGCCAAGTGGGACCCACCTCCACCTCATCAAGTGGGGTGGCGTGTGGGCCAAGGATTGGTGGGGCCGGCCACCATGGTGGAATTAGTCAACCATGGGTGGATGTATGAAGGTGATTTAAGTAAATGGAATTAAGTTAAAATGGGAATTAATTAAATTAACCTAAGTTAATTATCTAGTTAATTAATAAAATAAATTATTCAAATGAGGGTCAAAGGTGGTCAAATGGTCAAAGGACCAAAAGCCATGTTATCTTTAAAGACACCAAAACGTTGGGCATGGTACCATAAAGCATAAAGTAAAAAAAAAGAAAATGAAAATATCCCATGGGTTGGTGGGAGGAGTTATTGTGGAAAATATCTTAAACAATCAAGAGTTGAGATGACTTTTCATCTCACTCTCTCCATTCCAACGAGCTCTTCACTCTCTCCCTTTTTCATCTCTACCACCGTCCCACACTAGGAGATGAAAAAAAGGAAGAAAACCAAGAGAAAGAAGAAGAAAAGTTTGGAAGAAAAGAGAGGGAAGTGCAAGGGTAAGTCATTACACCAAGGTCAAGACTAGGTACTTGTGTTTTTTTTCTCATCTCCATCCTCTTTTCTCTCTCTCTCAATTTAAACCCTAACTTGGCTGATCCTAAGGTTGGGGGTTGCCACCATTGATCAAGCCTCTTGACCTATTAAAGATCAAGAGGAAGGAGAGAGGAGGCTAAGGAAACCGACGGGAGCGGCGGAAGTCGAAGGAGACGACGGATTGTGAGTATTTCTTAAACAAGAAATTTTGGACTTTTAGGGTTTAAGATTTGGAATTTATTTTTGTAGAATTTAATGGTGGTTACATAAATTTATGCCATGGATGTTAAACCCATCAAATGAGAGGGTGGAAGATGGAGGAAACCCTAAATGGGTAAATTAGGGTTAGGGTAAGAAAATAAATAAATGGATTATGTGCATTGGGTAATTTATGAAATTAAGAATGGAATTAGGTTATTGGAAGGAAATCATGGGTCATAGGGTTTGGCCATGTAGCATGGCCGAACCCCATGGTGGGTGATTAGCTAGTTGATGTAAATAATTAGGGTTTTAAAGAATGGAAGACAATGAGGGTTTCTAGCGAATGAAATTTAGGGTTGTGAATGAATACATGTGGGTAAGTTTTAAAATGGTTTTATGATGAAAATGCAAATGGATTTTATGGCATTGGAAGGTATAAAAGAGAGTGATATATGAACCATGGGTTCGGCCATGGTGTATGGCCGAACCCTAGGTTGTTGTGTGTGAAGTTAATTAGGGTTTTAGGGTATGAAGCCATGGAAAAATGGGAAGATTGATGAAATTAATATTTTGGTGAATGTAGGTATTTTGGAGCAATGAATGGTGGATCATGAACCATGGGTTCGACCATGGTAAATGGCCGAACCCTATGGTGATGTAATGGTGATCAAATGATGGGTTTATAGGATGGAAAAGATGGATTAATGTGTTAATGAGTTAGGGTTTCAAATGAACAAATGTAGTGATCCAAATGGGGCTAAGAGTGGTGGTTTAAGAGTGTGATTTAAGCCACCTCAAGGAAGGATTTATTTTGGATCTAAGTGGTGTAAATAGATCCAAGAAAAATGGGGAAAGGACACCATGGGTTCGGCCATAGTGGATGGCCGAACCCATGGCCCAATTGGAATCCATTTTGGTGGGTTAAATTGGATGGTGAATGGTGTGTGTGTGTGGCCTCCAAAGGAAATGAATGAGTAATGGACTCATTGAAGTTAAATACATGAGGTAAATCCCATGGGAAGAGTTGATGAATTAGGTATTTTGAACCCATGGCCATTGGTGAACCATTTAAAGGGTTAAGTATGTGGTTATGGATGGGTTTAAATGAATAATGGTGAAATTAATAAAAAGACTAATTTTAATGATGTTATGACATGGTTCAATGGGTCATTAATGGACCTAAGTTAGGGATCTAAGTCTATGATCAATTATGGATTAAGTCATGCATGGATAAACGAGTGTTTAATCATGGAAAATGAGGTAGTGGCAAAACCGTAATTAGTGGCCAAATTCAAGAATTCTATGGAAATTGATCATGGACTTAGGGGATCTAATATAATAACCTTATAAGTGATTAATAAAGCCTAGGGTGGCCGAATTTTAAGACTTATGGGATTAAAAGGTTTAATAGATGACATGGGGACCCACAAAACCTAAATAGTGACCGGTTTTTCATATGGGCTTAGAAATGGTTAAAACTTGAACTGATTTGGAAATTTAATAAGGTATTGGATATCGCGGGCAGTACGCGTGACGGTAGCCGGACTATCGGACGAAAACGAAACGAAGACGCGAGTCGGTATTCGGTAGGATTCTAACCTTTTTGTAAGCCATGGATTGAGTGATGGTTTCTTTAAATTATTTTGGAAATTATATGGTTTGTTTTAAGATTGGTTTTGAATTATGTATTATGTAGGAGTTTTTACTTGATTTATTCTGGTAAGCATATGATTGGTTTAAAATGGGTTTTAAGTCTATGATGTGTGTATTGAGGCTTTGCTTGATCTACTTTTGATAATCAAGTCATATGTTTTATTGATGGAATTTTTAAATGCCATGGTTGGTTATTATATTCATTACATGGCATATGGCATCTACATCTCATGCATGACATGGCAGGGATATGGCATGTGAAGGATGAAATGAAACCGGAGTCCATGCTCCGTCGGGGCGACCGATAAACAGGCATGGGGACATTATGATGTGTTTGACTCATCAGGGATGATGTATGGATTATTATACCTTGATGATGGTTTTTCCATCAAGGGGAATGTTGTATTTATTGTTATACCTTGATGATGGTTCTTCCATCAAGGGGGATATTGTATTGGTGGTTACACCTTGACGAGGCCTTACCGTCAAGGGGGATGTTGTATTTATTGTTATACCTTGATGATGGTTCTTCCATCAAGGGGGATATTGTATTTGTGGTTACACCTTGACGAGGCCTTACCGTCAAGGGGGATATGGCATCGGGATAGTAAGGATGATGGGTGGGATTCATAACACAGACACCCATGGCATGGCATTCATTCTATGGCTTTTCGTTATGTATTATCTATATGCTATGTTATCACTAATCCATGTGTTAGCCCTACTCGGAGTCCTACTGGGCGCGTGGTCTAACGCCCTACTTCTACCCTAGCTGATGATGCAGGAGATGGCAGAACGGAAAGACAGGACGGGAGTTAAGCTTAGGAGCTTGGGAAGGCGGACTAATTATTTTGTTTAAGTTTATTTTGGGAAAATGTGTATTTGTATAATTTAGCTTGTCGGAAATGTAATAACTTAGATGTCTTGCTATGTTTTATAAATTATTTTGGAAAGTACGGTATGAGGGCATTTTAGTAATTTAATGGATATCTCTTCCCTGTTATTTGAAAATTGGTAGGATAATGTCTATTATCATCTGCATTGATTTTTATGTGTTGCGAGCTTACTTTCTACGCGTGAACCGTACTCGTGGATTTATGTTCCATGCACGCGTAGGGTTGGCCAGTTAAGGGCCGGGCTTTAGAAGCTCGGAACTTAACTCGCGTCGTGACGTCCGTGCCCTTTGTCACTTTTACGTTAAAAAAAAAAAAATTAGACTCTGATTATGGTGAAAAGGGGCGGGTGTTACAGTTAATCACTTAATTTATTTACACAAACTTAGATCCATAAAATGATTTATGGGGTTCGGCCATACAACATGGCCGAACCCATGTTTCTTTACTTTCATCTTCTTATTTCTTAACTTGATAGTCTAACACATTTAGATCCATAAAAATTCCTCCATGGGGTTCGGCCATACAACATGGCCAAACCCATGTTTTCCTCCTCTTCATCCTCTTTCCATTTTTACATCACCTCGAGGATAGGTTTTCTTAAAAATTACATACAACAATCTTTAGGTCATTTGATGGGGTTCGGCCATACAACATGGCCGAACCTCATCCAATCTCTTTTGAGTCCTCATATGGTCCATATATATCAAAAATGGGGTTCGGCCATGCAAGGGGCCGAACCATGTTCTTTGTTTATTTTCTTACGAATCTCATTCCTTATATTTAACCATAGTACTTATCATCATCCAAACTTATTTGTACCAACTTGTCTTTCCCACCAACAAGGTTAGGGTCTTGTCCATTTTTCAATCTCCAAAACCATATTTCGGATTTTGAACCATACTTTACTTTTATGTCCATCTCATTGATATTCCTTGAATGGATTTTAAATCCATGGCCTTATAACCATTTGGCCAATCTTTTCAATCCGAAAAGGAACCCCACTGTTTCGGCCATTGCGTAGCCGAAACCATAGTTCCCTTGGTTTCTTACATTTTTAGTAACATGAAACATAAACCTTACCTTTTCCGCGTCTCCTTCGTTTTCTTTCGTCCCGTCTTGCTCCTCCGTTCTTCTCCTTCCTTAGTCCTTTCTTCTTCCTCCTTCGTTCTTCGGTTTCTCCAAGTTTTAGTGCCGAAATGGGAGACAGAGAGATAGAGAAGAGAAGAAGATCTCTAGGTTTCTTAGAGGTGTATTCGGCCAAGGAGTGGATTGAGAGAGAGTGTGAGGGTTTGAGATGAAAACCCTAAGGGAGGGTTTGGCCTAGGTGAAGGTTGAGAGAGGGAGAGAATGAGATGGGGATTTTTCTTTCTTTCTTCCAAAGAGTGGTTCGGCCAAGGGTGTAGAGAGAGGGAGAGAGTGAATGAGATGAAACTTGTCTCAAGGAGAGTTAACCCTAGGGTTTTGGTGTGAGCCTTTGTTACTAACCCTAATCTCCCCAACCACCCTCATCACTTCTTTGTCTTTCCCATGTGTCCCTTGGCTAACCAAGAGGGCACATGGCTTACACTTGGCTATCACTCCCTTCCCAACGGTTTTTGGTCTAGGGTTTCCATGAGATGGAAACCCTCCACCTCCCTCTTTGACTCACTTAAATCCTTTCAACTTCCATATGACTCACTTGTGAACTCACTTCCCATTCAACTCACTTCACTTAAATGAAACTCATTCCCCTAACTCAATGAATTCATTCTTAATTAATTAATTCCTTAACTCAACTCACTTCACTTAACCCTCTTGGACTCACCCATGAACTCACCCATGGTTGACCAAGTCAACCATGGTGGCCGGCCCTACATGTGACCTTAGACCATATGCCACCTCACTTGATGAGGTGGATTTGGGTCCCACTTGGCTGTGTCACTTCCATGTCACCTCCTACACTTGCCACCTCACTTGATGAGGTGGATCCCATGCCTTAGATCTTAATTGGGTACATGACCCGATTAAATCAATTCCTTACCCATTTACCCTAAACATCAATTCATCTTGACCCATTGGGTCTCAATTGGGCATTTGACCCAATTGACCATATCTACCGAATTAATTAGAATTAACCCTATCCATGATCCATTGGACCATACTTGGGCCATTGCCCCAATTCTTATTCATCTAGCATTTATTCCATCAATTAATCTTAAATTTAATAATTAAAATAGATGATATCAAATATTAAAATTGCACTGAAAATCCGAGATGTTACATGCCCCCTATTATTCTCGTTCCATACTTTTCTCATTCTGTATCTAATGTATATAGCATATGGTTGTACTCAAGTTACCAACCTCCATTTCTTTTAGCATAATTCTAAGTTCTCATCACACATGACTCACACCTACAGGATATTCCAAACATCCTATCATTCATATGAATTTTCCCTACATTCTTTTCATAATACCTAATGTCCTAATGTCTCAAGGTTTCATATTAAATCAACATCATTTTCTTGACTGTGACATAATTCAAATATCATATAATTGAATTAGTTTCTTTGTATTTTCCTTTTCAGCACATATTCTCAAGTATTATTCAACTTCACCATAAATTACACTATTTTCATCACATGGAAATATTCTTTAAAGTAATTCACATATTTATATAATTCATTTGGTTCTATTCACATTCTTTTCACATATCTCGTACATTGAAAAATATCTTCAGTCTTCATATTTCAAAATATGTAATTCCATTCTTCAATTCATACACATATTAGTACTATATTCATAACATCGACTTTAATGAATATTAAGAAAATCATGATAACATAAGATTGCCCTAAGTGCTTCAATAAAGTAGGAAAATCTACTTGATCTTAGCCGATCAGCGAATGAAAATGATCCACGAACTACCTTGCTCGATCCCGGGCTCACTCTTGACCCTTCATTCATTGTTCATGCATTAGAAACATTACATCACAACATTAGATTTCTTCTCATTAATTGTCCTTCATTTTCTAATCTTCACATTGTTTTATCATCGCCTAAAACTTCATTAAGTCTTATAGGTCAATCAGGTGAAGATTCGGATCCATTTAGACTAACATTACAAAATAGGCCATTTCTCTGGCCGACACATTGTTTTTCATCATTTTCTTCACTTTCATTCAAGGACATACACATCGACTTTGGTCTAAGTGTACTCCTGAGATTTTCTACAACTCCCTTAGCTCAGGTTGCATGGTCCTCATTTCTTGATTTCTTTCTACAAAATGGTTATTTAAATTAAATGTAAGCATCATAGCATGTTATTCTAACTCTGAAGTAAAATAACTTTATCATACCTTTAAGAATTTTGGCGGATTCCTTCATGAGTGGATCTCAACCTCGGACTTGAGCTTCTTTTTCCTTTTTACTTCTATTTCTCTTGATTTCTTTGCTTTATTATCTGCATTCTTTCACTGATTCTTCTTCTCCTCCTTCTTAGTCGTTTGAGGGGATGACAAGGTGAAGAGGAGAGGGAGATGGGTGCGTCATAGGATGGAGTATGAGGAGTGACTCCTCTTCTTTCTTTATTCCTCTCTTTTCTTTTTCTTTCTCTCTTGCTACACTATTCTCAACCGAATGGTAAATGAGGAGGAGAGAGGAATGAGCACCAGCTCTTTTCTCTCTCTTTGGTCTCCACCCTCTTCTCTAGTCAATGAGCAAGCCATGTGGAGAGCATACGTCGGCTTTCAAGGATGGTGGTAGGTGAGGTAGGTGGGTGATAGGACAAGAGAAGACAACTGCGTGATTCAACTCAACACATTGGACATGCACAATACATGTTTTTAGTCGATACATATCTTTTGTGGATATATCTACACTCGACTTGTGTCGATGTATACATCTGGTATTTCCTCCCTTCTCTCCAGTAGACAGACAATCCACATGGAGATCATGCAATTGTCCTCCCGGACGGTGGTAGGTTGGCTAGATGGGAGATGGGACAAGGCGAGATAGTTGCGTGTTTGAAACTCGAAATACTGACCACACTGGATACATGTTCCAAAGTCGATGGGTATCATTTCTAGATAGTTGTATGCATCGACACAATGCGATTTGTCCATTTAAAACTTCAAGCTTTGGGTTGGTTTTCAGACATATGTATCAAAGTCGATACATACCAAACTGGTACACATCGACCCTGGTCGATAAGTTCCTCTTTGAAATTTCTTATTTTCTTTTTTCTATTTATTTCTTTAAATCTCATACACTCTTTATACTCCATTTCCTTTTTCTTGTTAAGATCAAAATCCACATCTCATTCCCATCATTAAGGGGAAATTATATTGATTTACCGGATTGAAATTTCGGGGTGTTACAAATTCTATATTAAAAAACCATCATCATGGAAAACTCATAATTCGATAAGCAGAAAGCATATTTCAATTCCTATTTATATCTTCATAACCTCACATTTATAGAATGTCTTATTTTCATTCATTCATTATTATTTCATTATGGACATATCCTTCTCATGTTCAAATCATATCTATTTCATAATAGGAGTTCACATTTTAATCATGCTTAATGAATATCATGGTATGCTATGCCATGCAACGACCCATCCCGCTAGCACAATATTGTCCGCTTTGGGCCTACACACGGACCTGCACGGCTTTGCTTTGACGAGCCAACCCATTGTTGCTCCCAAAAGGCCTTGTACTAGAAGGAGGAAGGCTACTACTTATATTCCAGGGAATTTCCAATGCCACTAGCAATGTGGGACTTTTTGGGGCAAGGTATTACAATCTACCCCCTTTAAAGACAGAGCCGTCCCCGGCTCTGCACACACAACAACCAAGCCCACACCCTTAGGCAGAGAGTTGAACCATGCTTTGATACCATTTGTAACGACCCGTCCCGCTAGCACAATATTGTCCTCTTTGGGCCTACACACGGACCCGCACGGCTTTGCTTTGACGAGCCAACTCATTGTTGTTCCCAAAAGGCCTTGTGCTAGAAGGAGGAAGGCTACTACTTATATAACAGGGAATTTCCAATGCCACTAGCAATGTGGGACTTTTTCGGGCAGGGTATTACATGCCATGGGTGCCATGAAGTTGTATGCCCTTCCATGTCCCGCCTATACATACATATGACAAACCATCTAACCAGTCCCATAGTATGGAGTATTTCCTCCATATCAATGTTATTCATATTACCAGAGTCTATCCAGATAATTCAGACTCTTAATAACGTATCATGACACCAATGACTGTCTGGACAATTCAGGCACCTTGTTCACCAATATCATCATCATACCAGTCACTTCGATACCCATTTCTGTTCAGACAATTCAGACACTGGGTTCATCACATATCATTACTATACCACTTATTGCGACACCAATGTCTGTCCGGACAATTCAAACACTTGGTTCACCAAGTTCCATACCCATCCCATGCGATGTGTATGAGGTACATGAATGACAATGAATGCTAATGCTCTTTCATCATGTGCTCTCATTCATTTCATATAGTTCGTACAATCACGAGTCCTTTCTAGATTTAAGTCTCTCTTTATACTATTCACAACATATATTCTCATCATATATGATCTTTATTTCTAAAACAGTCAAATATTTTATAATTGAAATTGATGACATCTTTTTTTTTTTATGAACAAGACCACATGATTTTAATAGACTTTCAAATCATACTTTATCATAGTATTTGCAAGATATATATATAATTCACACGATAGTACTTCAACAATGTAGGAAAACCTACTTGATTGATGAATTTCAACGAATGAGACATAATCCCGCAGATGTACGAATGACGTCGGAGTTACTCTCGTTCCTTCGTTGGTTTACCATGCATGTCCAAAACACAACAATTATGTCACTACGTTATGAATCTCAATGATTCAGTTTAGGTATTAGTACTAGACTTAGTACTTAGGTTGGTTGGTGAAGATTAATGGAGTTTATGTGATGTCACTCAAATCCATAACAAAGTCCCCATAAGCTTAAGGTCTTACTAATACTTAAAATTGTCCTCACACACCCTAAGGTCACTGATATATCTTTTAGAGAATCAAACTTTAAGAATTAAATACTCATTTTTATAGAATAGATTTCCTAGATTTAATAAAGGTAACCAATCTCGTCTTTCTCGTTTTTGATGTACAATCACCGTACTATTTTTGTAAAAACCATTTCAGATCCTTCCCGGTATCGGAATGAGTCAAGTAAGTACTTGTTCAAAAGATCTTTGATAGTAGAATAACGAAAAATATTCATAAATATCCAGAAAATCATTTTGATGTTATTAAAAGTCCAAGTTCGGGACTGTTATGTAAGAACAATTATCTACCTTAGAACTGTCCAGTTCTTGTAAAAATCGTTTCGGGTATTTCCCGACATTAGAAAATGATGAGAAAATGTTTTTTGAAAATAGTTATAGGTACATTTTCCGGACTGATATGTAAAACAGCATTTGTCTTAAAGCTATCTTAAACATCTAGTTAAGTGTTTGGCTTTTCTAACATGTAAGTAATCTCTGAACATGGTTCATATGGTAGTGAGTGTTCTTCTAAGATTTGAAACATGGTATGAACAAATCGATAAGGCTTTTGTTGGAACTTAATCTATTAGGTACTTGATTAGCTAAGTCTAGGTAATTTGGAGACGTCTAATTTTGGAAAAAAATTATTTTTGGAAAGTTTCTAATTTTAGACCATCATTTAAATATTTATTAAGTAATGGTATTAATATAGAAATTTATTTATAATCTCACACAAATTAGGAGACTTAATTAGATTCAATTATTTTAATCTCTTTCTAGTTGTAGTTTAGGACTTTGCATTTAGGTAGTTCATGCATTCTTGAGTAAGAATCTTCACCTAGGTTCGTGTGTTTCATTTTTTAGGAGTTTTAAAAATCACGAGTTGAGATTGCTGGAATATACGCGCATAGGCTAAGGTGAGTGCCTAACTACTTTCTTTTAATTTTTATCTTTCTCATGCATTCATATAGCTTTTATTAAGGGTGTTTGCATTTATTCTGCATAAAAAAAATATTGCATATTTACTTTGACCATGCATTTAGGTTGCTAGTCTCGTGCATTAGTATAGATGTTTGCTTAATTGTTTGCATATTTTCTTATGTACCTTGCATTGTTAGATTTAGGTTTCCATTCACATAAAAAAAGTAGTAAAAAAAAAAAATTGTTCATGCATTTAAGTAAAATCAATTTTGGAACCATTGGATAATGTTTAGGGTTTGTCATGCTCATTAGGACAATCTTTCATTCAATTTATTTTAGATAACCAATGTTAGTTTTTATTCAACCATGGTGTCTAGGATTAGTTCAGTCACCAAGGTGTAAATAGCCTGAGGATAAATGGAATATAAGCAGATTGCCAAGTCCTCTTCCACGTACTTGGGAATTTACCTAGTCATGATTGGGATCAATCTCTTAATTGGAGATTTAGAATTTTTGGAGAAAAAGATTAGGAGTTGTCTAGAGTATTAGGTTAGTTTAGGCTTTTATTTTTAGTTTTAGGTCATTTATTTTGTTTGAATTTGTTTGGTCTTGTTTGGTCTTATTTGGTCTTGTTTTAGTAACAATGAATAGTTGGAGGCGTGATTCAACTAAGTCATTCGTTAGAGTCTAGTCCCCATTTGGTGAACCCCAAGATAGTCATCAATCCATTTCGAAAAATAGTAGGGTCTTTGAGGTCATATCAGTTGCAACACTAGCATCTTCGTCAAATCCCGAGAGTTTGAACCATGGTGAGGAGAGTCTAACTAGGGTAGGTGATAATTCGAGCATCAACCTCAAAATTGAGGTTAAGAAAGAACATAAAATCAAGGAAGAGCTTAGCAATGATGAAAAACCCAACATTGAGAACAGCCTGCACCGGACTATATCCCATTTGATTTGAATGATCCATGGGCTTTCATCATACCAGTGGGTGATAGTCTTGGAAAAGAAATATTGGCCCATGACACTGTTTAATCATTAGAGCACATTCAACATCACCATCTGCTGAATCGATTGGAACTCACTCAAGAAGGTCAAGATTGGGTCATTTGTGATAGAATAATTGAGTTTGCATCTTTTATAGGTTTCTTTTAGAGACAGTGAGTCTAGGATTTTCAGTGAGTCAGTTTAGGATTTTTGGTTTAGGCCCGTTGTGAGTGAACCCTTTTAATACATCTAAACCCTAATTAACATTATTCCAAAAAAATTCTGATTTGCACTTGATCACTTTGAATTAAGAAACATTGAGGACAATGTCTGGTTTATGTTTGGGGGTATAAAGAGGTTACACTGTTTGAGTTCAATAAAAGTTTTTGTGTCAAAAAAATAAATAAATTTTAGGGATAGAGTACGTTCGAAAGAACTGAGATCCCCTATTAAAAAACTCAATTGAAGAGTAAGTTTACAAACAAAAATTGAGACTGCCTTTGACAAAAAAAGAGTCTTTTGTTTTACTTTAATGTTTTGAGACAACATCTTTGAGTCTAAAAAAAAAACAAAATTTCAATCAAGGTAAGAGTAACTGAAGGCTGAGACTACCCTTTGTGAGAAAAAAAAAATGATTTGTTGAGTCTAAGTAACTTTGCAGCATTAATGGGTAAATAAAAATTTATATCACACATTTGCAATAAGATTTTTATAAGATTTATATTCGGAACAATTTTACACATCCATGTAAATAATAGTTGGAAAATGAAAAAATTTCACGAGTCTAGTAATGAACGAAGGAATGTTAGTGGAGACTTAACCCAGTGAGCTTCAGTACTAATCTACTTTTCTGAGGGATATAAGTCCATCCACTTTTCTTTCTTAAGCGCATCAAGTCGTTGTGGATCTCATTATTCTTCAATTTTGGTCATATTACTGAGAACTCCATCAAATTGGAATTAGTAGATCTGAAATTTTTCGAAATTTATTTAAAACAAGGAAATCACTGTATGAAACTTAGGATATGATTCAGGCCATTTTTGGATCGTTTGAGCCTTCATGCCTACCTATTATTAGTCAATTATCTTAATAGTTCCCAGTTGAGCTTTATTGAAAAATTAGCATGTTTTATTGTTTAGCCATGTTTACAGTAACCAACTTCGTTATAGAGTCTAAGCCTCATTGAAATATCTGTGACCTATTGTAAGAGCTCATAAAAGGTTAGAGATGACCAAAATTGGGATGATACTTTGAAAAAAAAAATAGACACTGAAAAAAAAAAAAAAAAAGAAAAAAGGAAAGGGAACATTCACACATCAAAAAAAGGATGTGAAAAAAGAAAATAATAGAAAAAAAAGAATATTTTGAAAAGTGCTGAAAAGATTAAAACATAGTGGAAAAAATATCCCATCTTACATTTTGAAGATCTCTAACTTTCCTGATTCAAAATATTTATTAGCCTTGTTATCCTTCTTTAATTTGACCAGATCCAAAGCCACGTTTCGTCCTATAGGAAATCCTATTGATCTTAAATCTAATAGGGTATTTCATGTGGAGAATAAATGAAGGAAAATGATGCTGTACAACCCAGCGTTCTCAGGAAAGTGATATCCATTCATGTGATCATTAATTTTATTTATTATGTGTCGTCTTTCTAATACATATGTGAGATATTTTGATTTTGAATACATAAATTCCACTCACATATACCTTTGATAGAAAATAACCCAAACCTTTGAGAGTTAATTTTTCTGAGAGATGCCTAGTGAGGTTTGAAGTCAAAGCGCATTTTCTTAAAGTAGTTTCGAAACTTGTGTCTATTTGGAAAAAATATTAATTAAATATTGGCTAAGCACACACTACACTCCAAATATAAATTTTGTAAAATAAATTTTGGAATCGTATGATTTCTAGATTTTTATGCACATGTTTTTGCCAAAACTGAAACTTAGAATAGACAATTTTGATGTTTGTGGGTATCGTCACTGCAACCCCTCATTAGACTATAACTTGTCCACTAGGGGTAACATAGGCGTTTAAAGGCTTATTGCAAATGCTAAATGTAATTGAGAGAACCAGCGAAAGTGGTGTAGTTTATGTTAGATTACAATTATATTAGGATTTTTGTTTTTAGATTTTTAGGAGTTTTGCCCGAGGACTAGCAAAATCTAAGTTTGGGGGTATTTGTTGAGTCCAGAAAAATTACATTTTTACGCTTCAATATTGGATTAGTTAGTATTTATTTTGTAAATATAAGATGCATTTAATATGCTTTCTAGTTTTGTAGATCAATTTGGGAAATACAGGAAACAGAGATAAATCAATGGATAGTTGCCGGAAGTGAGCTTAAAATGGAAGATTTGGAATTTTATAATTAATTTATTCCTCTTTTAGGATTTTCACTGTAAATTGATTAATCTGGATCCATTTATGAGAGTCTAGATTAATTCAATACTTAGATTTTTTTTAGTGGGTTATTAATTATTTAATTCCAAGAAAAGAGAAGTATGCAATTAAAGAGGCCAAGAGTTTGAATTCAAGATCCATGGGCCAGAGATCCATTGCAAATGGGCCAAGCTTTGCTCGAAATGTCAAGCATTGGGCCAGGCTCAAGCACTTCATGCGCATTGTCCATGATGGGCCAGGCCAATGTGAATTCAAGTCCAGCATGCCCAAGTCCATACTCCAGTCCAAGAAGTCCAAGTCCAATTTAAGATCCAATGCTCCATGGCTTATATTTGAGTTTTGTAAACCCTAAGTCCAAATCCACAATGTCCAAATCCAAAAACCCAATTTCCTCTCCATACAATCTTAACCATTCATTTTCATTTCACTCATCCACACCATCCATTAGCCCTATCATGTAATCTGAACGATCCATCTCATGCATCTCTTCTAGACTATTCATTTCATATCACTAAACATAGAAACCCTAGAGCCACCTATCAAATCCAAACCATATGTGCATCATGTTAGTATCTAGGTCATCCAATCCATCCATCATATGGATTAACCTTAGGATTATAATCATTCATGCATCATCCTATCATCCATCCATTTAGATCATCCATCATCTATTAAAGCCATTAGATTTAGGACAATCAATCATAGCCATTCACTCATAAACCCTAGATTTAGTGCACAATCTTATATTTTAGCACCCCATGCGCATATCTACTATGCATCACACGAAAATCACAAATTTAGAAGCGCCTCCATGCGCATGGATTTTCCTAGAATTCCTCTCAATCCATCCACCTCACCTAGACCCTATCTTGTCTCCCAATCTAATCCAAACATAGCCATACACGATTTTTTCCTATTGCATGTCATCCCATTCGAATTTCTATCTTTAATCCCATCCATTCACCATAACTCAAATCCAATCAATGCCATCCATTTACCAACTTAGAACCATATTTAATCTCCACCCTCCATTCAGTCCTTGAGTCCTATAAATACCCCAACAACCTATAGCCATACTCGAACTTGATCTGGAGCACAAGAGGACTTAGACTGAGGAGAAAAGGTCAAGAGACAAGAAGGTAGGAGTCCCCACACAATTTTACAAGTGAGAGTTGTAAATTTTCGTCTCCATTTTGTTTATTTTGTACTCAATTTATGAATGTCTGTATTAATTCTTTCATTAAATAATAGTAAGACGTTCCTTTAGGATCCTAAAACATCCAATTTTCGAAGTTCATTAATGATTTTTTGAATTAATTTTAAGTTTATGATTTTTTTTATTAAATTGGACGTGAAATAGTTTGAACTTACATACTCAATATACCATAATAACTCACCCCTACTTCACTATTCATATCTTATAATTTCTCAATTTGTATCATATTACAAAACACATAATCGATTCATAATCTCTTTCATACTAAGGGTTTCATATTTCAGGGGACCTTGTAAACGTATCATATTCATTCTTAAAATCCTTTCCATCCCCGCCTAGGACTTTAAAGTCCTACTATCCTTATCAATATTTTTCCTCAATCCTAATCCATCTCACATTACAAACTTTTAATTTCATTTTGGGTCATTTCTATGCCCGTCATAAGTGTTCCAACATATTAACCGGATTCACCGGAAAAGTGTGGCCCCCTATCATTCCAACATATTCACCGGATTTACCAAAGGAGTGTCGCCCCGTATTATTCTTGTTCCATATTCTTCTCATTCCATATCTTATGTATTTAGCATATGGTTGTACTCAAGTTACCAACCTCCATTTCTTTCAGCATAATTCTAAGTTCTCATCACACATGACCCAAACCTATAGGATATTCCAAATGTCTTATCATTCATATGAATTTTCCCTACATTCTTTTCATAGTACCTAATCTCCTAATGTCTCAAGGTTTCATATTAAATCAACATCATTTTCTTGAATGTGACATAATTCAAATATCATATAATTGATATAGTCTCTTTGTATTTTCCTTTTCAGCACATATTCTCAAATATTATACAACTTCACCATAAATTACACCATTTTCATCACATGGAAATATTCTTTAAAGTAACTCACATATTTATATAATTCATTTGGTTCTATTCACATTCTTTTCACATATCTCGTACATTGAAAAATATTTTCAGTCTTCATATTTCAAAATATGTAATTCCATTCTTCAATTCATACAGATATTAATACTATATTCATAAAATTGACTTTAATGAATATTAAGAAAATCAGGATAAAATGAGATTGCCATAAGTGCTTCGATCAGCGAATGAAAACGATAAACTACCTTGCTCGATCACGGGTTCACTCTTGACCCTTCGTTCATTGTTCATGCATTAGAAACATTACATACACAACATTAGATTTCTTCTCATTAATTGTCGTTCATTTGCTAATCTTTACATTGTTTTATCATCACATAAGACTTCATTAAGTTTAATAGGTCAATCAGGTGAAGATTTGGATCCATTTAGACTAACTTTACAAAATAGGCCATTTCTCTGGCCGACACATTGAGCAAAGTCGATGTGTCCAGTTCCTGGACCTCTGTTGAGGTATGTGTTTTCTTCCCATTCTTTCTTAGATTATGCATGTAGTATTGGCCTACATGTTTTACTGGAGTTTACAATAAAACCCTCCCTTTCATTTTCTAGATTTGTCTACCAGAGAGGCACATCGACGCAGCTGATGTGTCCCTTGGAATTAGCCTACCCATCAATCCATCATTTTCTACTTTCCTTTCCTTTCTTTCATTTCTCTTTACTTTTGATCCTAGAACTACACATCGACTTCAGTCGATGCATACTCTTGGGTTTGATTCGAACCCCATGTGGTTTTCATCCTTTTCTTCACTTTCATTCAAGGACATACACATCGACCAAAGTCGATGTGTACTCCTGGGATTTTCTGCAACTCCCTTATCTCGGGTTGCATGGTCCTCATTTCTTGATTTCTTTCTACAAAATGGTTATTTAAATTAAATCTAAGCATCTAAGCATGTTGTTCTAACTCTAAAGTAAATTAACTTTATCATACCTTTAAGAATTTTGGGAGATTCGTTGGTGAGTGGATCTCAAGCTCAAACCTGAGCTTCTTCTTCCTTTTTGCTTCTCTTTCTCTTAATTTCTTTGTTTTATTCTCATCATTCTTTCATAGATTCTTCTTCTCCCCCATCTTAGTCGTTTGAGGGGATGACAAGGTGAGGTGGAGAGGGAGATGGGTGTGTCACAGATTGGAGTATGAGTAGTGTCTCCTCTTCTTTCTCTATTCCTCTATTTTCTTCTTTTTCTCTCTTGCTACACTTTTCTCAACCGAATGGTAAATGAGGAGGAGAGAGGAATGAGCACCAGCTCTTTTCCCTCTCTTTGGTCTCCTCCCTCTTCTCTAGTCAATGAGCAAGCCATGTGGAGAGCATGCATTGGCCCTCAAGGAAGTTGGTAGGTGAGGTAGGTGGGTGATAGGACAAGAGAAGACAACTGCGTGATTCAACTCAACACATTGAACATGCACAATACATGTTTTTAGTCGATACATATCTTTTGTGGATTTATCTACACATCGACTTATGTCGATGTATACGTCTGGTATTTCCTCTTTCTCTCCAGTCGACAGACAATCCACATGGAGATCATGCATTGGTCCTCTAGGACGGTGGTAGGTGTAACGCCCTGCCCTTTTTCACTCACCAAAAATCAGAGTCTATTTTTTTTAAAAATAAAGAGTGAGAGAGAGCGGGACGCCACAACGCTAGCTAAGTCTGAGCTTCCAAAGCCCGGTCCGTAACTGGCCAACTATACGTGTGTGTGGACAGAGTCCATTAAAGCAGTTCACACTCTTTAAAGTTATACTTGCGGAATAAACACATTGCGGAATTAATATTTGATTACAAAAACCATAACCTTTTACTTAGCAAGCAAGTCAATCACCCATAACTTAACTGAACTTAATATCCGAAAGTAACGTCAAACCATAGCAAAATAATATCTAAGTTATTATAGTCCCAAAATGCAATTAACTCAAATACATTGTCCAAAATTAAAACTTAAATAAAATAAGCAATAAGCTACCCAAGCTTCTAAGCTTGGCTCCTTTCGCATCCATCGTCCGCTCCGTTCCCTGTACCATCATCTAAGGTAGAAGTAGGGCGTAGTCAAAGCGCCCAGTAGGTATTCCAAGTAGGGTCATACACAGGGATTAGTATAAAATCAGAATAGATACATAATGTCAAAATCATGCTAATTCAATGCCATGCCATGGGTGTCATATGCCAATGATTTCCCACCCATCAACCATATCTCAAAGCACATAGATAATCCTCTTGATGAACAAGCCACATCAAGGTATTCATTGTCATGACTCCCCACGTATGCCTTATCAGTCTCACTGAATGGAGCGTGGACTCTTCTTTCATTTCAAACATCATATACCATTTCCCGTATGTCAATCGGAATCAGTGTGGATCCCTCCCCACGTTTGTTTGTCGGATACCCCGAATGGAGCGTGGACTCCTCTCATATGTTACCTCCCATGGCATGCATGAAATGTGAGTGCAAACATGCTATTTCATATTAAATTACATAATAGCATTGAAATTCCATTCTTAGACATAAGCATTTTGATACCCAAAATAGATCATCAAATATGGAAATAAAACCATTACATGTACATAATCCAAAGTGTTTCAACAAGGTAGGAATCCTACCCACATCCAAGTATTGTTTCCTTATTGTTTTGTGATGTGACGTGCAACGATTTCATCAAAACCGATCACACCCCCGCTTGCGGAATCTCTTTACCTTAAATGAATTCCATCATATAAAATAATCAAATTAATTATCCAATTGATTTAAACCATTCCTTACATCCTTCCAGTTAAACTTAACCATCTGGAAAAGGAAAATTATATAAAAACTTCACTTTTAAAATCAGTCGGTTACCCATCCAGTGCCCATCCTGCAGACGACAGAAACTCGTCCGCGGACGGTAGAAACCCGTCCCGCGGACGGCAGAAACCCGTCCTACTGACTGTAACCCGTCCGCAGACAGTACTATACTCAAGTCTGTTACCCGTCCGCGGACGGTTGAAACCCATTCCGCGGACGATAGAAACAGGTCTGCGGACAGTGATACCTGTCTGCAGACAGCTCACAGTCGTGGTCCATTACCCACTGTCTGTTACCAGCTGTCTGCTACCCGCAGACAATCCACACCCGTTACTCGTCCTGCGGATGGTCCACACCCGTCCGCGGACGAAAAAACTCGTCCCACGGATGGTAGACACCAGTCCCACAGAGAGTGTAACCTGTCCTACATACATACAACTCGTCCGCAGACCATATAAAATTTCTGTCTGTTACCCATCTCCGGACGGTCGAAACTGTAATGGCCCGGAATTTGTAAATTAATATATATGTGGCTATTATTTATTTTAATGGTGGAAATTGGAAATTTGATGGAATAAATGGTGAATGGATCAAAATATGGACAAAGGCCCAAGTATGGCCCAATGGACCATGGATTGGATTTAAAATCATTTAAATGGTCAATGATGGTCAATTGGGCCAAGGATGGTCAAATTGGACTCAATACCCATTTGGGACCCAATGGGTCAAGATAATGTAAGCTCTAAGGTAAATGGGTAAGGGTGAATGTAATTGGGCCTGGACCCAATGGTGATCCAATTAGTTGGAATGGATTTAATTAAAATTAAATCACCTAAGTTGGTGATGAATTGACCAAGGTGACATGGCCGATTGGGACCCACCTCCACCTCACCAAGTGAGGTGGGGTGTGGACCAAGGATTGGAGGGGCCGGCCACCATTGTTGAATTGGTCAACCATGGATGGATGCATGGAGGGAATGTAAGGAAATGGAATTAAATTAAATGGGAATTAATTAACCTAATGATCTAATTAATTAATTAATTAAGCTAATCAAATGAGGGTCAAATGGTCAAAATGGGAAGACCAAACCACCCATTTCAAACACACAAAACCGTTGGCTAATGGTGGATTTATCCCAACCACCCCCACCAAGCATGGGAGCCCATGCTTGGTTGGTGGGAAAGTTAATGATGGAGTGTAACTTAAGTAACCAAATGGATGAGATGAGTTTTCATCTCATTCTCTCCATCCCACTCTCATTTCACTCTCTCCCTTTCTTGTTCTCTCATTGCCGTCCCTCACACCCCAAGGAAAGAAGAAGAAAATTAAGAAGAGAAGAAGAGAAGAAAGAAGTGCAAGCATAAGCCACCACTCCAAGATCAAGACCTAGTATCTTCTTTCTCACCATCTCCTCCTTTCCCTCTCTCAAATCTACTCCATCTTAGCCGACCCAAGTTTTGATGTTTTTCATTTGATCAAGCTCATCTTGGCTGACCAATCAAAGAAAAGAAGAAGAGAAAGGGCTAAGGAAATCAAGAGGAGAAAGAAAAGCCGGAGGAGTCGTCGGATTCTAAGTAATTCTTAAACAAGAATTTTACATTTTAAGGGTTAAGAGGTAATTATGGAACCCATTTCTTGGATTGGTTGGTGGCCAAATTGTCATGGACCTTGGATCTCAAATCCATCCAATGAAAGGAGGATAGGCAAACCCTAATGGGTAAATTAGGTCAAAAAAATGAAAGATGCATTAAGGATTTTATGTATTAAAATTTACTTAAGCATGGAGGTATGTAATGTTGGAAGAAATTATGGACCATAGGGTTCGGGCCATGTAGTATGGCCGAACCCCATGGTAAGTGATTAAGTGATTTATTAGGGTTTTAAAGAATGAAAGCCATGGAAAGATGATTATGATTTTTAGGGTTTAGATGATTAAATGTAGTGATTTTAAATGAGGAAATCCATGGGAGATGTGAATGGTGTTTATGGCCTCAAAAGGCATGAATGGATAATGGACCATGAACCATGGGTTCGGACATGGTGTATGGCTGAACCCTATGGTGATGTAATGGTGGTTTTAAATGGGTTTAAAAGGATAGAAAATATGGAGTAATGTGTTAATGAATTGGAGGCTTAAAAGGGTCAAATGTTTGTAATTTTTTTAAGGGATCTTAGTGAAGAAAATCATGGAAGGTACTAATGAATTCTAATGGCCTCAAAAATGGTAGATGGGAATGAAACATGAACCATGGGTTCGGCCATGGTGTATGGCCGAACCCTAGGGTGATGTGGTTGTAAATTTAAAGGGTGTAAGAAGAGGGAAGAATGATTAAGAATGTTGATGGGTTGAATGGATTTTTAAGCATAGTTTATAAGGTTTTAAAGGGGTGGAAATAATGTTTTAAAAATAAAACCATGGAGAGATTTTATGGAGGAAATGCTTCTGAACACTATGGTGATTTATGTGTAATGATGATGAGTGTAAAAGATGGAAAAATAATGGGGATGTGATGGTGGTTTTGATGGAAAAATAATGGGGATGTGATGGTGGTTTTGATGGACCAAAATGTACCAAATTGATGATCAAAGATTGGTGATTTAAATGCATGATGGAAACTACCTCAAGGAAGGACTTATGGTGGAGCCAAATGGTGTACATAAACCCAAGTAAAAATGGGGAAAAAGACATCATGGTTCGGCCATGGTGTATGGCCGAACCCATGACCCATTTGTGGGTCAATTTATGGGTTAAATTTGGTATTATGCATGTGAGTAATGAATGGGGATTAAGGTAATCAAGTGGCTAATTTGTGATGATGCTATGTCATGGCTAAGGAGTCATTAAGGGATCCAAGTCTATGGATCAATTGATGGGCTAAGTATGGGGTTATGTATGTGTTTAAATGAATAAGGATTAGGTTAATTAAATGGTTGATTTTAATAATCTTATGACATGGTTGATGGGTCGTTAACGGATCTAAGTTATGGATCATTAATGGATCTAAGTTATGGGTCAATTATGAACAAAAATGTACATGGTTAAGTGAATGATTAACCATGGAAGGGTAGTGGCAAAATTGTAAATAATGGCCAAATTCAAGAACCATGGGTTCGGCCATGGTGTATGGTCGAACCCCATGGAAGATGATCGTGGACTTAGGGGCTCTAAGTAAATAATTTATGTGTGATTGATAAAGCCTAGGGTGCTGATTTTTAGACTCGCAATATTAAGAAAATCAATGGATTAAGATGGGACCCACAAACCTAATTAGTAGGGTTCGGCCATGGTGTATGGTCGAACCCCACTAAGGCTTGGATAATGGACTTGGACATGATTAAAACATGAGTCTAATTGATAATGTATAATAAGGTACCGGACATCGCAAGCGGTGCGCGATCGGCGACTGGGTTTGTGGACAGAGAAACTCAAAAGAACGTTAGTCGGTATTCGGTAGGATTCCTACCTTTTTGTAAGCCATGGATTATGTGTTATGTATGGGCTTTTCCTTGATTTATTTTGGTAAGCATATGATTGTTTTAATATGGGTTTTAAGACTATGATGTGTATATTGATGCTTTGCTTGATCTATTTTTGATAATCAAATTATATATTTTATTAATGGGATTTTAAATGCCATGGTTTGTGCTATCATATATATTACATGGCATATGGCATCTACATCTCATGCATGACATGGGAGGGATATGGCATGGGAAGGATGAAATGAAACCGGAGTCCATGCTCCGTCGGGGCGACATAAACCAACATGAGGATATTTTGATGTGGTTGATTCATCAGGGAGGTTACTATGGGCTCTATGATATGTTGATAAGGTTATTCAAACAAGAATGTTACTATGTGTTTATTATACCTTGATGATGGTTTTTCCCATTAAGGGGGGAATGTTGTATTTATTATTATACCTTGATGATGGTTCTTCCATCAAGGGAGATGTTGTATTTATTATTATACCTTGCAGATGGTTCTTCCATCAAGGGGGATGTTGTATTTATTATTATACCTTGATGATGGTTCTTCCATCAAGGGGGATGTTGTATTTATTATTATACCTTGATGATGGTTCTTCCATCAAGGGGGATATCCGTATTTGTAGTTATACCTTGAGGAGGCTTTGCCATCAAGGGGGAGATTATGCATGGTTGAAGAAGGGACATTGTACAATGATGGTATGGATGATGGGTGGGACACATGACATAAAACACCCATGGCATGGCATTCATTTTATGGTTTTCATTATATTATACCTATGTGCTTGTTATCACTAATCCATGTGTTAGCCCTACTCGGAGTCCTACTGGGCGCGTTGTCTAACGCCCTACTTCTACCCTAGCTGATGACGCAGGAGATGGCGGAAACGAAGGACGAGACAGGAGGCAAGCTTAGGAGCTTGGGGAAGCGAGCTACTTAGTTTATTAAGATTTATTTTGGAAATGTAATTTGTGTAATGTAGCTCGTCGGACTGTAATAATGTAGATTTCTTACTATGGTTTGGTCTTACTTTGGACATTATCATTTTGAGATATAATTATGAATTTAGGGGTATTTTAGTAATTTAAGCGCCATACTTCCTTGCTATCTAAAACTGGTAGGATAGTCTCTATTATAATGTTCCGTATTAAGTTATATTCCGTGAGCTTACGTCTACGTGTGAACCGTTCTCGTGGACTTCGTTCCACGCTCACGTAGGGTTGGCCAGTTAAGGGCCGGGCTTTAGAAGCTCGGACTTAACTCGCGTCGTGACGTCTTGCGCCCTTTGTCACTCTTTATTTCAAAAAAAAAAAAATAGACTCTGATTTCGGTGAAAAGGGGCGGGCGTTACAGAAACCCGTCCCGCGGATGGCAGAAACTCGTCTTACATACATACAACCCGTCCGCAGACCATATAAAATTTATGTATGTTACCCGTCCGCGGACAGCCGAAACCCGTCTCGCGGACTGCAGAAACCCGTCCTACATACATACAACTCGTCCGCAGACCATATAAAATTTCTGTCTGTTACCAGTCCGCGGACGGTAGAAACCCGTCCCGCGGAAGGCAGAAACCTGTCCGCGGACGGTGATACCCGTCCGCGGACAGTACCATCTGTGATCAGTCCTCATTTGTTTGATGTTAGGTTTGACCCATCCTCTTATAATTTATTTCCTTATTCTTTTAAAACACTTTAAACATCATCCATAATTCTTCATTCCATCCCTTGTTTGTTGGTCCTTAACACCTACCCATTCCTTGAATGAATACCGACTCTATGATCATTCAACGGTTTTGACCATTTATTCCAAAACATATTCCATCTTCAAATGGATATCCACCTTCATGGCTTGCAACGGTTTAGCCAACCCTTTCAATCAAATATGGAACCCCATGGTTTTGACCATCCATAGCCGAAACCATGGTTCCCTTAGCTTCTTTTATTCATTTAATCCTCGTTAAACATTACGTACCTTTTCCGCGTCTCCTTCGTTTCTTTAACGTCTGAATTTCTTCCTTGGTCCTTCTCCTTCCTTTCTTGTTCCTCACTGGTTTCTCCAATGTGAAGCCGAAAATGAGAGAGAGAGAGAGAGAGAGAGAGAGAGAGAGATAAGGGGTCTCTTTGCAATCAACCCCAAACTCCTTCTTTCTTTGTTAATTCCTCTCTTTCCTTGATGCTTTGCTTAGTCCTCTAAGTGTTAAGACCAAATGTGGGAGAGAGAGAGAGAGATTGAAATGGAAAATTCTCTATAGAGGGATCGGCCAAAGGGGTGTAGGTTGAGAGAGGGAGAGAGGGAGAGAATAAGATGAAAATCTCTATCTTTTTCCAAATGAAGAGGATCGGCCCTAGGTGTGGTGTGTATCCCTTGTGTAAATCAGCCCTCTACCTCCCAACCACCCATCATCAATATTTGGTCTTTCCCATGTGTCCTTTGGTTAATCAAGGAGACACATGGCTTGAGCTTGGGGCTTTCTCCCCCTTTCCCAATGTGTATGTCTAGGATTTCCATGAGATGGAAACCCTCCATCTCCCCCTTTGACTCACTTAGAGTTTCTTCCTCTTCTATGCAACTCGGCTCACTCCATGCAATCTTTTTGAACTCATTTCTCCAACTCAAGCCCTTGAACTCAACATTAATAAATTCTTACTCCACTCATGTGGATTCAATTTCCAACTCAATGTAATTCAACTCACCACATTTGAACTCACCCATGGTTGACCAAGTCAACCATGGTAGCCGACTATGCATGTTACCTTAGACCACTCGCCATCTCACTTGATGAGGTGGATTTGGGTCCCACTTGGCCATGCCACTTACATGCCACCTCATACACATGCCACCTCACTTTTTGAGGTGGATCCCATGCCTTAGGTCTTAATTGGGTACATGACCCGATTAAATCAATCCTTTACCCATTTACTTTCCAAAATTCATTCACTTTGACCCATTGGGTCCCAATTGGATAATTGACAAATTTAATTACACTTACCCACTTATTTTCATTCAAACTCCATCCATGACCCGTTGGGTCTTAATTGACCCAACTCCTTACCCATCTAAGGTCCATTCCATCCATAATCTTAAATTCAATAAATTTAACAATTTAAATAGACAAAATCCAATATAATAATGCATTGGAAAATCCTGGGTGTTACAGTAGGTGGGGTAGGTGGGAGATGGGACAAGGCGAGATAGCTGCATGTTTGAAACTCGAAATACTGACCACGCTTGATACATGTTCCAAAGTCGATGGGTATCATTTATGGATAGTTGTATGCATAGACACAATGTGATGTGTCCATTTAACACTTCAGGCTTCGGATTGGTTTTTAGACATATGTATCAAAGTCAAGACATACTAAACTCGTACACATCAACCCTGGTCGATATGTTCCCCTTTGAAATTTCTAATTTCCTTGTTTCTATGTATTTCTTTAAATCTCATACACTCTTTATACTCCATTTCCTTTTTCTTGTTAAGATCAAAATCCACATCTCATTCCCATGATTAAGGGGAAATATATTGATTTACCGAATTGAAAATTCATACTTCGAAAAGCATAAAGCATATTTCAATTCCTATTTATATCATCATAACCTCTCATTTATAGAATGTCTTATTTTCATTCATTCGTTATTATTTCAATATGGACATATCCTTCTCGTGTTCAAATCATATCTATTTCATAATAGGAGTTCACACTTTAATCATGCTTAATGAATATCATGGTATGCTATTCCATGGGTGCCATGAAGTTGTATGCCCTTCCATGTCCTGACTATACATACATATGACCAACCATCTAACCGGTCCCACCGATGGACTATTGCCTCCATATCAATGTTATTCATATTTCCAGAATCTGTCAAAATAGTTCAGACTCTTAATCTTGTATCACGACACGAATGGTTGTCCGGACAATTCAGGCACCTTGTTCACCAATACCATCATCATACTAGTCACTTCGATACCCATGTCTGTCTGGACAATTCAGACACTGGGTTCATCACGTATCATTACTATACCACTTATTGTGACACCAATGTCTGTCTGGACAATTCAGACACTTGGTTCGCCAAGTACCATACCCAGCCCATGCGATGTGTATGAGGTACGTGAATGCCAATGAATGTTAATGCTCTTATATCATGTGTTCTCATTCATTTCATATAGTTCGTATATTCACAAGTCCTTTCAAGACTTAAGTCTCTCGTTATACTATTTACAACATATATTCTCATCATTTATGATCTTTATTTCTAAAACAGTCAAATATTTTATAATTGAAATTCATGACAACTTTTTTTTTTAATGAAAAAGACCACATTATTTTAATAGACATTCAAATCATACTTTATCCTAGTATTCGCAAGACATATATATATATATATATATATATATATATATATATATATATATATATATATATATTCACACCATAGTACTTCAACTACGTAGGAAAACGTACTTGATTGATGAATTTCAGCGAATGAGACAGAATCCCGTAGATGTATGAACGACGTCGAAGTTACTCTCGGTCCTTCGTTGGTTTACCATGCATGTCCAAAACACAACAATTATGTCACTACATTATGAATCTTAATGATTTAGTTTAGGTATGAGTAATAGACTTAGTACTTAGGTTGGTTGGTGAAGATTAATGGAGTTTATGTGATGTCACTCAAATCCATAACAAAATCCCCATAAGCTTAGGGTCTTACTAATACTTAAAATTGTCCTAACACACCCTAAGGTCACTGATATATCTCTTAGAGAATCAAAGTTTAAGAATTAAAGACTCATTTTTAGAGAATAGATTTCCTAGATTTCAAGGTATGGCAGTTGTTTAGTACAAAACATGCATATAATAATATCATAATGCCAAAAACCATATAAACCATGCATTGTCATGATGTCAAATGCAATGAGTCCCACCCATCACAAGTACATATAAGTACCCCCACATATGTCTTTTGGACGCCACGAAGGAATGTGGCCCCTCCGGTTTCTTTTTGATGGAAAAACACATCAAGGTATCCCACATAGGTTTTTCGGACGCCCCGACAGAGTGTGGCCCCTCCGGTTACATATCCTTCACCCCATGCCATGCATGAGATGCCAATGAATCACACGCTATTTTATCATATAAACATAGCATTAAAAATCACAATTTGAAACATATTCCTTTACAACATAAATTCATCAAAATAAGATAAAAACAATGTACATAAAACCCATGGTTTCAAAGAGATGGAATCCTACCAAAGATCACTAATACGTCCTTGAGCTTTCGTCCGGTAACCGCTCACAATCGTACACACCTTGTGAGGTCCCGTTACCTTATATTACACCAATTAATTAAAACCATGTTCCATTTGATTTCTTATTATGTTTAAGTCCATAATTAGAAACTTTCTAATTTAATAACCATCTTCCATGGGGCCATACACCATGGCCGAACCCTATGGTTCATAATCCTTTCTTTAAAAATCATTCATCCAATATAAATTCCTTAATAATTTAAATCCATTAAAGATCTCATGGGGTTCGGCCATACACTATGGCCGAATCCATGATCTTTCAATTTTGCCTATATTTACAACTTTGCCATTCATAGAACATAACCAATGCTTCTCCATGGGGTTTGGCCCTTCATCATAGCCGAACCCTATGGTTCAACAACTCCTCTTAAACTATTTAAACCCATATAAATTTATTAACCAACTCCCATAGTTTTCATCATTAAAAATCCATACATTAAACCATGTCTTTCCATGGGGTTCGGCCATGGTGGTCCATTCTTTCCATTAAATTACCATAATCATCTCCTAATCTTCTTCCATGGGGTTCGGCCATACAACATGGCCGAACCCTATGGTTCCTTATTTTTAAACAAAATTATCAAATCACTTACCGGTTCTGCGACTCCTCTGGTTTTCCTTCACTTGTTCTTGCTCTTCCAATCTTTCTCTTCCTTGCACCCTTGCTGGCTGCCTTCTTTTCCTTTGTGTATGCTGTGAATGAGACTTGAGAAAGAGAGAGAGTTCGGCCTTATGTGTGTAAGCCGAGCGCCCCTTGTGTCTCTCTTTTATAAAATTCCACTTGGTCCTAACTTAGAAGGTGCCATGCACCCCTTTGTGTCTTAAATTAGAAGGTGCCATGTGCCCCTTTGTGTCTTAAATTAGAAGGTGCCATGCGCCCCTTTGTGTCTTAATTTGAAGGTGCAATCCGCCCCTCTTAATTTAACAATTGCCTAAGTGTAGCTCTCAACAAGGAAAGGGACTCCTTTTTGAGATATTCTAACACATGCGCATATCTCATAGATGTGCAAATCTTTCATACACGGCCAAGACAATCTTTATTTAATTTTTTAGACATACTGCATAACCTTTTAATTCAACCCCATTTAATTTTTATTGAAACCAATTCCACAATTCGTTGGGTCTTAATTGGGAATGACCCAACACTTTACCCATCTAAGATCCATATCTAAAATTCACAAATTAAATGGGTAATTTTTTATATATATTAATAACTTGAAAATCCGGGGTGTTACATCTAGATTACGTTGTTCATCCATGTTTTTGATGAATATATCTTGTTGATGATGTTGAGTGTGAACCAATGTCCTACTACGGTCCAAAATTGGAGCTAATAGTATTATCATTGGACCAAAGTAGAAATCTTGCCTAGATTTTGATTATTGGATCACCACTGTCATTGGCAAGTTTGAATGACTTATATGCTTTGGTATAGAACTCTTGATTCTTAATACAATGATGACATTTTCCTGGCTATGATGTATATCATGCTTGTGGAGTCACAAATGTGTGGATTTGGACCTATCAAGAGTCCAAAAGTTTTTATTGTTGTGTGCTTGGTTCAATCATGCTACGCCATAGTGATACGAACACAAAATGTCATATCATATTTTCATATCATATTTACTTTCACTATCTCCATCTCCATGTCTTGAATTGAAATTCTCTGGAATGGACTCTATGGTAGTCATTGATTGACTGATTTTGCTCATGTTTCTTTGATTGTCTTGAAAAATCATAGATATAATGCATCATACAACAAGTAAGTGTGAATCGTGATTGACTAGAGTGCTTATTGCTCATTTATTTAGATGCTTGAACCTTGAAGCTTTTGGACTCATATTGACATCTATAATATCATCCCCCTCAGGTCCTTGAAGTTCTAGACAAGCCTTTTTGATTGGAATTTTTTGTGTGGGAAAAAGTTAAAATTCAAATCTTAAACTTTTGAAGATCCACTCTATATTCGAAAGATCCGAACATGTTGTCTCGTACCTTTCGAACTGTGTGACTCGGAAGATCTGAAGATCTCGGCTCAAAATATTAGTTGTTCCGAACTTCTGAGGCCCTGAAAATAAGAAAATAAAAAAAAAAATTGCTCGGAACGTCCGAAGTTAAAGAGGAACTTACTTCGGATGCTCCAAACACACGGAAGCTGGACAGTTTCAAAAGTTTTTAAATATGATTTATGACCCCCTCTCTATTCTCATTTTCGTTCTTTCCCCTCTTTTGCTCTCTCCTTTCCACTTCCCTCTCTCTTCCTCCGAGAGTTCACCTCAAGCTTCCTTACTGCTGAAGCTTCGAATCCCTGATCTGATCTTCTCCACTCACGTTTCCCTAGGTTTACCTCTTATCGAGAGTCTCGTATGCACCGACTACTCGGTGAAAGGCTGAAACGACTCCTCATGGTCAACGACTCCTCAATCAAGATCTTGAGTTCTGAAACTCTGAACTCGTGTGGACTCTCGAAGAAACAGACTATCGACAATCAAAGACAGATCGAGAGTACCAGGCCCGACCCCTCGGTAATGGGCGACAGGTCGTTCTGGGTAACAGTTTCCAAAGTGGAAACTACTGTCAAGCATGTTTTGCACCAGTACGAGCATCTCGTATGGACCGACCTCTCTGTACCATAAGTATCGACCCATCGGCAACAACAACATGTCGACCGGAAAAGAATATTACCGTTGGGAGTCCACTCAAAGCACAACGGTCGGAATTGTAATGGTAACATTTCTAGTCACCGACCCCTCGGTGCGACCGACCTATCGATACATTTCCGTTACTTCAACTGGTTTCCTTTGCTATATAAACCAACCTTTATGCAACTAGTTGGTATCCTTCGGACGAAGTAGTTGAACCCTCATCTTCACCAGTGAGCTTAGACAAAGGCCAACAGAAGGATTTCTCTCTCTCTCTCTCTCATGCTTACACTAGGGGAATCAAATACAACCAATCAAATGGATTGAGTTATGAGAGAGAGAGGAAGGATGAAAGCTCATAAACAACCAATCTTAGGATTGAGTTTGAAAGTGAAAAGAAGAGAACCATAAACTAAGAAACCTTTGGTAGAGCCAGTTTCCTAGACACTGATAAGCACTGAAAATTGATAATTTTACCCTTTAATATTGGATTAGTTAGTTTTTAAATCTAGTTTATTTTGTATTATTATTGTAATACATTATATATTTAAAAATTATATTTGTCAGTATTTTATTTTATTTAATTGATGTGTTTTGTATGTTGTTAGGTTGAATTATTTTCTCAACTTCGACGTATGCTCGGGTTGATGGATGATAGGATGGCTTGCAATGAACCCAAGCAACTGTTGAAACAATGAAAGGAAGGTTGCCCACACGGTAATAAAAAATCAGCAATCCATGTTATTTTAAAAGTAACCAACGGTAGAGATGAAAGAAAACAAAGAGAATAAAAAAATAAAAGAGGTTGGACAGTCAGCAAACAAAAGAAATAGAAAGAGAAGAGAAAAGAAAGGTTCGGACGGTGGTTGCTAACCTAAGAAGAGATTTGCTACGGTCGATGGGAAGATAGAAACAAGAATAAAATGGAAAGTAAACAGAGAGAGAAAGAGTGGGCCAGCAAAGGTACCAGCGGCTGAATATTGGTGAGTCCCATGTATTGCTTAAATTACCTCCTCTTAAATCTCTATAAATACCAGCCCTCTCCATTGTAATAATTTCACTGGACACAACGTCGTGAAAAAGGCTCGGCTGATAGAAGGATTGTGGCATTGGCTCGGGATCTCCGACGATGGCTCGGGTTTTATTTTTCTATCTTTTTTGTTTTAATTTTATGGTAATGTCCGGCTAATTTTTTGTACTAAGGTTGAAGAGGAAGCCCCATTAATGAAATAATGTTCTTTTATTTATTTATTTATTTCCAATTATGTGTGTTTGATTATTTCATGATTTTGTCTTCATTGGATTAATAAATATAAATTATTTTCACCACTAATATCATGTATTTGTGGTACTTAATAATTATATTTGATTAATTATTGCTTGGCATTTTAATTAATATATGCAATTTCTTTTGAGTTAATGTTTTTCAATTTAATTTGATACATTGAATACTTAGGTGGGTTTCTTTGATTTATTGTCTTCTAAATTAAAATTGAATACATTTGATGCTTAGGATTTTGTATGTTTAAGTGAAGGAAAATCTAAATTTTGAACACCATATTAATGAACTTAAATGTTTACATCTCTTAAAATTGGGAATTGATAAATAAATAATTGGCAGATTATGGATTTAATGGTGGTGGAATCTGATACCATAGTAATTTCTCTCACTTGATTTAATTTCCAATTTTAGTTTGTTTTAATTAATTTTTGCATGTTTAATTCAACCATCCTCCAAAAAAAGTGTTAACTAGGTTAAGATTAAATTGTTGGCCTTTTAATTTGTTTTCCTGTTCATTCTATATCAAGTCCCTATGGGTTCGACCTCGCACTTTTATATCTCTATACTCCAATTTGATTAGTGCGGTTGCGAGTAATTATAAATTCAAAATTTGCACAACAACTTTTTGGCGCCGTTACCGGGGACTTGCGATTGAGATGGAAAAATAAAATGAAAAATCCTTTTTGATTAATCTTTTCACTAGTTGTGGATTTAGAAATTTTGCATCTAGATCTAGGTTTCATGCATATTTTTATGTGATTTGGTGTCTTCAACTAGGTTTTGTTTGTTGATTTTTGCAGGATTTTGAATTACACGATTAATTTTTTTTTTTGCAAAAGCGACTACAGGCCAAGGTAAGTGTCTAAACCAGTTTCTTTAAATTTTCAATTTTTCATACATTCATATAGATTTTATTCGGTTGTCATAAAAAAAATTGCATATTTAATTTGTTCATGCATTTAGGTTGCTACTTCATGGATTAGATTTGCTTATTGTTTTCACATTTGCTTGAATCTTGCATTGGCAATTTAGGCCTGCATTCACACAAAAAAAAAATTCTAAAAAATTAGTAAAAATTGGTTCATGCATTGTATGTTAAAATCAATTTAAAACCCACGTTTAGGATTGTCTGGGGCTCAGTCAAGCCCAGTCATAGATATAGACAGTCCATCGTCATCACCATCGTCTCATCACCACCACCATCACCCAAAATGACCAGAGAATATGAGAAAATACTTCGAGATTATTTTTCATCGGTCGTAGCCAACACACCCTCCAGCATAGTCATCCCAGCCACCAATGCCATCTATGAGCTTAAACTAGGTCTCTTACATCTCCTCTCCGCTTTCCATGACCTTGATCGTGAGGATCCCTACTTACACATTAAGGAATTTTTAGAGATTTGCGCCACTATCAAACTTCAAAATGTCACTGATGAATCTATTAAACTTCGCCTCTTTCCTTTTTTCTCAAAGAAAAAGCGAAATCATGGTTGAACTCCCTACCCGCAAATTCCATCAACACGTGGGATCAGTTGGTTAATAAATTCTTGAACAAATTTTTCCCGACATCTAAAACGAACGCCCTCAAAACAGAAATTTCAAATTTTACTCAGAAAGAGGGTGAACAATTCTCGGAGTCATGGGAAAGATTCAAGTATCTATTGAGTAATCCCCATCATGGTTTTGAAACTTGGAGACTCGTTCAATTTTTTTATGATGGCTTAACCACATCTAGTTGTACTTTGGTCGAGTCTATGAAAATTGGGGCATTTTTGGAACAAAATCAAGTTGAAGGATGGAATTTCTTGGAAAATTTGGCAGAGAATTCTCAGTGATGGGATTTTCCAAAAGGGAGAGTTCAGGACAAACTTCCAAAAGAGGAGGTTTGTACGAAGTCAATAATGATTTTGATGTTAAGGTCGCAATTGCAAATCTACTTAAAAAATTAGAGGCCTTAGCAATGACTCAGAGGGTGAGTCCGCCAATGGGTATGCAGTCTCAGGTGTGTGCCTTGTGTCTTAACCCAAGACACACAACACAAACTTGTCTTTCCCTAAACGCAAATCTGGAGTGCCTAGCTGAACAAGCTAACGCACTAAATAATTTTGGGAAGCAATAGGTGAGTCCATTCTCTGCTACCTATAACCCCAATTGGCGGAATCACCCTAATTTCTCGTGGAGTCAGAACCAACCCATGAATCAGGAACCTCATCAATTTCAAGTACCTGGTCAGCCATTTCACTCACTAGTCAGCCATTCCATCCACCCCAAAAACAACCATTCCATCCACCCCAAAGTCAGTCCTATCAACCTGTTCTACAACATCATAAACCATCTCTAGAGGATACACTGCAACAATTCATGCAGTCCACTCAGCAAGCCTTGCAATCAAATTCTCAAGCTATACTGAAGCTTAAAACATAGATAGGACAACTTGCAAGTGCTATCAGACAGAGGGAAAATGGAAAATTCCCTAGTCAACCCATTCCCAATCCTAAGGGTCAATTCGAAGTGCATCATGGAGATGTTAAGTCTATCATCACTCTTAGGTCAGGGAAGATAGTTGATAATCAGGTTAGGACTCCCAGAAAAAAGACAATAGGATAACCAAAGTCATGATCAATCTAAGCCATCAAAGGACGCTAATTACTCGCCTGTGAAGAAACCCAAAGAGTCAGTCACGACTGATTTTTTCGCAAAAGCTCCCTACCCGCATAGATTTATTCCAATTAAGAAAGGTACACCACACAGCGACGTGTTAGAGGTGTTCAAGCAAGTCTGCATAAACATTAAACAAATACTTTTTTATGCAAAATTCTTGAAAGATCTCTGTATGGTAAAAAGGAAGACGAATGTTCCAAAGAAAGTATTCTTGGCTGAACATGTGAGCGCCATTATTCAACAGAAGACTCCTGTCAAGTATAAGGATCCTGGAAGTCCTACTATTTCTTGTGTCATTGGTGACCATTCGATTGATCGGGCCTTACTTGATTTAGGAGCGAGCGTTAATTGTTGCCGTACTCTGTGCACGAGCAATTTGGGATAGGAGAACTAAAACCCACACCTGTTACACTTCATTTGGCCAATAGGTTAGTCAAAATTCTAAGAGGTGTAATAGAAGATGTTCTCATCAAGGTTGAAAAGATTTATTTTCCAGTGGACTTTATAGTTCTTGATACACAACCTGTGTTGAACACCATTTGGTAAATTCCAGTAATTTTGGTTCAACCCTTCTTGGCCACCTCCAATGCAATCATCAATTATAGGAATGGAGTGCTCAAACTGTCTTTTGGTAACATGACTCTAGAACTCAACGTGTTTAATTGTGGCCACCAGCCTCCAGATACGGATGAACTATGTGAGGCAAACATGATTGAGAATACAGTCTATGAATCCTTCCTTAACTTTACATGCGATGACCCATTTGAGGAATGCTTGTCAAATTTTGGCACTAATTTCAATGAAAAAGGGGTCATAGAAGCGAATGCTTTGTTGGAATCCACCCCATTTTTGGAGACCGGTAAATGGAAGGAAAAATTTGAGTCTCTCTCCGTCAGTGTTGAAAAGCCACCAATATTGGACCAAGGTTGATTAGTAGGTCTGTCAATCGAGTCTGAGTGAGTCTGTTTGTGTCCATGTGCCCATTTTGCCCAGTCTGTCTAGGTTAGGTATTTTAATTTTGTGTGACTCTCTGAGTTTGTGTTGAGTTTGTCTGTGTGTCAATGTTTGTTAGTGTTTAGTTTAGTTTTTCATTTTTGTTAAGTCAATTTTGTGTCTTTGTGATTAGTCTAGTATTTTTGTTTGTGTTTTTGTTGTCTGTTTGTTTTTGTAGGTTTTGAATAAAGCAAGTCATCTCAGGTACTTTTGAACTCAAGTTGTTCTATTTTGATATTTTCTTCTAATTTGCTGATGCGCAGGTAGATTAGGGAACATTCAGGACAACGGTCAATTTAAGTTTGGGGGTATTGAGGGGTTACACTGCGTCAATTTTGTGTGGTTTTTAGTCTATGTGTTTTTTAGTCCTTTGAGTCCATTAAAAAAAAAAAACAATTCAGTCTTGTGTTTGTCTTTTAAAAAAATCTTTGATTTTTAGCATTAATATGTGTATAAAAAAAAATTATATCATGCTTTTTCAATTGAATTTTATGAAATTTATGCTTGGAAAACTTTTACACAGCCATATTAATATTAGACTGAAAAAGAAGAGTATTCATGAGTTAAATAATCATCGGAGGAATACCAGTGGAGACTTATACCTAGTGAGCTTTAGAGCCATTCTATTTTTCTGAGGGCTATAAGTCAATCTTTATTTTCTTTGATGTGCGCATTATATTTGTTGTTAGATCTCATCATTCTTTGTTTTGGTCAAAATACTAAGAATGACATCAAAATTGAATTATTACACCTGGAATAAATCTGAATTTATTTGAAGTAAGAAAATAACGATATGAAGCTTAGGAAGTGATATAGGCCATTATTTTGGACCGTTTGAACCTTGAAGCCTACCTATATTGGTCATATGTTATCTTGTTAGTTCTCATTTTGAGCCTCAATGAAAACTAAGCCTATTTTTGTTGTTAACTATGTTAACCATACCCAACTCTGGGTGTGAAGTTTAAGCATTCAGTGAAAAATCTGTGACCTATTCTAAGGACCCAGGAAAAGGTTAGAGATAATTGTTATTGGGATGGTACTCTGAGAAAATATGTCACTTAAAAAAACAGATGAATGATACGGGAAAAAAAAAATGAAATTTAAAAGAAAGGGGGAACATCCATACATCAAAAGAAGGATGTTAAAAAAAAAGGTGGTAAAAATAAAAAAGATATGAAAAAAATGTTGTGAAAGTGCTAAAAGAAAAAATAGAGGAAGAAATATCGCATTATGAAGACCTCTAACTTTTTCTAGTCAAAGTATTATTTTAGTCTTTTTATCCTTCTTTGATATAACCCGATCCTAAACCACGTTTTGTCCCATTAGGAAGTCCTATTGATCCCCAGTTAATATGTGATTTAAGTGGAGAAATGAAGAGGAATTATGGTGTATTATTTTCAACGTTCTCAGGAAGGAGATCTATATTTTTCTTTGATATTAGCCGTCTTTGTTGATAAATATGTGAGATATTTGTCTTTGAAAATAACTCTGTTCACATATACTTTTGAGAGAAAAATAACCCAATCTCTGAGTGAAAATATTTCTAAGAAATGTACTGTGAGATTTGGAGTCGAAGCGCATTTTCGGTGGTGGTTGCCAGACTTGTACGTATTTTGAAAAATAAGGCTATGTTAATATTTGTCTAGCACACACTACACTCAGAGTATAAGTTTTGAAAAATAATTTTGGAGTTGTATGATGTTTAAATTTTTGTCTGGATATTTTTACTAAACTCTGAAACTTGATGTTTGTAGGTATCATCACTGGAAGCCCTCACGAGATTATTATAAATCGTCCACTAATGCTGACCTAGGGATTTAAAGGCTTTTTGCATATGTTAAATGCAATCGAGAGTGCCAGAGAAAGTGGTGTAGTTTAGGATTTTACTTTTGTTTTAGTTTTTAGTTTTTGTTTTGCTCGAGGACAACCAAAATCTAAGTTTGGGGGTACTTGACAAGCACTGAAAAATGATAATTTTACCCTTTAATATTGGATTAGTTAGTTTTTAAATCTGTTTATTTTGTATTATTATTGTAATACATTATATATTTAAAAATTATATTTGTTAGTATTTTATTTTATTTAATTGATGTATTTTGTATGTTTAGGTGTTGAATTATTTTCTCAACTCCGACGTATGCTCGGGTTGATGGATGATAGGATGGCTTGCATTGAACCCAAGCAACTGCTGAAACAATGAAAGGAAGGTTGCCCACACAGTGATAAAAAATCAGCATCCCCTGTTACTTTAAAAGTAAGCAATAGTAAAGATGAAAGAAAACAAAGACAATAAAAAAATAGAAGAGGCTGGACGGTTAGTAAACAAACGAACTAGAAAGAGAAGAGAAAAAAAAGGTTCGGACGGTGGTTGCTAACCTAAGAAGAGATTTGCTACGGTTGATGGGAAAATAGAAAGAGGAATAAAATGGAAAGTAAACAGAGAGAGAAAGAGTGGGCCAGCAAAGGTACCATCGGCTGAATATTGGTGTGTCCCATGTATTGCTTAAATTACCTCCTCTAAATCTCTATAAATACCAGTCCTCTCCATTGTAATAATTGAACTGAACACAACATCGTGAAGAAGGCTTGGCTGACAGAGGGATTGTGGCATTGGTTCGGGATCTCCGACGACGGCTCGGGTATTATTTTTCTATCTCTTTTGTTTTAATTTTATGATAATATCCGGCTAATTTTCTGTACTAAGGTTGAAGAGGAAACCCCATTAATGAAATAATGTTCTTTTATTTATTTATTTAATTCCAATTATGTGTGTTTGATTATTTCATGATTTTGTCTTCATTGGATTAATAAATATAAATTATTTTCACCACTAATTTCATGTATTTGTGGTAGTTAATAATTATATTTTGATTATTATTGCTTGGCATTTTAATTAATATATGCAATTTCTTTTGAGTTAATGTTTTTCAATTTAATTTGATACATTGAATACTTAGGTGGATTTCTTTGATTCATTGTCTTCTAAATTAAAATTGAATACATTTGATGCTGAGGATTTTGTACATTTAAGAGAAGGAAAATCTAAATTTTGAACACCATATTAATGAACTTAAATGTTTAAATCTCTTAAAATTGGGAATTGAAAAATAAATAATTGGAAGATTATGGATTTAATGGTGGTCGAATCTGATACCATAGTAATTTCTCTCACTTGATTTAATCTCCAATTTTAGTTGTTTTAATTATTTTTTGCATGTTTAATTCAACCATCCTCCAAAAAAAGTGTTCACTAGGTTAAGATTAAATTGTTGGGCTTTTTAATTTGTTTTCCCGTTCATTTTTTATCAAGTCCCTGTGGGTTCGACCTCGCATTTGCATATCTTTATACTCCAATTAGATTCGTACGCTTGCAAGTAATTATAAATTTAAAATTTGCACAACAGACACCTTGGACTGTGATTGCTAAACGACAAGTACAAGGCGCAGCGTCCACGTACATGGGTGGGATCTCAAAGAAGCACACATCAGAAGAAAGAGCTTCAGAGACAAGTTCTTCTTGGTTTTAATTTTCTTTAAAACCTTTTGTTCCGAAAGTGCATTAAGGGGTAAGGGGAGGTACCCCGGAACCACTATAAAAAATTTTGGAGCGTTGTCTCTGGCACAGAGGTGGGTGGAACTCCTGGCCAAATGGATAGGTGGAATTCATATTCGACAGTGGTGCGTGAAATTCCCACCCGATTGAGTGAAGTGGAATTCGTACTCTAATTGTGAGGGTGTAATTCCCCACTTAGTGGATTTTTGGATAGCTCAAGGTTGAGCGAGTCGTAACAATGGATGTAGGTTGGCTAGCCAAACCACTTTAAATTGGTCTTATGGTGTTTTATCTGTGTGTTTGTATTTAATATTTAAGTACTCTTCTTAACACATTTCACTTTGCATATGATTATCTCATTATACACGTTGCGCACAAGCATCTTTAATCAAAGCTTATGTAAAGGGTCATAATCTTAGTGTGATCATTTAAAGAAATTATCACACTAAACAAATCGCTTGATAAACATTCCGTTGCACCTTAAATAATCAAGAAATATGTAAACACCATTAAAAATGGAATTGACCTAATCACCCCCCTCCCCCTCCCCCTCCCTCCTCTAGAGCAATATGATGTTCATCATGGCAAACAACATAAATGGAGAGAGAAAGAGATCAAGGGATCAAACTCAAATTATAAATCAAAGAGAGAGATCAAGGCATCAAACTCAAATTATAAACCAAACCATTGCATTGTCTAAATAAACCATTCCATGAAATAAAAGATTTACAACAAAATACTATATCCCAAAACATATAGTTTTTCAAATAAAACAACACACGAAAAACTATCCCAAGCAAGGCCAACTGGAGGGAAAGAGAATGAACGAGGAGCAGAGTCATCCTTTCTGCAGGAGATGGCTTAGAGAATGCTTTGAAGTGATTCTTTCACAAAGCCTACTAGAGCTTCAAATTTTCCTTCCAAAGCAATGAGTTTCTCACTCTCCCGAGCTTCAAAAATTCGAAGGCGCTTCTCAAAAAACTTTTGACTAGAAGAGCCAAACTCAGTTCCAGATCCTTTTTCGGTGTCTTCTTCATCATCCTTTTTCACATTCACTATTTCCCCTCATTATCTTTATTTTCTCCTTCTCCTTCAATTGCATTTTCTTCTTCTTTCTCATTTTCCTCTTGGAAAGAGTTTTAGGTCTCTTAGTTGGAGGAGAGGATGCATTAGGATCTTCCTCGGTGACAGGGGTCTCACAGTTTTCAGACATTTTCATCCTAACCCTTTTACTTGATTTTCCCAAATACCATCCTAAACCAAATAAGAAATGGGATCGATATAGGGTTATCAAGACAACTCACAAATCCGTGAGACAGAGGTTCTCTGATGAAGAAGGATCCAGTTTTTTGGCCTATTCCCGCAACAGATCTGTGCTACGATCAGATATGGAGGCTAGGGCACGATTGTTCGCCAGTAGAAGAGGAGTTTGGAGAAGACGATCGAATGAGGGAATGAAAATGGGTCTCGAAAGACTACCAGTGTTTTAACTTTAAACACTTGCTCGACACAGACGATACATCGTCCTGCACGATCGGTCTTCATGCCGATCCAAAGTCACTTGGCGATTGGTTGCCATGATACAGAGTTGGATTTTCTTCCTAAGTCCATTTCTACCGACGGCCGATGCATCGTCACTTGACGATTGATCATTCTGCCGAAGCATCGCACACTGGAGATATGTCGCCATACCAAAAACTGATTTTTCCATAAAATTTAAATTTTGTTGTTGAAATTCCCCAGTAGTTTTTCAACAGAAAACATGGGCATACACAAATCATATACAACATGATAAACATCACATATACCATAAAATCATCTTGCAATTGATCAAATTGAAATTCACATACCAAAACTAAACACATTTGATCAAATCCATGCAAGATACAAAATATTAAACCATGCAATCATTCAAACATGCAAAACTAATCCATGTTAAGCATATTGAACAGAAAGATACCACTTGAAAATCTAATTTTCAAGGAATGTATTGTTTTCGAAGAAAGACTAGTGCAATAGCCAAGAAATGCATAGTTTAAGCTTGTTGTCACCAATTTCCTATTACATGTCATAGCACTTGGGCTATTTGAACTCACTTTCCACTAGAGTTCAATTTGTAATGGTTCAAGATATGAAAATGATTAGATGGTGGTCTATCTCCTAGGTACCCAAATGGTCGAGTTAGGTCTCTCATATACATTCCTTTGGGCATACCTTGGGGGTCCAAACATAGGATGCCTCAACTCCTTCAAGACTTGGTCTAATTGTCTCAACAAGGAGTCTTGTCTTGGGTCCACCTTCCTTGGGGGTACATATCTTGGAACCTTAGGCCTTGGTGGATGTCTCTTAGGCTTTGCTTTAAGGTTTTATGCGCGTTTTTAAACCTTAATGTTTGGCGGTGATTAAGGGTCTTCTCTTGAAGGTGCTTCTTCCTAAGATTGCATTCCCACTTCTAATGTCCAACCTTATTACAATAGAAACATTTACCCTTGGGGGTCCTAGGCACACTTCCTTTCACAAATACCCTTTGGCTTTTAGATCCATTGGTTTCCAATGACGAACCTAGACCCAATCTATCGCCAAACGTTTTTCCCGAACTTAAAAGTTTTTTTAGTCTTTGTTTTTCTTGGGTAAATTTATCTTGGGACTTCTCTTTGTGTCTTTTAAGTTCCGTTAATTCATGAGTTAGTTTCCTAACTTCCACTTCAAGATTACCTTTGATTTTCCACAGGTTTTCTACATATTTTAATTGGCTAGATAATTTAGAATTCTCCAAATTACCATTATCAAGTTTTTTAGCCAATTGTTCACTCTCATGGTACAAGGCATTGAATGAAGTTTGAAGATTGTCATCCTCATCATCACTTTCAATATCCATCATTGTTTCACTTATGGGTGCTTCCTCATTTTCAACAATGGAAACATTGAAACCTTTGTGTGTTCATCATTCTCATGAGTTTCCTCATCCCAATCACTTTCGGATTTCGAGGTGTCCTCATAAGTGGCATTAACAATGGTGCAGTGTGTTGATCCTTCATGACATTCATAAAATTTTTTAAATGTACCCAAACATCTTTGGCTTTTTCAATGTTCATAATGGTCTCTAAATCTTTTGGTGGGACATCACACCTAATTGCATTGAGAACTAAGAAATTCCCATGATGTTTTTTTCTCTCAATGTCATCCCAGAGATGGAAAAATTTTGGTCTCAACATTTTGTTAGACCCGATGGTTATCTCTTCCAGTGGATGTGACCAACCTTTCACAATGGCTTCCCAAGCATAAAAAAGTAAGGACAATAGAAAAGTTTTCATTCTTGTCTTCCAATGAGTAAAATTTGTCCCAACAAGGTGAGGAGATCTATTGATGTCTTCACGAAATTTCATTATTCTAGCACTTGGATCACTCAGACAGTTAAGTATTTAAAATGACCACGAGGCTCTGATACCAATTGAAAGTTCCCTTGGTGTTTAGAACAAGATTAACGCTAGAGGGGGGGGGGGGGGGGGGGGGGGGAATAGGGTTACCACAAATTATGGGGCCTTTTTAGAATTCCTTGATTAATATTAACAATGTGCGGATCAAAGTGTCCAAGATTAAATACAATCGCACAATCAAGTACCAATGCACACGACGTATAGTGGTTCAGTTAAACAACGTCACCCAACCTTGGTCTATCTCCAATTCAGTAAGCTTTAGAATTAGACCAACACAATAGAATAAGACTTCCACCTATCCAATTGATTGAGACTTTCACCCAATTCCTATCCCACTATTTTTTATAATGGTTCAAGAAAAACTCAATATCTTTAATCCACTTCACAATAATAAGATTTTTAGAGAAAAATCTACCTAGGAAGAACTTGTCTTGAAGCCTTGAAAATTTATAGATGTGCTTCTGAAATGATCCACCCAATCTCGACGATGATGTAGACCCATCGTGTAGAGCAACCACAGTCCTTGCGTATCTAGGAAATTGGAGGTCCAATGTCTATCCTAGAGCTTTGGCTTAATCCTTCTCTCTTAATCTCAATCTATACCAATTGGATTCTTGAATGGTTTGCAAGTGAATTGCCAAGAGAGAATAAGCCTATGAATTTGCCTTGGTGTTTTAGGGATTAACTCTGTTAGGTTTGAAATAAATGTTCTCCAAGGGATCAACCTCAAACACTCCAAACTTTGTGATATTTATAGGCAAACACAAAAAAATTTCGTAACACTAAAATATATGATTGAACGTCTACTGGAGATCGATCGTCCGTGTTTGAATTGATTTTCACCAAACCGACCGTTGAGCATTTAATACACAGTAACGGTTCTAAAACGGTAACCTCACGATACATCGTACCACACGACTGATCGTCTGTGTATCTTGGAAATTGATCGCAAGTTGGCAAATGTATCGGTCTGAGACTAACTATAATTTCTAGTGCCAAGTCTCATCAGGGGTCAGGGCGATTGATCGTGATGCGATCTGTTCCTGCCCTGTACTCACAATCAATCGCATACCCGATTGATCGTATGTGATCAAGATGTCCAAGGTTTATTTAAATCCATCTTAGGTCATGTCTCAACGATATATCGCCCACACGATTGACTTGTCAAGGTTCTAAACGATCAACCGTGGGATGCCGATAGTATCATCCTGAGACTACATGAGTTTGACAATCCAGTCCAACAAGAACTTTACTTTTTCCACACAACATATTGCTAAACCACGATTGGTCGTATGCTGCCACTTGCGATTGGTGGTATAATTGAAAGTGAATTTATATTTTCAAGTTGGATTCGAATTCGATGTCAAACACATGTTAGAATTGATTAATTATGCTGGTGTGATCTCTAAGCCCAGGCAAGGTCAATCTAAGGTATGGATACCACCTAAGGTCAACTATGGTCACTTATCATCTGTGATTGCCATACACGTTGAACAATTGAGTCTTAACACTTCAACCAACGCTTGAGATCTTGAGTATCGAGCTTCTCTCTTCAAAACATTGCTTCACCTATGTCACGAACTTGACAAATAGTTCCGAAGATAAATCTGTTGGGACTTTTTTAGCCTAAAAATGCAAGGCTTTTTGGAGAGGGAAAAGTTGATGACTTGAGCCCAATTTTTCTATACACTTTCCTAAGATTCCCAACAACTTCCAAAGCTTACATACTCTTTAGTTAAACTCTCAAGGATTTGAATCTTAATTTCAAATATATCCAAAGCTCTCATAGGTATATCTGGAGCATTTTATGCTCTAAGTTGAATGTGTTAAGTGGAGATTCTCTCTAGGGTCTTAAATCTCGTAGGGAAACCATTATCTACCTTAGACCTCCTTGCTACTATCTTGTTTGGACTTCATTGGAGCATCTACATCAATGGAAGAAAAGGAGGACATTCAAGAACAAGACAAAGCTACTTCAAGTAACTCAATACTAAATTCTTGGTATTTTTTCAAAGCACAACTTATCTCTATTATTTGTGATAAATTTTAAAGGGTTGGTGTAACCATAATAACTTCCAAGAGAGGTGTTCTCTTTGTGATTAGGTCGATCTAGACTTGTGAAGTAGATCATGTAGTGGCCCGGAATTTTTAAATTAATATAAATGTGGATATTATTTATTTAGTGATGGAAATTAGAAAATTTGTGGATTAGATGGTAAATGGGCCAAAGTTTGGGCAAAGGCCCAAGTATGGCCCAATGGATTATGGAGTTGATTTAAATTCATTTAAAGGGGTAATGAGGGTTAAATGGGTCAAGAATGGTCAAATTGGGTCAAATACCCATTTGGGACCCAATGGGTCAAGATGGTTAAGCTCTAAGGTAAATGGGTAAGATGAAAGTGTAATTGGGCCATGGGCCCAATGGTGATTCATTTAGAATGAATGGAATGAAATTAAATTACTTAAGTTATTTGGAATTAAACCAAGGTGATGTGTCCAAGTGGGACCCACCTCCACCTCATCAAGTGAGGTGGTGTGTGGGCCAAGGATTGGTGGGGCCGGCGACCATGGTGGAATTAGTCAACCATGGGTGGAAGTGTGAAGGTAAATTAAAGAGGTGAAATTAGATTAAATGGAAATAAGTTAACCTAAATTAATAATTTAATTAATCAAGTGATTAAGTTAAGCAAATGGGGTTAAATTGGTCAAATGGGAGACCAAGCTACCCCACCTCAAATATGAAACACGTTGGGCTTGGTGGTGGTTTAGATAACCACCACCATAAAGCAATTTAAATATCTTCAAAATATCTTAAGGTTGTTGGGTTAATTAATGGTAAAGTGTAGTTAAGTTAAGCCTCATTTTCTTTCCCATTTCTTATCCTCTCTTCATTGTGCTCTCTCCATTTTTCGTTCTCCATTGCCGTCCCATGCTCTAAGTGAAGGAGAGGAAGAGAGCTAAGGAGAAGAGAAGAGAAGAAGAGAAGAAAGAAGTGGAATTTGGAGGGAAATTACTCTAAGGTCAAGGTTACCATCTCCTCTCTCATCACCTCTCCCTCTCCCTCTCTTAATTTAAACCCTAACTTGGCCGATCCTAAGGTTGGGGGATGCCACCATTGATCAAGCCTCTTGACCTATTAAAGATCAAGAGGAAGGAGAGAGGAGGCTAAGGAAACCGATGGGAGCGGTGGAAGTCGGAGGAGACGACGGATTGTGAGTATTTCTTAAACAAGAAATTTTGGATTTTTAGGGTTTAAGATTTGGGATTTATTTTTGTAGAATTTAATGGTGGTTACATAAATTTATGCCATGGATGTTAAACCCATCAAATGAGAGGGTGGAAGATGGAGGAAACCCTAAATGGGTAAATTAGGGTTAGGGTAAGAAAATAAATAAATGGATTATGTGAATTGGGTAATTTATGAAATTAAGAATGGAATTAGGTTATTGGAAGGAAATCATAGGCCATAGGGTTCGGCCATGTAGCATGGCTGAACCCCATGGTGGGTGATTAGCTAGTTGATGTAAATAATTAGGGTTTTAAAGAATGGAAGACAATGAGGGTTTTTAGCTAATGAAATTTAGGGTTGTAAACGAATGCATGTGGGTAAGTTTTTAAAATGGTTTTATGATGAAAATGCAAATGGATTTTATGGCATTGGAAGGTATAAAAGAGAATGAATTATGAACCATGGGCTCGGCCATGGTGTATGGCCGAACCCTAGGTTGTTGTGTGTGAAGTTAATTAGGGTTTTAGGGTATGAAGCCATGGAAAAAAAAAATGGGAAGATTGATGAAATTAATATTTTGGTGAATGTAGGTATTTTGGAGCAATGAATGGTGGATCATGAACCATGGGTTCGGCCATGGTAAATGGCCGAACCCTATGGTGATGTAATGGTGATCAAACGATGTGTTTAAAGGATGGAAAAGATGGATTAATGTGTTAATGAGTTAGGGTTTCAAATGAACAAATGTAGTGATCCAAATGGGGCTAAGAGTAGTGGTTTAAAAGTGTGATTTAAACCACCTCAAGGAAGGATTTATTTTGGATCTAAATGGTGTAAATAGATCCAAGAAAAAATGGGGAAAGGACACCATGGGTTCGGCCATGGTGTATGGCCGAACCCATGGCCCAATTGTGATCCATTTTGGTGGGTTAAATTGGATGATGAATGGTGTGTGTGTGGCCTCCAAGGGAAATGAATGAGTAATGGACTCATTGAAGTTAAATACATGAGGTAAATCCCATGGGAAGAGTTGATGAATTAGGTATTTTGAACCCATGGCCATTGGTGAATCATTTAAAGGGTTAAGTATGGGGTTATGGATGGGTTTAAATGAATAATGGTGAAATTAATAAAAAGGCTAATTTTAATGATGTTATGACATGGTTCAATGGGTCATTAATGGACCTAAGTTAGGGATCTAAGTCTATGATCAATTATGGATTAAATCATGCATGGATAAACGAGTGTTTAATCATGGAAAATGAGGTAGTGGCAAAACCGTAATTAGTGGCCAAATCCAAGAATTCCATGGAAATTGATCATGGACTTAGGGGATCTAATGTAATAACCTTATAACTGATTAATAAAGCCTAGGGTGGCAGAATTTTAAGACTTATGGGATTAAAAGGTTTAATAGATGACATGGGACCCACAAAACCTAAATAGTGACCGGTTTTTCATATGGGCTTAGAAATGGTTAAAACTTGAACTGATTTGGAAATTTAATAAGGTATTGGATATCGCGGGCAGTACGCGTGACGGTAGCAGGACTATCGGACGAAAACGAAACGAAGACGCTAGTCGGCATTTGGTAGGATTCTAACCTTTTTGTAAGCCATGGATTGAGTGATGGTTGCTTTGAATTATCTTGGAAATTATATGGGTTGTTTTAATATTGGTTTTGAATTATGTATTATGTAGGGGTTTTTACTTAATTTACTCTGGTAAGCATATAATTGGTTTAAAACGGGTTTTTAAAGCTATGATGTGTTTATTGAGGCTTGACTTGATCTACTTTTGATAATCAAGTCATATGTTTGATTGATGGGATTTTTTAAATGTCATGGTTGTTATTATATTCATTACATGGCATATGGCACCTACATCTCATGCATGGCATGGGAGGGATATGGCAGGGGAAGGATGAAATGAAACCGGAGTCCATGCTCCGTCGGGGCGACCGAGAACAGGCATGGGGACACCTTGACGAGGCTTTGCCGTCAAGGGGGATATTTTACGATTGGATCATATCTTGATGAGGTTTTTCCATCAAGAGGGTCACGGCACGATGATGGTATGGATTATATTTTGAACATTATGTATGGATGAAATAGGAGCATTGTACAATTATGATGAGATTGATGGGTGGGATTCATGACATAAAACACCCATTGCATTACATTGTACCAAATGGCATGATTTTGATATAATATTTTTATATGCTTTATTATCAGTAATCCATGTGTTAGCCCTACTCGGAGTCCTACTGGGCGCGTTGTCTAACGCCCTACTTCTACCCTAGCTGATGACGCAGGAGGTGGCGAAGCGGAAGGACGAGACGGGAGCCAAGCTAAGGAGCTTGGAAAGGAGTGCTAGATAGTTACTAATGTTTATTTTGAATAATGTAATTTGAAATAGTTTAGCTTGTCGGAAATGTAATATTTTAGAATTATTGCTATGTTTTGAATTTAGTGGTAAACATATGAAGTTATGGCATTTTGGTAATTAAATGATGAAATCTTCGCTGCTATCTAGAAAAGAAAATTTGGTAGGATAGTCTGTAATGTCTTTCCGCATTTAATGTAACTTTTTGTGAGCTTTCTTCTACGGGTAAACTATTCTCTGTGGACTCCGTTTCACGCACCCATAGGGTTGGCCAGTTAAGGGCCGGGCTTTAGAAGCTCGGACTTAACTCACGTCGTGACATCCGCGCCCTTTGTCACTTTAAAAAAAAAATAGACTCTGATTTCGGTGAAAAGGGGCGGGCGTTACAGATCAAGCATTATAATAGGTTTCTTCTCCACCCATGAAGGAGAAATTTAGTGGAATCCTCAAGAGATGTACTTGAGGCATGGACGTAAGCGGTTGCCGAACCATGTAAAAATACTTGTGTCACAATTCTCCATCTCTACTCATCTCCTTCACCTCATTTGGTGTACTTACTTTATATCATATCTTATTGCACTTATTATTTCAGTGAAATTAATCTTGCATGTAAATCAAATTTGGGAAATTAATTGAACAAATTTTTTGAAACCTCTATTTAAAGTGCTTAATAATTAAAGAACAGTAAAACTCCGCCTTAGTCCTATTCATGATGGTCTCTAAATCTTTTTCAATGTTCATGATGGTCTTTAAATCTTTTGGTGGGATCACACCTAATTGCATTGAGAGCGAAGAAATTCCCATGATGTTTTTTTCTCTCAACGTCATCCCAGAGATGGAAAAATTTTGGTCTCAACATTTTGTTAGACCCGATGGTTATCTCTTCCAGTGGATGTGACCAACCTTTCACAATGGCTTCCCAAGCATCAAAAACTAAGGACAATAGAAAAGTTTTCATTCTTGTTTTCCAATGAGTAAAATTTGTCCCAACAAGGTGAGGAGAGCTGTTGATGTCTTCACGAAATTTCATTATTCTAGCACTTGGATCACTCAGACAGTTAAGTATTTAAAATGACCACGAGGCTCTGATACCAATTGAAAGTTCCCTTGGTGTTTAGAACAAGATTAACACTAGAGGGGGGCGAATAGGGTTACCACAAATTATGGGGCCTTTTTAGAATTCCTTGATTAATATTAACAATGTGCGGATCAAAGTGTCCAAGATTAAATACAATCGCACAATCAAGTACCAATGCACACGACGTATAGTGGTTCAGTTAAACAACGTCACCCAACCTTGGTCTATCTCCAATTCAGTAAGCTTTAGAATTAGACCAACACAATAGAATAAGACTTCCACCTATCCAATTGATTGAGACTTTCACCCAATTCCTATCCCACTATTTTTTATAATGGTTCAAGAGAAACTCAATATCTTTAATCCACTTCACAATAATAAGATTTTTAGAGAAAAATCTACCTAGGAAGCCTTGAAAATTTATAGATGTGCTTCTGAAATGATCCACCCAATCTCGACGATGATGTAGACCCATCGTGTAGAGCAACCACAGTCCTTGCGTATCTAGGAAATTGGAGGTCCAATGTCTATCCTAGAGCTTTGGCTTAATCCTTTTCTCTTAATCTCAATCTATACCAATTGGATTCTTGAATGGTTTGCAAGTGAATTGCCAAGAGAGAATAAGCCTATGAATTTGCCTTGGTGTTTTAGGGATTAACTCTGTTAGGTTTGAAATAAATGTTCTCTAAGGGATCAACCTCAAACACTCCAAACTTTGTGATATTTATAGGCAAACACAAAAAAATTTCATAACACTAAAATACATGATTGATCGTTTACTGGCGATCGATCGTCCGTGTTTGAATTGATTTTCACAAAATCGACCGTTGAGCATTTAATGCACAGTAACAGTTCTAAAACGGTAACCTCACAATGCATCGTGCCACACGACTGATCGTCCGTGTATCTTGGAAATTGATCACAGGTTGGTAAATGTATCGGTCTAAGACTAACTATAATTTCCAGTGCCAAGTCTCATTAGGGCCCAGGGTGATTGATCGTGATGCGATCTGTTCCTTCCTTGTACTCACGATCGACCGCATACCCGATTGATCGTATGTGATCAAGATGTCCAGGGTTTATTTAAGTCCATCCTATGTCATGTCTCAACAATATATCGCCCACACGATTGACTTGTCAAGGTTCCATACGATCAACCATGGGATGCCGATAGTATCGTCCTGAGACTACATGAGTTTGACAGTCCAATCCAACAAGAACTTTACTTTTTCCACACGACATATTGCTAAACCAGGATTGGTCGTATGCTGCCACTTGCGATCGGTAGTATAATTGAAAGTGAATTTATATTTTCAAGTTGGATCCGAAATCGATGTCAAACAGATGTTAGGCTTGATTAATTATGCTGGTGTTATCTCTAAGCCCAGGCAAGGTCAATCTAAGGTATGGATACCATCTAAGGTCAATATGGTCACTTATCATCTGTGATTGCCATACACGTTGAACTGTTGAGTCTTAACACTTCAACCAACGCTTGAGATCTTGAGTATTGAGCTTCTCTCTTCAAGGCATTGCTTCACCTATGTCACGAACTTGACAAATAGTTCCGAAGATAAATCTGTTGGGACTTTTTTAGCCTAAAAATGCAAGGCCTTTTGGAGAGGAAAAAGTTGATGACTTGAGCCCAATTTTTCTATACACTTTCCTAAGATTCCCAACAACTTCCAAAGCTTACATACTCTTTAGTTAAACTCTCAAGGATTTGAATCTTAATTTCAAATATATCCAAAGCCCTCATAGGTATATCTGGAGCATTTTATGCCCTAAGTTGAATGTGTTAAGTGGAGATTCTCTCTAGGGTCTTAAACCTCGTAGGAAAACCATTATCTACCCTAGACCTCCTTGCTACTATCTTGTTTGGACTTCATTGGAGCATCTACATCAAGCGAAGAAAAGGAGGACATTCAAGAACAAGACAAAGCTACTTCAAGTAACTCAATACTAAGTTCTTGGTATTTTTTCAAAGCACAACTTATCTCTATTATTTGTGATAAATTTTAAAGGGTTGGTGTAACCATAATAACTTCCAAGAGAGGTATTCTCTTTGTGATTAGGTCGATCTAGACTTGTGAAGTAAATCAAGCATTATAATAGATTTCTTCTCCACCCATGAAGAAGAAGTTTAGTGGAATCCTCAAGAGATGTACTTGAGGCATGAACGTAAGCAGTTGCCGAACCATGTAAAAATACTTGTGTCACAATTCTCCATCTCTGCTCATCTCCTTCACCTCATTTGGTGTACTTACTTTATATCATATCTTATTGCACTTATTATTTCAGTGAAATTAATCTTGCATGTAAATCAAATTTGGGAAATTAATTGAACAAATTTTTTGAAACCTCTATTTAAAGTGCTCAATATTTAAGGAACAGTAAAACTCCATCTTAGTCTTATTCATGATGGTCTGTAAATCTTTTTCAATGTTCATGATGGTCTCTAAAACTTTTGGTGGGACATCACACCTAATTGCATTGAGAGCTAAGGAATTCCCATGATGTTTTTTTCTCTCAACGTCATCCTAGAGATTGAAAAATTTTGGTCTTAACATTTTGTTAGACCTGATGGTTATCTCTTCCAGTGTATGTGACTAACCTTTCACAATGGCTCTCTTCGCCCCCCCCCCCCCCCCCCCCCCACCCAAACCAGACCACCCACACACACACACTAGGACTATTGTTGAAATTTGCTAGTTTGACTAACAATGTTCATATTAGGCTAAGGTGAGTGCCTAATCATCTTCTTTTTTTTTTAATTTTCTCAAGCATTCATACAGATTTTAGGGTGTTATTTATTTTCTTTATTCTTCTTTCTAGTTGTTAGCATTAATAAATTGTTCATGCATTTAGGGTGCTAGCATTAATGCATTAGTTTATATTGTGTGTTTAATTGCCATGATAATTGTTTTCATGTGGCATTGGTAACTTAGGACTACATTACCACAATGTCTAGAAAAATAAGATTAGTAAAATTGGTTCATGAATCTCCTTAATAAAATCAATTTAGAAACCATTAGTTAGAATTTAGGGTTTTCATGCTCAAATTAATTTTTGTAACCGGTGAATAGTTTTTCTTCAAGAATGGTATCTATGATAGTTCTGTCACCAAGGTGTGAGGTCGAGCACGTCTAAGGATAAGTTGGGACTGTAACACCCCGAGATCTTAACCTAGGAAATAAAAGAAATTCCCTCTTAAGAGTGAAATTAAAGGGTGATTAATTTATTAAGATGAGTCAAGGTAAATGGGTCTGGAATGTAATTGAGTAGAGGATAAATTTAATTGGGTCAATGGCCCAATTAGGATCCAATAAATAGTGGATACGGTTAGAATATATTTAATTGGATCAATTAAGACCCAACGGGTCATGGATAGAGTTTGAATGAAGATAAGCGGATAAGTGTGATTTAATTGGGTCAAGATGGTCAATTTGGGTCAAATGTCCAATTGGGACCCAATGGGTCATAGATGAGCTAATTAGAAATAAATTGGTAAGGTTTGATAATTGGGTCTAATAACCAATTAAGATACAAGGCATGAGATCCACCTCATCAAGTGAGGTGGCATGTAAATGAAATAGCTAAGTGGGACCCTAAATACCATATGGTTCATAGTCGGCTAAGCCATGGTTGACTTGGTCAGCCATGGGTGAGTTCAATAGAGTTGAGTTGATGAATGAGTTCAAGTGGGATAAATAATGCTTGACTTGGAAAGTGAATTCACATGAGTTGAGAATTTATTAATGTGAGTTCAAGTGCTTGAGTTGGAAAATGAGTTCATTTAACTTGAGTTGAGTTGAATTGAAATGAGTGGAGTGGGAAGATAGAGGGTTTCCATCTCAAAGGAGGAAACCCAAAAGGCACAATCAAGGTGTACATGTTGGAGCTGAATGGATGCCATGGTGAAGACCAAAGGACACCTTGGTTGGGCAATAGTTAAGATGGGGGGTTTTCCATCTTGAATGCACAAGTTGGGAAGGTGAAGGGTTTCATCTCATGAGATGAAACCCATGGATACACGTTGGGGAGATGGAGGGTTTCCATCTCATGATGGAAACCCAAGGGACACATGGTTGGAGAGTTTCATCTTATGGGATGAAACCCTTAAAGGAAACATTAATGAAGGAGGTGAAGGGTTTTGGTTGTTACAAAGGGGCATAACCCAAGAGACACCATCCTTGGCTGAATTCCATTGCACAACAAAAAGGGTTCTTTGCTTCATCTCTCTCTCCCTCTCTCAAGCTTGGCCGATCCCTCACAAGACAAGAAAAAGACTTAGAGTTTTCTCCCATTGTCTTCTCCTCTCTCTCTCTCTCTCTCAAACCTCTTCCTTGGTCGAACTACTCTTAGGATTTTCATCTTAATCAAGCACCACTCTTTGGCCGAAGATTAAGGAGGAAGAAAGAAAAGACTAAGGAATGAAAGAAGATCGGAAGAGTCGCGGAATCTGTAAGTGGTACTTGACAAGATTTTATTAAGTAAAAAGAGATTAAATGGAACATTCCATATAGATTGTAAATGGTTGGCTAAAATGTTATGGGCCATGGATTCAAAATCCATCCAAGGAATGAGATGGAAAGATGGAAGTACGTTATTAATTTTAATGGGTTTTTAAAGGATGAAATGATGGAGAAATATTGATGGATTTACATGTATTTAGACCATGGAAAAATGGAAACAAAGGACCATGGGTTCGGCCATGTTGTATGGCCGAACCCCATGAACCATTTTGATAGATCACTTGGTAGATCTATGCTTGTTTAAAGGATGAATAATCAAGCTAAGAAAATGGAGGAAGTTATTGTGGATCTATGTTTATGTTAATAGATCATTCATGGACCTAAGTTATGTGTAAATAAGTTAGGTGATTAACTATGAAAATGAATGGTGGTGAAGATGAGAAATGACAAAATAAGGAACCCCATGGATAATATTTGATGGATTTAGGTGTTGTTTTTATCAAGTTAAATGATTAAGTGATGAGATAAATAAATCAAAGAATGGATGGTGTTGGACCCATGTTGTGTAAAATAAAACAAGGGTTAAAAAGGGGGTCAAAACCAAAGAGTGAGGTTCAGCCATGTTGTATGGCCGAACCCCACAAGTGAGTTTTGGTAGACAGTGGACAGTAGGTAGTGGATAGTAGACAGTGGGTAGTGGACAGTGTACAGTGGACAGTGGACAGTGGGTAGTGGACAACTGGTAACCTACTGATTTTATAAATGAAATATTTATATGATTTTCTAAATGGTTAGGTTAAATTGGTTAGAATAATTAAATTGGTTATTTTATGGAATTAAATGGATCACCAAATTGACGTATGTATATATGTTAAATGTAATAAGGTAACGGGATTTCACAAACGGTGAACGATCGGCTTGACGCGATCGATGATCGGTTTTTGGACGGAAACACAAGGACCCGATAATTGGACGTTGGTAGGATTCCTACCTTATTGAAAACCATGGAATATATATATATATATATATGATGATTTTAATTCATGTTTTGATGAGTTATTTTGGTATCAAATGATATGTTTCAATTATGGAATTTTAAATGCTATGATGTTTATTATTACATAGCATGTTGGCATTTGTATCTCACGCATGGCATGGGAGGGATCAAATGAGGGGAGTCCACGCTTCCATTCGGTTTCCGATAAAACAATCGTGGGGAGGAATCCACACTAATTCCGGGTTATGATGATTGTGATGTAAACGGAGTCCACGCTTCGTTCGGTGGGACCGAAAAACAATCATGGGGAGGAATCTACACTGATTCCTGTGGATTTGTAACCGGAGTCCACGCTCCATTCAGGGCGACTGATAAGGCATTCATGGGGATACCTTGATGAGGATTTTCCATCAAGAAGATACTATGTTTGTAATGTAACCGGAGTCCACGCTCTGTTCGGGGCGATCGATAAGGCATTCGTGGGGATACCTTGATGAGGATTTTCCATCAAGAGGAATACTATGTGATTGTAATATGGGTGATGAGTGGGACTCATGGCATATGACACCCATGGCATGGTATTGAATCAGCATGATTATGATCTCTATTATCATGCACTGTTTTTTGTTTTTATCTATATGATTGGATTTCTATTATCATACATTGTTTTGGATACGATGTTTTACAAGTACGGCATGATGTATTATATCTGGATTTTTATACTAACCCATGTGTTTGACCCTACTCGGAGTACCTACTGGGCGCGTTGTCTAACGCCCTACTTCTACCTTAGATGATGACACAGGAAATGGACGGAACAAAGGACGCAATCGGAACCAAGCTTAGGAGCTTGGATAATTTAGTTTCATTTTATTTAAGTTTATTCATGGACAATGTAATTTGAGTAGCTAGTATTTGGGAATGTAATAGCTTAGACTGTTTGTTATGAATCGAATGATGATTAATCTAGATTAAGTTAATTTATATTGATTGCCTTCCTTGCTAAGTAAATGTTGTAATCCGATGTCATTTCTGCAATGGGTATTCTGCAAGTCATAGTATCACGTGTGAAATGTTTTAGTGGACTTGTCCATGCACACGCATGGTTGGCCAGTTAAGGGTCAGGCTTTGGACGCTCAAACTTAGCTCGAGTCGTGACGTTCCCGCTCTCTCACTCTTTTATTTTTTTAAAAAAAATAGACTCTGATTTTCGGCCAGTGAAAAAGGGCGGCGCGTTACAGTGACGAGATGCAGTTTGTGCTCCCCCACTTACCTGGCCATCTTGTGGTTAAACTCTCATCAGAGACTTAAATTATTTGGAGAGAAAATTAGGAGCAAGGTCTAGCTTTTAGGATCCCTGTAGAAATTAATAAAACTTTGATTGCATAGTGCAATTCGAATCTTAGATCTTAGCCATTTCTTGTTTGAATTTGTTTTAAGTGTGAATGGCCGTGTCTATGTATGCTTAATTTATCTCGTGACTCCACCAATCACTTGGTTCGAGTTACACTTCCCGTCAGTACATCGATTGTTGCGTCCAGAGTTCCGTCAAGCTCAGTCATAGACTTGACAATCGACCTACATCATCACCCTCAACAATATCTTCATCTTGAGCACACCACCATCACCCATCATGGCCGGAGAAAGAGTCGAAGAGAAAACCCTTCAAGACTACTTTTCCCCAGTCACAGCCAATACAGCATCAGGCATAGTTGTTCCAGCAACTAATGCAACCTTTGAACTCAAACCAGACCTGTTACATCTTTTACCTACACTCCATGGCCTTGATCGTGAGGATCCTTACCTACATGTTAAAGAATTCTTAGAAATTTGCGCCACCATTAAACTTCAAGGAATCACTGATGAATCTATTAAACTTAGTATATTTCCTTTTTCTCCCAAAGAAAAAATGAAATCATGGTTAAAGTATCTACATGCGAATCCCGTCACAACTTCAGATCAGTTGGTCAACAAGTTTTTGAACAAATTTTCTCCGTATCTAAAACCAACGCCCTCAGGGGAGAAATAACAAATTTTATTAAGAAAGGGGGTGAACAATTGTAGGAATCATGGGAAAGATTCAAAGATCCATTGAGTAAATGCCCCCACCAAGTTTTTGAAACGTGGAGACTCGTGCACTTCTTTTATGATGGTTTAACCACATCGAACCGCACAACGGTCGAGTCTATGAAGGGTGGAGAATTTTTAAAACTGATTGAGAACAACGGATGGACCTTCTTAGAAACTTTGGCGAAAAGCTCTTAGCGATGGGACTTCCCAAAAAGGGAGAATTTAGAACAAACCTCAAAGAGAAGAGGTTTGTACGAAGTTAGTAGTGACTTTTGATGTTAAGCTTGCAATCGCGGACCTAACGAAAAAATGGAGTCATTAGCGATGAATCAAGAGATGAATCCATCATTAGGACCGAATGTTGAGTTTTGCGCATTGTGTTCTAATGTAGGACACACCGCCCAAAACTGTTCTTCCCTAAGATCAATGGCTGAGTGCTCATCCGAGCAGGCTCATGCACTCAACAATTTTGGAAGACAACAAGGAGCTTCATTCACTGCCGCATACAATCCTTATTGGCGGAATAATCCAAATTTTTCTTGGCGTCACAATCAACCCCCAGTAAGTCAAGGACCTCCTCAATATCAAAGTCATCCATTTCATCCACCCCATAATCAGCCATTCCATCAATCTCAAAATCAGTCAGCCCATTCAAATCAATCATATCAGTCTAATCCTTCTCAACAACATAAGTCTTGTCTTGAAGATACGTTGCAGCAGTTCATGAAATCCACCCAGCAAACTATGCACAAGCTTGAAACACAGCTTAAACAGTTAGGCACTGCAATATGAGATAGTGAGAAAGGCAAATTTCCCAGTCAACCTATCCTAAATCTGAAGGTACAGTATGAGGTGTCATCGTCCAACACAGAGGACGTTAAATCAATTACTACCCTAAGATCATGGAGACATGTAGACAATAGAGTGAAAATGCATAGACAATCAGATGATCAAATTGTTTGTCAACCGAAGCATCTTAAGGACAAATCTAGTCCTTCATTTGTTCAAAATATACCAAAAAATCTTGCTAAAAACACTTTTGTGCCTAAAGCTTCGTACCCTTAGAGGTTGGCCAATTCTAAAAACGGAGTACCCTAAGTGACATATTAGAGGTTTTCAAACATGTCAATATCAATATACCTCTTCTTGAAGATTTAAATCAGGTACCTTCCTATGCCAAATTTCTGAAAGACCTCTGTACGGTGAAATGAAAAACTCATGTACCTCGAAAAGAATTTTTAGCTGAAAACACTAATGCACTCCTCCAACAACCATTTTCGATCAAACATAAGGACCTTGGGTGCCCAACCATTTCATGAACCATTGGTACATATACAATTGACAGGGCTTTGTTAGATCTTGGAGCCAGTGTCAGCCTACTGCCATACTTCGTCTATGAGCAGTTAGGGCTAGGAGAATTGAAATCCACTATCACACTTTAGTTAGCTTATCAATGAAAATTCTGAGAGGTGTGATAGAAGACATTCTTTTCAAAGTCGACAAATTCTACTTTCCAGTAGATTTTGTGGTGCTTGATACCCAGCCTGTGCAGAACGAAAATGGGAACATTCTGGTAATTCTTGGAAGACCATGTTTGGCCACCGCGAAAGCTGTCATCAATTGCCAAGATGGTATGCTTAGATTGTCGTTTGGAAATCTGACAACAGAACTCAATGTTTTTAACCAGTGTAAGCAACCTCCATCTATAGATGACCTGTACGAGGTTAACTTTATTCAGAGTTCTGTTAAAAATCCATTTTTCACTTTATTTGCGACGATCCATTCGAGAAATCTCTGTCCACCTTTGGTAAAGATTTCAATGAAAATGCTGAGCAGGAAATGAACGCTCTACTTAACGATGTTCTATATATTGAAGTTGGAGCAAATCCGAACCTCTCTTTGTAAACCAGTCTGTATCAGTCCCCTCTGTCGAGAAGCCACCAAAATTAGAACTTAAACCACTGCCTGAAACTTTGAAATATTATTTTCTGGGATCATCCAACACACTACCAGTTATTATATCTTCTTATTTAACTTCAAACCAGGAGTCTAAACTCCTCGCTATTTTAAGACAACACCGAGAAGCTATAAGATGGCCCATTGCCGATCTCAAGGGTATTACCCTCTGTGGTCATGCACAAAATTCACTTGGAAGAAAACTCCAAGACATCTATAGAACCACAGAGACAACTAAATCCGGCAATGCAGGAAGTGATGAGTGCCGAGATTTTAAAACTTCTTGCGGCGGGTATCATTTATCCAATCTCTAATAGTGCATGGGTGAGTCTAGTACGGGTTGTGCCTAAGAAATCTGGTGTGGTTGTAATCAAGAATGAGGATAATGAACTAGTTCCAACACGCATCCAAACAAGTTGGATAGTTTGTATTCACTACCGTAAGCTGAACACTGCCACTCGCAATGATTGTTTTCCTCTCCCCTTCATTGATCAATTGCTTGAGTGTTTAGTCGGTCATGCATATTACTGTTTTCTTGAAGGTTATTCTGGCTATAACCAAATCTATGTTGCTCCTGAGGATCAAAAGAAGACTACATTCACATGTCCATTTGGTACGTTCGCCTATCGTCGCATGCCTTTTGGACCGTGCAATGCACCTGCCACCTTTCAGCGGTGCATGATCAGCATTGTTTCGACATGGTCGAACGTTTTCTAGAAATTTTCATCAACGACTTCTCCGTTTTTGGATCAACATTTGACTAATGCCTGCACCATTTGACTCTTGTCTTAGTCAGAAAAAAGGAAAATAACCTAGTGTTAAATTGGGAAAATGCCATTTCATGGTAAAACAGGGAATAGTCCCGGAGCACATCATATCTGAAAAAAGGAATAGAAGTTGATAAAGCAAAGGTCAACTTGATCTCTAATCTTCCAAGATCTCAAACTGTTAAAGAGATCACGTCTTTCCTAGGACACGCTGGATTTTACAGAAGATTTATTAAAGGTTTCAGTGAAATGTCCAGACCTCTCTGTAGATTCCTAACCAAGGACATTGTCTTCAATTTTGATGAGAAATGCATGACTGCTTTTGAAAAATAAAAAGCTACCTTGACCTCCGCTCCAGTCATAAAGCCAGCTGATTGGTCTATACCCTTTGAAATCATGTGTGACGCCTCAGACTATGTCTTTGGAACAATTTTAGGTCAAAGAATGAATAAATTACCCCATGTTATCTATTACCCTAGTAAAACCATGAACGATGTGCAACTCCATTATTCCACTACTAAAAATGAACTGTTGGCTATAGTTTTTGCTCTAGACAAGTTTCATGCTTACCTTGTAGGTTCAAAAATTGTTGTCTACTCTCACTATGCAGCACTTAAGTATCTTCTTTCTAAGAAAGATGCTAAGTCACGCTTGATCAGATGGATACTTCTGCTACAAGAATTTGATATCGAAATAAGTGACAAGAAATGTTCCGAAAATGTAGTAGTAGATCACTTGTCTAGACTGGTAACTGATTTCACTGATGACACTCCTTCTATGTTGAGTCCTTCCCTGACGAGCAGTTCATGTCAATTTTCCAAGTACCATCGTTCGCAGACATTGTGAATTATCTCATCACTAGTCAAATGCCTCTACATTGGACTAAGGAAGATAAGTCAAAATTTCTGACAAATGTCCGAAAATTCGTTTGGGATGACCCATATTTGTTCAAACACTATGCGGACCAAGTCATTCTTCGTTGTGTTCGAGAGAACAACAACATTGTGTAATAAGTTTTTGTCATTATCAGGCCTTTGGAGGGCACTTTAGTGCAATAAATACCACTACAAAGATTTTGCAGTGTGGATTTTATTGGCCCTCCATGTTTAGAGATACCCATACCTATTGTGTCAAGTGCGAAAGATGCCAAAAATTATGTAGTCTGTCTCGTAGAAATATGATGCCACTAAACCCAATCTTACTAGTTGAACCTTTTGACGTTTGGGGCATTGATTTCACAGAACCATTTCCTAATTCTTTTTGTCATCTTTATATTCTAGTTGGAGTCGACTACGTCAGCAAGTGGGTCGAAGTTATGGCATGCAAAACAAACAATCATAAGGTTGTCATCTGCTTTATAAAAAAACCAATTTTTCTAGATTTGGAATTCCACGTATCATCATAAGTTACGGGGGTAAACACTTTTGTAATCACCCATTCAATAAACTATTGAAATCATAAGAGGTGTTACATAAAGTTGCTACTCCTTATCACCCACAAACAAGCGGTCAAGTAGAAATCTCCAATCGTGAAATCAAACTTATTCTTGAGAAGACAGTCAATCCTAGCAGGAAAGATTGGTCTTCCAGACTCACTAACGCACTATAGGCATATCGCACTGTTTTTAAAGGGATGTCACCCTGTAGATTGGTTTATGGGAAGGCCTGTCATCTGCCAGTAAAGTTAGAGCACACAGCATTTTGGGCAATCAAACGTTGCAATCTTGCTCTAAACTCTGTTGTACAGCAAATGAAGCTCCAACTTGCTGAGCTGGAAGAATTGAGAAATGAGGTATATGACACTGCAAAGAGATACAAGGAGCGCATGAAGACCTTTCATGACAAGTACATCCTGAGAATATCATTCACTGTTGGTCTGGAGGTCCTATTGTATAACTCTAGGTCTCACATTTTTCCTAGAAAGCTGAGATCCTAATGGACATGCCCGTATATTGTTCATTTCATTTTCCCACATGGAGCAATCCAGATCAAAAATCCTAGGAATGGCAATATTTTCAAAGTCAATGGTCAAAGGTTAAAACCATTCTTAGATTTCCAAAAGCCTGGGGAGAAGTTGAAATTCTATTCGAAGATCTTCTTCATCATAATTGATTTAACAATCCATTTACCCTTTTACCCACCATTCACCCATCTACCTACTTTTGCCCATTCACCCAGACCCATTTACCCATATGTCTATGTATGATTTGGTCTGAGTCTTTAGTTTCAAGTTTAGGTTGTCATCGAGTCAGTCTAGCCTAGGAGTTAATCCATTTAGCATTTCATACACACTCGGAAGTATGTTTGAACCCCGATTGTTCATTTGAAGAAATTTCTTCTCATTTGCACCTGTCCAGTGCAGATTAGGGAACATTGAGAACAACATTCAATTTAAGTTTGGGGGTACGGAAGGAGTGTTAGAAAAAAATCAGTATTCATCATCTTTTTTGTCTTTGTGGCCAGCAGACGTTAAAGAACTGGATAAGAGTCATGCACGTAGGTGGTAGAGTCCTCGTTTATGCATTATGTCTGTCTAGAACACAAATTCCCCCAGATTTGTGTAAGGAACTCATTTCTTTAGCTATGAAGGTGGGGAAGGTGGAAATCCAAGAGGAGCAACCCAGACTACTTTTTGGTCCAAGCACTCTCGCTGCAAAACGGAAAGCTAAGAGGCTAAGAATTTTTCACAAATGTGGACGAAGAAACTGTAATGGAATAACATCAGAATATAGAGTCTGATGTGTGACAGCATCAAAATATAGACTTGAAAGTACGAATAGGCAGATTTATTTGGATTTAATCAAGGGTAGAGTAAGTCCCGAGAAACTGAGACACCTTGAGCTCCAAAGAACTGTTGATTTTCGTATAGGGGTAGATAAGCGTCTTGACAATCTGACGTTAAACAAGTCATAATCTTGCTTAGATAAAGATAGATAGAATCATTTTTAAAGAGAAAAGTAAGTGAGGACTGAGACTTCTTGTGCTAAAACACTATAAATTTTGGTCCAAAAGAGATTACCTGCGTCTTGACGATCTGAGGTAAAAAAAGTCACATTTTTAGCATTAAAACATAAATAAAATTCTTTATATCATACTTTTCTGGAAAGATTTTTACAGAATTTATACTTAGAAATTTCTTTACACAAATTATTACGTTTAGTCCGAAAAAGAAAAATATTCATGAGTCGAGTGATCACAGGAATAATACTAGTGGAGAGCAATACCAAGTGAGCTTTAGATCCATTCCATCTTTGTGAGGGTTATAAGTAAATTCTCATTTCTTTGTTTAGTGCACTAAGTCGTTGTTGATCTCATTATTCTTCGATTTTGGTCATATTACTGATAACGACATTAAAAATTAGTTACTGCACCTAAAATTTTTCTGAATTTATTTGATGCAACGAAATCACCTTATGAAACTTAGAATAGGATATAGACCCTTTTTGGAACATTTGAGCCTTCAAGCCTCCCTATTTATGGTCATTTATCTTGATAGTTCCCTAATTGAACCCTATACAGCCTATTTTGTTTGTTAGCCATGTCTACCATACCCAACTCCGGATATAGAGTTTGAGCCAAAATTGCATATATCCATGACCTATTTTCATATGAGAAAAGGTTAGAGATAATTGTTAGTGGGATGGTACTTTGAAAAATGTCACTTGAAAAGGAAAAAAAAATTGAATGATGCAGAAAGGAAAAAAATGAAATATTGCATGAAAGAAAAAAAAATAAGAAAAAGGGAACATTAAGACATCAAAAGAAGGATGTGAAAACAAAATATATAGAAAAAGAAGAAAGAAATACTTTGAAAAAATGCTGAAAAGACAAATAGAGAAAAAAATATCCCAGGTCACATTTGAAGACTTCTAACTTTTTCTGTTCAAAGTATTTTAGAACCTTATATCCTTCTTTGATTTGCCAGGTCCCAAGCCACGTTTCGTCCTATTAGAAAGTCATGTTGATCTTAAGTCGAAATATGATATTTCACGTAGAGAATAAAGGAAGGAAAATGATGGTGTTTGACTCAACGTTATCAGAAAAGTGGGATCCATTCGTGAGATCTATATTTTCTTTGCTTTGTGTCGTCTTTTCTAAATACATATGTGAGATATTTTGATTTGAATACATAAACTCCGCTCACATATACCTTGAGAGAAAATAAACCCAAATCTCTGAGCGTTAGTCTTTCTAAGAGATATGTCAGTGAGGTTTCAAGTCAAAGCACATTTTCTAATGGTGGTTGCAAAACTTGTGTATATTTGGAAAAAGAAGTCTATCTTAATCCTTGGTTATCACACACTACACTCCAGGTATAAGCATTGTAAAATGAACTTTACAGTTGTCTGATGTTTAGATATTTTGGCAATGTGTTCTTGCTAAGGATGTTGATGTTTGTGGGTATCATCACTGTAAGTCCTCACAAGACTATAACTCGTCCACTAGGGGTAATCTAGGGGTTTAAAGGCTTATTACATGCACTAAATGCGATCGAGAGAACCAGCGACAGTGGTATAGTTTTAGGAATTAGATTAGGTTTTCAAATTTTAAATTTTAGTTTTTAGGTAGTTTTGTTCGAGGACTAGCAAAATTTAAGTTTGGGGGTATTTGTTGAGACATGTAAAATGACATTTTTATCCTTGATTAGTCGACTAGTTAGCTCTCAATTTTTTATATATTAGGTGCATTTAATATTGTTTGTTAGTTTTGTAGAGAAAAATGGAAAATTCAAGAAATCATTCAGAAACCGTGAATAATTGCAAGATTTGTGCTTAAAATGGAAAACCAAGAATTTTAGTAATTAATTTCTGACCACTTTTTAGGGATTTTATTATAAATTGAAGAGTCTGGATTAATTCAATTATTTTACATTTTAAGTTATGAATTAATTATTTAATTTTGGAGGAAGAAGCTGAAAGTCAAGAGAAAGAGTCGGAAATTGAGTTCACTAAAAGCCCAATTGCTCTATACCCTTATCCAAGTTCATATCCATGATCCAATCCATTCTCCCATGTGCATGCATCATCCACCATTCATGTCATATCATTTCATATATCTAATATCCACCATTCATCACATTGAACAACACCTAAGAAACCCTAGAGCCTCCATTCGACCATATCCCTATCTTGTCCATGCGAATTTCGGAACCTCATCTCCACCTCAATCAAATCCCAATTTTATCTCCCACTTTATCTCACCCAATCTTAGATCCAAATTTCTCTCCAAGTCAACTTGTAGTCCAAGTAATCTGAAATTTCTCATGCAATTTTTACACCTCATCACCTACCCATCCATATCACACACGATTCTAGCAAATCCCATCTCCACTCCATTTGAATTTTGCTATCTTTCCATCCATCCATCCATTCATTCATATATGCATTAGAACATAAACCTTAAACCTTCACACATAGGATCGGCCACCATATCTTTCTCACATAATTTTTCTTCACTCATGCGCATACATTTGCATGGCACACATGACACGCTAATTTCAAGAACCCTAGCTGTCCATGCCTTTATCTCATCCACCTATCATTTTTTAATCCAAGACATCCATTTATCCAACTTGAACCCTAAATAATCTAAACCATCTATCATTTCCCAGAGCCTATAAATAGATGCATTACACTAAGGTTAAAATAGAATTTTATTGAGGAGAATTAAGCATAGGCGTGGACCAGAGGACGAGAAAGAGAAGAAAGCAATAAGACTTTGGAAAACTCAATTTTTCTGGTTTGAATTTATTTTTTAGTTTCCAGTATGTTCTTGTATTTTCTTTGAATTCAATTCCATGTATTGTAATTCGATTTCCATTGTTGAAGAATAAAATTCAAAGTGCAATTTCTTTTAGATTATGGTTTTCCAATTAATTCATGTCTGTATTATGATTATTTGAATTTATTTTTATTTTCATGATTAATTCTTTGGTTGGATTTATTATGTTGATTGCAAGAATAGATATCAAACCAAAAAAATTAGCTTGTTTGATCCCCGATTTAGTATCTAAGGCTCTTATCTGTAAGAGCGTCACTCTTTTTTTAGTGCTGAAAGAAGGACAACAATAATCATTCAAGTCTAAAGTCTATTTTTGTGAAAGGCATTTTAATGAATTCCATAGATTTAATTCTTGAACTAATTATGAATGAAAATATGAATGTAATCATGATTAGTTTACATGAGCTCTATTTCTAGGCTTTAATTTTATTTTAAAATTATGGAACATTGATGTCATGTTAATTTGAAGCCAATTGCACTGTATGATATGTAAAAAAATTTGATTCATTTATCTATTTATTTGTTCATTTACTTAAATTATTTGATTCAATTCTTTAATTCTTTGATTATTTTATTCTTTAATTCTTTCATTCTTTTAATTCTTTTATTCATTGTTCTCCAAAAATCAAAACATAAAAAATTTATGAAGGATTGAACTTGATACGTGCTTTCATTTCATTATGCTTTTTATTATTACACAATGTTTTGTCATCAACAGAAAAGGGGAGGTTGTTAGTCCTATGGTTTCAAACTATGGATTCATTGATTTTGATGATAACCAAAACCATTGTTGTACTTTGCTAACCATTCTATGAGCATATCTTATTAGTAAAGGTTAAAAGATAATCTCCAAAGCATCAAAGGAGACATGAATTGGACATCTTGCCCTTGAATGTCGAGATTGGGTGTTGATGATCAATCAGGCCAATGAAAGCCATTCATTGAAAATCAAAGGCTTGAAAAGATAGAAGATAAAGATGGAGCCTCAACACTTGAAGCCTTAAACACCATCATGAAGGCTTGAGAAGACTAACTCAAAAACTTGAAGCACTGTGCATCACTCCAAGAAGAGTTCATTGCTTAAAATCTTACATTATAGGTTTTTGTGTTTTGGGGTGTTGGGTCTTTTGATGTAAAGTTACTCAATTGCAATAACACTCTGACTCAAACCTATGATTGGACCTTTAAGACCCTTGAGACTCATTATGTAGGCTCCTAGTATATTAGCTAGAGTCCCAATGATTCATTTAATATCTTCTTGGACTTACAGAGACTCAGTTGGCACAACTGCACTTAAACTGGCCCATCAATCGTTACTGACGACGATGTATTCTTCGACTCACTTTTATCTGAGAGTAACATATTTCTCTGGATAAATGGTCGCTACAATCGTCTATGAAAGTTTCAACTGATTTGCCTAAACTGTCTTAGTCTTTATTATGTTGAGTGGCTACAGCCAATGATGTCATGGTCGACTCACCTCTCGGGCCAAAATTCAAAACACCAAGTCAGTCACCGTGTCAGCTGATGTATGTATCGACTAAGTTCGGCAACGGCTATATTTTCAAATGCATTAATTTCTTACAATGACCATTTGGTTGGGCATTTATTGCCACCAAAGGCTATAAGCTTAATGCCTACATATTGTGGCCTTAGAGAACAAATTCTCTCTCTTGAATCTCTTGAAATCCATAAATTATTTATCTCTGAAATCATTTGAGCTTCCAACGTCACTCATCTTTAGGGTTGCAAACAAGGCTTCCTGAGATGGAAAAAATTATCCTTAGATATATCGGTTGTCTAAGTTACATTTGTGAGTGCATCTCCCAAGCTTACTACATATACTTTGAGAGTTAGCCAAAAGAGATCAGATTTGGGGCTACCCAACCTTTGAGCTCAAATACCTTGAACTCCCATAATACATTGAGCTTTGGTGTTCTACAATTAAGTAACTCCAGAGAGACTGAGAATTACCTTGTGTTATCACTGCTACTGTTACTATTAATTGATTGATTCAAAAGGGTTAAGAACCCTGTTTGTCGAAGAAAGGGATTCTTCTGGGGTGAGTTGATTGTAAAGGGTTTAGAACCGTCTAAGTTGACGACAAGGAGTTTTTCGTAGAAGAGCTGGAAGAAAAAGAATCAGAAACTTGTGTACGTGGTTTGTTCTCTAACACTAGAAGGAGAAGTTATAGTGGATTTGAATCCTTGAGCAAGGAGCTTGAGGCGAGGACGTAGACTAGGAGTTGAACCTTGTTAAAATACTGCATTTGATTTCCTTACCCTTCTCATCTCCTCATTTACTTTCAGCATTAGATTCATTTGTTTCATTTTATTCTCTTACAATCTATGTAGATTGTTCACATTTTAAAAATGGTTCATTAAATTGGTAAAATGTTTTGTAAAGACCCAATTTACACCCCACCCCCACCCCCTCTCCCCCCCTCTTGAGTTAATATCTGAGCAACAAGGATTTCCGAGAAAATCATGCTCTAATAACCAACTGATGCAATGCGGGGGAGGATTGAAGGCCTTCCCATTGCACTGGTCAGGATTTCAGGTCTGAATACTCTTGTAGGTATCGAAAGCCATAACCGTTTGAATATCTATAAACAACTACTTTTCGAAGTACGGTTAATAACCCATCAGCAAGGCCAAGGTTCCTATGCATTCTATGTTTTTAGGAATGAGTTAATATTAAAGTGTCCTCTTAAGTAGATTTTGAAGGTTAAATCAAATTAAGAGAAACTAATTAAATTCATGTTGTAGTCAAAATTGAAACCAAAAAACTCTAAAGTTAAACAATAACTGTACTTACTTGTGTCGGATCCACTGATCTAAGGGGTGGCTGAAAACTAGGCCTGTAATCGGACTCTGCCCGGCCCGCGGACTGCCCAGCCCGAATTCTAGAGTCCATCAGCGAACCGGATTCTAGAGTCCGATAGGGACTCGCGGACGGGTCCGAAGAGTCCGATAAGGAATCGGGCGGGCCGGGACTGTCCGCGGACAGTCCGCGAGTCCGCGAGTCCGAGGGATTAGTTTTATTTTTTAGGGCTTCTTACCGTTGCTTCTCATTTGCCCTGGCCATTTCCTCTGCTTCTCTTCTGCTTCTCATTTACCCTGGCCATTTCTTATGCTTCTCATTTGCCCTGGCCATTTCTTCTTACTGGCAATTGCTTCTCGGGTTCACCTCTCTCTCATGCTCGCCGCTCTCATTTGAAAGATCTCCCTCTCACCGGATCTCTCTTTTCTCCCTCTTTCCGTTCTCCTCTCTCTCGCACCTCTCTAGAAATTCGATCGAGACTTCCATCGCTTGTAGCCACTGCACTCAGATCGAGACATCAATTTTTTTTGGTCAATCTGCAAATCTGTAAGTGATTAGAGAAAATAACCCAAGGTTTTTTTTTTTATTTGTTGAAAAAGGATCCGTTTTGGATGAGTGAAACTGGAAATCGTGGGTTTATCCATGGGTTTTTCAGATGATAAACTCAATCCAAACATATGAGGAATTGGAGTTTGGGAGTTTTGGGACTGATTTTCTTGTCATTTTACATCTGGGTTTTTTATTTTAAAGAGAGGCATTGGGTTTTTAGAGTTTTGCGAAGAAAGATAGAAGATGAGTTGTTGAAACTTACGGGAAGAAAAAGGTCCTGTGTTTTGTGATTTTACATGGAAGTTTTTTATTTTGAGGTAAGCGAAGTTGGGATTTTGGAGATTTGGGAAGTTTTTTATGCATTGTGATGCATTGAAACTTTTGCCTTTAACAGCATGTGGAGCTTCCAGTTCCTACTCCAAGAAAGATGAGGTTCTTGTAAAATTGGAAGCAACAAGCATAAATCCAGTTGATTGGAAAATTCAGAAAGGTGTAATACGACCATTTTTGCCCCGCAAGTTTCCATTTGTGCCAAGTATGGGAAGGTTGTGATGCTCGTTAAATTATGTTTGTCGGTATCTTTAGATTGTTATTTCTTATCCATATAATATCTGTGAAGCTCTGTAATGGATTCTACTTCAGTTGTTGTGTAATAGCATTGAGCTAAGCTTTTCATTTCATACCAGTCAGTTTTTACTCCCATATATCTGAGGGTTACAAGTGGATGTTGTTACAACTGATCTTGAGGAGTTGGGATTGTGTTTTGGATTCCATTTGTTTGATTATTTTAATAGAACATGATGTAATATGTGAGGTGCAGTAATTAGAAACTATAGATGCTGACAATCTAATATTATGTACAAAATAGTTTGCATATACTGTCAATTCTCATTCTGATTTCAATGGAGCCATAGATGTACAATTAACAGTCTGTTTGGTTAAGTATTAAACTGTTGTAATTTGGTTGCATTGGTGTCTTTGAACAGTGGCCTATAATATTGTGGTTAAGTATTAAACTGTTGTAATTTGGTTGCATTGGTGTCTTTGAACAGTGGCCTATAATATTGTCCTAACTCCTAATTTATGAATGAATGCCCTATAAAATGTGTCCTTAGACACCAACAGGCCACAGCTATGTAGATTCTGTATGTAATGAAAATTACAAAGATGCCTGACACGGGAAGTATAGAAAGGAACAAAGTACAAGGCTAAATATTGTATAGCTATAGAGAAAGAAAGATGGTACAGGGGTTTACCAAAATGTAATGCGTATATATAGTATAAATAACTTTGCATGTATGTTTCTAAGGGATGTAGCTTCCTTAGCCTCTCTATATTTTTTTTGAGACCATCCACTTGTCTTGATGACCACTATCATATGAAAATGAAGAAGATCCGGCACAAACTTAGTTCACACATGATATGTGTGTCTTAAGATGCAAATAACCTGACATTTGCTACATTCAGCGTATGAAACTGCACTCAGGTCAACCTTGAATTGTTAGTTCATCTGTTGATTTGGGTTGGGGTGGTCCATAATCACTTGATTGGATGGCTTCATAGGAAGCTGTTGATTTCGTAATTTGGGTAAAGTTTCATAGGAAGCTGTTGTTTCATAAGCTATTTTGCCTAGTTTGCAAATAGTTGACATCATGGTCACCAAAGTTTGATTCCATTTATCCGGGCTTGAACCTTTTTTGTTCAACTCTCTCTTGAGCCATGTTCTATTTCCCCCTTGAACCAGCATGTCATGTCTCACTACCATATTTCAAATCCTTACTGATTGCCTCTTACCACTGATATGTGGACATCAATACAAACTCTAGGCTACAGTTGTTTAACTGCACACTACAAAGATGCCGAATGGAATTTGCAAAAGAGATTACTCCGTTTTAAAGTAGAACCTATTCCTCATGATGGAGAAGACTTATTCAATTCCGTTTTCAAGAGAATGATAGATTGGAATATTGATCGGAAGGTTTTTGCAATAATAGTCGATAACCATAGAGTAAATGATTCTTTGGTTTCAAAGCTTGTTGGGAAGTTGGGGGGGAGCTTAGCACTTGGTGGTAGACTATTTCATGTGCGTTGTTGTGCACATGTTTTAAATTTAATAGTCCAAGAAGGCATGAAGGTAATAAATAAGGATGTTGACAAGATTCGTGAAAGTGTCAAATATGTCAACGGGTCACAATCAAGGTTGAAAACCTTCAATGACATGTGTAGTCAAGCTAGAATAAATTCCAACAAGAAGTTGATCATAGATGTCCCTACAAGGTGGAATTCCACATATAAAATGTTAGATGTGGCTTTGAAGTATAAAGATGCATTCCAACGTTTGGAACATTTTGATGCCAACTATAAAGAGAAAGCGGGAGCGCCATCTTGGAGTGAGTGGGAGAATGCTGAAAAGATTTTTTAGCTTTTAGAACCGTTTTATAGTGCTACAAATGTTTTTTCTGGTTCTAAATATCCCACTTCAAATTTATTTTTTTCTGAAGTTTGTGATATTCGGTTACATTTATATGAACAATCAATCATTGCAGACGATACACTTGCCCCTATAGTGGATAAGATGTTCGGCAAGTTTGAGAAGTATTGGGACATTTGTAGCTTACCTTTGGCGATTGCACAATTCTTGGATCCTCAATATAAGATGAAGTTGATGGAGTTCTATTATCCAAAATTTTTTGGGCTTGATGCTGCTGAGGATCAAATGGCTAAGATTTTATGTGATATTAAAGCTCTTCATAAAGAGTATGAGGCTAAATTGCCAATGCATAGTGCAAAAAGTCAATCGCCCATTTGTGGAATTGCTTCATCGACATCACATGGAATAAAACGGGTGAAAAGATTTTCGAAGTTTCTTGCTGAAAGCTCAAGTTATGTTCGCAAATCAGATCTTGATTTATATTTGGAGGAACCCATCTTTCCGGAGTCCGAGGAATTTGATGTGCTCCAGTGGTGGAAAAGCAATGCTCCCAAGTACCCTATTCTTGCAATGATGGCCCGTGATATTCTAGCCATTCCGGTGTCGACTGTTGCATCAGAATCTGCTTTTAGTGTTGGAGGTAGATTTCTTGACCAGTATAGCAGCTCTATGTATCCAGAAACTGTTGAAGGGTTGGTGTGTGGCCAAGATTGGTTGCGGAATCAAATGCAAGGTATTTTTAATGTTTATTTAAATTTGTTGCCTTGCTTTCCATTTATTTGATTGAAGTGTGTAAGTATTTATATTTCTTATTTTATGTTAGGTGGAAAGAGTTTGGGCTCGCTTGAAGCTGGGCTTAGTAATATGAGTTTGGGTTCTATGTGGATTGATGAGTGGTAATCTTTTATGTCTTAAATAAATTTTACCGATCAATCTCTTTTGATTTTATGGTTTTTTTTTTTTTAATTTTGACTTACACGATTGTGATGTTTGATTCTGATTTTGTTCAACTCTATTCTATTAACATGATTATTCAATGTTTGAACTCCTCCCTGACATGATTGTTTGCTTGTTTTATGGGATGCAGGATTTTGACATGGATCTTGGATGAGTTGGTTGAAAAGGTCAAATTATAGATAGATGAGGGGCCTTGAATTTAAATGGAATCAACCCACATAAATCTTATGCACTTGTATGTTTTCTATTTATTTTCCTTTGTTTTTGAACATCAAGCAATCTTGTACAAAGCCCTACACTTTTCACGATATGATTCTCATGTGAAGAAAGTGATACGATTGTTGATTTTAGGCTTTTGGTGTTTGGTCTGTTTGTTAATTTTCAGTGTAAATTGATGTGGGCTTTTTTGTCTGTTGTTTTGCATGTGAATTGTAGGTGAAGAGGAGGGTAAATTTGATTTATGAGGGAGGGAGTGAGATGTTTGAAACTTGTAATTTTGGCAAAGGATATCAAAAAATCTACAAAGATGAAAGAGGATATAGTAGAGAGCTCCAATTCAAAAATCATTTTAGTTGAGTTTAATTTTAGTGGATTGTAACATTATTATTATCATCATCATGTAGATCTCTCTCTCACAAAGACCTCATTTGAAGGAAATGATGCATATTAAATTTTTCTTTTTTGAATTTTAATACTCAAAGACTAGATTGGAATTTAAAAAAAAAACCATCAATTGAAAAGTTTAAATATATCTTATTTTTCCTTTAAAATTATTTTAAGGAGGTATTTAATGTGCTTTAAATCCATATTTTGTTTAAAAACTTTGAAAACCAGAAAAAGAGGCAAACGGGCCTTTATCGGGCCGCGGACTGTCCGTTAGTCTTATCGGGCCGGGCCGGGCTTAAGGCTAATCGGACTGGTGTTATCGGGCCGGGCCGCGGACTGTTTGATTGTTCAATCGGGCCGGGCCGGACCTGGGTCCGTTTACAGGCCTACTGAAAACCATGGGCACAAGGCTCGGGTGTGCTGAACACGACCAACTCCAATGAGATTTTGCTTTCCCAAAAATTTGTATCATTCAAGTGGCTAGGATTAAAAGGAAAAAGAAGAAAATATAATAATAGCATAAAAATACATTATCCATGCTTGCTTGTCCATGGGTGTTCTTCCAAAATTATCACACATTTTTGGTTGGAGAAGAATTAGCCAATGGACAGTCTAGGAAGAGGTTGGTTTAGTGCTCGGAGGAGTTCTGCACCTTTGGATGAAAACTGTCATAAATTGAGCTACAGATAAAGGATTGGAGCGTTCTTGGACTTGTTGGAATGATCTTTGACTAAGCTATCTAGACCAAAAAAATTATCTAGTTCTGAATTCATTTGATATTTGAAAAGAGCTTCATAAGTTAGTATTGTTTCCAACCATTCGATTTAAATATAGCCTTGCAAGATTTGTGCTATTTGTCAACTCCAAATCGCTTCCATGAACTCTTCTCATTATCTAGTCCTTGCGAGCGAGTGGAAAGCATCCAATTAGGAACCACATGATAAGAAGTGGGTCTTGGGCTATTTGTGGGTTCGCATGTGCCATGTCATCCAATTTGGGACCCAAACAAGTCGATTTGGGCTCTCAAATGTTGCCCTCAAACATGAACGATTGCTTCACCCCATTACTAGGCGTGATGTCTACATCAACGTGTTTTGACACGGTATTTATGTACATATGCTTCTGTTGCTTCCAAATCCATAACTAAGTTGGATCTTTTATCCTGAATCATTTTTTTCTCCTTACTGGGTACGTGAAGCTCGCCTTTTCACCACCCGGGGAAGGAATTTACGAATTCCTCAAGATGTCTTGAACAGTGTGCCATGAAGAGTCTTTTCTTTTTCCATTACAATGCTTAGCATAGAGTGAACAATTGGACTCATATCTTTATTTAATTTATGATAGGATTTATGGTACGTCTCCATGTAATGGTTGTGTTATGATTTATAAGATTGGGAGCCTGAGGCCTCAATTAGATTAGTGGATGGATTAGTAGTATGGGAGTGTTATTGTGTATGAATGAGTAGTTTGGGAAATAATTGATGTGTATGATTTGGGCGTATGGAGAATAACGATGATTTATTTGTGGTGATTGGTATTGAAGGGGATAGGTCATGAATGTGTATGATTGATGGACTATTATAGTGTTTCTTAGAGGTTTTTAAACAAGTTGTAAATTTTTGAAATGTCTAAAATACAGAAGGACCTCTGCTAAAATTTTCGGTAGAAATTTTCCTATCTTTAAAAAGATGATTAATTTGAAGAATTTTCTTTTTTTTAAAATAGCCAATTTCTACTTAACTTAAGTCATATCTCGGACGGGGTTCGGGGCGTGACATAAACGCCCCATTAAAACTATCTCACAAGTGTTGGACTTCGGTGGGGCTCATTACTATTTAAGAGAGTGGTTTTACTGAAACATTATTTTAATTGAGTGAAAATATCTTATAAGTGTTACACGTTAGACTAGTGTGGTCGCCACTATTAAATCTACTATTAAACTTTATTTAAAATCATACTAATTTATTTAATTTTACCATATTGAAGTTTTTGAAATTTGATAATTTGATATCTTTTAATTTATATTTTAGTGATATTAAAAATTAATTTAATTGATGTCTTTTAATTTAAAAATAGATTTTTCCATTTAGACTCGTGCCTCTCCCTACTTGTGGAATCAACGAGAGGGTACACATCATTTTATCCAGTGTCCAATTTGAAACTATAACTGTAACGACCGTCCTTCTCACCACCATTATCAGAGTAGAATTATATGAATATTTGAGTGGAGAGGGAGGCCAGTGTCACGACCCGAGGTAAGTCCGAAAACCCGACCCTTGACTGGCTCAACTAGTGTGTGCATGATATTTTGCAACCGTTCTCATAATCCTGCGGAAATTTAAAGCACTTTATTTGCATGAATAGTCAACACATCCCATAGCAAGATAAGGAATTCCCACGGACTAAAGTCAAATGCAAAACAACTGATATACATAAATTCCACAACTATAAATATTACATTCCCCAAAAGATAACATTCTTCAAATTACATTTGTTCTCAAAATCTCAAAAAGAAAAATGATATCACTAACCTATCTAATGCTTCCTCATTGCATCCATCTCGCTCGCATTCAGCCTTCGCATGATCCAATTTCATCTACGTACTTCAAACCTTCAACCACAATCTAGGGGGGAATTTATGAATTTAGTCAACACGCCTACTAAGAATTTCGATCAAATAATATGCCCTACAGTGTGTCATACTAAGACAAAAATATACATACTTGTACTTTTATCAATATCTCGATCATATCATATTTCAAATTACATAAAGCCATACTTTAAAACATAACATGACGTTATAAGTGTTTCGACGCTTTATTCAAACCACTTTTAGGTCGTAAAACCCATATCTATATTACAACTATCATATTTCAAGATAGACATAATACTTTCTTTAAATTACTTATCTTACTATGAGTCTCATATTTCACTCACCCTAGAAAGCTCATACTTGAATACATCATATATACTTCATTATAAGGTATTGTACTCATACCTACTCATCTCAAAATTTTTTTTCTCAAAACAATGTCAAAATAGTACTTATAATGAAATCATATTCACTTGTCCTTTCAAATACCACGTCAACCATGTATCATAATGCATTTCACTATGTAGATACCGTATTGAAAATTCATTCTTAAAACCTTTCACGAAAACCATATTCGTTTCATCATTTCAAATGCCATGCTCAATTCATGTAAATGTTCATCAATATGTAACATGTTATGCCATGGGTGTCATGATTCATTCATACCCTTATCAAGCCCCATGCGTAGGTGTTTCAACAGTTTCTTTAGAACAACGGGGCATTTCATCCTCCCGTATACTCATTTCATATTCAGCTTTTTGGGGAGTCCTGTTACGTATCATCATAAAACTCAACCGGTTCCACCGGTGAAACATTCTTTCTTGGCCATACATACACGACATCAAAGCCTGCCTGGGATAATTTAGCACTTTGATTCGTCAATCATAACACAACACCAAAGCCCGTTCGGACATTCGACATTTTGGTTCGTTGACGGTAACCCCATAATAATAATCAAGACTCTAAGGTCCATTTGAACAAACTGGTCATTGGTTATCATTTCATGTATTTCCCATCCCATGCTTCATGCATGAGGAATATGAATGCTAATATCCATAATATGACATATGTCCAATCATTATCAAGGGCATAAAAATCTCTTTTAACCATAAATGATTTATACTTTCAAAACATTTTAACTGTATTCAACATAGTCATATAGATTTTATATGTATGATTTACAAATCCCAAAGTAGTTCAAAACTCTATGTAGTTGGAATCTATCATATTCTCATAATATCACATATTCAAGATATCTCAAAAGCTTGTTACTTTCATGTGATACAAAATCATTCGAGGTATTACTTTCATAAAACAAAACCATTCAAAGGTATTATTTTTATAATCATACCATTTGATTTTTATAGTGCTATAAATCATAAATCGAGAATACATGATTTTCAAAGGAACTCAATTCATCATTTTCCTATTCATTAACAAAATATTAAGTCCACACGCATAGCATTTCAACGAAGTAAGAAAACCTACCTAATCTTAGCCGATCAGTGAATGAAGGTAATCCACGAACTAGCTTGCTCGATCCCGGGTTCACTCTTTGGCCCTTCGTTCATTGTTCATGCATCAAAATATCACATACATAGCATTAGATTTCTTCTCATTAATTGTTCTTAATTTCTAATCTTTGCATGATTTTTCTCATCACCTAAGACTTCATTAAGTCTCATAGGTCAATCAGGTGAAGACTGGTACCAACAAGTGGTCCCACAAAAAGATTTAGGTCCATTTAAACAAACTTCACAAAACTGGCCATTTCTCTGGCAGACACATCAACCAAAGTCGATGTGTCCGAAATTACAGAACAAACACATCGACTGCAGTTTATGTGTCCAATTCCTAGACCTCTGTTCATGTATGTCTTTTCTTCCCACTTTTTTCTCAGGTTGTGATATGAGTACTGGTCTATATCTTCTACTGGGTTTTACAATAAAATGTCCTCTTTTATTTCTCAGATTTGTTCATCAGAGAGGCACATTGACACAGTCAATGTGTCTCCTAGAATTGATCTACCCGTCAAACATTCCATTTTTTCTTTTCTTTTCTCTTTGTTGTCTCTCCCAGGTGTACACATCGACTCCAGTCGATGCATACTCTTGGGTAAGGTTCGAAAATCATATGTTTCCATCCTTTTCTTCACTTTCATTTTGGGACATACACATCTACCAAAGTCGATGTGTACTACTGGTATTTTCTGCAACTCCCTTGTCTCGGGTTGCATGTTTCCCCACTTCAGTTCATTTTATTTCAATCTCATTTCTACGTTCTATTACACATTCTAGTGTGATTATCTTACTCTAAATTATTGCAAATATCATAAGCATCATGTACCTTGGGGATTTCGGTGACAAATGTGTTTTGAGCTCTAGCTCGAAGCTCTTTCCTCTTTCCCTGCTTTTCCTTCCTCTTCTTCATTCGGCTTCCTTGTTTTCCCTCTCCTTGTTTTCTTTCATTTCTCGAGCTTCCTTGGAGCTCACTGATTTTAAGTGTGAGGGGATGGAGGAGAGATGGATGAGGAAGAATGTACTACGTTCGAATGGGAGGAAGAGGATGGAAGGGGCTCAAGCAGCCCTCCTCCTCTCCTCTACTCTTCTTATTCTCTTTCTCTTTCATATTGCCCTAGCCACCGAATGGAAATGGGGAGAGAGGAATGGCTGATAATTGTCTCTTTCCTCTCCTTTAGTCAACAGGTAATCCATGTGGAGAGTATGATGGGACAAGAGAAGACAGCTATGTGTCTCAACTAAACACATTGAACACGCACGATACATGTTTCTGGTCGATACATGTTTCTGGTCGATACATAAACATCAACTTCCATCGATGTATACATCAGGGATCTTCTTCTTCCTCTTCAGTCAATACACAATCGTCGTGGAGACCATGCATTGGTCCTACAAGATGGTGGTAGGTGTGGTTGGTGGGTGATGGGATAGCTACAACTATTAGATCTCGGGCTTAAGCCGCTCAGGTTTTTCTTTATTTCTTCTTATTTTCATTTACTTTCTCACTTGATTTAATACCCAATCCTATTTCCAATCAATTCTCTTAAGAGGGTATTACATTAATCCACAGGTTTAGAATTTTGGGGTGTTACAATAACAAGTTACATGCACCTTCCAATTAAATTTGATCCATAGAAATTGATTAATCTTTATGATATTTTATATTACAAAAGTGAATCATTCAAATGAATTTTTGATAAACCCATTATTTAAGTATAACATTTCTATTAAATTAATTCTAATTTTCTAAGATGCTCTTCCATTGTAGGAACATGTATTTGGTGCCCAATCTTATGGAGTTTGTTTTATGTAAACTATATGTGGTATTATAATTACGTATAATCTCTCATCAAATTTTCATAAGAAAAATAGCTACAAAGAACCATTTCTATTATAGAAAATTTAAATCTATGCAATTTCCATTATTTACTTGTCAATATTAAAATGATAAGAAAAAGAAATGGTAAAGAATATGAAATCCAAATGATTACATAATTGAGAAAGAACATTAACATAAATTAGGAGAAATAGCCATCGAAAGGCAAATAAATTATACAATAACATTAAATTTGTCAAAATTTATTTTTTAAAAGAGTAAACTATATTAATTTAAATGTTAATGAAACACTCTAAATCAATCTGAATTTAAATTTAGAGTCGAGTTGAGTTAGATTCTCACCTAAATTAAGCTCGGACTTGATCATAAAACTCATGTTTTTAAGTCAGGTTGAATTCAACTCTATCTGATTGGATTGGGTTGAATTTAGGAAAACACCAAGCCTACCAACTTGAGTTTTACCTCTATAACCAATCTATGGATGATCACTAAACATGATATACAGAGAATTTGATGAGACTGAATTCATAAACACTGCTTCCTGCGCCACCAAAATGAAAGAAATAAAGAGAATTTTACTCAAAATAAAAATGAAAAATCGAAAAAAATTACCATCGAGAAAAGGTAATTTTATATGTTCAAAGGCATGAAAATGCTCGGGCTGGTATAAGATCTCTTCAGGGCTGAATAATGTATATGATGGAAATTTTTGATGTCTTGAAAAAATTGAAACAAGCAAGAAGAAAAAATAGCAAAATAATAGCAAAGCTCAATAAGTAAAAAGATTATTTGACCTAATTTTAATGCTAAGTATCTGATAATAGCTATAAGTTAAGGATCAACAACATAAAGTGAATGTTGAAAAGAGGCGCCCACCAAAATGAGTTATGGTTTAGAAATGACCATGCTCCTTCCTTACAAGTGGTCATCTTAATTATATAAAACCGATACCATCAATATAAAATCCAAACCTCAGGCCCCATAGTAGTAAAGTAAAGAGTTTGTACACAAGGTAAGATCAACACATGAAGGAGAAATAACGAGAATCCTATTAGTCTCAAGAGGGTGCCCTGATAGTCTAGATGTCCGTCTTGAGAAGTGTGGTCTTAGTTTAATTCATGTTTAATTTCAACGGTCCACTCTCTGTAGTTGTTTACTCAATGGGAGGCTTGCACGTGCTCCAAAGACAAGTTAGATTAAAATTGTCTTCTGTCTCAACACAAGTAAAACAAACTCATGGAAAAAAAAATGAGAATCCTATTTGATGTGAAAAAATAAAAATAAAAACTGATGAAATAACTATAAAGTAAAATGAAGAAAAAAATTTAGGTAGAAGATTTGAAGCAGAGCTACAAAGTTTACTAATTTTCTAGTTCCTACAGCAATTATCATCAATGGGGAAATGTTAAAACAGTAATTATCATTGGTGTACACAGGTCCAATGACCAACTGATAGGCCATAACTGAACATCTTCCAGTCATGATCCCCTCTTTTTCACCATTCAAGAGTCTTATTGCCTCTTTTTCTGTTTTCTCCATTTACTTCTGAATCCTATGACCTGATAAAGAACCTTTCCCACTCATGCTCTTCAACACTCCCCTTCACAGCAAGTTTCCAACTGTTTTCTTCGTCGAAGTCGACTTCATTTTTTCCCTCTTCAACCTCCTTCAATCTATTTACCCTATCAATTACTGCTTGTACTGTTATGTCGAATGCATCTTCAAGCGTCTCAAGTCTTGATCTTGGGTCTGCATATATTATCCTTTGAATCAGCCCTATAACTTTCTCCCTCATGGCCCTCACTTTCTCTTTGGGTATCTTGAGCAATCTCCTCTCTATACTCACCTTCCCTTGCATCACGTCGTTCTCTGGGATAAAGACAGAGTAACTCGTGTAATTCATTGGGAGATGCCATGCGTATTGTACATAAGCAGCTCCTGGATGGAAGAAGACGGGTATGCATCCGGCCAGTATTGAATCGAAAGTTGATCGCCGAGTGTAGGAGTCGCCCTGAGGCTGCAAACAGAACACCGATCTCTGGAAGATCTTGATGATACTGCTTGGGGAGTTACATTTGGTCTCTCCAGTAGTGCACTCCATGAGCTGGCACCTTTTAAATGCTTGGCACTGATCGATGATTTTATTGCGAATGGAGCCCTCCAAGATCGGGCGCTGCCCCCCAACAAAGGAAAATAACCAGCGCCTTCTCTGTACCCTCATCCTTCTCTGCCAATTGAAAACCTCTCTGTCCCTCGAAGGATGGAAATATGTAGGATAGGGTATCCCAAAGTCATTGCTGTTCCAGGGACTGGATTCTATAACCAACATGGTCATGTTCTTCACTTCAGATAAGGTGAAGAGCTTGCCGCCCCAGTCGGATTCATTTTCCGTTTCCCTTCTAAAGTCCCATGTGATCCTCCCTCCGACTACAAAATGATCTCTTCCTCCCAGAACCCGCCATTCGGGTTTGTTTGTCAGCCATTTGACAAGATCGACAGAAGCAGAGTCTCTCGTCGATATGTCGGATCCCCATAGGTAGCGGGAGATGTCTAGCCCAGCAAAAAAAGGTACATAAATTGCGGACGCCAGAGATGAATCGTTTGTCAAACACTTGTACTGCTTCATCCTGTTGTAGAAGATGACATCAAGGGAGAATTGGTCGGTGGCAAACCAACCTGTTTTGGAGAAGGTTCCATCATTTTTTATCTGCGGCCCCAGGCCCATGTTCGCGATGTACTTGCACATATCTATCCACCGGCTCAGAGACCTACAGTTCTTGAGCATATCATTGTTGAATCGACTTGGAAGATTATGAGCATAGATGTATCTACCAAAGCAAGGATCAGACTTGGATTTTTCTGTTTCCTCCACAATTGGCACTACGTTTATGGGTCTTCTTTCGAAGTCGGATTTGGCTGCCTTCTTCTCTTCAGCTGGCAGGTTCTCGGGCGATTGTTGCAGACCTAAATCGAATTCGCTTTTGTTCTCTCCATTGATTGGCTGCAGATCTGAATTTGGTGAATCCACCATCACATTCACGCACTCATTCGGCAGAGATTGGATGTCATTGTTCCTTACCGTCAACGTATACGAATGAAAATCAAACAAGAAAAGCCAAAAGATAAATGAGGTGAAGATGACGAACAGGAACAAATTACGACACTTGATGTTGAATTTCTGCATATGTACATCATGAATTCTCTTAGGAACCATACGACGACTCATCTGAATGGAAAATCTTGAAATTCATTCCATGTTTTGTGGCATCTAACCAATGGATTCTTTTACAGAACAGGCCTGAAATCAAATCTCGCAAAGACAGAATTCGGACGAAGAAACAAGAAGAGAAAAGAACATGGAAAATCCAAACCCATTGCGGATTAGCAAATCTGAAATCATTCTGTTGCGAGAAATATGGCAAAATTTACAGAGAAATATGTCTGTCACACTGTCGTAAATTCAATGGAGTTGAACAATTCAAAATTCCTGTGTCTAAATAAGTAAAGTTCTATTTAATAAAAACAAAAATAAAGAAACTTCTATTTAATAAAAAGGATTTTCACGGAAGTTAGTTATTGGAATATCAAAAACGTGGGCAACACGGAAAGATCGAACAAAGAATCTTTTTGGTTGTAGCGTGCCATTTTCGAACAGCGGCTAGAGAGAATCATAAATCCACAATATTCCTACCTCTTTTTTTTTTTTAAGTCAAGAAAGCAAAAATATCATATTTAAATTATTTTATGCTCAATTTTATTCTCGAAAACTCTAAAGTGACTGCTGACTTTGTTTGATTATAATAAGATTCATTATTTTGTATCTATTAATTTTACCAAATTTAAATATAGATTACAAGTACATTGATATTAAAGAAAGGGTTCTATTTAATTTCTTTATTCATTTCGTTTAAGAAAATATATAAATATTTGATAAAAACTTCAATTCTACTATATATTATATTTAATTTAAATGATACAGACTAATATTTAGTAAAATAATTTTTAAAAGGTAATAATAGAATCACTCTCTCCTTTTTTATCACTATAGAAATCTTATCAAAATACCATAAATCAATACCAACAACCTTTTCATTTTGTCATTTCTCAAAACGTCTGCCGTTCTAACGTCTTTCCTTCTACATCTTTCTTTGGCTTTTCTAGATTAAGATTCGCTAACTATAAGAAATAAAGGTAACTCATTCACTTCAAAATCTTCAATCCTTATAATTAACTGTATTTTTTATAATAATAATAATAATAATATATGTACCTAAGAGTCTTTTACTCTCCTTGGGGAGTTTCCAATGTTGCTGTCAGAAAAGGATGAAATGATTTGGTCCTGAAACTTCGGGTAATTTTTCCGTTAAAGAAGTGATACATCTCACTCAAGGCCAGCTTTCTAACGTTGGACAAATCACTAATTCAACTTGGGCGGGGGCAGCTCCTCCTCAGGTTCAAGTCTTTGTTTGGCGTGTCCTAAAAGAAATGATTCTTGCGAGAGTTGAACTGTGGAGGAAGACTTGCTTAGACATGAGGATGACCTCAAATGTCTTCTTTGTGATTCTTCACTCGAAGATACTAATCATCTTTTTTTGTGAATTGCAAAGTTGCATTCGTCCTTTGGACACTATTCATCAATTTCTTGTAGGTTCCTTTGGTCTTTCCCAATTCTAGTTCTCAATCTCTCGTATCTTGGTGCCTCCCTTGCTTGAAACCCAGGATGAAATGTGCTTGGAATATGCATCCGGTGGCATATTTTGGACCTTATGGAAGGAAAAGAATGCAAGACACTTAGAAGGATTATCCTTTTTGAGAACAATCTTTTCTAGAAAGCCAAGTGGAGTTGGTTCGTTTGGATGTTGGCGGATCCCATTTACAAAGGCAACACACTTAGCGATCTAATTCTCTCTTGGGATGAGAGCATGATTATGCAAATGAAAAAAACTAAGACGAAAGAGAATTGGGTTCCTCCACCACTGGGCATTTCGAAATTCAATATTGACGAAGCTTCAAAGGGAAAACTGGGTCCTTCGGGGATTGGTGGTGTGCTTCGAAATCATATGGGAGTATCTTCCATTATGCTCAACGAATCAGTTGGCATCAACGAATCGAATGAGGTAGAAATCTTTAGTATTTGGAGAGCTCTAACCATTTGGAAGAATTTCGGAAAAGGAAATTTGGTCATTGAAGGGGATTCAGCTAATGCACTCAAATGGGCAGCGGGATTAAGGCGTCCACCACGAAGATTGGTCGGTGTGGTCAGAGAGGTTAAAGAATTGGCAAAAGAGTTGGGAGTTTCTTTTAATAAGATTGGTGAGGCGGTTAATGGAGTGGAGGACTATTTCGCCAAATTGGGAGTTGACAATCATTGGCATCTTCTTCCTTTGCTTCTCTCTTGTTTCTTTTCCTGTTTTTTTTTTTTTTTTGTGTTTTATGGTCTCCTTTTTTTACTTTCGTCTTTTAGTCCAATTCTTTTAGACCTTTGTTGTTTTTTCTTTGCTTCTCCTCTTTCTTTCTCTTAATGAATTTTTTCTGTTATCACTCAAAAATAATAAAAAAACAAGTCCCTATGTGAGTATTCAATTTATTTTAGTAATCTAACGTCATTTAAGAAAGGGAAAGAAAGATACATGAGAAAAGATAGTGAAACAGAACACACTTTAAAAATGGGAAACCGAAAACGTTGTTTCTAGAGGTGATTTTCTATCATTCTATAATAATACGAAAAAGGAAGTGGCTCTATATTGCCTTTAAAAAATTTATTTTACTAAACATGTATATAAATTAAATAAAATGGATAGTAGAAGTTAAGTTTTCTATCAAATATATATATATATATATATAAAATGAATACTTTTTTTAAATAAAACCCTTGTTATATGAATTTTTATCTTTTTAAGAATTTAAAAATCAACAAAGATAAAAGCTCCTTCTCTTTTTGTAATATTAGAATAACCTTTTAACAAATTAGCAAAAGCACACTCCACTCATAATAAGTTTGTAATTTCCCATTTCTCAAAGTGATGTTCAACCAGCAATCTTTCCTTTAGTCTATTCATTTAAGAATTTACTTATAACCTCAGAAAAATCGAATGGCTTAAAAGCTTACTGGATATAAGTCTCTACTGGTATTCCTCTAGTGATCATTTAACTTATTAATACTTTTCTTTTTCAAGCTAAATTAATACGGCTGTGTAAAAACTTTTCAAGCATAAATTTCATAAAATTCAATTGGAAAAGCATGATATAAAAATTTTTATCCACATATTAATACTGAAATCATTTTTTTTTTTTTTTTTGCAATTTTTCAAAAAAGAATTTGACTCAAAAACAAAACACACGAAAGTGTTGCCCCCTAATACCCCAAACTTAAATTGAACAATATCCTCAATGTTCCCTAATCTACCTGCGCATCAGTAAATTAGAAGAAAATATCATAATAGAACAACTGGAGTTGAGAAATATCTGAGATGGCTCTCTTTATTCAAAACCTACAAAAACAAACAGACAACAAAAACACAAACACACAACAAAGACTCTAAACTGACACAAAAACACAAAAAATGACTCAACAAAAAACGAAAACCTAAACTAGACACTGACAAATATCGACTGATACAAGACTCTAGGCAGACTCACAGCCAGAACAACTATCATCCTCTTTTTTTTTCTTATGCAACTTAATCTAACAATGCAATACTCAAAGCAAATATACAAACAATAATCAAACAACTAGACTAATGTATGAAACTAACACCCTCATATGCATGATAAAATTAAATATGCAATTTTTTTTTGTTGTTTTTTTTATGCAAAATAAAATGTAAACACCGTAAGAAAATCCATATGAATGCATGAAAAATTAAAAATTCAAAGAACATGAGTTTAGGCACTTACCTTGGCCAGCAATGCCTACTTCCAGAAATTTTAGAGCAAGCGATTAAAATCCCTATAAAATAAAACACCATAAACTTTGGTGAAGATTCTAAATCTCATAAAAAAAATGCATGATTCCTAAACTAATGCAATTTATTTAATGTTATAACTAGTGAAGGAAATTATCTAAATGGAACCTAATTAAGAACTCTAAATTAAATTAAGACCATAAAAATTTATAGATTAAAATCCACCAAATTAATGACTATTAGAATTTCAAGTACAAGAGTAATCAATTAAAGTCCAAAGTTGTTCCATGATTTTTTTTTTTAAAATTAGAAATCGTAATTGGAAACCTTCCAAATTTAGATAAGGGTCTTAAATTAGAAATTTTCTAACTTTAGAAACTGTATAAAATTAGACACTTTCTAAAAGGAGTAATTTCTAAAATAAGACAATTTTAGAACAGTTCCATAGACAAAATTTCCAAAATTAAGACTTCAAAATTTAGATCTATTTTCTATCTTCAGAATATTTCATTGGAAACCTTCCAAATTTAGATGAGGGTCTTAAATTAGAAATTTTCTAACTTTAGAAACAGTCTAAAATTAGACACTTTCTAAAAAGAGTAATTTCTAAAATAAGAAAATTTTAGAACAGTTCCATAGACAGAATTTCCAAAATTAAAACTTCAAAATTTAGATCTATTTCTAAAAATAGAATGTGACTAAATTAAATTAAAATTATAAGATTAGAAAATTCTAAAAAAAGAAAGTAATTATTTTTGAAAATTTCTAAAAATAGTTTCCAAAAATGACAAGTTTATAATTTTAGTAATAATTCCAAGTTTAGATCATCTCTAGATTTTTGTTAATTTTGAAAGATCTAATCTAGTTAACCTTTTAAAATTAGAGTTTCTAAAAATAGAAGCTTAGCCAAAATTAGAAATTTTCTAAAAATAACATTATTTCTAATAATACATAATTCAAATGATAATTTATCTAAGTTCCCCGGCAATGGCGTTAAAAACTTGTTGTGCAAATTTTAAATTTATAACTCGCAAGCGCACGAACCATTAGATAGTATAGAGATTAAGTACGAGGTTGAACTCATCAGAACTTAGGAAAATATATCATTGAAAAACATATCACTGAATTATACTCCCTCTGTCCCAAATTAGTTGTCTTATATGGATTTTGGAATTGTCATAAAATAGTTGTCTTATTTATATTGGAGTAGTATAAAGTGTATTGAAAATGGATGAGATCACATAGAATATTAACCTTATATAGAGAGTTCCTTAAAAAATACAAATCTTTTAAATGAGATAACTAAAATGGGACGGAGGGAGTATATTTTAAGAAATTTAGAAAATCATGGAAATAAATCTTAAACATGGGATTAATTATCTAATTTAGGAAATCTAATTTTCATTTAGAAACATTCTAAAAATAGAAAACAAGTCCAAAAATAGGAACAACATCTAAAATTAGAAATTAACCATTCAAGAGATCTAATTTTCATTGAAAACACAAAATTCATCTAGTTTCAATTAAAATGGTGGAATAATCTAAAAATTATAAATAATCTGAATCTAACTTAGAACACAAAATTAAGATGTAATTAATTAATTTACCAACGTCGTTCCACAATTTTATATAATGTGAATTTATAAATAAAAGAAAACAAAAATAACATCTAAATTACCTATATACATATTTACAATGGAACTGGATCAAAGAATCAAGGAGGCATTATCATCCAAATTTTAATAATAAAATAACAGCCTAGAACATGGAGTTCACATAAAATTTCAATCTTATTCAAGTCTTTCATCTAATTAGTTTCTTAATTAATCTGAATCTTAGGTTTAGATTAATCATGCAATTCTCCAATCTATTTCATTCATTCCAAAGAACCTTAGACCTAGAATAGTAATGTTAATCAAAGATCTACCTATTTCATATGTCCAAATTAATTACCAAGGGAGGAGTCAAGAATTAAAATGATTCAAACCATCATAATAAAAATCAAAATTTGGAAAACCATAATTCTAATAATCTCACCTTCTTTTATTAATTAAAACATGAAATTAAAAATTACAAACCAATGAAATTTTGGAATAAAGACATAAGAAAAATACAAGAGAAATCAAAATCCACCAACCTTAGAACCCAATGTGGATTGAAAATCCCACAATCTTTCTCTTTCTCTTCTTCCTCTCCTCTCCTTTCCAGAGCATTTTTTCAATGCCCAAGATCAATTTTCTCAATGGGAGAGGGAGTATTTATAGATGAAAGGAGGTGGACTGAATGACTTGGATTTAAAGATTTAAATAAAGCAAAAGACACTTGGAGAGTTGATATGGTTTGTGCTAAACATGGAATGGCTTAAAGGTGTAACGCCCCGCCCTTTTTCTCACGTTTTCCGAAAATCAGAGTCTATTTTTTTTTTTTTTTTGAAATAGAAGAGTGAGAGAGGGCGCGGACGCCACGACGCGAGTTAAGTCCGAGCTTCTAAAGCCCGACCCTTAACTGGCCAACCCCGCGCGTGCGCGGAACTAAGTCCACGAGAATGGTTCACGCGTGGGAAGTAAGCTCGCGGATTATAGTTATTGCGGAACATGATAATAGAGTCTATCCTACCGGTTTTTAGATAGAAGGGAAGATACAACATTGAATTTACCAAAATGCCCCTATGTTCATGATTATATCACAAAATGTATCGTCCATAAGTAACGTCCAAACCATCGCAAGAAATGTAAATTTATACAACCTGACAAGCTAAGTTACTTTAAAATTACATCTCCAAAATATAAACATAATATAAGCTAGGACTGCGCTTTCCAAGCTCCTAAGCTTGGCCTCCGGTATGTCAACCGCTTCCTGCCTCTCCTGCGTCATCAGCTAGGGTAGAAGTAGGGCGTTAGTCAACGCGCCCAGTAGGACTCCGAGTAGGGCTTGCACATGGATTAGTGATACACACATATCGATAACATAAAATACAACAAAATAAGTATGTGATGAATGCTATGTCATGGGTGCTTATGTCATGTGTCCCACCCATTATCTGTATGATCATACAATATCTTGTTCCCCATGTTTGCTTCTCGGTCGCCCCGACGGAGCATGGACTCCGGTTATCGAACTATCCCCATGTGTGATTCTCGGTCGCCCCGACGGAGCATGGACTCCGGTCATAGCCCTCAGGCTATCCCCATGTCTGATTCTCGGTCGCCCCGACGGAGCATGGACTCCGGTTTGTTTATTTTTTTCCGCCCATGCCATGCATGAGATGTAGTGCATTATGCTATGTAATATATATATGTAATCCATATACTCAACATATCATACATAGCCATATAATGCATAATATTAAAATATAATCCATATGATTCATAACTTAAAACTCATCATAAGATAAATCATAATCATAAATCTATCATAAACCAAATCAAAATAATTTAAAACACCATCACATATCCATCGCTTACAAAGAGGTAGGAATCCTACCGAATACCGTGTCGCGTTCCGTTACGCTTCCCGTTCGATAATCCGGTCGCCGATCGCGTACCGTTTGCGATGTCCGATACCTTATTACATTTACCGAATTAGTCCCTACGTTATCCACGATTAAGTTCATAATTGATCCATCTACTTAGACTCAATAATGACCATTAATTTAGGTTACAAATTTATCGAAAATCAGCCCTTTAACTTAGACTCATTTTTCGTGGTTTAAAATCCGATTTTTGGCCAATTTAGATATTCCAATTTAGCGGCCTACAACGCAGCAACTAATCGCTTTACTTAACCATTCACAAAATATCCAATTTTTATGTCTAATCCCTATAGGGTTCTTCAATGCGGCACTTATTTACCGTTTTGCCACTTTCTCTTCCATGTTTAATATTTCACCCCTTCATGTATATTTTAAGTCTAGATTTCATCCCTAACTTAGACCTATTTATGATTCCATATCATATCCAAATTCAGCCACCCATTACTTAATTTTTGAAAAACATTTAACCCCATATAACCTTTCACATTTGGCCCTAAAGGTGGCCCACAATCATGACCTCCAAATGGGTCATGGGTTCGGCCATACACCATGGCCGAACCCATGATGCTTATTTTCCATTCCCTTGGGTCCATATTACTCCCTTCAATCCAATCTCCAATGAATTTTAAATTATCCATTCAAGTCCCCATTTTCATTCCATTTAAACCCTCACATACCATTTTTATAAATCCATTAAAATCTAGCATTCTTCTACATTATTTTCCATTTATTAAATCCACTAATCACTACCCTAAGGTTCACCTTTATGGATACCATTTTCAAAGACTAAGTTTTGTCCCAAAATAATCCAATTTAAAATCACAAAACTTTAATCATTTTGGCCCTTTAAATCAAACTCCTAAGCATTGATACATGCATTTAATCTTAGCCTAAAATTGATCAAAATTTGGGTCACCATTGGGCCTATGGCCCAATTAAATTTTTGTCTTACCCATTTATCTTAGGGCTTACCTACCTTGGCCCATTGGGTCCCATATGGCTCTTTGACCCAAATTGACCATCTTTGACCCGATTACTTACCATTGACCAATTACATGTATTAATTTCAATTCATGGTTTATTGGGTAAACATTGGGCCCATGGCCCAATTTAAATTCCCTCCTTACCTTAGGCTTACCTCAATTGGGTCCATTGGGTCCCAAATGAGTATTGGGCCCAATTTGACCATCCTTGACCGGATTAGTCCTCATTGACCCATTGAATGGATTTCATCCAATTTGTGGCCCAATTGGCCATTCTTGGACCCTTGTCCCAACTTTTGATCCATTTGGTATTCCATCATGTCAAAATTCAATTTAAAATCAATAAATGCCTATATATATATTTATCAAAAATTCGGGTTATTACAATAGAATCCTCTTTTGAAATTTTCATCCCGAAAATTCGAGTGAAGTAGGGGTCCAAAACAACTCATGCGAAGAGCTCCGGATAAGCGGTCTTCATCTCCGACTCAAGTTCCCAGGTGGTTTCCTCACTGCCATGTCGTTCCCATACCACCTTGACGAACTGAATGGCGCGGTTCCGTAGCACCCTTTGTTCGCTTTCAATAACTCTGACCGGCTTCTCCACATATGTCACATCGCTTTGTACATCGATGTCTTGAACATTTATCACATGAGAAGGATCAGGATTGTACTTTCTCAGCATGGACACATGAAACACATCATGTAGAGATGACAGCTGTGGAGGGAGCGCTAACTGATAAGCTACCCCTCCCACCCTCTTCAGTATTGGAAACGGCCCCACAAATCTAGGAGACAGTTTCCCTTTCTTTCCGAACCTCATGTGCCCTTTCCGTGGCGAGACTTTTAAGAACACTAAGTCTCCCACCTCAAACTCGAGGAACCTTGTCCTCTTGTCGGCATAGCTCTTCTGACGGCTCTGTGCAGTGAGTAGATGTTGCCGTATCAGCTTAATCTGCGCTGTAGTCTCTGCAACCAAATCTGGTCCTATCAACGCAAGCTCACCGGCTCCGTCCAACACACTGGCGATCTACACGGTCTACCATACAAGGCCTCAAACGGAGCCATCTGGAGACTTGCCTGGTAACTGTTATTGTAAGAGAACTCCACCAGTGGCAGATGATCCTCCCATCCGCCCTTAAAGTCTAGCATGCATGCTCTCAGCATATCTTCCAGTGTCTGTATCGTCCTCTCTGCTGTCCATCAGTCTGTGGATGAAATGCTGTGCTAGTTAATACATCGGTTCCCATAGCCGACTGTAAGCCTTGCCATACTCTGCCGGTGAATCGGCCATCCCTATCGGATACAATAGACCGGGGAATACCATGTAACCTGATGATCTCCCGGATGTACCGTCGACCCAAAGTTTCCGATGAATCTGTCATCTTGATGGGAAGGAAATGTGCGGACTTGGTTAATCGGTCTACTATGACCCATATCGCATCGCTGCCCTTTGATGACCTGGGTAACCCTGTTACAAAATCCATGGTTATGTGCTCCCATTTCCATTCTAGTACCGGTAAGGGTGCAAGTAGGCCCGGTGGTTTCCGATGTTCTGCCTTAACCTGTTGACATGTTAAGCAACGAGCAACAAACTCTGCCACGTCTTTCTTAAGTCCATGCCACCAATAGTGCCTCTTAAGATCATGGTACATCTTCGTGTTGCCCGGGTGGATAGAGAGTTTGGTTTGGTGTGCTTCAATCAACAACTCTCTTCCACAGTTCTTAGGTACGTATGTCCTACCTCGGAACATAAGACCCTATCCTGGTCGTAATTCCCACTCTGGTACAACCTCACCGGTAGACATCTTAGCCCAGATCTCTTCCACCTCTGGATCTGTCCGTTGCTCCCGTTCAATCTCGGAGACCATGTTGGATCGTATGATCAGATTATATATGGTCCCATGATTATTGAGGTAGAGTTTAAATTCTCTGATGGTATTCAATACTTCCCATTCCGTCCTGATCATGCTGGCTACTGTCGCATGTGACAAGCAGCTGAGAGCATCCGCCACTTTGTTCGCCTTGCCAGGATGGTACCGAAGTGCGAACTCATAATCCGCCAGATATTCCATCCATCTACGCTGTCTCATATTGAGTTCTTTCTGATCAAATAAGTACTTCAAACTTTTGTGATCTGAGAACACCTCAAACTTTTCACCATAGAGGTAGTGTCTCCAGCTTTTGAAAGCGAAGACCACCGCTGCTAGTTCTAGATCATGTGTGGGATAATGGCGTTCATGAATTTTCAACTGTCTCGATCCATACGCCACCGCACGATTACCTTGACTGAGTGTACACCCCAGTCCCTCACCGGAGGCATCGCAGTACACCTCATAATTTCTGCCTCTTTCTGGCAAGATCAGAATAGGAGCGGTTGTAAGCCTCTCCTTTAACTCCTCAAATCTCTGATTGCACAGATTGGACCACTCAAACTTGACTCCTTTCTGAGTGAGTCGGGTAAGTGGAGCTGCAATCTTGGAGAAGTCCATGATGAATTTCTGATAGTAACCGGACAATCCCAGAAAACTGCGGATCTCGGTCACATTTGTCGGCGCTTTCTATTCCCTGACTGCTGCTACCTTAGCCGGGTCCACGGCTATACCTTCCTCTGATATGATGTGCTCCAAGAAGTTGACTTCAGATAGCCAAAATTCACACTTGCTGGCTTTGGCATACAATTGGTTCTTCCGCAAGGTGTCTAGGACTATTCGTAGGTGCTCGGCATGTTCGTTCTGACTTTTAGAGTAGATCAGAATATCATCGATGAATACGATCACAAACTGATCTAAGTATGGACGGAATATCCTATTCATTAGGTCCATGAACACCGCTGGTGCATTAGTAAGTCCAAACGGCATGACTACATACTCATATAATCCATACCGTGTCCTGAAAGCAGTCTTCTCTATGTCCTCCTCTCTAACCCGAATTTGATGGTATCCGGACATCAGGTCAATCTTGGAGAAATGAGAGGAACCCCTAAGTTGATCAAACAGATCATCAATCTGGGGTAGGGGATACTTGTTCCTGACAGTCAGCTGATTTAATTTCCTATAGTCCACACACATTCGTAGGGTACCGTCTTTCTTTTTCACAAATAACACTGGGGCTCCCCATGCGGATGTACTATTCCGAATGAAGCCTAGTCTGAGCAGTTCATCAATTTGCTTCTTTAGTTCGGTCATCTCAGCTGGCGCCATCCTATAATGGGGTAATGATACTGGAGCGGCGCCGGGGTATAATTTTATTTCAAAGTCTATCTCCCTCTTGGGTGGCAAACCAGGGAGTTCTATTGGGAATACCTCGACAAAATCTGCTACTACCGCCGGAAGTTCAACCGTTGGTGCCTTATCTAATCTGAGGTTGTTCAAGGCAAGATGGTTCAATTCCTCCTGCAGTCTTCTAGGGATACCCTGCCTGTCAGCGTGTACCATGTACCGCTTTCCCTCGGGTGACCAAAATGTTACCCTACGAAGATGGCAGTCAATATGGGCCTGATACGTAGTCAACCAATCCATGCCAAATATGACATCATATTCCGCCATATCGATTACTAAATAATCGAACTCGAATCTGAATCCCGCGAGTTCCATGTTCAATGCCGTACATATTAGTCCTAATGATGTGTCTCCGACGGGGGATACAATGGTGAGTGATGTGGACAGGTTTTGTACTAGTGTACCCGTGGCAGATATGAATGCAGCAGATATGAATGAATGCGATGCTCCAGAGTCAAATAAAGTAATAGCATAGGAACTACCAATTACAGCCATACCTTGCATCACTGAACGGTCCACTGCTATTGGAGATGGTATGGTGAAGAGTCGTCCAGATCCCGCAGGTTTTGGTGCCCGCCCCGCCTGATTATATGTTCTGCCTCCCCGCGACTGTATCGGTCTAGTTGGAGGGCGGAAAGGCCCCCTGAAGTTGGAGGGTCGGCTAGTTTGTGGACACTCTCTCTTGTAGTGGCCCTGTTGACCACACTGATAACAAGTGTTCCCACCCCGGGGAACCTGTGTGACTGATGTTGATGTAGAAGGCTGACTAGGGCGAAAGCCCCCGGTAGATCCAGTGGAGGGTGAGGGCCTGCTATGATTCAGGCGGAACTTCTTGTTGGGTTGGAATGTTCCCCGCCCACCCTGCCCTCGGCGGTTGTCGAACCGCACTATCTCATTTAGTTCCTTTTCTGCGATGGTGGCCCTGCTAACCACCCCTGCCAGTGTGGGCTCTTTGAAAATGGTTACTCTATTCTTGATGCTTGGCCGAAGGCCCCGTTCAAACTTACGGGCCCTTCGGTGTTCAGTATCCACCATATAGAACCCATAGATAGACAGTTTAAGAAATTCTCTGTGATACTCCGCCACTATCATGTTGCCCTGTACCAGTGAGATGAAAGCTTCAGTCTGGCTCTCTCTTTCTTCTTCCGGAAAGAATTGTTCTAGGAATGTGGCCGAGAACCACTCCCATGTCATGGGTATCCTTTCTCCTTCCGGTATCAATGCTTGTTGCTTTTCTACCACTTCCCACCAACTACCGGCATCCTCGATCAGTTGGGATGTGGCTAATAAGATCTTATCAGCAGTACTGGAAATCTAGAGCAAATTCAAGATTTGGTTGATCCTCTTTAACCAGTGTTCCGCTCCCACAACCCCTTCCTTTCCCTTGAAGTAGGGAGGGCGCTGTTGTTGGAAGTCCTTGACCATCTTTCGTTTATTGGAATCGCTGGCAGTCGCATTGCCGCTTGAATGTTGTTGTAGAGCAGAAGCGATTGCCGCTTGAACTATGTCCTTCAACTCGGGAGGTACACCTTCTACGTTGATACTATTTTGTCCCTCGGCTGTATGAGGTGGTGGTACCTCTTCTTCCTGTCGAGGGGGTGTTACCTCTCTCTCCACTCGGGGGTTGCGACGGGTTCTTCTCTTTGGCGGCATCTTTTCCTAAGTCATCGAAACATATTGACTCAGTTCTTTCACAATCATTGTCATGTTCATAGTTTGGAATAATTTTCCTAAGTATCAAATGTTCCTTCAATTTGGGGAAGAATTATTGATTAAGTATACTTCATTTTTGGGGGAAATTCCTAAGTATTGAATATTGTTTCTTTCATTTGGGGAAAGTTGCCAAATAAGCATACTTGGTTTGGGGAAAACTTCCCATCTAGCTATGTTTGTCCATTTTTTTGTGAAATTGGGGGAAATCTCCTAATTTTGGTAATTCCCTCAATGTTATAATGATTGTACTTCCCTTCCTATCATTTATTACGTCAAATGTGGCGCTCAGATTGAATGTTTCAGTCTGAGTCAATCGAAGTAGATTAATCCGGCCCCCGTGCAGCGGACTCCGAAGAGTCGGTCAGTTGGGATTCTTAGCTGTCAGTGAGACATGCAACCGTCTTAATCATACTTCGAGAGATTCATTCTTTCGATTTCGCTCTGATACCAACTGTAACGCCCCGCCCTTTTTCTCACGTTTTTCGAAAATCAGAGTCTATTTTTTTTTTTTTTGAAATAGAAGAGTGAGAGAGGGCGCGGACGCCACGATGCGAGTTAAGTCCGAGCTTCTAAAGCCCGACCCTTAACTGGCCAACCCCGCGCGTGTGCGGAACTAAGTCCACGAGAATGGTTCACGCGTGGGAAGTAAGCTCGCGGATTATAGTTATTGCGGAACATGATAATAGAGTCTATCCTACCGGTTTTTAGATAGAAGGGAAGATACAACATTGAATTTACCAAAATGCCCCTATGTTCATGATTATATCACAAAATGTATCATCCATAAGTAACGTCCAAACCATCGCAAGAAATGTAAATTTATACAACTTGACAAGCTAAGTTACTTTAAAATTACATCTCCAAAATATAAACATAATATAAGCTAGGACTGCGCTTTCCAAGCTCCTAAGCTTGGCCTCCGGTATGTCAACCGCTTCCTGCCTCTCCTGCGTCATCAGCTAGGGTAGAAGTAGGGCGTTAGTCAACGCGCCCAGTAGGACTCCGAGTAGGGCTAGCACATGGATTAGTGATACACACATATCGATAACATAAAATACAACAAAATAAGTATGTGATGAATGCTATGTCATGGGTGCTTATGTCATGTGTCCCACCCATTATCCGTATGATCATACAATATCTTGTTCCCCATGTTTGCTTCTCGGTCGCCCCGACGGAGCATGGACTCCGGTTATCGAACTATCCCCATGTGTGATTCTCGGTCGCCCCGACGGAGCATGGACTCCGGTCATAGCCCTCAGGCTATCCCCATGTCTGATTCTCGGTCGCCCCGACGGAGCATGGACTCCGGTTTGTTTATTTTTTTCCGCCCATGCCATGCATGAGATGTAGTGCATTATGCTATGTAATATATATATGTAATCCATATACTCAACATATCATACATAGCCATATAATGCATAATATTAAAATATAATCCATATGATTCATAACTTAAAACTCATCATAAGATAAATCATAATCATAAATCTATCATAAACCAAATCAAAATAATTTAAAACACCATCACATATCCATCGCTTACAAAGAGGTAGGAATCCTACCGAATACCGTGTCGCGTTCCGTTACGCTTCCCGTTCGATAATCCGGTCGCCGATCGCGTACTGTTTGCGATGTCCGATACCTTATTACATTTACCGAATTAGTCCCTACGTTATCCACGATTAAGTTCATAATTGATCCATCTACTTAGACTCAATAATGACCATTAATTTAGGTTACAAATTTATCGAAAATCAGCCCTTTAACTTAGACTCATTTTTCGTGGTTTAAAATCCGATTTTTGGCCAATTTAGATATTCCAATTTAGCGGCCTACAACGCAGCAACTAATCGCTTTACTTAACCATTCACAAAATATCCAATTTTTATGTCTAATCCCTATAGGGTTCTTCAATGCGGCACTTATTTACCGTTTTGCCACTTTCTCTTCCATGTTTAATATTTCACCCCTTCATGTATATTTTAAGTCTAGATTTCATCCCTAACTTAGACCTATTTATGATTCCATATCATATCCAAATTCAGCCACCCATTACTTAATTTTTGAAAAACATTTAACCCCATATAACCTTTCACATTTGGCCCTAAAGGTGGCCCACAATCATGACCTCCAAATGGGTCATGGGTTCGGCCATACACCATGGCCGAACCCATGATGCTTATTTTCCATTCCCTTGGGTCCATATTACTCCCTTCAATCCAATCTCCAATGAATTTTAAATTATCCATTCAAGTCCCCATTTTCATTCCATTTAAACCCTCACATATCATTTTTATAAATCCATTAAAATCTAGCATTCTTCTACATTATTTTCCATTTATTAAATCCACTAATCACTACCCTAAGGTTCACCTTTATGGATACCATTTTCAAAGACTAAGTTTTGTCCCAAAATAATCCAATTTAAAATCACAAAACTTTAATCATTTTGGCCCTTTAAATCAAACTCCTAAGCATTGATACATGCATTTAATCTTAGCCTAAAATTGATCAAAATTTGGGTCACCATTGGGCCTATGGCCCAATTAAATTTTTGTCTTACCCATTTATCTTAGGGCTTACCTACCTTGGCCCATTGGGTCCCATATGGCTCTTTGACCCAAATTGACCATCTTTGACCCGATTACTTACCATTGACCAATTACATGTATTAATTTCAATTCATGGTTTATTGGGTAAACATTGGGCCCATGGCCCAATTTAAATTCCCTCCTTACCTTAGGCTTACCTCAATTGGGTCCATTGGGTCCCAAATGAGTATTGGGCCCAATTTGACCATCCTTGACCCGATTAGTCCTCATTGACCCATTGAATGGATTTCATCCAATTTGTGGCCCAATTGGCCATTCTTGGACCCTTGTCCCAACTTTTGATCCATTTGGTATTCCATCATGTCAAAATTCAATTTAAAATCAATAAATGCCTATATATATATTTATCAAAAATTCGGGTTATTACAAAAGGAGGCAAGGAGGTAGAAAAAATAGTAAAATTTGTATAAGAAAAGTGGGCGAAAATTTTATTTTTTACACATGTACCACTTTATAGCTCATTGTTTACCTAGGTAATGTCCGAATCAGAAAAAATTGTAAACAACAAAGTCATAGCCCTTGAAGTATTCTTTCTAAGACAAAAAGAATCAAAGCAATCAGACATTGGAGTGTAACTTTATGGCCAAAATACTGAAGCACTATCAAACCTTCCTTCTTTTTCTCCCCTTCTTATTTTGTTTCTTTTTCTTTAATCCACTTGCCAAATGCGAAAATCCTCTTACATTGACTTGTAAATTTCAAATTTCCTCCTATGTATCTTGAGATGATGAAAATAGTTTTCACACATGTGGATTTCTTCATGGGCTTTTTTTTAATGGGCTTAATAATTGGATTTTTCAAAGTATGGAAAATCTAATAAATAATTTTACCACTTACAATCAATTCTAAAAATGACTAAATTAATCCAAACTCTCATAAATGGATTTGAATTAATTAGTTTAAAAATAAAACCCCTAAAATTATGGTAAAATAATTATTAAAAATTTCAACTTTCCAAAAATATTAACTTATGCCCATAAATTACAAAATTCACCTTTTGAATTCTCATATATTTTATTTTCTTTTAAATCCTGCAAAACGTCCAAAATCTCATTAATCATATCCATTAACATACAAAACAAGAGGCTAACTAGTCCAAATATAAGGGTAAAATAATCATTTTCCTGTGCTCATCATCCTCCATTCATCATACTACCCATAGCTTCTAGTAAAATCTTTTCCATTTTGTCAAAATTGACAAAGTTTTTGTTGTACTCCCCCATAATATGTGCTTCCCTTTCCTCAAAGATTGTGATGAAGCTTTATGGTGATGAACACACACCAATGGCCTTTCGTAAGGATATAAATCGAGTTGAATCCAAGGGTTTGGTCATAATATCTGCTAATTGGTTTTCAGTGTAGATGTGTATAAACTCGATAGTCTTCTCCTCTACCAATTCTCTAAGAAAGTGATGACTTATGTCTATATATTTAGTCCTTGAGTGTTGTACTGGATTCTTAGAAATGTTGATTGCATTAGTGTTGTCGCGGTATAAAGTCATGGAATCGTGTTTAAGTCCATAATCGATTAGTATCTGTTTTATCCAGATCAATTGGGTACAGGAGCTTGTTGCTGCAATGTACTTTGCTTCAGCATGGATAGGGAGATTGAAGATTGTTTGCGGCTGTGCCATGCCACTAAACAGTTTCTGATGTAGAAGCATCCTCCACTGGTAGATTTCCTGTCATCAATGTTTCCAGCCCAATCTGCGTCTGTGTACCCAGTTATTAAGGAAGAGGTATCAAATGGAAACCAAATTCCATGCAAGATTGTACTAGCCATATACTTTATGATTCTTTTAACTGCTTTGAGGTATGACTCTTTAGGTTTGGATTGAAATCTGGCACAAGCTCCTACACTAAGCGAAATGTCTGGTCTACTTGCAGTGAGATATATGAGACTACCTATCATACTTCAATACAGGCTTGGGTCCACATCTATCCCACTCTCATCTTTGAATAGTTTAGTGGTTGTGCTGATATGCGTAGTTGCATGCTTACACCATTCTAATCCAAACTTCTTTACAAGTTCCTTCGCATGTTTGGATTGGGAGATAAAAAATCCATCATGGCCTTGCTTGATTTGAAGTCCAAGAATGTAGTTAAGTTCTCCCACGATAATCATTTCAAATTCTGATTTCATGAGGTTGGAGAAATTTAGTGCAGCCTTCTCACTTGTGGATCCAAACACTATGTCATCAACATAGATTTGAGCGATAAGAGTGGATTCTTCTGTCTTTTACACAAACAGGGTTTTGTCTACACTCCTTCTTTGAAACTTATGACCAAGCAGGAACAGAGTTAGTCTCTCATACCAAGCTCTGGGTGCTTGTTTGAGGCCATACAAAGCTTTCTTAAGTTTGAAAACATGGTTTGGGAAGGTCGGATCTATGAATCCTTTAGGTTGTTCTACAAACACTTGCTCGTTCAAAAATCCATTCAAGAAGGCACTTTTTACATCCATTTGGTATAATTTGAACTTGAGATGACATGCAATGGACAGCAGAATTCTGATGGATTCTAATCTTGCTATAAGAGCAAAGGTTTCATCAAAATATAAACCTTCAATCTGAGTGTATCCATGACCTACAAGTCGTGCCTTATTTCTTACGATGGTTCCATGTTCATCCAATTTATTTTTTAATATCCATTTAGTTCCAATTATGTGTGTTTCCTTGAGTGTAGGAACTAAATCCCATACATCATTCCTGGTGAATTGACCTAGTTCCTCGTGCATAGCACTTACCCACTCTTCATCAGTATGGCCTCTTCTATTCTTTTGGGTTCAAGTTGTGAGGTGAAGAACCCATAATTGGCCAAATTCTCAAGTTGTTTTCTTGTTCTTACTCCAGCAGTAGGTTCACCTATGATTTGTTTGAGGGGGTGTTCCTTTACATTTTTTAAAGGTTTTGGTTCATGTGGAGGATCGTGTGATTCTTCTTTATTTTCTGGATTTTCTTCTTCCAACCTGAAGATTTCCTCTTCTTTTAACTCTTTCTCCGGTGTACTTACATGATCGTCTATTATCACATTAACTAATTCTTGTATAGCATCAGTTCTAAGGTTCTTGACCCGATAAGCATTACTAGTCGTGGAGTATCCTAGGAATATGCCATCATCACTTTTAGATTCAAATTTTCCTAAATGTTCTCTATCTCGTAATATATGACATTTACTTCTAAAGACTTTAAAATACTTGGAGTTGGGTTTTCTACCAATCCACAGTTCATGAGTTGTTTTGTTCAGTCCTGCTCTCAAATATACTTTATTAATGATATAACAAGTAGTGTTAACAGTTTCAGCCCACATATTTTTGGAAACATTCTTGCTTTCAAGTAGGGTGTTGGCCATTTCTTGGAGGACCCTATTTTTCCAGTCAGCGACTCCATTTTGCTGAGGAGTTTCGGGAACAAAATATTCGTGATGAATGCCTCGTTTTTCACAGAATTTGTTGAATGACTAATTTTCAAATTCCCTTCCATGATCAATCCTTATTCTGTGAATGTTTTGATTCTTTTGCATTCATATTTCGTTTTGCAATGATTCTGAATTCATGAAATGCATCTGATTTTTCCCTTAAAAATGCTACCCAAGTGTATCTAGTATAGTCCATGTGGAGTAATTCTAAGGGTCTAGAAGTTGCTATCAGATTTGTATGTTTATATGCTGCCCTAAATTTTTTTCCTTTTTTGGCAGTCACCACATATAATTCCTTTAGATCGTCTAACTTGGGGTAATCCCTTTATATGTTCACTAAGTTTGGACAAATCTTTGAAGTTCACATCACCGAGCCTCTGATGCCAAAGTTCAGCCTCACTGATTTTGGACAAAAGGCACTCATGTGTGATCAGAGTTGAGGTACAATCCAAAACATAACAATCATCAGAAGTGAGGGTGCCAATCAAAATAACCTCTCCTTCATTTGAATAAATATGGCAATCCTCTTTACTAAAAGTAACTTTACTGTTATTTGCACATAGTTGAGATATACTAAGCAAATTGTGTTTAGACGATCAACAAGGTAGACATCTTTGATGACCCTAGAGGATGACATATTTAAGGACCATTTTCCAATTATATTGGCCATGTTTCCATCCCCAAAAACTACAGATTCTCCATTACAATTCACCAAATCATACATGTAAGAACTGTTTCCAGTCATATTCTAGAGCATCCACTGTCCAAGTACTATTTTGATTGCCTTTCAACATTTAAGGCTGTATGGATTATGAAGCTCTTATTGTTTGGAGATATATTAGATGAAATAGTAATGGTGGAGTCCATCTCCTGTATGATTTGTCTGGATTTGAAATAGGGCTTTTTTATCAAAGAATGTGGTCCTTGGATTTCCAAACCTGTCCAAGATAATTGGTAAACTCTGATTTAGAACATTACTTCTCAGATTTTCTAGTGAACACTTTATCTGAGATTTTTTCTTGAAATAACAATTTGACTCAGGATGACTCCATTTGCCACAATAGATGCATTGAATATTAGAAGTTTGGGCATATGATTTTTAACATCTACAGGGGTTTACCTCTGAATGTAATACCCTGGATTTTCAAGTTATAAATATTTCCGGAAATTACTCATTTAACTTATGGATTTTAGATAAGGATTTTAGATGGATAAAGTGATTGGGTCGTTGCCCAATTAAGACCCAACGATTTTGATAAATGGTTTCAAATAAATTTAAATGGGTTGAATTATTTTAGTAATGTAAAATTAAATAGATAAAAGATTGCATGGCCGAATATAAGATTTTATATCACAAAAATCAAGGGGATTATATGCGCATAATATTTTGGATGAAATGAGATATTTAAGATTAAGTGGAAAGATTTTAGGATGGTCCTAAAATAGGTCACACGTTGGGTTTAGGTAATGATATCTTATTGCCAAACAATAAGATGTCTATAATTAATTATATGCGCATGATGTGGATGGATTTAAGTTAAGGCAATGGCTAAATTTGGAAAGTGCCTAAATATGGAATCATTGAAGCTAAATTTAGAAAGTGTTTAAATATGGAGAATGGTTATTAAGTTAGTAAGTTTCTACATTTAGAAGTTGGAAATTAAAATGGGAAGTGTAATTAAAGAGAAAGTTTTATAAGAGGCAAACAAGTGTACGCGGCATTGCTATATGTATTTTAGCATTGGCCGATTGGAAGGTCTTAAATTAAGAAAGGGAAAGTCGGATATGGCAAATTAAAGAGGGAAAGTCGGCCATGGTTAAATAAGGAAGGTTTGATATATGTTCAGTATTTTGGTTATAAATTTCCATTCCAATGTCCGATTGCTTTTATTCTTTTTGCGTTGAAAGAATACTTCAAGGGTTACAACTTTGTAGTTTACCACTTTTTCTTATTCGGAAGTTAACAAGGTCAAAACTGATCTACAATATGGTATATGTTAAAAACGGGGAACACAAAGGGCGCACGGCTAAGGGTTGCTTATCTTAAGAACTTGCTAATGTGGGATTAAGAAAGGCTATAAAAGGATAGATCAAGAGGGATACACGGCTTTGACATCCTTTATTGTTGAGTTTATTCCTCTCTCTCCCTCTCTCAATTTATCATTCTCTTCCACACGGCAAGAGCAAGGAGAAAGGAGAAGAAGATTGGAAGAGAAAGATCAAGCAAAGAAAGAACAAGAAATCAATCGGAAAGAGGTTAGTATCTTAATGGTATAGTTTTATTTTTGAAACAAAAAGAACCATAGGGTTCGGCCATGGTGTTTGGTCGAACCCCATGGAGGGAGATTGGAGATGATTTAATGGTTTAAATGGAGAGAAAGAACCATAGGGTTCGGCCATGCACTGGAAAGATTTTATTTAATTGATGGGTTTTAAGATTGAAAACCATCGAGAGTTTTGATTTATTCATTGGGTTTATGATCTTAGATTTTAAATCATAAAAACCTTTGATGGTGGTTGGTTTTAGATTCAAGAAATCATGAAAGAATATGGATTGTTTTATGGCTAATTGTTTGGATCCATACTGATGAAAAGAAGGGGTGAGGTTCGGCCATGGTGTATGGCCGAACCCCACCAAATATTTAATGAATTGGTAGTTGAGTTTAATGGATCTAAACCACTGAGGAAGGTCATGAACCATAGGGTTCAGCCATGGTGCTTGGCCGAACCCCATGGGGTTGTTTTTGGAATGGAGATGGATTTGGTTGCTTAATATCGAAAGCTTCCAAATATGGAAGGAGGTGCTAAACTCGAAAGGCATCCAATAATGGAAAAATAGTTTCTAATTTAGGAAACTATCTATCTATAGAAGTTTGTTTAAGATAGGAAAGTGTCTATTCTTGGAAAGTAGATATTGAAATTAGAAAAATATCTAATTATGGAATCTATATTTGGAAAGCATTCAATTAAGGAAAGGTGGTTTCTAATCTAGGAAACTATCTAAGTATGGAAAATGGTTACTAATTTGGGAAGTTTCTATTTTGGAAGGAGTTGGCTAAATTAGAAAGCTTCTAATTTTGGATGGTAAAATATGGAAACCTTCTAATAATAGAAGGTGGAGTTTAATTATAGAAACCTTTCAATTATGGAAAGGTGGAGATTAAATTTGGAAACTAATTATTTATGGAAGTGTGAATGATGAAAGCCATTGAATACTATGAATGGATTTTAAAAGAGAACCTTATGAACCATAGGGTTCGGCCATGGTGTACGGCCGAACCTCATGGAGTTGTAATGGCATTTTTAAAGTATGTTAATTGTTTTTGGAAGGTAGGATTTAAATGGAAAGTCTTTAATTTAGAAAGGACCTATTTATGGAAAGAACTTGGAATTATGGATCCAAGATTAGGAAATGATAAATTTAGAAAGTTTCCATTTTAGGGACTTTCTAAGTATGGAAGTTGGTTAATGAAATTGGAAAGTTTCTAAATGTGGACTTTCTAAGTATAAACTTAAGTTGTTGAGAAATTATTATGGACCATGTAACGGGTGAAAATTTTTAAAAGAAACTATGGGTTATGTGAGCCATGAGTGGCAAAAATTGTAAATACTTGTTAAAGATGGAAGTTTAACCTTATATGGCAATAAGGTAATTATATGAGAAATTATTTGGAGAACTTAGATGTTTAGGATCTATGTATTTGGATCTAAACATGGGAATTGATTGGAGGACCTAGGGTTATGTACTTTGGATTAAAATAAATAGAATATTAACTAAGGTTTGGACCAATGGCATTTTGTAATTAATGGAATAAATGAACAAAAAGGGTGAGGCTCGGCCATAGGTATGGCCAAACCCCACAAGTTGGTGTTTATGGATTTAAATATTGCAAATCAAGTAAGACTTGGTGTTGACTTAATATTATATTATAAGGTAACGGGATCTGGCAAGTGGTGCGCGATCGGCGATCGATTATTGGACGAAAGACGCAAGCACGGGTTAATGGCCTTTGGTAGGATTCCACCTCATTGAAACCATGGGTTTATGTACAATTGTTTTATTTTATTTTGATGAATTTATATGTTTCAAATTGTGATTTTAAATGCTATGTTTATATGATAAAATAGCATGTGCGGTATATGTTTTAAACTGTGATTTTTAAATGCTATGATTTGTGTTTCTGCATATCATGTTGGCATTTGCATCTCATGCATGGCATGGGAGGGAAGAAAGGTAGTCGGAGCCCACACTCCGTCGGAATGTCCGCGATGCAATTGTGGGGCCTCCTTTGATGATGAGAGTCCCACCAGGAGGAATACCTTGATGATGAAAGTCCCATCAAGAGTATACCATATGTTCTGCGACCTTGGTGACGAGAATCCCACCAGGAAGATACCTTGATGAGGAGAATTCCATCTTGAGTATACCATATGTTTTGCGATGGGAGGGACTCATTGCATATGATAGCATGGCATGGCATTGAATCGCATGATTATGATCTTTATTATCATGCAAGGTTTTTGGTTTCATCGGTATGATTGGATCTCAATTATCATACACTATTTTGGATACAATGTTTTGAAAGTATGAAATGATTTATTATAACTGGTTTTGTTATATATATTATATCTGGATTTTTGGTACTATCCCATGTGTTAACGCTAATTGGAATTCCTACTGGGTGCGTTGTACTAACGCCCTACTTCTACCCTTTAGTGGATGATGCAAGAAACAAGGAAAACGGTGAACGCGGAAAGGGACAAGCATAGGAGCTTGGAACGCTTTTAGTTTTATATTTTGTTTAAGATACTCAGGGATTTGTGTTTGGAGTATCCAGATTTCGGAATGTAATAACTTAGATGAATTGCTATGGTTGGATGTTTTATTTGGATAATGATTAAAGTGATTTATTGACTAAGTACTTTGCTATCAATGGAATAGAATTTGGTTCTATTATGATTCCGTAAATTGGATGTTATGATTCCGCATGCTATGATTTTTATTCTGCATGTTGATATTGATATGTGTGAACCATTTTAGTGGACTGAGTCCATGCACACATAGGGTTGGCCAGTTAAGTGTCGGACTTTGGAAGTTCGGACTTAGCTCGCGTCGTGACGTCCCGCGCTCTATCACTCTACTTTGTTATTAAAAAAAAAATAGACTCTGAATTTACGGGAAAAAGCGAGTGAAAAAGGGCGGGGCATTACACTGAATAACAACCAAGTTTTTGTCATGCTTTATCCCTGATCTTTCATTGTAATCTATACCAAAACTCAATACCTTGTCTTTAGATTGAGATAAGCTCTCCAAGTCAGACATTAATAGTGTAATTTTGTTTTCAAGACATCTTTTTGTTTCAACCAAATGTTTGTGATCTTTCTTGCACAAATCCACCTGCGATTGAAGACTAGTCTGACTTTTTCTCAACACTAGTATCTCATCAATTGATTTTCAAATTTTGTTGAGAAAGTTTCTTTTTCTGTTCTCTCAATTTCAAGGAGTTTAATCAGAGAGGCATTGTCACTTTTAAGTTTGTGATCCTTCTTGGTTAAGTTCATACTCTCAATATGCTGATAGAGTTCCAAGACAGAAATTAGTCAAGCCCAGAACGACTTGTCGCCCTTTGCCGAGGGGTTAGTCCTGTTACTCTCGTTCGGTCTTGAATCACCGAGATGTCTGTTTTGTTGAGAGCCTACTTTGGTTCATAGTCAAGGACACATAATTCTTTTACCAATGAGTCGTCGACCACGAGGGGTCGATTAAGGTCATCACCGAGGGGTCGGTGCATATGAGACTCTAGGTCAAAGGCATTTTAAGAATGACAATTCTAAGTTCCATAACCTATATCAAACTGGCCGACCAGTCCTTGACCATGATGGGTCTGTCCTACCTCCACCAAGGGGTCGGTGAGATAAACTGGTCGGACTGACTGTGAACATAATTCATTTTTCAAGTTTATTTCCAATTCACTGTGCAATAACCTCTCTAGGCCTTATATGATTTTATCATTTTTTCAACTAAGCCTAGGGATAGTCCTCTCTTAGGTGAGGGTTCCACCTAAGGTTATTTATGGCGATAATACCTTTTTATGATTGCCATTACGATGAGCTTTGAGCCTTTGTTGGAGCATGATCTTCTTCCTTGATTATCATGAGTCTTCAAGTTTCTTTTAGCAAGTGCTTCTTCTCGAGTCATGGAATTGACAAACAGGGACTCGGCCAAGCCAGGGCACTAACAGACTATGCATCGACTGTGCCGATGTATCGATAGAAACATGTATAGATGTATCGGATGGATTGATACATGTAGTAGGGAAACAAAGGATGTGTTAGTGCCTCGGCTTGGCCAAGCCCCTATACTTGTCAATTCCATGACTCGGAAAGAAACACTTGCTGGAAGCTTGAATACCCAAGATGATCAAGAGTATATGCTCCACCGGATTGAAGCTCATATTTATGGCAATCACAAAACAAGTAAAATGGCCATAGATGACTTTAGGTGGTACCTACACCTTAGAGAGGACTATCCCAAGGCTTAGAAAAACAAATGGTTAAAACATATGAAGCCTAGTGAGGAGGGTTGACAGTGAATTGGAACCCAACATTGAAATATGTATTTGGTTTCACTGTCAGCTCGACCAGACTTATCTCACTGGCCCCTCGGTGCAGTCAGGATTGACCCCATCGTGGTCAAAGACTCGTCAGCCCGAATGACATTAGGTTCTGGAACATTAATCTGTCATTCTGGGTTTGCCTTTAATCAAGAGTCTCGTATTGTAATAGCTCGAATTTTCAATGCAATAAATATATTGGCTATTATCTATTTTAATTGTTAAAAATTAAGACTTATAGATGGAATGGATGTTAGATGGATAAAAGTTGGGGCAATGGCCCAAGTATGGTCCAATGGACCATGGATAGGATTAATTCTATTTAATGGGGTCAATGTGGTCAATGTGGTCAATTGGGTCAAATGCCCAATTGGGACCCAATGGGTCAAGATGAATTGAGGTTTAGGGTAAATGGGTAAGGAATTGACTTGATCAGGTCATGGAGCCAAATAAGATCTAAGGCATGGAGTCCACCTCATCAAGTGAGGTGGCATGTGGACTAAGGCACATGTGGGGCCAGCCACCATGGTTGACTTTGTCAACCATGGGTGAGTTCATGGGTGAATTAAAGAGGATCAAGTGAAGTGAGTGTAGTTAAATTATTTAATTAAAATCACCTAAGTTAGATGGAAATAAATCCAAGTGCTTGAGTTAGGAGATTGAGTTTCATTTAAGTAAGGTGAGTTGAATGGGTGGTGAGTCACTTGGAAGTTGAAGAGATTAAGTGAGTCAAAGGGGAGGTGGAGGGTTTCCATCTCAATGGAAACCTTAGACACAAAAACGTTGGAGAGGGTGTGTGTGCCAAGTGTAAGGCATGTGTCCTCTTGGTTAGCCAAGGGACATATGGGGAAGACTCCACATTGATGAGGGTGGTTGGGAGGTGAGGTCTTGTCCAAGAAACCTAAGACAAGATGGAAAAGACTCATCTCAACCCTTCCTTGGCCGATCCTCCTTGAGACCAAAAGAAATAGAGAGTGTTCCATCTCATTCACTCTCTCCCTCTCACCAAAACCCTAGGGCCGACCCCTCTCTTTGAGACAAAGATAACTTAGAGTTTTCATCTCACTCTTCCTCTCTCAAACCTTTACTCTTTGGCCGAACCCTCCCTTAGGGTTTTCATCTCAAACCCTCTCCCTCTCAAGCAACACTCTCTGGCCGAAGATCAAGGAGGAGAAAGAAAAGACTAAGGAAGGAGAAGAACGGAGGACCAAGGCAGAACGAAAGAAAACGGAGGAGTCGAGGAATCGGTAAGTATTACTTGACAAGATTTATAAATTAAAAAGAGGTTAAGGGAACCATGGTTTTGGCTATGGAATGACCGAAACCATGGGGTTCTATTTTGGATTGGAAAGTTGGCCAAAAATGTTATGGGTCAAGGATTTAAAATCCATCCAAGAAACATCAATGTGATGGTTAAGTGGAGTGACAAAACCCTAATCTTGTTAATGGGTAAGTTAGGTTATGCAAATAAAAATGGTGATGAGGAAGACTATGACAATGCATGGTCAAACATGTGAAATGATCAAAGAACATGGTTCAGCCCTTGCATGGCCGAACCCTAATCTTGTTATGCATAAGGACCTCATGCATGTTCAATATAAGGAATGGAGAATGATCAAAGATCATGGTTTGCCCTTGCATGGCCAAACCCTAGATTTTATGTATAAGGACCATTAAGGACAAAAGGGATTGGATGAGGTTCGGCCATGATGTATGGCCGAACCCATCAAATGATCTAATCATGGATATGTAAATTTAAGAGGAAATGATGAACCATAGGGTTCGGCAATGATGTATGGCCGAACCCCATGGAAAAATGTTGGTGATTGTAATGGGTTTTAAATGATGAAAAAGATGGAAGAATGTGTATGGATGCAGAGTTGTTTTTAAATAATTGAACCATGTGCTATCAAGGAGGAAATGATGAAGAACAATGGACCATGGGTTCGGCCATGATGTATAGCCGAACCCCATGGAAAAATATTGATGGATTTAAATGTGTTTAGACCATGAGAAGATGGAAACAAGAAACCATGGGTTCGACCATGCTGTATGGCCGAACCCCATGAACCATTTTGATGGATCATTTTGTAGATCTATGCATGTTTAAGAGATTGAATGATCAAGCTAAGAAATGGAGGGATTTATTACGGATCTATGTTTATGTTAATGAATCATTTATGGACCTAAGTTATGTGTAAATAAGTTAAGTGATTAACTATGAAAATGAATGGTGGCTAAGATGGGAAATGATAAAAATAAGGAACCATCGGTTCGGCCATGTTGTATGGCCGAATCCCATGAAGGAATTTCATGGACATGGGTGTATGATTAACCCCATGGGGGATATTTTCATGGACCTAAGTGTGTTTCATCAAGTTAAATGTTTAACTATGGAATGTTAGTTGATTAGGTAATCAAAGAATGGATGATGTTTGACCCATTGTGATTAAAGGATTAAAAAGGAACCAAAACCAAGAGAGTGAGGTTCGGCCATGTTGTATGGCCGAACCCCACTAATGCATTTTTGTGGACTTAAACATGGTTCAGCCCCAATGTATGGTGGAAACCTCTTAGGGGACTTAACCGGATAAAATACTATGATGGTAAAGGGAGATGAACCTAGGATAATGTAGGGGTTGATGGAATTAAATGGATCACCAAATTGATGTATGTATATGTGTTAAATGTAATAAGGTAACGAGATTTCACAAATGGTGTACCATCGGCTTGACGCGATCGGTGATCAATTTTTGGACGAAAACGCAAGGACACGATATTTGGTCGTTGGTAGGAAAACCATGGAGTATGTATATGTGATGTTTTTACTTCTATGTTAATTTTGGTATCAAAGTACTATGTTTCAACTATGGGATTTTAATGCTATGATGTTTATTATTACATAGCATGTTTGCACTTGCATCTCATGCATGGCATGGGAGGGAGCAAATGAGGGGAGTCCACGTTCCATTCGGATTTTCGATAAACAACCGTGGGGAGGAATCCACACTGATTCCAATGGATGTATGATTGAATTGTAAGCGGAGTCCATGCTCCATTCAGTGGGACCGATAAGGCATTCGTGGGGAGAGATATACTGTGTTTGAAATGTAACCGGAGTCCATGCTTCGTTCGGTGGGACCGATAAGGCATTCGTGGGGAGTCATGACAATACCTTGATGTGGATTATCCATCAAGAGGAATACCATGTGATTGTGATATGGATGATGGGTGGGATTCATGGCATATGACACCCATGGCATTGCATTGACTTGCATGGTTTTGATATTATAGGTATCCATGTGATTTTTATACTAACCCATGTGTTTGACTCTACTCGAAGTACCTACTGGGCTCGTTGTCTAACGCCCTACTTATACCTTAGATGATGACACAGGAAATGGATGGAGCGAAGGACACGATCGGAGCCAAGCTTAGGAGCTTGGATGATCTAGTTTCATTTGATTTAAGTTTATTTATGGACAATGTAATTTGAGTATTTAGTATTTGAGACTGTAATAACTTAGACTATTTGCTATGGTTTGTATTTTAATTTTGGACATTTTAACTTAAGATGATTATTATTAAGTGATGTACTTCCTTACTATTTAAAATTGGATAGGATAGAACTCTATTATAATTCTGCATTATGTTTAATTCTGCATGTTTAGCCTTAGTACGTGTGAACTGTTTTCGTGGACTAAGTCCACGCACACGTATGTTGGTCAGTTAAGGGCCGGGCTTTAGAAGCTCGGACTTAGCTCGCGTCGTGACGTCCCTCTCTCTCTCACTCTTTATTTCAAAAAAAATAAAAATATAGACTCTGATTTTCGGTGAGTGAAAAAGGTTGGGGCGTTAAACGTATGCACCGACCCCTTGGTGGAAGGCTGAAAAGACCCTTCGTGGTCAAAGACTCCTCCATCAAGATCTTGAGTTCTGAAACTCTAAACTCAAGTGGACTCTCTAAGAAACAGACATATTGGCAACCAAATACCGATCGAGAGTACAAGGACCGACCCCTCAGTAATAGGCGACAAGTCGTTGTGGATAACAGGTTTCCAAACTGGAAACTACCGTCAAGCATGTTTTGCACCAGAACGAGCCTCCAGTATGGACCGACCGCTCGGTACCATAAGTGTCGACCCATCGAAGACAACGATATGTCAATCGGAAAAGAATATTACCGTGTGGAGTGCACTTAATGTACAACGGTCGAAATTGTAATGGTAACATTTCTAGTCACCGACCCCTCGGTGCGACCGACCTGTCGATACATTACCATTACTTCAACTGGTTGCCTTCGCTATAGAAACCAATCCTTATGCAGCCAGTTGGTATCCTTCGGAAGGATCAGTTGGACCCTCATCTTCACCAGTGAGCTTAAACAAGGGCCAACAGAAGGATCACTCTCTCTCTCGTGCTTGGATTAGGGGAATCAAATACAACCAATCAGATGAATTGAGTTGTGAAAGATAGATGAAGCATGAAAACTCATAAACAACCAATTTGAGGATTGAGTTTGAAAGTGAGAATGATGAACCATAAAGTAGGAAACCTTTGGTAGAACCAGTTTCCTTGACACCCTGTACTGTGATTGCTAAACGACGGCTATGAGGCAGAACGTCAGCATATATGGGTGGGATCTGGAAGAAGCACACATCAGAAGAAAGAGGTTCAAAGTCAAATGCTTCTTGGTTTTAATTTTCTGTAAAACCTTTGTTCTGAAAGTGGATTAAGGGGAGGAACCTCGAAACCACTATAAAAAATTCTGGAGCGTTATCTCTGGCATAGTGGCGGGTGGAACTCCCGGCCAAATGGATAGGTAGAAATTCCTATTCGACAGTGGTGGTTGAAATTCCCAACCGATTTAGTGAGTTGTAATTCCTACTCTAATTGTGAGGGTGTAAATCCCCACTTAGTGGATTTTGGGGATAGCTCAAGGTTGAGTGAGTTCCAACAGTGGATGTAGGTTGGCTAACCAAACCACTTTAAATTGGTCTTGTGGTGTTTGATTCATGTGTGTTTGTATTTAATATTTAAGTACTCTTCTTAACACACATCACTTTGTATATTGATTATCTCATTATATACATTGCGCACAAGCATCGATTATCAAATTTTATGTAAAGGGTCATAATCTTAGTGTTTAAAGAAATTATCACACTAAACAAATCTCTTAATAAACATTCTGTTGCATCTTAAATAATCAAGAAATTTGTAAACACCATTAAAAATGGGATTGAACTATTCACCCTCCCTCTAGGGTCAATCATGATGTTTTAGCACATTGAAAATGGGACCTTTCAATTGGTATCAGAGCGAGGTGCTCTTGATAAAGGATCTAACCATCTGAATTGATCCATGCTAGAACAATGGCTATAAAAGAAATCCATGATATTTTCAAGACTCTGTTTTTTATGAAAAATGGAATGAAGAACTATAAAATGTTTTTTCATAAAAATATAATTGGAAATAGGTGAATAGAAAGTGGTTTGTGAATATGGAAGATGAATTGGATAAACCTTCAACTTCCGTGACCACTCAGCCCAAAGACAAAAACTGCTTGGACTTATGGTGAATTAGTTATGCACGTAAACCAAACATATTTCGCATTCATCAGTGTTGTTTCATGATATGCTGTCAAAATATTTAAAAGGCATGAAATAACAAAAGAGGCTGAAAGAATCTACTGAAGATCGCCGCTTTTAGCCCAATGGATAACATCACCTACCAATAAATTTTTGTGCTGAAAAATACAGGTGATTGATTAAATTCATCCATTGAAAAAATCCAATCTATATCCTCTAAGGTAAGAAGATGATGGAATAAAGGAACTTGATGAAGTAGTATCCTCCAGGTGTCCTGCAAGGCCATGTATCGAGATGTTTAGAGACCAACATCATGGTATAAAATCTGGAATGTGGAACTATAGGATCAAATGGGAAGGCACCCATGGCTAAGACCAGATTTAACAAAAGGCCATCACTAGGTTGTGGACTTAGGTTCCAAGTCTCACTAAGTTGGGTTCAAATGTGAGAAAGGATACCACTGTAGGTTTCACATTTGAAACATGTTTTGGAATCATTGTGTATCTTACATTCGATCCATGTTCTTGTTTGATTGTTGGATTGATCTATTGTAAGATATGTGTTGTACATGTTGGTATACACTCTTGTATTGGAATATACATATCTTATTTCATTTCATATGCCATGTAATTTGTGCATCTTTAGAAAATGAATGCAATGTGTGCATTACCTCATGTATAAGGTATGTATGTGATTAAAACTGGTTTAATACACATACACAATGTTGTTTCATTCCATGTTACTAAACTTGTGAATCATATATGGAATGAAACATACTCTATGCCCTTAAATGGATTTTCAAAGTTGGTGTGACCTACCAAAGTAAGGACAGAATAATCCATTTAAGTACCTAATCCATTCAAGAAATTAGAACTGTCATGAAATAATGGTAAAGTTGTTCATCATGTTATGGGTAATAACATGATAGCAGACATAAGAGCTGTGTGTGAAGGATCATACTTCATTCCTGTATGCTTGATCAATACTCAAATTAGGAAATGAATATATGACTAGTGTGCTTTGAGTTTCATTCCAATAAACATTAACTTATACATTATGTGGAATGAATTATGTTCATATATGTTTTGCCTTGCTAAAGCCTGTAAATGACGCATCTCATGACATCACACACTTGGGCAATATACTTAAATTGGTAAATTAAATGTGTCCAAGATCTTGGATTGATTTGGATACAGGAAAAGAGATCTAAAATCCATGGTTTTTGTAAGGTCTCGGAATTTGGGAATTAATATAAATGTGAATATTAATTATTTTAATGATGGAAATTAGAAAATTGGTGGAGTAAATGGTAAATGGGCCAAAATTGGATAAAGGCCCAAGTAGGGCCCAATAGACTATGGTTTGGATTTAAATTTATTTAAATGGGTCAAGAATGGTCAAATTGGGTCAAATACCCATTTGGGACCCAATGGGTCAAGATGGTTAAGCTCTAAGGTAAATGGGCTAGTGGGAAATGTAATTGGGCCATGGGCCCAATGGTGATCCATTTAGAGTGGGCTTAATGAAATTCAATCACCCTAAGTAATTTGGAATTAAACAATGGTGGTGTGGCCAAGTGGGACCCACCTCCACCTCATCAAGTGAGGTGGCATGTGGGCCAAGGTTTGGTGGGGCCGACCACCATGGTTGAATTAGTCAACCATGGGTGGATGTATAAGGTAATTTAAGTAAATAAGAATTAAAGTAACCAAAATATCTAAATATTAAATGATTAAAAAAATTATACAAATGAGGTGGTCAAAGTGGGGTCAAAGGGTGAAAACCAAATCACCTCATCCCAAACCCAAAATAAAATACGTTGGGGCTTGGTGGTGGTTTAGATAACCACCACCATAAAGCAAATTAAATATCTTTTAAATATCTTAGGGTTGGTGGGGTCTTTAATGTAAAGAAAAATGGGGATAAGTCTTGAGTTTCTTTTCCATTTTTTTATCCTCTCTTCATTTTCACTCCATTCTCATCCTCCATTGCCGTCCCATGTCCAAGTGAAGGAGAAAAAAAAAAAAAAAGAGAAGGAGCTCAAGGAGAGAAGGAAAAAAAAAATGGAATTTGGAGGGAGTTCACTCTAAGATTAAGGTCATCATCTTCCTCTCATCATCTTTTCCTCTTTTCATCTCTCAAATTCAAACCTAACATGGCTGATTTTAAGGTTGGGAGTTGCCACCCTTGATCAAAGATTTTGACCTATCAAAGATCAAGAGGAAGGAGAGAGGAGGCTAAGGAAACCGACGGGAGCGGCGGAAGTCGGAGGAGACGACGGATTGTGAGTATTTCTTAAACAAGAAATTTTGGATTTTTAGGGTTTAAGATTTGGAAATTATTTTTGTAGAATTTAATGGTGGTTACATAAATTTATGCCATGGATGTTAAACCCATCAAATGAGAGGGTGGAAGATGGAGGAAACCCTAAATGGATAAATTAGGGTTAGGGTAAGGAAATAAATAAATGGATTATGTGCATTGGGTAATTTATGAAATTAAGAATGGAATTAGGTTATTGGAAGGAAATCATGGGCCATAGGGTTCGGCCATGTAGCATGGCCGAACCCCATGGTGGGTGATTTGGTATTGGATTTAAATAATTAGGGTTTCAAAAAGATGGAAGACAATGAGGGTTTTATCTAATGAAAATTAGGGTTGTAGATGAATGAATGGGAGTAAGTTGTAAAATGGTTTTATGATGAAAATGCAAAGGGGTTTATGGCATTGAAATGCATGGAGGAAGTGAACCTTGAGCCATGGGTTCGGCCATGGTGTATGGCCGAACCCTATGGTGATCAAATGGTGGAATGAAGGGTTGTGAATAATGGAAAGTAAATGGGAATGTTCGGTGGTGTTGATGGACCCGAAAATGGTTTTAGCATTGATATTTGTAATGGACTCTAATGTAGCTAAGGATGATGGTTTTAAGTGTATGAATTAAACCCTTCATGGAGGGATTTGTGATAAACCCAAATGTGTAACAATGGACCCAAGAAAAATGGGGAAAGGACACCATGGGTTCGGCCATGGTGTATGGCCGAACCCATGGCCCAATTGTGATCCATTTTGGTGGGTTAAATTGGATGATGAATGGTGTGTGTGTGTGGTCTCCAAAGGAAATGAATGAGTAATGGACTCATTGAAGTTAAATACATGAGGTAAATCCCATGGGAAGAGTTGATGAATTAGGTATTTTGAACCCATGGCCATTGGTGAACCATTTAAAGGGTTAAGTATGGGGTTATGGATGGGTTTAAATGAATAATGGTGAAATTAATAAAAAGACTAATTTTAATGATGTTATGACATGGTTCAATGGGTCATTAATGGACCTAAGTTAGGGATCTAAGTCTATGATCAATTATGGATTAAGTCATGCATGGATAAACGAGTGTTTAATCATGGAAAATGAGGTAGTGGCAAAACCGTAATTAGTGGCCAAATTCAAGAATTCCATAGAAATTGATCATGGACTTAGGGGATCTAATGTAATAACCTTATAAGTGATTAATAAAGCCTAGGGTGGCCGAATTTTAAGACTTATGGGATTAAAAGGTTTAATAGATGACATGGGACCCACAAAACCTAAATAGTGACCAATTTTTCATATGGGCTTAGAAATGGTTAAAACTTGAACTGATTTGGAAATTTAATAAGGTACTGGATATCGCTGGCAGTACGCGTGACGGTAGCCGGACTATCGGACGGAAAACGAAAAAGGACGCGAGTCGGTATTCGGTAGGATTCCTACCTTTTTTGTAAGCCATGGATTTGGGTGATGTTTTCTTTAATCTATTTTGGAAATCATGTGGTTGTCTTTAAGATATGTTATGGATTATGTATCATTTGATGTTTTACTCTAAATTATTTTGGAAATTATGTGAATGCTTATGATGGGTTTTGGATTAAATATTGTGGGATGTTTTCCCTTGGATTTAGTTGGTAATCTTGTAATTGTTTTAAGATGGGTTTTATTACTATTGAATTTCATATATTACATGGCAAATGGCATCTACATCTCATGCATGGCATGGGAGGCATATGACAGGGGAAGGATGCAATGAAACCGGAGTCCATGCTCCGTCGGGGCGACCGATAAACAAGCATGGGGACATTTCACATATGTATTATTGTACCTTGACGAGGTCTTACCGTCAAGGGGGATGTTGTATTTATTGTTATACCTTGATGATGATTCTTCCATCAAAGGGAATACTGTATTTGTGGTTACGCCTTGACGAGGCCTTACCGTCAAGGGGGATATGGCATCGGGATAGTAAGGATGATGGGTGGAATTCATAACACAGACACCCATGGCATGACATTCATTCTATGGCTTTTCGTTATGTATTATCTATCTGCTTTGTTATCACTAATCCATGTGTTAGCCCTACTCGGAGTCCTACTGGGCGCGTGGTCTAACGCCCTACTTCTACCCTAGCTGATGACGCAGGAAATGCCGGAGCAGAAGGACGAGACGGGAGCCAAGCTTAAGAGCTTTGGAAGGCGGACTAATTATTTTATTTAAGTTATTTTGAGAAATTTGTATTTGATGTAGTTTAATTTGTCGGAAATGTAATAATTGAGATTGCTTACTATATTTTGGACATTAGGGTTTTAAGGATGTTTGGTGATTGAATGAATGTAACTTCCATGCTATCTAAGAATTTGTAGGTTAGGCTCTTTTATAATTTTCCGCAATTGGTTTAAATGTTCCCCGATGCTTACTTCTACGTGTGAACCATTCTCCGTGGACTTCATCCCACGCACACGTAGGGTTGGCCAGTTAAGGGCCGGGTTTTAGAAGCTCGGACTTAACTCGCGTCGTGACGTTCGCGCCCTTTGTCACTTTTCCTTTTTTAAAAAAAAAAATTAGACTCTGATTTTCGGTGAAAAGGGGCGGGCGTTACAGTTGGTATCAGAGCGAATTCGGAAGAATGAATTTCTCGAAGTAAGATTAAGACGGTTGCACGTCTCACTGACGGCTAAGAATCCCAACCGACCGACTCTTCGGAGTCCGCTGCACGGGGGCCGGGTTAATTTACTTCGATTGACTCGAACTGAAGTGTTTAATCTGAGAACAACAATTGACGGAAAGGAATGATAGCAAGGGAAGAAAGATTCATTCTAGGAGAGATTTATTGAAACATAGCAAGATAGGGTTTACTTCCCCAGAAATGAGAAAACATCTAGGTTTTTCCCCCAAATTGATGAAACAGTACTAGATTTATCGGACATAGTAAAGTAGGATGTACTTCCTCGGTATCCTCAATTTGAACAACAGACAATAGGAATTAAGAGATTCCCCCCAGAAACAAAGGAAAAACAAGTGTACTTATTTGGCAACTTTCCCCAAACAAAATACATTGTGATATACATAAGAGATTCCCCAAAACCTAGATTGGTTTTATTGGTAATTGTTGTGGATGATTTTTGTGTTCAATTTATATTCTATGATACAGATATGTCAAGTGACGGGGAGTATACGGAATTATTGGATAAGAGAACCCCTAGCTGTCTCATAGATTTGGTGTCTGCTTCCAGCATAGAAGTTAGCATGAACATTCAGGAGGGACCTCCCGAGGAAGATGAAGAGGATTTAACATCTCTTTCTGAAGAGAATGTGGAAGACTTTCTGATGATAAGATAGTCGGTAGGGGAATTGGAACCCATTTATATGTGCGGGTTGTGTAACCAGGTTGGGCACAACTGCACATACTACCCCTACCCTCTTGAAGTGGTATACTTGATTGTGGACTACATGAACACGGGAAAGAGAGGACTAACTGTCCTTATATTGGAAGATAGTTAATGGTTTTGGGGTTTTAAATGAAGGAAATAAGTGTGATAGTAAATTGCACAAGCATACTTGTATTGTGAGTGCATGTGAATATACATGTGTTGAATTCTTATTGTTGAGTGTATGAGGTAATGAAGTGAGGAAAGAGTATGAAAAAAAAAAATGTACAATGATGAACTACATGCATCAAATGAGGATAAGAGGCATAAACTTTTGATGTGGGGTATATGTTGCATATGCTTATGAGAGAGATAAATGTGAATAAAAAGGGTGGGGAGTAATTGATAATGTGATATATGGGTATACTTGGGGGGGATGGTACAATGGCTTTTAGAAATGGTTTTTATATTGGTGATAACCCATGGTTTGATAATTTGTCATGACCAAGTGAAGAGATTTATGTTATGACATATAATGGGTGATGATGTAAACGCTTTGTGAAGGGGTATAAGAGGTTCTCATGTGAACAAAGTGCCATTTGAGAGATGTTGGATAAACAATGTACTTGAAAGAGACCGGAATGCATGGGTTAACTTGCCACATGAAACTCGTGAGAAGATGATATTATGAGGAGAATGTGAAGGGTCTAGCATGCAAAGACTAATATATTGTATGAAAAAAAAAATATCTTGTATGTATAATGCAATTGCATTCTCCCAATGTGTTGTGGAGATTATGAACGAGTGATGATAGGCCTTGAAATGGGTTTATGGCCTTAAAAAGTATGAATGAATGATGGACCATGAACTTACGAAAATATTTTATTTAGTGATTGCATGAGGATTCTCTATGATGTTACTAAATTGTGAATTATCAATCATTGCAATGAGTTTATATGATATTGCTTTGATAATTGATTCTATGCAATGAATAGTCAATGAGGAAACAAGGATGTGTTAGAGGTTATGTATATGATGATGAGTTGATAAGGTGCCTTGAGTTGTGAATATGTAGTATGCATGAAGAGGTTGTGACATGCCAATGCGTTTGGTTGGAAACCTAGGTGGGGCTAATGGAAAATTCCAAACTTTAGGAATTCATGGATGGTCTTTGAATGTATTGGGATGACTTGCTTTGGATGAGTAGGATTGTTATTTCAAAGTCTCTAGGTGTATGTTGTAAATGGGGTAGGGTAACCTAATCATAATTAGGTTGAATCACTAGATCTTATTAATGTGTTATTTCTTATGTTACCTCAAGTTGTTGTTTGATGTGAATGGAGGTGAAAGATCTGGTTACACATGAATTGTGTTATTCGAAGATTGTGTGATTTCAATTCTACGTGGCTTGCTAATGAAGGAATATGAACCGTATGATGTGGTAACCATTGATAACGTAGGCATGTAGGGTGGAATTTGGTGGTTGGTGAAATTGGTAATACTTGTGAATATTTTATTGGTGAATGGGCACTATTTGACATAATCTAAGTAAGCTTAGATATATCATTGTTTTTATGGAATCTATGAAAATATGTGGAATAATCCAGAAGGGTAGGAAATTAGTATCTATATGATTTGGATTGATGTCGGGTATTGGTATTGTAGGAGTTATGAACAAAAAGGGTTAGTCACATAGTGGCTTATATGCAAATAAAGGTATGATTGCTTTTGAGAAATAGGCCTAAGGGAAAGGTTAAGAGTCTAGTGAAACTTGAATGGGAAGCTATGGGCGACTGCTGAGTGAGACTGATCACCTGACTCTGTAGTTGGCCGATGGAATTCCAGGAGGGTGAAGCTAGAAACCTAGTTAAAATGGAATCAACAATGGACTTGAGCATAGGCTTGTATTGGCAGACTAACTCACACGGAGAGTAGACAAAAGAATGTATTGAAGGAGTACGTATGAGAAATGTTTTGGCAATAGATAAAGTGAAATAGAATACGTTAGTCTACATAAAATCGCAAATGGATGCATGAGGAAAAGAGATAATACGAGGCAAAGTGAATTCTACAAGAATGAAACTCATAGGTTGATATGAGTGGTGTTGATGTGAGTAAGAGATACTTGACACGATTGAACGGGAACAACGAATAGACCCAGAAATGGAGGAGACTTGGACCAAGATATCTACATGTGAGGTAGTATCGGAATTCGAGTTACGACCGGGATAGGGTCTTGTGTTCCGAGGTAGGACGGAGGTACCTAAGAGCTGTGGAAGGGAGTTGTTGGTTGAGGCACACCAAACCAAGCTCTCTACCCATCCGGACAGTGCCAAGATGTGCAAGGATCTTAAGAGGCACTAATGGTGGCATGGACTTAAGAGAGGCAGAGTTTGTTACTCGCTACACTAACTTGTTGGCAGGATAAGGCGGAACATCGGAAGCCACCGGGTTTACTCAAACCCTTACCAGTGCCGGAGTGGAAATGGGAGCATGTAGCCATGAGCTTTGTAATAGGGCTACTAAGGTCATCTAGGGGCAACGATGCAATATGGGTCGACGGTACATCCGAAATATTATCGGACTACATGGTGTACCCCGGAATATTGTGTCCGACAGAGATGGCCGATTCAATAGCAGAGTATGGCAGAGCGTGCAATCGGATATGGGGACCGATGTGTTGACCAGCACAACGTTCCACCCATAGACTGATGGACAGTCGGAAAGGACAATACAGATATTGGAGGATATGCTGAGAGCATGTATGCTGGATTTTCAGGGTGGATGGGAGGATCATTTGCCATTGGTGGAGTTCTCTTACAATAATAGTTACCAGGCAAGCCTCCAGATGGCTTCGTTCGAGGCCTTATACGGCAGGCCATGTAGATCACCAGTGTATTGGACAGAAGCTGGTGAGCCTGCGCTAATTGGACCGGAATTGGTTGCAGAGACCACAGCATAGGTCAAATTGATACGGCAACATCTACTCACTGCACAGAACCGTCAGAAGAGTTACGCCAACAAGAGGAGAAGGTTCCTCGAATTGAGGTGGGAGACTTGGTGTTTTTGAAAGTCTCACCACGGAAGGGACACATGAGATTCGGAAATAAGGGGAAACTGTCACCTAGATGGTGGGGCCGTTTCCAATCATAAAGAGGGTGGGGGAGGTAGCTTATCAGTTGGCGCTCCTTCCGCAGTTATCCTCTTTACATGATGTGTTTAATGTGTCCATGTTGAGGAAGTACAACCCTGATCCTTCACAGGTGTTGAACGTACAAGACGTCGATGTACAAAGCGACGTGATGTATGTGGAGAAACCGATCAGAGTGATCGGGAGCGAACAAAAGGTACTGCGGAACCGCGCTATTCAGTTCGTCAAGGTGGTATGGCAACGACGTGGCAATGAAGAGACCACCTAGGAACTCGAATCAGAGATGAGAGCCTCTCATCCGGAACTCTTTGCGTAAGATGTTTTGAACCTCTACTTCGCTCGAATTTTCGGGACGAAAATTTTAAAAGAGGATTGTATTGTAAGGTCTCGGAATTTGGGAATTAATATAAATGTGAATATTAATTATTTTAATGATGGAAATTAGAAAATTGGTGGAGTAAATGGTAAATGGGCCAAAATTGGATAAAGGCCCAAGTAGGGCCCAATAGACTATGGTTTGGATTTAAATTTATTTAAATGGGTCAAGAATGGTCAAATTGGGTCAAATACCCATTTGGGACCCAATGGGTCAAGATGGTTAAGCTCTAAGGTAAATGGGCTAGTGGGAAATGTAATTGGGCCATGGGCCCAATGGTGATCCATTTAGAGTGGGCTTAATGAAATTCAATCACCCTAAGTAATTTGGAATTAAACAATGGTGGTGTGGCCAAGTGGGACCCACCTCCACCTCATCAAGTGAGGTGGCATGTGGGCCAAGGTTTGGTGGGGCCGACCACCATGGTTGAATTAGTCAACCATGGGTGGATGTATAAGGTAATTTAAGTAAATAAGAATTAAAGTAACCAAAATATCTAAATATTAAATGATTAAAAAAATTATACAAATGAGGTGGTCAAAGTGGGGTCAAAGGGTGAAAACCAAATCACCTCATCCCAAACCCAAAATAAAATACGTTGGGGCTTGGTGGTGGTTTAGATAACCACCACCATAAAGCAAATTAAATATCTTTTAAATATCTTAGGGTTGGTGGGGTCTTTAATGTAAAGAAAAATGGGGATAAGTCTTGAGTTTCTTTTCCATTTTTTTATCCTCTCTTCATTTTCACTCCATTCTCATCCTCCATTGCCGTCCCATGTCCAAGTGAAGGAGAAAAAAAAAAAAAAGAGAAGGAGCTCAAGGAGAGAAGGAAAAAAAAAATGGAATTTGGAGGGAGTTCACTCTAAGATTAAGGTCATCATCTTCCTCTCATCATCTTTTCCTCTTTTCATCTCTCAAATTCAAACCTAACATGGCTGATTTTAAGGTTGGGAGTTGCCACCCTTGATCAAAGATTTTGACCTATCAAAGATCAAGAGGAAGGAGAGAGGAGGCTAAGGAAACCGACGGGAGCGGCGGAAGTCGGAGGAGACGACGGATTGTGAGTATTTCTTAAACAAGAAATTTTGGATTTTTAGGGTTTAAGATTTGGAAATTATTTTTGTAGAATTTAATGGTGGTTACATAAATTTATGCCATGGATGTTAAACCCATCAAATGAGAGGGTGGAAGATGGAGGAAACCCTAAATGGATAAATTAGGGTTAGGGTAAGGAAATAAATAAATGGATTATGTGCATTGGGTAATTTATGAAATTAAGAATGGAATTAGGTTATTGGAAGGAAATCATGGGCCATAGGGTTCGGCCATGTAGCATGGCCGAACCCCATGGTGGGTGATTTGGTATTGGATTTAAATAATTAGGGTTTCAAAAAGATGGAAGACAATGAGGGTTTTATCTAATGAAAATTAGGGTTGTAGATGAATGAATGGGAGTAAGTTGTAAAATGGTTTTATGATGAAAATGCAAAGGGGTTTATGGCATTGAAATGCATGGAGGAAGTGAACCTTGAGCCATGGGTTCGGCCATGGTGTATGGCCGAACCCTATGGTGATCAAATGGTGGAATGAAGGGTTGTGAATAATGGAAAGTAAATGGGAATGTTGGTGGTGTTGATGGACCCGAAAATGGTTTTAGCATTGATATTTGTAATGGACTCTAATGTAGCTAAGGATGATGGTTTTAAGTGTATGAATTAAACCCTTCATGGAGGGATTTGTGATAAACCCAAATGTGTAACAATGGACCCAAGAAAAATGGGGAAAGGACACCATGGGTTCGGCCATGGTGTATGGCCGAACCCATGGCCCAATTGTGATCCATTTTGGTGGGTTAAATTGGATGATGAATGGTGTGTGTGTGTGGTCTCCAAAGGAAATGAATGAGTAATGGACTCATTGAAGTTAAATACATGAGGTAAATCCCATGGGAAGAGTTGATGAATTAGGTATTTTGAACCCATGGCCATTGGTGAACCATTTAAAGGGTTAAGTATGGGGTTATGGATGGGTTTAAATGAATAATGGTGAAATTAATAAAAAGACTAATTTTAATGATGTTATGACATGGTTCAATGGGTCATTAATGGACCTAAGTTAGGGATCTAAGTCTATGATCAATTATGGATTAAGTCATGCATGGATAAACGAGTGTTTAATCATGGAAAATGAGGTAGTGGCAAAACCGTAATTAGTGGCCAAATTCAAGAATTCCATAGAAATTGATCATGGACTTAGGGGATCTAATGTAATAACCTTATAAGTGATTAATAAAGCCTAGGGTGGCCGAATTTTAAGACTTATGGGATTAAAAGGTTTAATAGATGACATGGGACCCACAAAACCTAAATAGTGACCAATTTTTCATATGGGCTTAGAAATGGTTAAAACTTGAACTGATTTGGAAATTTAATAAGGTACTGGATATCGCTGGCAGTACGCGTGACGGTAGCCGGACTATCGGACGGAAAACGAAAAAGGACGCGAGTCGGTATTCGGTAGGATTCCTACCTTTTTTGTAAGCCATGGATTTGGGTGATGTTTTCTTTAATCTATTTTGGAAATCATGTGGTTGTCTTTAAGATATGTTATGGATTATGTATCATTTGATGTTTTACTCTAAATTATTTTGGAAATTATGTGAATGCTTATGATGGGTTTTGGATTAAATATTGTGGGATGTTTTCCCTTGGATTTAGTTGGTAATCTTGTAATTGTTTTAAGATGGGTTTTATTACTATTGAATTTCATATATTACATGGCAAATGGCATCTACATCTCATGCATGGCATGGGAGGCATATGACAGGGGAAGGATGCAATGAAACTGGAGTCCATGCTCCGTCGGGGCGACCGATAAACAAGCATGGGGACATTTCACATATGTATTATTGTACCTTGACGAGGTCTTACCGTCAAGGGGGATGTTGTATTTATTGTTATACCTTGATGATGATTCTTCCATCAAAGGGAATACTGTATTTGTGGTTACGCCTTGACGAGGCCTTACCGTCAAGGGGGATATGGCATCGGGATAGTAAGGATGATGGGTGGAATTCATAACACAGACACCCATGGCATGACATTCATTCTATGGCTTTTCGTTATGTATTATCTATCTGCTTTGTTATCACTAATCCATGTGTTAGCCCTACTCGGAGTCCTACTGGGCGCGTGGTCTAACGCCCTACTTCTACCCTAGCTGATGACGCAGGAAATGCCGGAGCAGAAGGACGAGACGGGAGCCAAGCTTAAGAGCTTTGGAAGGCGGACTAATTATTTTATTTAAGTTATTTTGAGAAATTTGTATTTGATGTAGTTTAATTTGTCGGAAATGTAATAATTGAGATTGCTTACTATATTTTGGACATTAGGGTTTTAAGGATGTTTGGTGATTGAATGAATGTAACTTCCCTGCTATCTAAGAATTTGTAGGTTAGGCTCTTTTATAATTTTCCGCAATTGGTTTAAATGTTCCCCGATGCTTACTTCTACGTGTGAACCATTCTCCGTGGACTTCATCCCACGCACACGTAGGGTTGGCCAGTTAAGGGCCGGGTTTTAGAAGCTCGGACTTAACTCGCGTCGTGACGTTCGCGCCCTTTGTCACTTTTCCTTTTTAAAAAAAAAAATTAGACTCTGATTTTCGGTGAAAAGGGGCGGGCGTTACAGTTTGTACCTATTTTCAGAAGGATGAACTGAATCTTCATATGGCACAGATGCGGTGTGAATGTATATATCATCACTGGCATTAAAAGGTGTATAAGCAAAGCTTGATGAACTATGAACATCACAAGCACACACACACACACACACACACACATACCCAGTCTTCCTTCATTTTGAAAAACCCAGGTTGAAGGATAGATTAGTAAGAGGAACAGACATGTCGATACTGTTGGAATTCAAAACACTGTTTGAAAGGGAGAAACATCGTAAAGGGAGACAGGTCGATACATATCGACGTATCAACACAGATAGGTCGTTAGTCACGCCCGGTCGGTATATCATAAAGAGTAAGTTAAAAAGGTCTCTTTCTGCGAAAACGATAGATCAGTTCAAATCATCGTTTCTTCTCCCGATGAGCTCTAGCGATTTCCCTCTCCCCTTTCGTGCCCTAGGTTAGCCGTTAGACCTCCCGAAGTGAAATCTCGCCGTAAAATAGAGGGCTTATGTTCTTTCCATCTCCAGTAGTTGAAAAATGACAAAAGACAAGTCCACAGTCATTATCGTATCCTCTGATTCAGAGAATGATCGTGCCACCCAGTCTAAGAGACCAAAATCTAAGTGGCTTCAAGGAGAATCATCATCTCTTCTGAATACTATAGCACGTTGGGTCAAGATCCTCGTGAGGAAATCTCACAAGAAGAAATAACCTCCACCTCTGACCAGAAAGCCCAGGGGAGTGGCAATTGAGGTGCCTACACTTCCGGCTAGAGCCAGTGTAGAAAAAGTGAGAGGAAAAGGAAAAACTCGAAAGGATCTCACTCCTCCAGAAGAAGCAAGCAGGTAATGAGGATACACTGAACAGGAAACCTACTACTGGTAAGGAAAGAGAGGAGAAAATAAAAGAGGAAATGAAAGATGCTAAAGCCGAATCGGATAGAGCTCTTATAAAAAGAACTTTCTGTTTCCTTGAAAAACGTCGGGAGTTGGAAAAAAATATTGGAGACTTTGCAACCTTCATGAATGAATCAATTCAAAACCTCTCCTCATTCATGGAAGGACTCAAAAAGAGTACCCGACGAAAATCCTCTTCCCCTTTAGCATCTCCTTCTCCGGATGGATCGGCTTATAATAGTTCTTCATAAATTATGTTTTATGTTTTGGAAAACTATGTTGAAACTGTGTTTAAGCCTCCATTTTCCTTTTTTCTTAACCATATCTACCAATGTTTCATGAATGAATTAATAGGGTCTGTTTTAAGTATGTGTCCGAATTTGATGCATCTACCTTTTATCTCTTGTCTAATTTTGTAAAATAGACTAACACCCAACATGTTAGGGAGATAGAGATCTGGCTGTGAAATTGCACATACTTTGGAAAATGGGGTAGCACAAAATATGTGCTAATTAATTAGCATTTGTCACTGGTTATAACATCTTAAGGAGGAATATGATGCAAGCTTCTCAGAAAACTTGGAGAGAAATAAACTTAGAAGCAGTTAAGTTTATGAGGGAACTGGGTCGAGAAAGTTGAGGGAGACAACTTAGAGAATGGGGGAGAAGACTCTAGGAATGTTGGGACAATTGCTCCACTCATGGAAGATATTAGCAACGCTAAAATCTTAGTTTGTGCAGGGACAAACTAATCTTAATACACGAGAAGTGTACATTGAACCATAAGGGAAAACCATGAGTTAGAGCAGAACCTAGTCAAGCAATAAATTCGAAAAAGCTTGGGGGAGTGCTTAAATCTCGATGTCTGCCTACTAATCTTTGTCAATTTAATGACAAAATGGGGGAGAAATTAATAGAAGGCAGAAGACATCAAAGCCAATAGACATAGGGAGAATGTCTATGCTTGGAGTTTGGGAGATTAAACTCAAAGAAAATTGGAGGAGAAATCTTCTCAACACAGATAGCTTGGATAAGCTATGGGGAGTGTTGGTCACTAGGAAATCAGGAAGTATGGGGGAGTTTGAAGGGTAATCTTTTGTGGTCCATGAATGATTATTTATATTCTGGGACTAACCCCTCTAATGATTTTCTAGTGTTGCTTGCTTATGTACTTGACCAAGAAAATGAAATGAAGCAAGTTGATAAAGAATATGCGAAGAACATAGTCTTGTTTTACATTTAAATATGTACATGTAATCAATGTAATACTTCTATATTCAAATGTGTTGTAATAAGGGTGGGATTGTAAATGGGTTAGCTTCTAGGTTTTGTCATGAAATTGACAAATTGGGAGATTGTTAGTTCCTTGGCTTGGCCAAGCCCCTATGTTTGTCAATTCCATGACTCGGAAATAAGCAATTGCTGGAAGCTTGAAGACCCAAGATGATCAAGGGTAAAGATCATGCTCCACCGGATTGAAGCTCATCGTTATGGCAATCACAAAACAGGTAAAATGACCATAGATGACTTTAGGTGGTACCCACACCATAGAGAGGACTATCCCTAGGCTTAGAAAAATAAATGGTTAAAACATATGAAGCCTAGTGAGGAGGGTTGATAGTGAATTGGAACCCAACTTGGAAATATGTATTTAGTTTCATTGTCAGCTCGACCAGTCTTATTTCACAGACCCCTCAATGTAGTCAAGATTGACCCATCGTGGTCAGAGATTGATAGGCCAGAATGACATTAGGTTTTGGAACATTAAACTCTCATTCTGGGTTTGCCTCTGAGCAAGAGTCTCGTATGCATCGACCCCTCGGTGAAAGGCTGAAATGACCCATCGTGGTCAACGACTCCTCGATCAAGATCTTGAGTTCTGGAAACCTAAACTCATGTGGACTCTCGAAGAAACAGACATATCGGCAACCAAAGACCGATCGAGACTACCAGGACCGACCCCTCGGTAATGGGCTACAAGTCGTTCTGGATAACAGGTTTCCAAAGTGGAAACTACTGTCAAGCATGTTTTGCACCAGAACAAGCCTCCAGTATGGACCGACCTCTCGGTACCATAAGTGTCGTCCCATCGGCGACAACGACATGTCGACCAAAAAGGAATATTACCGTTGCCAGTGCACTTAATGCACAACGGTCGAAATTTTGACGGTAGCATTTCTAGTCATCGATCCCTCGGTACGATTGACTGTTGGTACATTACGATTACTTCAACTGGTTGCCTTTGCTATATAAACCAATCCTTATGCAACCAGTTGATATCGACCCTCATATTCACCAGTGAGCTTAAACAAGGGACAACAGAAGTATCACTTTCTCTCTCATGCTTGCATTAGGGGAATCAAATATAACCAATCAGATGAATTGAGTTGTGAGAGAGAGATGAAGGATACAAACTCATAAACAACCAATCTGAGGATTGAGTTTGAAAATGAGAAGGAGAGAACCATAAAGAAGGAAACTTTGGTAGAACCAGTTTCCTTGACACCTTGGATTGTGATTGCTAAGTGATGGCCAAACTTTGGTAGAACCAGTTTCCTTGACACCTTGGATTGTGATTGCTAAGTGATGGCCACAAGTGTAACGACCTGACCCGATTTATCGGGATTTTAGGGTCTCAGTAGTAGTCGGGAGGGTGTGGGTCCCGTAGTAGGCCTTGTCTCGACCGATCCTGATCTTAGAGACTCGAAGGGCGATTTAGTCATTTGAATATTTTGTCATGCCAAAATAATTGAAAATCACACATTTCCTCACCCAAGGTTCAACATCTGATTTTCCTTCGGGTTTTGAAACGTTGTTTTCGAAATATTCTAATTTTATGTTTTTATAAAAAAAAAACTAAAGAAACCCTAAACCCTAAACCCCCCTTATAACTCCCCTTGCACCGCGCATTATAGCTGCTACAGTGCCGCCGTACCTCTGCCGTTGCCTCCTTCTCTCTCTCAGACCCCCTCCCTCTCTCGTTCTCCGACGTCTCGCCCCTCTTCGCTCAGACGACCTGCATCTCTAAAATCGCCGTCACCGCCCGACCGAACCAGATATTTTCTTTTTTTCTCCCTCATCCTCCAACCCTTCTTCCTCCCCTCCCCATGTTTCATTTCCTCCACTTTTTCCCCCCTTCTCCGATTTTACTTCTTTTTCCTCTGTCTTCCTTGTTTTCTTTTCCCTATTCTCACGATTTCCTTAGATTTTGCTCGATTTTTCCGTGATTTTCCCCATCCTCTCTGGTTTTCCCCCTTTCACTCTTTTTCCTCCCTTTCATTTGTTTTTCCCCTTTCTTCTCCCCTTCGATTGGGTTGCTGAGTCAACTCAGCTGGGCAGTCGAGTTGAGTCAGCTGGGCAACCGAGTTGACTCAGTTGAATCCGAGTATGGGCCCCGATGAACCAGGCCCAGCTCGGCTCTCATTCGGGCCTTTCCTGGCCCACTTCGGCCCAGCTTCAGCCTGGTCCATCCTTTGGGCCTGGCCCAGTTTCAAGCCCAGCCCCTTTCGGCCTAGTTTTGGGCCCAGCTTTTCAGTTCTGGATTTAGTTCTGCTCGGTTTGGGCCTGACCCACTTTCGGGCCCATTTTTCAATTCAAACTTAGTTTGGCTTGTTTTACTCGTTTACTTATTCTCGTGCTCTTGTTTCGATAGATCGAGCCCCCTCTAACTCGGCGGACTCGTTTTCTCGCAGTTAATTTCAAAAAGCACACAAAGGAGGGAACTATCACACTTATACCATATGCATTTCTGCATATACCTATATTTAACCATTTGAGCGCCATGAGGTACGCAGAATGGAACCCCTATGTTTATTTAGCCACTCGACAAGGGAATTTTTCAGATGATTATGTGGCGTGGGGACCACTCCGTGTACTCGTGTCCAATGATGGTAAAGATCATGATGACTGGATGTGATAATGCGTAGTACATGCATGTTTACTTGTTTAGATGCAATTGATTGACAAATGATGGTGTCCTAACATGCTAATATGTGATAAATGATAATGTATGCATCTGATTATGATCCATTGTACAATGGTGATAACATGTCAAAGATTATCTCTGTATGCATGTAACTGGTGTACGTGGGATGACGGTGGGGCGTAGAGATTAGGCTACTCCAGGACTTAGAGTTGTCCTCTAACCTGTCGGGTAGTTGGGGTTGGGGTATTATGTGGGTCATACAGTGGACGTGTGGTGTAGACCACCCTGCGGATGGATGCTAGTAGGTATGCTCCTTGATGGGGATTAGGCAGCTAGGCTTATGATGTGTTATTCCAGACTATGACACCTACAGGGTGGGGACAATCTGAGTTGTGATATGATGTGTTATTCCAAACTATGACACCTAAAGGGTGGGGACAGTCTGAGTTGTGATTTGATGTGTTATTCTAGACTATGACACCTGCGGGGTGGGGACAGTCTGAGGAGTGCTGTGATACGGTGTTCCAGGCTACGATACCGGTAGAGTGGGGACAACCTGTGATGTGAGATTGTACGACGTTTCAGTCTAGGACACTTTCGAGTTAGGGGTAACCGGAGGTGTAGTAAGACATTCAGGGCTACGGCCTGAGGGTGGGCATGTCGGTATATGCCGTGGTAGACGGGTTGACCCCATGGCAGGGTGGTGATGGTTCGATCGAACACTTGTTGGATGGCTTGTATGGTGAGTCGTGTGTGTACGCAGGACTATATATGTAGATTTATTTTGATACCTCACAGTGGTAGTTTCGCAGTGTGTGGTCTATGTGGTGTGAATATATTTACATGTTCTCTCACTAGGTATGTAGTACTCACCCCTTGCCTTTCAGGTTGTTTGGCGGAGGTGGGACCTAGCGGGTCCCAAGATCAGGTCTAGGTGATGACAGTTGAGGATGGTTTGGCGTATTCTCTTTTTATTATCTAGAGAGAACACATTGCGTGTTTATTTCGGATGATGTTTGATATTATGGATAATTGTAATAACTGTTTATTACTTTGTCATGTTGGTTGTACTTTTAGTAAACCTCTATAGTTGTTGATAGTGGTTAAGAAAAAAAAATAGTACCGGTATTTTGTCTCACTACTTTGTAGTTCGATATCAGTTGTAACATACCCGTAGTGGGATGGGGTGTTACATTTGGTATCAGAGTACGGTTCCACTCTCGGACTGTGCTTTTGGGCTGGATTGAGAATTGTTGATGATTAGAGGTTAGGTTAATCCCCTGTGTGGTAAGGTGGATGAGACCAAGTAGGGGATTGAGACTAGACACCCTGGTTTCGTTTTGGTGTATTCATAAGATTATTTGACTTCGAATGCTTGCGGTGTGTTCAGTTTTGATTTCCTACTTGGCTTTAAAACTGATCAGTACTTGATTTGTGAACAGGCTATGGTAAACACCCGTTCCAATGGGGGAGGGCGTCCAGGGCCGTATGGAATGCCGGATATTCTAGAGGTAGTGGAGACTCCGCAAACTAAGGTGGACAACACACCGGTGGTAGTACCCGAGGGAATAGTGGGGCAGGCTCCTGTGGTCCCTGTGCCAATTATGGGTCCTGCTCAAAGACCTCTAGACCCCGAGGTGATGTTTCCCCGATACGAGAGAATGATCGAGACTTATAAGAGGAATCTGAAAAGGCAAGAAGATCTGATAACCTAACATGTCAAGCAACTCTTCAACCCCCTGCGTGCAATTGGACAGTTCGAGACTAGGCAGATGGTGGCGCTTAGAGAGTTCAAGCGCCATTTCCCTTCTATATACTATGGGGGTACTAAACCCCTTGGAGACTAAGAGATGGGTAGGGGAGATGGACCGCCTGCTGGACTCATTGGGTATTGTAGAGCCTGATCTGAGAGTCACTCTAGTGACACATCATCTTCAGGAGAGGTTTCCAGTTGGTGGCTCGAGGAGCCCCTCCGGGAGCAGGGGCGAGCCAATTCAGACAGGTTCAAGGAGCTCTTTTTAGCCAATTACTTCCCATCAGTGGTGAAACAATAAAAAACCATTGAGTTCATGAAGTTGGAGAAGGGTAGCAGTACTGTACGGGAGTATGACGCCCGTTTTGTGGAGCTGGCACACTATGCACCACATTTGGTGGCGAATGAGGAGGAAAAGGCCCGCAAGTTTGAGGAGGGTCTACACCCAGCTCTGCAGTGCATGGTCATGCCATTGAGGTGCACTACCTACGCAGAGGTGGTACAGCAGGCACTGATAACAGAGGGCACCATCATGAGATCCAATGGCATTGTTTACCAACCATTAGTACTGGGTACTTATGGGCCGAGCAGAGGCCACGACAGGAAGGAAAGGTGGCCAACGCCTTATCATACTAGAGGAGCTTTTCCTGGATGACCACATCTTAGTTCGATTGTGCCAGTAGTGGGTGGTTGGTCCGAGCCCAACAAGTGTTACACTTGTGGCCAGACCGGTCACCTTCGGAGAGATTTCCCTCAGTCCCAGAGTCAAGCCGGGACCTTCTACTGCTATATCTATGGTGACGCTGGACACATATCGCGGAACTACCCTCAGAGGGGCGGCCCAGGCACTATGGTGGCGCCCACTCAAGCGATGGTTCTTGAGGTTGGTTAGGGTCAGATGGCACATGTACGACCTCCGACACAGAGAACTGCATTTCCATAGAGAGGTAGGGGCCGATGCAGACACATTCAGTCAGCTCCGGGCAGGATGTATGCCCTTATGCAACAGCTTGAGGAGTTTGTGCCACCAACATTTATGTAGGGTATGTTGGTTCTCCATGGTTCTTTGGCTCGTGTTCTATTTGATTCTGGTGCCTCGTACTCCTATGTTACTTTGGATTTTACCCTTAGTTCTGGTTTAGAAATAGAGAAGACTAAAGATCAGTTACTGATCAGATCCCCTTTGGGTAGTGAGGTAGTTGTAGATTAGGTTTGTCGGCGTTCTGTTTTATCTCTTAGTGGCTGGCACCTTAAATTTGATCTGCGGGTCATGGATATGTCAGAGTTTGATGTTATCCTCGGAATGGACTAGTTGTACTCTCACCGCGTCGTCATTGATTGCTATCGCAGAAGAGTTTCAGGTAGTACAGGTTCAGGTAGGACTTTTGTTGAACATTTGAGCACTACCGTTTGTCCGAGTATAGGTGAGTTGGGTGGACTTGTGGCTAGTTTGAGTTGGGAAGGTTCGGGGCCAGCAGGTGCTGAGATGCCTCGCGTGGTGAGTGAATTCCCGGATGTCTTCCCGGAGAAGCTCAATGAATTGCCGCCACGTAAGGAGGTGGAATTCGTTATAGACCTACTCGCCGGTACCGCCCCCATGTCTGTCATACCCTATCGGATGGCACCAGCTTAGATGTTGGAGTTAGGGAAACAACTGACAAAGCTGCAGTCGGTTGGTTTTATCCGTCCCAGTACATGGCCATGGGGCGCTCCAGCCTTGTTTGCTAAGAAAAAGGACGGGAGTATGAGATTCTGCATAGATTACTAGCAGCTGAATCGCGTGACCACAAAGAACAAATATCCACTGCTGAGGATCGATGATTTGTTTGATCAACTGAGAGGATCTAGATGTTTCTCAAAGATTGATCTCCGATGAGGTTACCATCAGTTAAGGATGCGGGATTGTGACATAGAGAAAACATAATTTCGCACGTGGTTTGGGCACTTTGCATTTGTTGTGATGCCTTTTGGATTGACCAATGCCCCAACCACTTTTATGGATCTCATGAACCGGATATTCAGGCCTTAACAATATCCTTATGTACTCAGTATCAGAGGAGGATCATGAGCAGCACTTGAGGACCGTGCTACAGATTTTGAGGGATAATAAGTTGTTTGCAAATATAGCAAGTGTGAGTTTTGGTTGCCAGAGGTACAATTTTTGGGACATGTGGTATCAGCAGAAGGAGTAGCTGTTGATCTGGCCAAGGTGGAGGTTGTGATGAGTTGGACGAGACGGCGTAATGTGACAGAGATACGTAGTTTCTTGGGTCTAGCAAGCTACTACCGGCGGTTCATACAGGACTTTTCTAAGATAGCTGCCCCTATACCGAGATTGACTCGTAAGGACCAGCCTTATGAGTGGACTGAGGCTTGTGAGTCAACTTTTTTAGAGCTGAGGAAGAGAGTGACGACTGCCCTAGTGTTGGTCGTACCCGAGAGAGGTTTGGGCTATGCAGTCTTCTGTGATGCTTCTGCAGATGGTTTGGGTTCCGTCTTGATGCAGGATGGTCGTGTTGTGGCTTATGGCTTTCGACAACTCAAGATTCACGAGCAGAACTATCCCACTCATGACCTGGAGTTGGCAGCAGTGGTCTTTGCACTTAAAATCTGGAGACATTATCTCTACGGAGAGAAGTTCGAAGTATTATCGGACCACCACAGTCTCAAATATCTGTTCACGCAGAAAGAGTTAAACATGAGGCAGGGTCGGTAGTTGGAGTACTTGGGAGATTATGATTTTGAACTTTCTTATCACCCCGGAAAGGCGAACGTAGTTGCAGACGTCTTTACCCAGAAGTCCCGAGGAGTACTAGCGAGCTTGATTGGTGGGGCCAGAGCAGCAACCTTGTGCAGTATGGTAGTACGACTAGGGTTGGATGATTTAGCCTTGAGAGCCCAGCAGACTGACTCAGATTCAATGGGATATCGAGGTCGAGTGGCTGCTGGGGGCAGACCACATGGTTGTGCAGTTAGAGCAGATGGTGCAGTGACTTTCGATGGTCAATTGTATGTACCGGAGCAGTGTCGTGAGGAGGTTTTGAAGCACTTCCACCATATGAGATGTATAGTACACCCTAGATGTGCCAAGATGTACCGTGATCTGAGGCGTCAATAATATTGGATCGGCATGAAGAGGGCAGTAGCAAAATTTGTTGCCCGATGCTTGACATGTCAAGAGGTCAAGTTTGAGCACTGGAGATCAACTGGTGTAGAGCAACCACTTAAGATATCTGAATGGAAGTGGAAGCACATCACCATGGACTTTGTGACTAGATTACTAAGATCGCCCAAGGGGCACGATACCATTTGGGTCATAGTGGATAGACTAACCAAGTCGACCCGCTTTATTGGCATAAAGGTGATTGATTCCTTGCAGAAACTAAGTCGGCTGTATATGGAGCAAGCGGTTAGACTGCATGGAGTGCTAGTGTCGATTGTTTTGGATCGAGACCCGAGGTTTGTCTCACAGTTTTGGCAGACCTTACAGAGAGAGCTGGGTACTTAGTTATGCTTCAGCACAACCTTTCATCCACAGACAGATGGCCATTCGGAGTGGACCATCCAAATATTAGGATATGCTCCGTGCCTGTGTTTTGGATCATGTGGGTAGCTGGGAGGATCACTTATATTTAGTGGAGTTCATCTACAACAACAGCTACCAGTCTAGCATTCAAATGGCACCATATGAGGCATTATATGGTCGATCATGCAGATCGCCCCTATGTTGGGCATAGACCAGTGAGGTTGTCTTGGCAGGACCAAAAATGGTTAGAGCGAATTACAGAGCAGGCCAAACTCATCAGGCAGAGGTTGTTGACTGCCCAGAGCTGACAGAAGAGTTATACATATCATAGGAGGAGGCCACTAGAGTTTGCCGTGGGTGATCATGTTTTCCTCAGAGTCTCGCCCCGCCCTGGAGTTCAAAGATCCGGGCGGAAAGGAAAGCTATCACCATGGTTTATTGGCCCCTTTGAGGTGCTGGAGAGAGTTGGGGAAGTGGCTTATAGGATTGCCTTTCCGCCGTAACTCGCTAGAGTACACAATGTTTTCCACGTTTCCATGCTTCGGAAGTATCAACCGGATCCATCACACGTGCTTAACTGGGATGACGTAGACCTTAGTGAGGATGTCAGTTTCGACGAAGGCCCCATGCAGATCAAGGATAGGACTGAACAGGTGCTCCGTGGTAAGACTATTCCAAAGGTTCTAAAGACATGGAAGCGTGGGGGAAGAGAAACAGCTACTTGGGAGTTAGAGTCATCGATGCGGAAAAGATATCTTGGCTTCTTCGAGGATCATGGTATGACTTCCTAGTGTAATTTTGAGGACAAAATTTCTTAAATGAGGGTGGATTGTAACGACCCGACCCGATTTGTCGGGATTTTAGCATCTCAGTAGCAGTCGGGAGAGTGTGGGTCCCGTAGTAGGCCTTATGTCACCCGATCCTGTGCTTAGAGACTCGAAGGCCGCTTTAGTAATTTGAATTATTTAATATTTTGTCACACCAAAATAACTGAAAATCACACATTTCCTCACCCAAGGTTCAACATCTGATTTTCCTTCAGGTTTTGAAACGTTTTTTTCGAAAGATTCTAATTTTATGTTTTTATAAAAAAAAAAAAAAAAAAACCTAAAGAAACCCTAAACCCTAGACCCCCCTATAACGCCCCTTGCGCTGCGTACTGTAGCACATAGTTATAGTGCCGTGGCACCTCTACCACTGCCTCCTTCTCTCTCTTAGACCCCCTGCCTCTCTCGTTCTCCGACCTCTCTTCCCTCTTCGCTCAGATGATCGACGTCTCTGAAATAGCCGTCGCCGCCCGACCGAACCAAGTATTTTCTTTTCTTCTCCCTCATCCTCCAACCCTTCTTCCTCCCCTCTCCCATTTTTCATTTCCTCCACTCTTTCCCCTCTTCTCCGATTTTACTTCTTTTTCCTCTGTTTTCCTTGTTTTCTTTTCCCTATTGTTCTGATTTCCTCAAATTTTACTCGATTTTTCAGTGATTTTCCCGATCCTCTTTGGTTTTCCCCTTTTCTCTCTTTTTCCTCCCTTTCCTTCGTTTTTCCCCTTTCTTCTCCCCTTCGGCTGAGTTGCTGAGTCAACTCAGCTAGCAACTGAGTCCGAGTATGGGCCTCGATGAACCGGGCCCAGCTCGGCCCAGCTTCAGCCTGGTCCATCCTTTGGGCCCAGCCCAGTTTCAGGCCCAACCCCTTTCGGCCCAGTTTCAAGCCCGACCCCTTTCTGCCCAATTTCAGGCCCGGCCCCTTTCAGCCCAGTTTTGGGCCCAGTTTTTCAGTTCTTGATTCAGTCTGGCTTGGTCTGGGCCTGACCCACTTTCGGGCCAATTCAGACTTAGTTTGGCTTGTTTTACTCGTTTATTTATTCTTACGCTCTTGTTTCGACAGATTGAGCCCCCTCCAACTCGGCGGACCTGTCTTCTCACAGTTAATTTCAAAACGCACACAAGCGAGGGAACTATCACACTTTTACCATACGCATTTTTGCATATACCTATATTTAACTATTTGAGCGACGTGAGGTACGCGGAATGGAACCCTTATGTTTATTTAGCCACTCGACGAGGGAACTATTCAGATGATTATGTGGCGAGGGGACCACTCCATGTACTCGTGTCCAGTGATGGTAAAGATCATGATGACTGGATGTGATAATGCGTGGTACATGCATGTTTACTTCTTTAGATGCAATTGATTGACAAATGATGGTGTGCTAACATGCTAATATGTGATAAATGATAATGTATGCGTCTGATTATGATCCGTTGTACAATATTGATAACATAACAAAGATTATCTCTGCATGCATATAACTAGTGTACGTGGGATGAAGGTGGGGCGTAGAGATTAGGCTACTCCAGGACTTAGAGTTGTCCCCTAACCTGTCGGGTAGTGGGGGTTGGGGCATTATGTGGGTCATACAGTGGACGTGTGGCGTAGACCACCCAGCGGTTGGATGTGGGTAGGTATGCTCTTTGATGGGGATTCGACAGTTAGACTTATGATGTATTATTCCAGACTATGACACCTACAGGGTGGGGACAGTCTGAGTTGTGATATGATGTGTTATTCCAGACTATGACACCTACAGGGTGGGGACAGTTTGAGTTGTGATTTGATGTATTATTCCAGACTATGACACCTACAGGGTGGGGACAGTCTGAGTTGTGATATGATGTGTTATTCCAGACTATGACACCTGCGATGTGGGGACAGTCTGAGGAGTGGTGTGATGCGGTGTTCCAAGCTGCAATACTTATAGAGTGGGGACAAATTGTGACGTGAGATTGTACGATGTTTCAGTCTAGGACACTTTCGGGTTAGGGGTAACCGGAGGTGTAGTAAGACATTCAGGGCTACGGCCCGAGGGTGGGCATGTCGGTATATGCCGTGGTAGACGGGTTGACCCCATGGCAGAGTGGTGATGATTCGATCGAACACTTGTTGGATGGCTCGTATGGTGAGTTGTGTGTGTACATGGGACTATATATGTAGATTTATTTTGATACCTCACAGTGGTAGTTTCGCAGTGTGTGGTCTATGTGGTGTGAATATATTTACATGTTTTCTCATTGGGTATGTAGTACTCACTCCTTGCCTTTCAGGTGGCTCAGCGGAGGGTTGTTTGGTGTATTCTCCTTTTGTTATCTAGAGAGAACACATTGCGTGTTTATTTCAGTTGATGTTTGATATTATGGATAACTGTAATAATTGTTTATTACTTCGTCATGTTGGTTAAATTTTGTGGTACTTTTATTAAACCTCTATAGTTGTTGATAGTGGTTAAGAAAAAAAAATAGTACCGGTATTTTGTCTCACTACTTTGTAGTTCGGTATCAGTGGTAACATACTCGTAGCGGGATGGGGTGTTTCAACGAGGCTGAATGTCGGCATACATGGGTGGGATCTCGAAGAAGCACACATTAGAAGAAAGAACTTCAAAGGCAAGTGTTTCTTGGTTTTAATTTTCGTTAAAACTTTTGTTCCGAAAGTGGATTAAGGGGAGGTACCCCGGAACCACTATGAAAATTTTTGGTGCGTTATCTCTGGTACAAAGGTGGGTGGAACTCCCGACCAAATGGATGAGTGGAAATCCTATTCGACGGTGGTGGGTGAAATTTCCAGCTGATTGAGTGAGGTGGAATTCCTACTCTAATTGTGAGGGTGTAAGTCCCCACTTAGTGGATTTTGGGGATAGCTCAAGGTTGAGCGAGTCCTAATAGTGGATATAGGTTGGCTAACTGAATCACTTTAAATTGGTCTTGTGGTGTTTGATTCATGTGTCTTTGTATTTAGTATTTAATTACTCTTCTTAATACACATCACATTGCATATTGATTATCTCATTATACACATTGCGCACAAGCATCGATAATCAAAGTTTATATAAAGGGTCATAATCTTAGTGTGATTGCTTAAAGAAATTATCACATTAAACAAATCTTTTGATAAACATTCCGCTGCACTTTAAATAATCAAGAAATTTGTAAACATCATTAAAAATGGAATTGACCTAATCACCCCCCTCTAAGGTCAATCATGATGTTCTAGCACATTGAAAATGGGAACTTTCAAGATGACTTGAGAAATTGATAAATCAAATCAGAAGGATATGTCGACAGAGTCGACATATCGATTGTATATATTATTAGATTTATCGATTGTGTCGATATATGGGACTTGAAGGGGAACTGTAAAATATGAACTGAAGCAGACAGAGTCCTGTTGACATATCGAGATGATCAATGTGTCGACTGTGTCCAGAGGCGATATATCGACAATGTCGATATGTCGGCCTGAAACAAAGACAGTTTATCAAAGTTAATATAGTTGCTATTGAAAATCAAATATAAAATGGATTCTTTCAGATTTGGAAAGTAGTACAATTGATCTTTAGGTTTGGAGTAAAACTACACAAATTAGACAAAAATTTTATGTGATAGTAACCTATAAATTATGATTTGAACATGTACATGGACAAAAAGAGTCAAGGGTGATTCGACGTCGTTCAGACAAACGCGTGAATATCTTTGGTTGATCACTTTCGATCAGGTAGGAGTTCCTACTCTATTGAAGCACAATGAAGTGAATAGTTTTATTATATGTTATCTTGTAAAAGCATAAATATGGATTCATGAGAAGATGATTTTATTATGTACATGGAAATGATTTTGATGAGAAATTATCGGATTTATGGTTTTGTCATCATGTTTGCACACATTACCTCATGCATGGTTGCATGGGAGGGTTGATGGTACTGAGCCAAAAAAGAAATGTCCGGACCTCGCTTGGACTCATGTAAAATGTTATAAAAATATTAAACTTTGGCCCTTCCCTTGATATGAATAGTATGGCATAATTGGGCCAAAAAGCTCTTGGATAGGTCCCGAAACAATGCGCGAGGGAGGAGACCACACTCCACCGATAGTTTCGGTTAATTTGTGGATGGGTAACAACACCCTGGTGGTTGCCGCCTCAAATACTGTGGACATAACTGGCCAATATTGAGAACTATTAGTCGTAGTGATTTGATATGATCTGATGCATGGGAATGGGTGGGCATATCAATGACGCATGGCACCCATGGCATATTATTTTATGATTTCTGAGTTATCAGACTTTGATACATCTTCTAAGTTGGATTTGAGAAACATGTGTTAATCATATTTTGAGATTTTTCCTCATTATTATTCTTATTATATGATATTATGAGATTTCACACTTTATGCATTTTGTGATCGGAATTTCCTACTGGGCAAGTTTACTAAGCCCATACATTTTTCCCCTAGATGTTAACACAAATTAGGTTAAAAGAGATGAAGTTGGACCTAGTGGTAGTCATGCTTGACGAAGAGATGGATCCGTTGATGCTTGAAGATCTCATAGTTCTTATTTTGATATTTTGATAAAACTATGTAATTTCATAGGATCTAGTGATGTAATAATTTAGATAACTTTTATGTTAGATTTGGTTATATATTTGACTTATATGGTTAATTTATTTCCATCTTTGCTATTGAAAAGTTGGTATTATAACTCCGCAAGTATTTATTTCTACACGTTTATTTCACAAGTGTTATGCTAGCACATGCATAAATATTTGGTGGATTGGTCCACTTGTGTGCTAGATTTGGGCCAGTCGAGGGTTAGGTCTTCGGACTTGAACTTAGCTCGCATTGTGACGTATTCGTCCCTTTTCCGTTTCAAAAAAAAAAATACTCTGATTTAATCAATGGAAAAAGGACGGGTTGTTACAGGGAATGGGTTAAAAACATGAAGAAAATTTAGTGCTTAAATCGTGTGGAGTGATAAGGCAATGGATGATGTGGCTTATGCGCATGGAGGCTATCTTGGGCTACAAGTTGTGTAAACTTAGGGTGAAATGGATGAATGATGTGATTACTTACGGTTAAGATCTATGGCTCTAGATATTTTGGTTAAAATTAATTATAGGATTAGGTAGGTGATTGAGGGTTTGGATTCAAAGGTTGATCCTAGATGATTAATGGAATGCATGACTTAATTATAAGTAATGTATGTATGTGATGGATGCATGTGGAGGCTCTAAGGCTTCTAAGAGATGGATGAAGAGGTGTGATTAAATGACCTAATATATAATGGATAAGATAATTAATGAATGAACCTAATGCATGAATTAGTAGGTGATGCATGGATGATTACTAATCTAATGTTGAAATGATCATTATGATGATGGATTACCTAGATCTAATGATAAATGAATGAATGGGTTAGATTTGATGGTGGATCTAAGGTTGACCTAATTTGGTATGTGAGATGGAAGGTTAAGATCTAAGATAGAAGTTGGATGGTGTGGATGTGAAGTTGGGTTATGGGTTTTGGCCATGGATAATTGAGTTGGGCTTGGGTGAAATTCAAACATAGACCATGGAGTTGACTTGGGTTTCGGCTTGGATCTAGATCTCAACTTAGGCCCACTAGAATTGGATTTGAGAGCTTGGGCCTTAGTTGGGACCGAGCTTTCACATTGGCATGGTCCAATGATAGAATGCGCATGGGCTTGTATGTGGACTGGCCCAATGTCTTGAAATTCAGGCTTTGGCACTTAGATTGCAGCTTTTAACATCCACAATTAAATAATTATTCAGCCACTTTAAATCTAAAAGTTATTAATTAATCTAAACTCTCATAACTTGATCCAGATTAATTAATTTTAAATGAAGAGACCATAAAAGGTGGGGTGAAATAATTATAAAACTCTAGGTCTTCACTATAACGCTCTAATTGTGCAATTATCCCATGAATTAGCTTGATTTTCCTAAACTTTCTATTTTTAACTACAAAACTGACAAACTACATTAAATGCATCATTATATACAAAATTGAGGGTTAACAGGTCCAATAATCAGGGGTAAAAAGTAATATTTCAATGCTCAACAAATACTTCCAAACTCAGATTTTGCTAGTCCTCGAGCAAAACTAAAGCTAAAAATTCTAAAAATACGCAGAATTTTTAAAATGAAAATCCTAAAACTAAACCACTTTTGCTAGTACTCTCGATTGCATTTAGCACATGCAACAAGCCTTTAAACCCCTAGCTCTCCACTAGTGGACGAGTTATAGTCTCGTGAGGGCTTTTAGTGATAATACACACAAATATCAACATATTTAACAGGAACACAAGGATGAGAGGTCTAAACATCATACAACTCTAAAATTCATTTTACAAGGTTTATACCTAGAGTGTAGTGTGTTCTTAGCCAATATTAAGATAGACTTTATTTTCCAAATAGACCCAAGTTTTGTTCATGCCGTTGGAAAATGCGCTTTCGCTACAAACCTCAGTGGATATATCTCTCAAAAAATTAACACTCAGAGGTTTTCTCTCAAGTATATGTGGGCTGAATTTATGTATTCAAAATCAAAGTATCTCACATATGTATTAGACAAAGACAGCTCATATCAAAGAAAATGAGTGACCTCATGAATATATGCCACTTTCATGAGAACGTTGAGTCAAATACCATCATTTTCCTTCCTTTACTCTCTACGTGAAACACCCAATTTAGACCTAAGATCAATAAGACTTCCTATTAGGATGAAACGTGGCTTGGGATCAGCTCAAATCAAAGAAGGATATAAAGCTCTAGAAATACTTTGAATAGAAATGGTTAGAGGTCTTCATTGTTTTTGAATGGGATATTTTTCCTCTATTTCTTTTTAGCACTTTTCTAAGTATTTATTTTTCTTTATTTTTGTTTTTTTTTTCACATTTTTCTTTTGGTATCTAGATGTTTCCTTTTTTTGGATGCTATTTTTTTTTTCTTTTTTTTTTCTTTTTCTTGTTCATTTCTTTCATGTGCCATTGTTTTAAGAGTACCATCCCTTAATTTTTCATCTCTAACCCTTTCTAAGAATAGGTCATGGATATTTTTTATTGGCTCATACTCTTGAACTGGAGTTGGGGAACTATCAAGATAAGATGACTAAGTATAGGTGGGCTTTTAGGCTCAAACGATCCAAAATTGGTCTATATCATATCCTAAACTTCAACAAATAGTTTCCTTATTTCAAATAAATTCCAAAAAATTCCAGGTATAGTAACTCAATTTTGATGACGTTCTCAGTAATATGACCAAGATGAAGAATAATGAGATAAACAACGACTCAATTGGGATACCAAAGAAAAATTGAATTAACTTATTACCCTCAGAAGAAAAGAATGGCTCTAAAGCTCACCGGGATAAGTTTCCACTGGTATTCCTCTATTGATCACTTGACTCGAATATATTTTTCTGTTTCAGACTAATCTTAATATGGCTGTGTACAAAAGTTTCCAAGTATAAATCCTATAAAAATCTTTTCAGAAAAGTATGATATAAAGATCTCTATCTAAGTATTAATGTTAAAAATGTGACTTCTTTTTCGTCAGATTGTGAAGACGCAGGTAATCTTTTTCAAACTAAAATTGCTAGTGTTTAAGCTCAAGAAGTCTCAATTCTCATTTACTCTTCTCTAAAATGATTCTGCCTATTTTGTCTAAGCAAGATTATGACTCGTTTAACGTAAGATTGTCAAGACGTTTGTAAGCACTTAGTCGGAAATCCTTAGTTCTCTGTAGTACAAGACGTCTCAGTCTTTCTGGACTTACTCTGCCCTTGCATAGATCTACAAAGATCTGCCTATTTCCTACAAGTCTACTTACTATTGTTTCACAGCTGACTCCCTAATCTGATCTTATTCCATTACAATTCCAGTGTCCACATTCGTGACAGATACCTAACCTCTTAGCTTTCCTCTTTGCGGCTAGAGTGCTTCGACCATAGAGAGGTATGGGTTGCTCTTCTTGGATTTCCAACTTCCTCACCCTCATAGCTAAGGAAATGATTTTCTTACACAAGTCTGGGGGAACTTGTGTTCTAGACAGACACATGGCAAAAATGAAAACTTGACCATCTACGTGCATGACTTCTATCCAGTGCTTTAACGTCTGTTGGTCACAAAGACAAAGATGGATGATGGATGCTGGATTTTTTTTTAAGGGGTCTCAGTTTTAAATTTACTCTCCCCGAAGAACCTTTTATGAAAATGACACATGGTGACATTATTACCCCCAAACTCAAATTGAACATTGTCCTCAATGTTTCATAATCTACACTGGCCAAGTGTAAATCTAGAAATATTTTAGAAAACGAATAATCGGGATATGAAGTGTACCTTGGAATGAAATGATCAATGACGAACTCCTAGGCTAGATTGACTCAATGAAAAACTAGAATCAAGAAAATAAAAACTAGACACTGATGACTCAGACCAACTCAAACATAGACAAATGGGCTGGCGGGTCTAGGTAAAGAATTATGAAGAGGGAAAGGTGATTGGGTGTGGGTAAATGAAACGATAATGGATGTGAAAATCAGTCTTGGTAGATTCGATCAATGAGCTGAACTTCTTCTGTTCTTTTTGAAGTGTGAGACTCTAAAAATGGTTTCAAACAGTGACCATTGACTTTGAAGAATGACCATTTTTAGGATGCTTGATCTGGATTACACCATGTGGGAATATGGCTGTGACAATAAGACTTTTTGACCAACAGTAAATACTTTCCTAAGAATGTGTTTATCATGAAATAATTTCATTCATTCTTTGTACTTTCTGGCCGTATCATAAGCTTGATTTGTAATTTCTTCCAACTCAGCCATTTGGAACTTTTTGAGTAGTCCAGCCGAGTTGAAGGCAAAATTGAAACGCTTAATTTCCCAATAGGCTTTGTGTTCTATTTCGACTAGAAGATGACAAGCCTTTCAATACACTAATTGATAGGGTGATATTCCTATGGGAGTCTTGAACGCAGTTCGATAAGCCCATAGTGCATCAGTGAGTCTAGAAGACCAGTCCTTACGAGATGGATTGACTGTCTCGTTAAGGATATGTTTGATTTCTCTATTTGATATTTACACTTGTCCACTTGTTTGAGGGTGATAGGGGGTAGCTACTTTGTAAATCATCCCATATGATTTCATTAATTTTTCGATTGGGCGATTACAAATTGCTTACCACCATCACTGATGATAGTTCGTGGAATACCAAATCTAGAAAATTTGTTTTCTTTCAAGAAAAAAGTGACAACCTTGTGATCATTGGTTTTGCATGCCACTGCTTCTACCCACTTTGATACATAATCAACTCCTACGAGGATATATAGATTGCCAAAAGACTTAGGGAAGGATCCCATGAAATCAATGCCTCAAACATCAAAAAGTTCAATAGTTAAGATTGGGTTTAAAGGCATCACGTTTCGGCGGGATATACTTCCTAATTTTTGGCATCTAACGCATCAAACACAGAAGGTATGGGTATCATGAAACATGGAGGGCCAGTAAAATCCACACTGCAAGATTTTTGCAGTTGTCTTTTTAGCACTGAAATGGCCTCCACAGGTTTGATCGTGACAGAAACTTTTGACACTTTATTGTTCTTCTTCAAGAACACAACGATGAATAATTTGGTCCACACAATGCTTAAACAAATATAGATCATCCTAGATGAAATTTTTGACATGTGCTTGAAACTTAATTATATTTTGTTTGGTCCAATGAGGAGGCATTTGACTAGTTACAAGATAGTTGACAATATCCGGAAACCAAGGTACTTGGGAAAGGGACATGAGTTGTTCATCAGGGAATGACTCAGTGATAGGACGGTTGTTTTCATTGAGCTCAATTACCAATTTAGACAAATGGTCAGCTACCACATTTTCGGAACCTTTCTTGTCCCGGATTTCTTTGTCAAATTCTTGTAGCAATAGTTTCCATCGGATCAGGCAGGACTTAGCATCTTTCTTAGAAAGAAGATACTTGAGTGTAGCGTGATTTGAATAGATAATGACCTTCGAACCTACCAAGTAAGATCAAAATTTATCTAGCGCAAATACGACACCTAACAGCTCTTTTTCCGTAGTGGAATAATGAAGTTGAGCGTCATTCAACGTTTTGCTAGCATAATCGATAACATGAGGTAATCTATTCATTCTTTGTCCTAACACGGCTCCTACGGCATAGTCAAAGGCATCGTACATGATTTCAAAGGGTACAGATCAGTTAGGTGGTTGTATGATTGGAGCAGAAGTCAAAGCAGTTTTCAAATTTGTGAATGCTATGACACATTTTTCATCAAAATTGAAAACGGCATCCTTGGTCAAGAGTCTACAGAGTGGTCGTGATATAGTACTGAATCCTTTGATAAACCTTCTGTAAAATCCAATGTGACCTAAGAATGACCTAATCTCTTTAACAGTTTGTGGTCTTGGTAAATTAGAGATTAGGTTAACTTTGGTTTTACCCACTTCAATTCCTTTTTTTGAGATTATGTGCCCTAGTACTATGCCTGATTTTACCATAAAGTGGCATTTTTCCCAATTGAGTACTAAGTTCTTTTCTTTGCACTTGACTAACACAAGGGTCAGATGGTGCATGCACTAGTCAAAAGTTGATCCAATGACTGAGAAATTGTCCATGAAAACTTCAAGGAAACGTTCTAACATGTTGGAGAAAATACTGATCATGAACCTTTGAGAAGTGTCAGGTGCATTACACAGTCCGAAAGGCATACGACGATAGGCGAACTTATCAAATGGACAGGTGAATGTTGTTTTCTCCTGATCCTCAAGAGCAACATAGATTTGGTTATAGCTGGAATAACCATCAAGAAAACAATAGAATGCATGACCAGCTAAACATTCAAGCATCTTATCAATGAATTGTAGAGGGAAGTGATCCTTACGAGAGTGGCAGTGTTCAGCTTTCGGTAATCAATGTAAACTCTCCAACCCATTTGAATATGTGTTGGAACTAACTCATTTTCCTCATTTTTTATTACCGTAACACCAAACTTTTTAGGGACAACTTGGATTGGACTTACCCATGCACTGTCTGAAATTGGGTAAATGATTCTAGCTTCGAGAAGTTTCAAAATTTCAGCTCTCACTACTTCCTGCATTACTGGATTTAACCGTCTCTGTGGTTCTCTAGATGTTTTGGAATTTTCTTCCAAATGAATTTTGTGCGTAACCACAGTAGGGCTAATTTCTTTGAGATCGTCAATGGACCATCCTATAGCTTCACGATGATCTCTTAAAACAGCTAGGAGTGTAGACTCCTGCTCAGAAGTTAAGTATGAAGCTATGATAATTTGCAATGTATTTGAAGGTCCAAGATATGAATATTTGAGAGGCTCAGGAAGAGTTTGATTTCTAATTTTTGTTGTTTATCGATGGATGGGACTACCACAGATTGATTGACAGAAAGATGTTCACATTTGGTGACAACACTCACTTCATTGAAATCCTTGTTTAAGAGAGAGTGATCTTTAGAACTGATTATTACAAATGGAATGAAGGAAAAACTCATCAATAGAACTCTGAATTATGTTAACCTCGCATGGATCATCCGTGCAAAGAGGTTGCCGACAAAGGCCAAAAACATTGAGTTCAGTTGTCAAGTCTCCAAATGATAATCAAAGCATACCATTCTGGCAATTGATCACAGCTTTTGTGGAGGCAAAAAATGGTCGTCCTAGAATGACTGGGATCTACCCATTGTCGTTTTGAGGTGATTGTGTATCCAATACCATAAAATCTACAGGAAAGTAGAAATTGTCAACTTAAACGAGAACGACTTCTATCACACCTCTGGGAATTTTTACTGAGCAATCAGCTAACTGTAGGGTGATAGAAGTGGGTTTTAATTCTCCCAAACTTAACTGCTCATAAAGAGAATAAGGCAGTAGACTGACACTAGCTCCAAGATCTAATAAGCCCCTGTCAATTGTGTATGTACCAATGGTACAGGCAATAGTTGGACATCCATGATCGTTATGTTTGATTGGAAATGTTTGTTGGAGAGGTGCACTCGCATTTTCTGCTAGAAAAGCTTTCGGGGGAACATTAGTTCTACGCTTTACCATACATAGGTCCTTAAAAAATTTGGCATACGAAGGTACCTAATTGATGGCATCCAATCGAGGGATATCGATGCTGACATGTTTAAACACCTCTAATATGTCACCATAAGGTATCATTTGTTTTACAGATAACCTATGAGGGTATGGAGCCCTCGGTGAAAGTGTTTTCTTAGCAGATGAATCTGATGAATTTTGGATAGGGGATGAACTCAGTGAGTTATCCAGTTGCTTTGATTGATCATTGATCTGTTCATTAGGCATTTCCACTTTATTGTCTACCTGTTTCCCTGATCTTAAGGTAGTATTTGATTTAACATCGTCTGGTTTGGATGATGAAACTTCATACTGTCCCTTAGGATTTGGAATAGGTTGATTGAGAAATTTATCATTTTCTCGGTCACCAATAGCAGTGGGCAATTGTCCAAGCAGTGTTTCAAGCTTGTGCATAGTATGCTGGGTAGATTGCATGAACTGTTGCAATGTATCCCCAATCGAAGGTTTACGTTGTTGTGAAGAACTAAACTGATGAGACTGATTTGGCTGGGATGGATGATAAGACTGATTTTGGGGTGATGGGTTGACATGATTGATTTGGATATGGCTGACTTGACTGATTTTGATATTGAGAAGGATTTTGATTCATTGGAGATTGATTCTGACGTAAAAATAAATTGGGATGATTTCACCAATTAGGATTGTATGTAACAAAGAATGGGGTTCTTTGCTATCATCCAAAATTATTGAGTGCATTAACTTGTTCGGTTGAATACTAAGAATTTGATCATAGGGAAGAACAATTTTGAGCGTTGTGTCCTGGGCTAGAACACAAAACACAAAATTCAGTATTTGTTCCTATTGATGGATTCATTGCCTGAGTCATCACTAATGAGTCAGGTTTTTTCGTTAGGTTTGCGATTGCTAACTTAATGTCAAAGTCACTATTGACTTCGTACAAACCCCCTTTCTTTGAGGTTTGTGGTAAATTATCTTTCTTAGAGAAATCCCATCGTTGAGAATTCTCCGCCAATGTTTCCAAGAATGTCCATCCATTGTTCTCAGTTAGCTTCAAAAAGTCCCTATTTTTCATTGACTCGACCATTTGACGGGTATGTGGTTAAACCATCATAGAAAAATTAGACAAGTTTCTACGTTTCAAAGCCATGGTGGGTGCATTTTGCTGTATTTCTTTGAATATTTCCCATGCTTCACAGAATTGTTCATCCTCCTTTTGATTGAAGTTTGTCATTTCTTTCTTGATGGCGTTTGTTTTTTATACTGGGAAAAACTTATTCAAAAATTTATTAACTAGTTGATCCCAAGTGGTGATGGTATTCGCAGGTAAAGAATTTAGCCATGATTTCAATTTTTCTTTGAGAGAGAAAGGAAATAATCGAAGTCGAATAGATTCATCAGTGATTCCTTGGATTTTAATGGTGGCACAAATCTCTAAGAATTCTTTGACATGAAGGTATGGATCCTCTCTATCAGGGCCATGAAAAGATGGTAGAAGATATAAAAGTGCTGGTTTAAGTTCGAAGGTAACATTGGTTGCATGTATGATTATACCTGATGGTGTGTTGGCTGTGACTGGTGAGAAGTAGTCTCGGACAGTTTTTTCCCCAACTTCTTCTACCATGGGTGATGATGGTAGTGAAGAAAAAGATGATGACGAAGAACTAGATGAGGTTGATGTTAATGGTGAGCTAAGTGGATTGTCTATGTCTGACTGAGCTAGACTGAGCTCCAGACGCAACAATCGATGTGTTGATGGGAAGTGTAACTCTAACCAAGCGATTGGAGGAGTTACGTGACCATTGATACATACACAGACACGATCATTCACGTTCAAACAAATTCACACAAGAAAATGCCTAGATCTAAATTTGAATTTCACTAATGCAATCAAATTTTTATTGGCTAATAGGACCCTAAAGATTGTCTCTAGACTTGCTCCTACTTTTTTTCTCCAAACAATCAAAGTCTCCAATGAGAGTTTAACCAAAAGATGACCAGGTAAGTTCCCAGGTAAGTGGGGGAGCACACGACATCTCATCCCAACTTATCCTTAGACGATGCTCGACCACATGTCTTGGTGACAGAACTAATCCTTAGACACCATTCTTGAAGATAAACTATTTAATGGTTGCAAAAATTGATTTGAATTGGAAAGGTTCCTAATAAGCATGAAACCCTAAAAATCTAGCTTAATGGTTTCTCAATTGATTTTATTAGGAAATGTACGAACCATTTTTATTATCTTGTTTTTCTAGATATTGTAAATGCAATCCTATTTTACAACACAAACATCAAGCAAATATGCAAAACGATAATAAAACAAGTGTAACTAATGCATGAATCTAACACCCTAATATGCATGAGCAATTTAATGTGAAAGTTAATTATAGAACATCCTAAAAAATTCTATATGGATGCGCATGATAAAATGAAAATTAAAAGAAGGAGATTAGGCACTCACCTTAGCCTAGTATGCATGTTTCCAGCAAATTTTAAGCGCGCATTTTAAAAATCATGCAAAACAAAACAAACAAACTAGGGTGTAGAGTCTAAATCAAAGAATGCATGATCCTAAACTAAATGATGTATTCCTAAACTATAATTAAAGAAGGAGATGCAATATTTACAATCTATAAATAAGAATTCTAAAATATGATAGGATTATCAAAGTTCACCAAATTAAAATTTGTTCCATAAGTTCCAAGATTTGACATCTTATTTTGAAGATTTCATAAGTTAGATAACGTTCTAAAGTTTTAAAAAAATTCAAAGTTTGGAAATTTTGCTAAAATTGGAAAGTTTCCAAAAATAGATTTTTCTAAAAATAATTTTTTTTCCAAAGATGAATTAATTGAAATCATTGAGATTTTCAAGAATTTCTAATTTAAGGTAACTTTCAAAAAATAGAAAAAAGTTTCTATTTTTAAAGACTTGCTAAAAATAATAATTTTAAAGAATACAATTTATTTTTCTGATTTTCCCCAGCTACGGTGCCAAAAACTTATTGATGTTTAAAATTTTTAAATCTCGCAAGTGCACGAACCATGTATAGTATAACAATATAAGAGCGAGGTCGAACCCAATGGAAAATCTCAAAATATATCAGTTAAAATTACATTTGTGTTCCTTTAAAATGAATTATTTTTAGAAAATAGATCCTTTATTTGAGTCATGTATCTAACTTGGAAACTCAGCAAATAAGGCGTGTGAATTAAGTGTCCTTAAATTAAAATGGTGAATTAAATAATAATCTTCAACTTTCAAGTTATAAGATTATAATACCACATCTCCAATCTTTAATTAAACGAATTTTGTGAGAGAGAGAGAGAGAGAGAGTATAATTTCAAAGAATTAAAAGAATAAAAGAATAACATGAATTAAAGAATTTTAAAAGAATTAAAGATACAAGACTTAGGTTAGAACAAAAATTATACAACAAGCATAGAATCTAACATGATTAAAAGATAGAAAATTAAATCGCAAGAAAATAAAAGTGCAGTAACGTAAAAGTTGGTTGTTTGGAATATACCATCCATCGCCCAAAATGTATAAACAAAGTGAAAGCCTAGATCTGAAATTCACGTAAATATCTAAAATGTAATTCATAACTACTAATAAAAACAAGACTTACAACTGTTTAATTTAATTAATTTAAACCTTAGTAATCAAGATTTAACACTTGAAATCAGGATCCTAACTATTGCATGTGCTCATGTTCAATTAAATTAACAAAGCTTGTAAACTTGAAATTAAAAGTATAATAATCACGAAAGAATTACTAGAACTTGGATGTTTCAGGTTTCTAAATGAATGTTTTACTTTATTAAATGAAAGAATTAAAATACAAATCTTGGATGAACATACATAGAAGATATAAAAATAAAATTGCAAAATTAATTTCTCACTTTGCAAAAATCGTGTGAAGCTCTGTCTTGTTAGTTTTTTTTTAGCCTTTTGTCCTTTCAAACTCCAGGTCATATTCGAATTTTACCCTTTGGGTAATGGGCTGTTTATAGGTTATGAAAAGAGATGAAGGGTTGAGATTAAATCAAGGTTTAAGTTAGAGAATGAAGGGCTAAGATTGGATCAAGATAACAATGGCTGATGGAGATTTAAAGTTGGATTTTAGGGTTGCACAAGGAGGGTCACACGAATTTAGTGTGTGTGTAGGTGGCTTGGAGTGGAGTGCAAGTAAAGAGCAGGATTGGTTTTGGCATGGTTAATTTCGAATTTACTATGTAGTTTTTAGGGTTTGTGCATGAGATGATAAATGGGTGGATGAGATTTGAAGATGAGATGATTGAATGGTGGAGATGGAAGAAAGTGATGTGGAGAGTTGACTATGCAATATGTGTATGGATGAGTCTAGGATGGAGCAAAATCGTGTAGATTTGGAGATGATGAGGAGGTGATGTGGCATGAATGAATCTAGATGCGAAATGGGTTAAAAACATGGAGAAAATTTAGTGCTAAAATCATGTGGAGTGATAAGGCAATGGATGATGTGGCTTATGCGCATGGAGGCTATCTTGGGCTACAAGTTGTGCAAACTTAGGGTTAAATGGATGAATGGATGTGATTACTTAGGGTTAAGATCTATGCCTCTAAGGTATTTTGGGTAAAAATAATTATAGGATTAGGTAGGTGATTGATGGAGGGTTTGGATTCAAAGGTTGATCCTAGATGATTAATGGAATGCATGACTTAATTCTAAGGTAATGTGTGTATGTGATGGATGCATGTGGAGGCTCTAGGGTTTCTAAGAGATGGATGAAGAGGTGTGATTAAATGACCTAATATCTAATGGCTAAGATAATTAATGCATGAAATTAATGCATGAATTAGTATAATTTCATTTCAAATACATTATAACTGAAATCTATCATATCTTCATAATCATAATTATATCATCTTAAATAAGAATTCGAATCATTATTTATCATAAAACAATAAGTACAAAGTTCACCCCATAGTGCTTCAACGAAGTAGGAAAACCTGCTTGATCAAAGATAATCGATGCCGAGGATTGATCCTTGGGCTTGCTCGTACAAATTGGAGTCCCTCCCATTTCCTTATTTATTCACATGCATCAAAACACAAATCTCTAATCATTTTAATGTATAATTCCTTAATCCCATTCAACCAGGTCTTAATTAAGGCCTACGAATTAATTAGTGAAAGCCATTGGGTCCAAATCAACCCAAACACATGAATCACATCACTTAGGCTCAAAAGCCCCAAAAATGTTAACAGTCTTGTGGTACATATCAACTCTAGTCAATATGTCTGCAGAACAAAATCTCGACACATCAACTCTGGTCGATGTATCGCCTGAGGCTGCTCTGCCTTGGTCAATTTCTTATTTCCTTCCTTTATTCTTATTCTCAGGTGTGCACATCAACTTCTGTCGATGTATATCTCGGGATTTAGTCCAAAATCCTCTTCGTTCCATTTTTCCACTTTCAGAGGTACATATCGACCAAGGTCGATACATATCTCTGGGCTTATTTTTCGAAGTACGTGTTTAAATCTTTCAGACCGATATCCAGTGTACATATCGACTTTGGTCGATATGTACTCCTGGTTTTCTCTGTAACTCTTTGTTTCCAGCTTGCATGTCTTCCATTTGGGGTTATGTCTTCCCATGCTCAGATCTAACCGGATCTAAGCCTTCTAGATCATTTTATCCATCCTTAATCACAAGTGAATTACCATACCTCGACGGATTTGTGGGTTTCTTGTGCGGAGTAAACCTCAAGTTCGAATCTTGTACTTCCTCTTCTTTCTCTTTTCTTTCTCTATTCTTTCTCTTCTTCTCCTCCTCTTCTCCCTTCGGTTTTCTCTTCTCTATATCCTTTCTTCTTGTTGCCCTAGACACAAATAGGGTCGGTGGAGAGGAGGAGTGTCTTATCCTCATGCATTTAATGCATGATGGGACGTGTAAAGAGAGTGGTTGTGCGAATCAGATTCAAACTATCTACACCAGCTCAATACATAGAAAAAGTCGATATGTCGCATTCCTGGAAAGTTGTATGCATCGACGAAACACGATATGTGTCATCTAAAATTTCGACCTCCGAGTTGCTCCACCATACATATCGACTTGGTAGATATATACATTTTCTTGGTAAATCTATGTGTCGACCGAATAAGATATGCTTCATCAAAAAATGTGAGTTTCCGACTTTCTATCACACATATCGACATACTCGACATGTACACCTCTCGATACATCGACAAAGGTCGATATATATATATATATATATATATATATATATATATATATATATATATATATATATATATATATATGGGATTTCTTCCTCCTCCTCGGTCAACACGCTGGACATGTGGAGGCTTCTCATTCTGTAAAACCCCAGATTTTCCATTAAGTATAATATATTGGATTGGTCTATTAAATTGTAAATGGATGGAATTTGATATTTAAATAATGGAAATGGACCTTAGATGGGTAAGGAATTGGGTCAATTACCCAATTAAGACCCAATGGATCATGGATAAGTCTAATTAAATGGGTCAATTATCCAATTGGGACCCAATGGGTCATAGATGAATTGATTTTTAAAGTAAATGGGTAAGGTTAAATTAATTGGGTCAGCTACCGAATTAAGATCTAAGACATTAAATCCACCTCATCAAGTGAGGTGGCAAGTGGGTGAGGTGGCATTGCCATGTGGCATGCATGGAAGCCAAGTAGGCAAGGTGCCACATCATCAAGTGATATGGCTAAGATGGGACCCACGTGCCATGTACATGCAAGGTCGGCTAAGTCATGGTTGACTTGGTCAACCATGAGTGAGTTCAATTGAGTTAAATTATGAATTGAGTTAAGATGAGAAGTTGAGGAGACTTCCATATGAAGCTGAGTTGAGTTGGGAATATGGAAAGTTTCCATCTCATGGGGATGAAGCCCATGACTCGATGGAAGTCAAAGGGATTTCTTAGCTTAAGCCAAGTGTCTCCTTGGTTAAGCCAAGGGACTCCTTGGTTGGACAAATAATAAAGAGGGGAAGTGAAAGAGTTGGGGCTGGTATACAAAGGGACATAACTCAAGGGACACACCACACCCCTTTGCCGAACCCCATCTCTTGCACATCAAGAGATTTTCTCTCCTCTTCTCCTCTCTTCTATCTCTCTTCCACTTACACCGTTGCACTTGGAGAATTGTTGAAGAACAAAGGAAGGAAAGAAGGATTAAGGAAGGAATTCAAATAAAAAAGAAACGAAGGAGACGGGAAAGAAGGTATGGTTATGAGTTTAACACTATAGGATTAAGATTAAGGGTGAACCATAGTTTTGGCCATAGTGTGGCCAAACCTATGGGTTCCATAATTGGTTGAAAGGGATGGCCAAACTGTTATAAGGCCATAGAGTTAGAAATCCATTCAAGGATTAGCAATGGGATTGAAACAAACAATCAAAGGATTGGATCTAAAACCATGTTATAATGGCATAAATGTTGAAATGAGTATGAAAAGATTCTAGCTTTGTCTAGAGGGTCGAGTAAATTCGCTAGGAGATATATGAATGATGTTACATATGTTTAAAAAAGATAAGGAGAGGATTTCAAAAAGAAGGATTTACAAAATAAGAAAATAGAGAAGACTAACAAACAGTCAGTCTACTGAATCTGGGATTCAGTCGACTGAACTGGTATTGGCCGAAACAGAAATAAGTTTCTAGGAGTTTCAGAATCGCTTGAACATGGGCTGGATTAAAATATATGGGATATAATGGTGTTTCAGTTGATTGAATCTAGGATTCAGTCGACTGAACATAGGCGTAACGAATAAGTAAAAGGATCTGGCATGTTTCAGCAGACTGAATCTATACTTATCAAACAAGTAAACTGTTGGTTGATGATTCAGCCGACTGAATCCTTGATTCAGTCAATTGAATCTATACTGGCCGAACACACAGATGATCTGTTCCAAAGTCAGCCGACTGAATCTATGATTCAGCCGACTGAAAGGTTACGAGTCAAGATTATACAGCGCCGAGTCGTGTTTCAGCCGACTGAATATGTATTTTAGTCGAATGAAAGTCTGCGGGTAAGGCAGAGAACATTATTTGGGCATGATTCAGTCCACTGAATTAAAAAGTTTGAATTTTGAATATTTTTCAGATGCTACTGTTCATCTGACAGGGTGTCAGGGATGATGGGAATTAAATGGACAAGCAATTAATTGGGTGAATATGATAAAGTAAAGAGATTCAATTCATTTTTCAAGCGATCATTAGCGTTGTTCGTGCGAAACAAGGAAAGGACAGTAAATCGGACGTTGGTAGGATTCCTACCTTGTTGAGACACTGTAGATTATATATTGTTACTGGTTTTTATTCTAAATATGATGGTTTACTTTGAATAAACAATTGATATATGTATATGAACTGATTTTCAAAAGGTTCTATGCAATTTGAAATTAAATGGCATTATTGCATTCATGATCTCATGCACGGCATGGGAGGCAGTATATGAGATAGCAAGCCAAGTTATGAGCTGTCCAGACATGACTTTGGGCTTGAGACTAGCTTGTATGATGCTTGAACTATTGATATTTTGGCCTCATCCAGGATTGCTAGAAATGGGTACATCGTAGTCTGGGCCAAAGAACTTCAGGGTAAATAGTCCCGAAACCCTGCGCAGAGGGAGGAGTCCACGCTCCCTCAGTAATTCCGATTAACATACGTGGGGAGGTATAACAGTGACCTAGTGGTGCCATCACAAAACACTGAGGATGTAAATGGCCAAGGGAACTTGATATGGCTTTATTTATCAAGGAAACTATTGATATGATTTGTGTTGTGATTGGATATGGAAATTGGGTGAGAGATCATTGGCATATGACACCCATGACATGACACATACATTAGCATGATTTTGATATGAGTATCATGCGTTGTTTTTAGTACTATGAGATGTTTTACAGTTTTGATATAATGTATTTATCTTGATTTTTATATTGATCCTACGTGTACATAACCCTACTTGGACTCCTACTGGGCGTGTTGACTAATACCCTATTTCTACCTTATAGATGATGGAATAGGGAATGACAAGGACATGAGACAAGATGGGAGCCAAGCATAGGATCTTGGGCAGATTTATTCTTATATTACTTAGCTTGATTTTAGAATTATGTATTGAGAGAACTGATACTTTTGGGATTGTAATAATTTAGAATTATTTTGATATGGTTTGGTGATACTTATATTTCAGTTAATTTTTATGGTGATTGGCTTCCTTGCTTATTAATGTCATGTATGTGAATGGTATTTCATTCATATGGTAATTTCGCAAGTATATTTCAAGCGTGTGAAGTGTTTAAGTGGACTTAATCCACGCACACATAAAGGTGACCAGTTAAGGGTAGGATTTTGGAAACCAGGACTTAGCTCGCGTCATGACGTTCCCGCTCTCTCTCACTCATTTATAAAAAAAAACTCTGATTTTCATTGAGTGAAATAGGGCGAGGTGTTACACATTCGTCACCAAGGACGGTGGTAGGTGTGGTATGTGGATGATGGGACAGCTGACAACTATTAGATCTTGACTTACACGACTGGGCATTCTCGATACATGTCCATGGTCAATATGTACAACCATACGACACATCGACCAAACTCAATACATACTTCAAGTCGACATATCGACGAGGTCGATACGTCCTCTGGAAATCTTCAGTTTCCCTATCTCCTTCTTTTCATTTCTTTTCTCATTTGGTTCAATGCCAATTCTTATTTCCAATCATTCATTTAAGAGGGGTTCTGTATTAGATCATAGGTTTAAGATTTTGGGTTACAAACTGCGTATCAAATGGGCTCCTCCTCGAACCATAGCCGTCGAGATGCCTTCCACTGCTGTTGACCACTCCCGATTCCTTGAAAAACCAAATCCACATCAGTTACTTCAAAGATATCTTTGCTACGAACGCACAGGAGAAGACGGATCTCAATTCTGAGTCTGGATGACTCCAGAAAATGCAACTCAATCGTAACCGTTGATTTTCCCGCTGAAGGAGTATATGAATCTGTGGTCCTGCAGGGTCACTCGAAACTGTAGTCCTGCTGATTACCATGAAAGCAGTACTGTAGTCTTGCGGGACTACCCCAATCTGTAGTCTTGCGGGACTACCCTTAGGTGCACCTAAATAAGTGGCCCTCTAGACCACTTAACCCCTTTTTTTTTTTAATATCCTGTTATTTCTCACAACCTGAGACACATCAGCCCTATCATGCGATGCTTGTGCTGCTAAGGATATAGATAGGGCGTTAGATCAACGCGCCTAGTAGTGTTTCCGAATAGGGCTACCACATGGTTAGTCAAAAACATGCAAATAGTATAATAATAATACATGTGAGACAAAATTCCATAAAAACATGCTATGTATGAAATGAAGCATGTAATGAGTCCCACCCATCACCATTCAACATAGCCATCACTTGACGGGATTCTCATCGTCAAGGTAACCCACAGTGGTCTTTCGGACGCCCCGACAGAGTGTGGCCTCCGGATTCCTCCTGATGGGATTCTCATCATCAGGGTACCCCACAGTGGTCTTTCGGACGCCTCGACGGAGTGTGGCCTCCGGTTACAACACCATCATCCCATGCAATGCATGAGATGTCTATGCAACATGTCATTTAGAAACATAACTTTACAAACATATAAGTTATCAAAATCAACATAAAACAGCGTATGAAATTGTGATTAAAATAAAGGTAGGAAACCTACCCTTGTTTACTTTGTTCGACCCTTCCTTTGAACCGTCTTCCGATCACGGCTTGTACACCGTTCTAGAAATCCCAAAACCTTATTTACATAACGGCAAGTTAAGCATTCATTCATGTGATTCTAACTTAGTCTAAGTCCCAAAAATCCACTTAAACTTCCATGTCCTATCTTAGCCATAGAACCCCATAGTTCGGCCATGAAATGGCCGACCCATGATTTGTCTAAATGTTCACATAACAATTATTTATTAACCACTCAAGATGTTCCATGATCTTTTAAATTTGAAACCATTTGATTTAATAAAATAGTCCTCATAAAATGATCCATGGCCGAACCCTATGGTTCACTTGGTCCAATCATCACCATGATTACTCATGGTTTTTACATGCTGATTCAACCATGAATAATACATGGTTCAGCCGCTTATTAATCAACCAAAAACAGTACCCAAGTATCCCATTAATTGCCACAAGAACACCATAACTTTATATGGTTTTAATCTCACAAAACCATTAAATAATTTCATGGAAATGTCATACCATTTCATGGGGTACGGCCAACCCAATTGGCTGAACCTCATGGCCTATGGTTTTAGATCCATTTATCCAATTATAAACTCAGCACTAAGTCCATAGATAAACCTAACTTATTCTTAAATCAAAGCACATAATGATTACTTAATATCCATCCTACACTTAACCCAAATAACTATACAAAACAGTCCATGGGGTTAGGCCATACTCATGGCCGAACCCCAAGGTTTCCTTGATGTAAATCTTCTCATCATACTTACTTATTTTTGGCCACAAGATAACCCATAAAATTTACCATGTTTTGACATGATTTTTTGACCTTTAAAACACCAAACATAAGCACTCTTATCATGGGGTTCGGCCAACCAAAATGGCCGAACCCAATGATGTATTTTCTTTCCTTTTTAAACTATCTTATTCAAGATTAAATTACTTGATGTGTTCGGCCAATCCATAGCCCAACACATAATACTTAAAACCATACTTTTAGAACTTTTGAAAGCAAGTAATCAATCTAATTTAGCATCCAAAAACAGTCCATGATTTTGGTTCAAAAAGACCATCCAACTTAACCCAATCTTTTCATGGGGTTCGGCCAACCCAATTGGCCGAACCCTATAATCCATTTTCTCATCTTAATCATGCACTTCCAACCAATATTTAACCCTTGTTAGATTCGGCCATCCAATGGCCGGATCATGATTCTTTATTAAGGATAGTTTATCGATAACCTACCGTTTCCGCGACTCCTCCAATTGATCTTCTCTCTGGCTTGTTCCTTTCCCTTTCTTAGCCTCTCCTTCTTCTTGATTCCTTGATGGAGAGATCGGTCAAGGACTGATTAAGCGACCAGCTGCTGCTCTAGGTGTTTGGAAAGATAGAGGACGGCAAAGAGAGAGAGATAGGATTTTGGATAGAAAACCTTGATGCCAACTCCTTTGCTCAAAGTATGCTTTTGTCTTGGTGAAATAAATCAATCAAGGGCTGATTTCATATCAGTAACCAGCTGCTGTTCTTGGTGTTTGGAGAGATGATATCAGTCCAAGGAAGAGAGAGAGATAAAGAGAGTAAAATGAAAATCCTTTGTTTGACCAAAAACAGCCCAAGGTTAACCTTGTGTAACTCCCTCACCTCAATCAAAGTTCTTTATGTTACTTGGGGGTTTCATCTTAAGATGGAATCCTTCCCCTTCCTTCAATGTGTAAGCTATGATTTAAATTTGAAATGCCAAAAACCTCTTTGTGTAATAACACCAAACAGTAACTCCATTTATTCTCCAACCTTGGAGTTACATGCATGCATTATCTACCCATCTATTGACTGTCCTTTGAAGACCCAAACAATGTACTCTAACCATTTCCAACGTGCATACACTTTGCATTTGAAATAATCCTCCCACCTCCAACATCTCCCATGTACTTTCAAAATGTAACTCTCATTTCCTTTATCACTTAAATGGGAGTTACATGCATGGTAAACCTTGGGCTTAGAGAGAATTCAACATAAAATTCCAAATCTAAATTCTTCACCTACTCTTAAAAAGAGCCTTAGAATGGAAAATTAAGGTTCTAAACTTTCCCAAAAATTGGATGTTTAAGATGAAAATTCTAAGATTAAATCAAAAAATGCATTCATAAAGAGATTAAAAATCAAATCAAACTATCACTATCAACAAATATTAAGTGGAAAACCATAGATCTAAAAAGCTTGTTTTAATTTTATTAATAAAACAAAGAATTAAAATTACATAACCATGAAATTCTTGGAATAAGAAATTACAATGAAAAGTTAAAACACCAACCTGAAACCCATTGTGGAATTTGAATTCCACACTGTCTTCCCTTCTCTTTGTCTTCTTTTCCTTCCTCCCTATGCTCCACCTTTTCTTCAATGCCCAAGTTCCATTTTCTCAATAGGAGAGGGCTAGTATTTATAGATGAAAGGAGGTGGAATGAATGGATTGGATTCAAAGATTTAAATAAAGCAAGGGACACATGGAGGGCGGATATGATTTGTGCTAAATATGGAATGAGTTAAAGGAGGCAAGGAGCTAAATTCGTACAAGGAAAGTGGGTGCAGAATCCCCTTTTTTACACATATACCATATTACAGCTCAGTTTTGACCTTGTTAACTTTTTAATTAGAAAAAGTTATAAACTACAAAGTTATAGCTCTTGAAGTCTTCTTTCCAACTACAAAAGGAATCAAAATAATCGAATATCAGAGTAGAAATTTATGACCAAAATACCAAACATGTGTCAAACCTTCCTTATTTTTCTCCCTTCCTTATTTTCTTTCTCTTTCCTTAATCCACTTGTCACATTCGAAAATCCTCTTATATTAGCTTGTAAATTTCGAATTTCCTCTTGAGATAATGAATATAGTATTCACACATGTGGATTTCTTCATGGGCTTTTCTTAATGGGCTCAATAACTGGGCTTGAGGTCCAAAATAAGTCATAATGGGCCCAGGCTTTATATTTAAGCATTTTTTCTGTCATCCTCACTTTTAAACCTGCAAAACACAAAATTATACTAATTAGATAAAATTAAATAAAATGAGGCACTAACAATGATAAATTAAGAGTAAAATATGTATTTATTTTGCACTCATCAAATACCTCCAAACTTACATTTTGCTAGTCCTCGAGCAAAACAAAAACTAAAAACTCTAGAAACAAAAATAAAAATCCTAAACTACACCACTTTCGCTGGCACTCTCGATTGCATTTAGCGTATGCAACAAGCCTTTAAACCCCTAGCTCACCACTAGTGGACGAGTTATTGTAACACCCGCCCCTTTTCACCGTAAAATCAGAGTAAATTTTTTTTTTTTTAAAAATAAAAGTGACAAAGGGCGCGGACGTCACGACGCGAGTTAAGTTCTGAGCTTCTAAAGCCCGGCCCTTAACTGGCCAACCCTACGCGTGCGTGGAACATAAGTCCACGAGTACGGTTCACGCATAGCAAGTAAGCTCACGGAACATAAAAATAAGTGCGGATGATAATAGACACTATCCTACCAATCTTCAGATAGCAGGGAAGAGATATCCATTAAATTACTAAAATGCCCTCATACTGTACTGTCCAAAATAATTTATAAAACATAGCAAGACATCTAAGTTATTACATTTCCGACAAGCTAAATTATGCAAATACACATTTTCCCAAAATAAACTCAAACAAAATAATTAGTCCGCCTTCCCAAGCTCCTAAGCTTGACTCCCGTCCTGTCCTTCCGTTCCGCCATCTCCTGCATCGTCAGCTAGGGTAGAAGTAGGGCGTTAGAACACGCGCCCAGTAGGACTCCGAGTAGGGCTAACACATGGATTAGTGATAACAAAGCATATAGATAATACATAACGAAGACCATAAAAATGAATGCTATGCCATGGGTGTCGATGTTATGAATCCCACCCATCATCCATACCATCATGCTGTCATATCCCCCTTGACGGCAAGACCTCGTCAAGATACAAACAATCACAAATCATCCCCATGGACGGCAAAACCTCGTCCAGATATAAAACAATCACAAATCATTCCCCTGGACGGCAAAACCTCGTCCAGATATAAAACAATCACAAATCATTCCTCTGGACGGCCAAACCTCGTCCAGATATAAAACAATCACAAATCCTCCCCCTTGATGGAAGAACCATCATCAAGGTATCATAATTACATACAACATCCCTGATACATCAAACACATCAAAATATCTCCATGTCTATTTATCGGTCGCCCCGACGAAGCATGGACTTCGGTTTCATTTCATCCTTCCCCTGTCATATCCCTCCCATGCCATGCATGAGATGTAGATGCCATATGCCATGTAATGAATATAATAACAAACCATGACATTTAAAGAAAATCCCATCAATAAAACATATAACTTGATTACCCAAAATAGATCAAGCGAAACCTCCATAATCACATCATAGCATTAAAACTCATTTTAAACCAATCATATGCTTACCGGAATGAATCAAGTAAAAACCCCTACATAATACATAATTCAAAACCAATCTTAAAACATACCATATAATTTCCGAAATAATTCAAGGAAACCATCACTCAATCCATGGCTTACAAAAAGGTTAGAATCCTACCGAATACCGACTAGCGTTCTTTCTTCCGTTTCCGTCCGACAGACCCGGTCGCCGATCATGCACCACTTGCGATGTCCAATACCTTATTACATACACATAATCAGTCCATATTTTAACTATTTCTAAGCCCATTAATCATTTCCAAGTCCACATGAATAATCGGTCACCATTTAGGTTTTACGGGACCCATTTAATCCATTAACCCCTTTAATTTGTGAGTTTAAAACTAACTAGCCATCCTAGGCTTTATTTAGCCATAAATAATGCAATTACTTAGAATCCCTAAACCCATGATCATCTCCCATGGAGTTCTTCATTTTAGCCATTATTTACAATTTTGCCACTACCCCTTCCTCCATGGCTAATCACTCATTCATCCATGCATGATAAAGTCCATACTTGATTTATAGATTTGGATCCATTAATGACCCATCACACATATCTTAAAAATCATTAAATTTAGCCACTTAATTTAACCTAAAGTCCATTAATTTAATCATATAAAAACACATTAACCTTAGGCCATAATGATCTACAATTGAGTTATTAAAAATCAGCCCTTTAAATACTCTAAACCTCATTCATTTCTCACATACATAACACCAAACTTAATCCATAAGTTTACCCACAAATGGGTCATGGGTTCGGCCATACACCATGGCCGAACCCATGATGTCTTTATCCTATTTTTCTTTGGCCTATTCACATATTTAAATCATCATCCTTGATCACATTCGAATCCATAAACTTAGCCACATAAAGTGGTTCATAAAATTAATTCATGGGTTCAAAATACCCAATTCATCAAGTCTTCCCATGGGGTTTACCTAATGCATTTAAACCACATTGAGTCCATTATCCATTCATGCCCTTTGGAGGCCATAAACATCATTCACATTTCAATCTAACACATCACAAGTCCCTCCATGTGGGGATTTCATCATACATTATTAACATTCCCCATTTTTTTTTTTTTTCATAAACATTAAATCCACCACTTGACCACCATTACACCACCATAGGGTTTGGCCATACACCATAGCCAAACCCATGGTTCATGGTCCATTAGTCCATTGGTGCCCTTTTTTATCACAAAGACACTTTACATTTATTCATTAAGCACTTAAAAATCCTACCATTCTCCATACTTCCATCTCCTATGATTCTCTCATTTAAAACTTCTTTACAAAATTCACGACATTCAATTATTTACAACACTAAAAATTATAAACATTCTCCATGCTTGATTAATACCTAATTACACAATGCACTCAATCCATTTATTTTTCCTTAACCTAACCCTAATTTACCCATTAGGGTTTTGTCCACTTTCCATCCTTCAAATTGATGGATTTAAAATCCATGGCATAAAATCATTTGGCAACCATTAAGTTTACAAAATGAATCCCAAATCTTAAACCCTAAAAATCCAAAATTTCTTGTTTAAGAAAATACTTACAATCCGACGCCTCTTCCGACTTTTGCCACTCCCGTCGGCTTCTTTAGCCTCCTTTCTCCTTCCTCTCCTTGTTTGATCGGCTAGGATGCTTGATCAATGGTGAAAACCCCCAAGCTTGGGCTTGGCCATGATAGGGTTTGATTTGAGAGAGAGAAGGGAGGAGAGGATAAAGAGGTGTCTAGCTTCCTTGGCTTTGAGGTGAAGGGCCCAAGCTAAATCCTTTCTTCTCTTCTTCTCTTCTTCTCTTCCAAATTTTCCTTCTTTTTTTTTTTTTTCTTCCTTAGAGATGAGGAACGGCCATGAGAGAGTGGAAGAGATGGAGAGAATGAGATGAGGGTGAAATGGAGAGAATAAGATAAAAACTTATCTTATCTCTTTGGGTTGCTTTAGTTATACTTTACATTAACTCTCCCAACCACCCCACATGAGATATTTCTCATGCTTTATGACCCAAGACAACTAGCCAACGTTTCCTTTTTTTTTTTTTTTTTTTTTTTTGATGCCTTAAGATATTTTCCATACTTTAATGGTTTATGCTTTATGCTTTAAGATTCATGGTGGTATTTGAGATAAACCACCACCCAACGTTTTTTTTTTTTTTGTGTTTACAAATGAGATGGCTTTTGGTCTTTATTTAACCATTTGACCATTTGACCACCTCATTTGATTATTTTAATCATTTAATAAATTAACTAATTACCTTAGGTTAATTAATTCTCACCTAATTTAATTCCATTTCTTATCTTCCTTCTATGTATCCACCCATGGTTGACCAAGTCAACCATGGTGGTCGGCCCCACCAAACCTTGGTCCACACGCCACCTCACTTAGTGAGGTGGAGGTGGGTCCCATTGGACCATGTCACCTTGGTCAACTCATCACCAACTTAGGTGATTCAAATTTCATTAAGTCCATTCCCACTAGATGGGCCACCATTGGGCCCATGGCCCAATTACAGTCATCCTTACCCCTTTATCTTAGAGTTTACATTATCTTGACCCATTGGGTCCCAAATGGGTATTGAGCCTAATTTGACCATCCTTGGCCCAATTGACCACCATTGACCCTTTAAGTAAACTTAAATCCAATCCATAATCCATTGGGCCCTAGTTGGGCCTTTGTCCAAATTTTGGTCCATTTACCCTCTATTCCATTAGATTTCCAATTTCCACCATTAAAACAAACAATAACCACATATATTTTGATTTACAAATTCCGGGCCATTACATTAATCATTATTGACCAACTAAATGAATTTCATCCAACCCATGGTCCATTGGACCATACTTGGGCCTTTGCCCAAATTTTGATTCACTTAACATTTATTCCATTAAAATTCTCAATTTCCATCACTAAAATAAATAATAACCACAGTGATTCACAAATTCCGGGTCATTACAATACAATCCTCTTTTGAAATTTTCGTCCCGAAAATTCGAGTGAAGTAGAGATTCCAATCATCTCATACAAAGAGCTCCGGATGAGCGGCACTCATCCCTGACTCAAGTTCCCAGGTGGTTTCCTCATTGCCATGTCGTTCCGATACCACCTTGATCTATGCTATAGTCTCCGCAACCAACTCCGGTCCCATCAGCGCAGGCTCACCGGCCTCTGTCCAACACACTGGCGATCTACACGGCCTACCATATAAGGCCTCAAATGGAGCCATCTGGAGGTTTGCCTGGTAACTATTATTATAGGAGAACTTCACCAGTGGCAAATGATCCTCCCATCCACCTTTGAAGTCCAGCATATATGCTCACCGCATATTCTCCGATATTTGTATTGTCCTCTCCGACTGTCCATCAGTCTGTGGATGGAATGCTGTGCTAGTCAACCCATCGGTCCCCATAGCCGACTGCATACTCTGCCATACCCTGCTAGTGAACCGGCCCTCTCTATCGGACACAATAGTCCGAGGTACACCATGTAGTCTGATAATATCTCGGATGTACCGCCGACCCAAGGTCTCCGATGAATCTGTCGTTTTGATAGGAAGAAAATGTGCAGACTTTGTCAATCAGTCCCCCATGATGCATATTGCATCGTGGCCCCTTTACGACCTTAGTATCCCTGTTACAAAGTCCATGGCTACATATTCCCGTCTCCACTCCAGCACTGGTAAGGGTTTGAGTAAACCCGGTGGCTCCTGATGCCCCACTTTAACCTGCTGACAAGTTAGTGCAGCGAGTAACAAACTCTGCCACATTTCTCTTGAGTCCATGCCACCAATAGTGCCTCTTAAGATCATGGCACATCTTGGCGCTGTCCGGCTGGGTAGAGAGCTTGGTTTAGTGTGCCTCAACCAATAACTCCCTTCTGCAGCTCTCAGGTACATATGTCCTACCTCGGAATAAAAGACCCTGTTCCGGTCGTAATTCCTATTCCGGTACCATCTCGCCTGTAGATATCTTGTCCATATCTCCTCCATTTCTGGGTCTATTCACTGTTCCCGTTTAATCGTGTCAAGTGTCTCTTAGTTACATCAACACCACTCATATCAACCTATGAGTTTCATTCTTACAGAATTTACTCTGTCTCATGTTATCTCATTTTTCTCATGAATCCATTTGCGTTCTTATGCAGATTAACGTATTCTATTTTACTTTTACTCGCTACCAAGACATTTCCCATACATATTCATCCAACACGTTCTTTCGTCTATTCTCTGTGTGAGGTAGCCTGCCAGTACGAGCCTATGCTCAAGTCCTTTGCTGATTCCATTTCAACTAGGTTTCTAGCTGCACTCTCCTGTAACTCCATCGGCTAACTACAGAGTCAGCTAGCTAGACTAACTCGGCAGTCACCCATAGCTTCCCATTCGAGTTTCACTAGACTCCTATCTTTCCATTAACTACCTCTCCAAAACTTAACACCTCTTCATTTGCACATAAGTCACTATGTGACTAACCCTTTTGTTCATAACCTCCACGATATCAATACCTGGCATCAATCCAAGCCACCATGGGAACCCTCATCCATGGTTAGTAGCCATCCATGAATATAACCCTCCTATGGGTATAATCCATTCATGGGCATAACTAATACGTTCGTAGGACTATTCTGTCTATCATAGGGCTAATAGGTCTAACATACGACCCATGTGTCGACTACGAAATCAAATGTCTATCATAATGCTAATATCCGACATCAATCCATGACTATCTACAAACTCCTAATCTTTAGAATTATTCATCAGCCCCACTTAGGTTTCCAACCAAACGCATTGGCATATCACCGCCTCTTCATGCATACTACATATTGACAATTCACAGCACTTTATCAACTCATCATCATATACATAATCTATAACACATCCTTGTTCCTCAATAACTATTCATTGCATAGAATCAATTATCAAAGCAATATCATATAAACTCATTGCAATGATTGATAATTCACAATTTAGTAACATCATAGGGAATCCTCATGCAATCACTAAATAAAATATTTTCATAAATTCATGGTCCATCATTCATTCATGCCTTTTAAGGCCATAACCCATTTCAAGGCCTATCATCACTCGTTCATAATCTACACTACAAATTGGGAGAGTGCAATTGCATTATACATGCAAGATTTTCATACAACATATTAGTCTTTGCAAGCTAGACCCTTCACATTCTCCTCATAATGTCATCCTCTCACGAGTTTCATGTGGCAAGTTAACCCATGCATTTCATCTCTCTTTCAAGTACATTGTTTATCCAACATCTCTCAAATGGCACTTTGTTCATATGAGAACCTCTTATACCCCCTCACAAAGTGTTTACATCATCACCCATTATATGTCATAACATAAATCTCTTCACTTGGGTCATGACAAATTATCAAGCCATGGGTCATCACCAATATAAAAGCCATTTCTAAAAACCATTGTACCATCCCCCAAGTATACCCATACATCACATTAACAAATATTCCCCACCCTTTTTATTCACATTTACTTCACTCATAAGCATATGCAACATATACCCCACAACAAAAGTTCATGCCTCTTATCCTCATTTGATGCATGCAGTTCATCATTGTACATTTTTTTTTTTTTTTACATACTCTTTCCTCACTTAATTAGTATGATCATAACTATTAATCTTTCCACATTTCATCACCTCATACACTCAACAATAAGAATTCAACACATGTATATTCCCATGCACTCACAATACAAGTATGCTTGTGCAATTTAATATCACACTTATTTCCTTCATTTAAAACCCCAAAATCATTAACTATCTTCCAATATAAGGACAGTTAGTCCTCTCTTTCCCGTGTCCATGTAGTCCAGAAATCGGGTATACCACTTCAAGAGGGTAGGGGCAATATGTGCAGTTGCGCCCAACCTGGTTACACAACTCGCACATATAACTAGGTTCCAATTCCCCTACCGACTATTTTATCATCAGAAAGTCTTCCACATTCTCTTCAGAAAGAGATGCTAAATCCTCTTCATCTTCCTCGGGAGGTCCCTCCTGAAAGTCCAGGCTAACTGCTATGCTAGAAGCAGACACCAAATCTATGAAATAGTTAGGGTTTCCCTTATCCCATAATTCCGTACACTCCCTTTCATTTGACATACCTGTATTCATAGAAGACAATTAGAACCCAAAAATCATCAACTACAATTTCCAATTAAACCCAATCTCGGTTTTGGGGAATTTCTTATGTATATCACAATGTATTTTGTTTGGGGAAAGTTGCCAAATAAGCACACTTGCTTTTTTTTTCCTTTGTTTCTTGGGGGGGGGGGAAACTCTTAATTCCTATTGTCTGTTGTTCAAATTGGGGATACCGGGGAAGTACATCCTACTTTACTATGTCTGATAAATCTAGTACTGCTTCATCAATTTGGGGGAAAAAAAAACCTAGATGTTTTCTCATTTCTGGGGAAGTAAACCCTATCTTGCTATGTTTCAATAAATCTCTCCTAGAATGAATCTTTCTTCCCTTGCTATCATTCATTTCCGTCAATTGTTGTTCTCAAATTAAACACTTCCGTTTGAGTCAATCGAAGTAAATTAACCCGGCCCCCGTGCAGCGGACTCCGAAGAGTCGGTCGGTTGGGATTCTTAGCTGTCAGTGAGACGTGCAACCGTCTTAAATCTTACTTCGAGATATTCATTTTTCCGAATTCGCTCTGATACCAACTGTAACACCCGCCCCTTTTCACCGTAAAATCAGAGTAAATTTTTTTTTTTTTAAAAATAAAAGTGACAAAGGGCGCGGACGTCACGACGCGAGTTAAGTTCCGAGCTTCTAAAGCCCGGCCCTTAACTGGCCAACCCTACGCGTGCGTGGAACATAAGTCCACGAGTACGGTTCACGCGTAGCAAGTAAGCTCACGGAACATAAAAATAAGTGCGGATGATAATAGACACTATCCTACCAATCTTCAGATAGCAGGGAAGAGATATCCATTAAATTACTAAAATGCCCTCATACTGTACTGTCCAAAATAATTTATAAAACATAGCAAGACATCTAAGTTATTACATTTCCGACAAGCTAAATTATGCAAATACACATTTTCCCAAAATAAACTCAAACAAAATAATTAGTCCGCCTTCCCAAGCTCCTAAGCTTGACTCCCGTCCTGTCCTTCCGTTCCGCCATCTCCTGCATCGTCAGCTAGGGTAGAAGTAGGGCGTTAGAACACGCGCCCAGTAGGACTCCGAGTAGGGCTAACACATGGATTAGTGATAACAAAGCATATAGATAATACATAACGAAGACCATAAAAATGAATGCTATGCCATGGGTGTCGATGTTATGAATCCCACCCATCATCCATACCATCATGCTGTCATATCCCCCTTGACGGCAAGACCTCGTCAAGATACAAACAATCACAAATCATCCCCATGGACGGCAAAACCTCGTCCAGATATAAAACAATCACAAATCATTCCCCTGGACGGCAAAACCTCGTCCAGATATAAAACAATCACAAATCATTCCTCTGGACGGCCAAACCTCGTCCAGATATAAAACAATCACAAATCCTCCCCCTTGATGGAAGAACCATCATCAAGGTATCATAATTACATACAACATCCCTGATACATCAAACACATCAAAATATCTCCATGTCTATTTATCGATCGCCCCGACGAAGCATGGACTTCGGTTTCATTTCATCCTTCCCCTGTCATATCCCTCCCATGCCATGCATGAGATGTAGATGCCATATGCCATGTAATGAATATAATAACAAACCATGACATTTAAAGAAAATCCCATCAATAAAACATATAACTTGATTACCCAAAATAGATCAAGCGAAACCTCCATAATCACATCATAGCATTAAAACCCATTTTAAACCAATCATATGCTTACCGGAATGAATCAAGTAAAAACCCCTACATAATACATAATTCAAAACCAATCTTAAAACATACCATATAATTTCCGAAATAATTCAAGGAAACCATCACTCAATCCATGGCTTATAAAAAGGTTAGAATCCTACCGAATACCGACTAGCGTTCTTTCTTCCGTTTCCGTCCGACAGACCCGGTCGCCGATCATGCACCACTTGCGATGTCCAATACCTTATTACATACACATAATCAGTCCATATTTTAACTATTTCTAAGCCCATTAATCATTTCCAAGTCCACATGAATAATCGGTCACCATTTAGGTTTTGCGGGACCCATTTAATCCATTAACCCCTTTAATTTGTGAGTTTAAAACTAACTAGCCATCCTAGGCTTTATTTAGCCATAAATAATGCAATTACTTAGAATCCCTAAACCCATGATCATCTCCCATGGAGTTCTTCATTTTAGCCATTATTTACAATTTTGCCACTACCCCTTCCTCCATGGCTAATCACTCATTCATCCATGCATGATAAAGTCCATACTTGATTTATAGATTTGGATCCATTAATGACCCATCACACATATCTTAAAAATCATTAAATTTAGCCACTTAATTTAACCTAAAGTCCATTAATTTAATCATATAAAAACACATTAACCTTAGGCCATAATGATCTACAATTGAGTTATTAAAAATCAGCCCTTTAAATACTCTAAACCTCATTCATTTCTCACATACATAACACCAAACTTAATCCATAAGTTTACCCACAAATGGGTCATGGGTTCGGCCATACACCATGGCCGAACCCATGATGTCTTTATCCTATTTTTCTTTGGCCTATTCACATATTTAAATCATCATCCTTGATCACATTCGAATCCATAAACTTAGCCACATAAAGTGGTTCATAAAATTAATTCATGGGTTCAAAATACCCAATTCATCAAGTCTTCCCATGGGGTTTACCTAATGCATTTAAACCACATTGAGTCCATTATCCATTCATGCCCTTTGGAGGCCATAAACATCATTCACATTTCAATCTAACACATCACAAGTCCCTCCATGTGGGGATTTCATCATACATTATTAACATTCCCCATTTTTTTTTTTTTTCATAAACATTAAATCCACCACTTGACCACCATTACACCACCATAGGGTTTGGCCATACACCATAGCCAAACCCATGGTTCATGGTCCATTAGTCCATTGGTGCCCTTTTTTATCACAAAGACACTTTACATTTATTCATTAAGCACTTAAAAATCCTACCATTCTCCATACTTCCATCTCCTATGATTCTCTCATTTAAAACTTCTTTACAAAATTCACGACATTCAATTATTTACAACACTAAAAATTATAAACATTCTCCATGCTTGATTAATACCTAATTACACAATGCACTCAATCCATTTATTTTTCCTTAACCTAACCCTAATTTACCCATTAGGGTTTTGTCCACTTTCCATCCTTCAAATTGATGGATTTAAAATCCATGGCATAAAATCATTTGGCAACCATTAAGTTTACAAAATGAATCCCAAATCTTAAACCCTAAAAATCCAAAATTTCTTGTTTAAGAAAATACTTACAATCCGACGCCTCTTCCGACTTTTGCCACTCCCGTCGGCTTCTTTAGCCTCCTTTCTCCTTCCTCTCCTTGTTTGATCGGCTAGGATGCTTGATCAATGGTGAAAACCCCCAAGCTTGGGCTTGGCCATGATAGGGTTTGATTTGAGAGAGAGAAGGGAGGAGAGGATAAAGAGGTGTCTAGCTTCCTTGGCTTTGAGGTGAAGGGCCCAAGCTAAATCCTTTCTTCTCTTCTTCTCTTCCAAATTTTCCTTCTTTTTTTTTTTTTTCTTCCTTAGAGATGAGGAACGGCCATGAGAGAGTGGAAGAGATGGAGAGAATGAGATGAGGGTGAAATGGAGAGAATAAGATAAAAACTTATCTTATCTCTTTGGGTTGCTTTAGTTATACTTTACATTAACTCTCCCAACCACCCCACATGAGATATTTCTCATGCTTTATGACCCAAGACAACTAGCCAACGTTTCCTTTTTTTTTTTTTTTTTTTTTTTTGATGCCTTAAGATATTTTCCATACTTTAATGGTTTATGCTTTATGCTTTAAGATTCATGGTGGTATTTGAGATAAACCACCACCCAACGTTTTTTTTTTTTTGTGTTTACAAATGAGATGGCTTTTGGTCTTTATTTAACCATTTGACCATTTGACCACCTCATTTGATTATTTTAATCATTTAATAAATTAACTAATTACCTTAGGTTAATTAATTCTCACCTAATTTAATTCCATTTCTTATCTTCCTTCTATGTATCCACCCATGGTTGACCAAGTCAACCATGGTGGTCGGCCCCACCAAACCTTGGTCCACACGCCACCTCACTTAGTGAGGTGGAGGTGGGTCCCATTGGACCATGTCACCTTGGTCAACTCATCACCAACTTAGGTGATTCAAATTTCATTAAGTCCATTCCCACTAGATGGGCCACCATTGGGCCCATGGCCCAATTACAGTCATCCTTACCCCTTTATCTTAGAGTTTACATTATCTTGACCCATTGGGTCCCAAATGGGTATTGAGCCTAATTTGACCATCCTTGGCCCAATTGACCACCATTGACCCTTTAAGTAAACTTAAATCCAATCCATAATCCATTGGGCCCTAGTTGGGCCTTTGTCCAAATTTTAGTCCATTTACCCTCTATTCCATTAGATTTCCAATTTCCACCATTAAAACAAACAATAACCACATATATTTTGATTTACAAATTCCGGGCCATTACATTAATCATTATTGACCAACTAAATGAATTTCATCCAACCCATGGTCCATTGGACCATACTTGGGCCTTTGCCCAAATTTTGATTCACTTAACATTTATTCCATTAAAATTCTCAATTTCCATCACTAAAATAAATAATAACCACAGTGATTCACAAATTCCGGGTCATTACAGTTATAGTCTCGTGAGGGCTTTCAGTGATGATACCCACAAACACCAAAAGTCAGCAAAAATATGCAAATAAAAATTTAAACATCATACAGCTCCAAAATTATTTTACAAAACTTATACTCGGAGTGTAGTGTGTGATAGCCAAATATTAACATATCCTTCTTTTTCAAAATACCACATAAGTTTTGTAACCACCGGCTGAAAATGAGTTTCGACTCCAAATCTCACAATGGTATATCTCTCGGAAAGATTTTCACTCAGAGATTGGGTTAATTTTCTCTCAATAGTATATGTGAGCGGAATAATTTCTCAAAAGTATATGTGAGCGGAATAATTTCTCAAATGCAAATATCTCACACATTTATCATCAAAGACCGACTAAAATCAAAGAAAAACATAGATCTCATGAAAGGATGCTATTTTCCTGAGAACGTTGAATCAAACACCATTATTCTTCTTCATCTATTCTCCACTTTAAATATCATATTAACTGAGGATCAATAGGACTTCCTATAGGACGAAACGTGGCTTAGGACCGGGTCATATCAAAGAAGGATAACAAGACTCTAAAATAAATATTTTGAATAGAAAAAGTTAGAGGTCTTCAAAATTTTATAATGGGATTCTTTTTCCTCTATTTTCTTTTTTTTAACACTCAAAATCTTCAAAGCATTTCTTTTCTTTTCACATTCCATTCTTCTTCTTTTTTCACCTTTTTTTTTCACATCCTTCATTTATGATGTACGGATGTTCCCTTTCTTTTTTTTTCTTTTTTTTTTTTCAAATGATGTTTTTTCTTCTTTCTTTTGCATCGCTCATCATCATTTTTTTTTTTTCAAGTGTCATAGTTTTCTCAGAGTACCATCCCAATAACAATCATCTCTAACCTTTTCTGGGCTCTAGAATAGGTCATAAATTTTCAATTCTGGCTCAAACTCCACAACTGGAGTTGGGTATGGATAACATGGTTAATCAATAAAAATAGGCTAAATTTACATTCAAGGCTCAAAATGGGAACTAACATGATAATATGACGAAAATAGGTAGGCTTCAAAGGCTCAAACGATCCAAAACAATGGCCTATATCACGTCCTAAGCTTCATATGAATATTTCATTAGCTTCAAATAAATTCAGAAAAATATCTGGTGTAATAATCCAATTTTGATGTCATTCTCAGTAATTTGACCAAAACAAAGAATAATGAGATCTAACAACAAATATAATGCGTACATCAAAGAAAATAAGAATTTACTTATAACCCTAAAAAAAAAAATAGAATGGCTCAAAAGCTTACTGGGTCACAAGTCTCCACTGGTATTCCTCCAGTGATCACTTAACTCATGAATAGTTTTCTTTTTCAGGCTAACATTAACATGGCTGTGTAAAAATTTCTAAGCATAAATTTTATAAAATTTAAATAGAAAAGCATGATATAAAAATTTTAATCCACATATTAATGCTAAAAATCAAATATTTTTTTTTTCCAAATTTGCAAAGTTTTTTTTTTTAACTTAAAACACACAAAACTAACACAGTGTACCCCCTCAATACCCCGAAACTTAAATTGGACATTGTCCTCAATGTTCCCTAATCTACATGTGCACCTGCAAATTAGAAGAAAATATTAGAAAAAGAATAACTTGAGTAGAGAAATACCTGAGATGGCTCACTTTATGCAAAACCTGCAAAAACAAAGACGAAAAAAACACTAACGCAACAACAATGACTCTAGACTGACTCTCACACAAAAACTGACTCAACAAAAGTAAAAACCTAAGCTAGTCCAACATCAACACAAACACATGCTGACTCACAAACATTGACACACAGACAGACTCAACAGAGACTCACACAAAATTCAAAAATTTAATCTAGACAAACTGGACAAACAACCTTACAAACACGAACAATCGAATCCTAATCTAGTTATCAAATACTAACATAATTTTTTTTTTAATGCATCTTAATCTAATAATGCAATACTCAAGCAAATATGCAAACAATAATCAAATAACTAAGCTAATGCATGAAACTAATACCTTAATATGCATGAGCAAATTAAATATGTAATTTTTTTAAAAAAATTTTATATGCAAAATAAATGTAAGACAACCTAAGAAAATCTATATGAATGCATGAAAAATTAAAAATTTAAAGAAAAGAGATTTAGGCACTTACCTTAGCTTGTAGTGCTTACTTCCGCAAAAATTTTAGAGCGCACGATTAAAATCCTACAAAATATAACACCACAAACTTTGGTGAAGATTCTGAATCTCATAAAAAAAAATGCATAAAACCTAATCTAAATGCAATTTCCTAATGTTATAACTAGTGGAGGAGATTAAATGATTGGAACCTAATTATGAACTCTAAATTAAATTAAGACCATAAAAATTTCTAAATTAATATCCACCAAATTAATCCAAATCAGATTTTCAAATAAGTTCAAAGTTGATCCAATTTTTTTTCCTTTCTTTTTGAAACTTTTTAGTTGAAACTTTCCAAATTTAGATCTACTTTCTAAAAATAGAACATAACTAAGTTGGATTAAAATTCTAAGATTAGAAAATGCTAAAAATAGAAACTAGATATTTTTGGAAGTATCTAAAAATAGAAATCTCCGAAAATAAAAATTTTCTAAATTTAACAGTGATTCCAATTTTAGATAATCTCCTGATTATTTGTAGAACTTCTAAATAAGGTAACCTTGCTAAAAAATAGAAACTTCTAATTTTAAAGAGTTGCCAAAAATAGATATTTCTAAAATACGCATTATTTCCAAAAATAAATAATTCAATGGCGATCTGTTTTAAGTTCCCCGGCAACGGCGCCAAAAACTTATTGTGCAAATTTTAAATTTATAACTCGCAAGCGCACGAACCATTAGATAGTATAGCGATTAAGTGCGAGGTCGAACCCATCGGAACTTAGGAAAATATATCCATGAAAACCATACCACTGAATTACATATTTTAAGAACTTTGAGAAATATGGAGAAAAAATCATAAATATGGAATAATTTATCTAATTTATGAGTTTTAATCTTAATTTAGAAACATTCTAGATTTAAACATAGAATCTAACAATTTAACTAATTTTAATTAAAATGGTGGATTTAATATAAAAATATAAACAATCTCAATCTAATTTAAAATAAAAAATTAAGATGCAATTAAATTATTTCCAACCTAGTTCACAATTTTTCAAGAATTTGAATTTATAAACAAAATAAAATAAAATGAAATAAATATACATATTTACAATGGAATTTGGATTGAAGATTAAGGAGGCATTATTTTCAATACTTTAAAAATAAAATCAAAACCTAGAACACGGAGCTCACATTTATTAATTATCATTGATTCAAAATTTTCATTCATAATTAATTTAATTAAGAAAAACATGAGTTTCATTAATCAAGAAATAGTCAAAATAAACCTTGGGCTTAAAGAGAATTCAACATAAAATTCCAAACCTAAATTCTTCACCTACTCTTAAAAAGAGCCTTAGAATGGAAAATTAAGGTTCTAAACTTTCCCAAAAATTGGATGTTTAAGATGAAAATTCTAAGATTAAATCAAAACATGCATTCATAAAGAGATTAAAAATCAAATCAAACTATCACTATCAACAAACATTAAGTGGAAAACCATAGATCTAAAAAGCTTGTTTTAATTTTATTAATAAAACAAAGAATTAAAATTACATAACCATGAAATTCTTGGAATAAGAAATTACAATGAAAAGTTAAAACACCAACTTGAAACCCATTGTAGAATTTGAATTCCACACTATCTTCCCTTCTCTCTGTCTTCTTTTCCTTCCTCCCTATGCTCCACCTTTTCTTCAATGCCCAAGTTCCGTTTTCTCAATAGGAGAGGGCTAGTATTTATAGATGAAAGGAGGTGGAATGAATGGATTGGATTCAAAGATTTAAATAAAGCAATGGACACATGGAGGGCGGATATGATTTGTGCTAAATATGGAATGAGTTAAAGGAGGCAAAGAGCTAAATTCGTACAAGGAAAGTGGGTGCAGAATCCCATTTTTTACACATGTACCATCTTACAGCTCAGTTTTGACCTTGTTAAATTTTGAATTAGAAAAAGTTGTAAACTACAAAGTTATAGCTCTTGAAGTCTTCTTTTCAACGCAAAAAGAATCAAAGTAATCGGATATGGAAGTAGAAATTTATGACCAAAATACCAAACATGTATCAAACCTTCCTTATTTTTCTCCCTTCCTTATTTTCTTTCTCTTTCCTTAATCCACTTGTCACATTCGAAAATCCTCTTATATTAGCTTGTAAATTTCGAATTTCCTCTTGAGATAATGAATATAGTATTCACACATGTGGATTTCTTCATGGGCTTTTCTTAATGGGTTCAATAATTGGGCTTGAGGTCCAAAATAAGTCATAATGGGCCCAGGCTTTATATTTAAGCATTTTTTCTGTCATCCTCACTTTTAAACCTGCAAAACACAAAATTATACTAATTAGATAAAATTAAATAAAATGAGGTACTAACAATGATAAATTAAGAGTAAAATATGTATTTATTTTGCACTCATCACTCACCCAAACTTAACTCATTTATTTTATGTGGCTCAACTAATAATTTCCACTCAACTAAAATCCATCATTTATTTCAACTCAAACAAACTCAAATATTTAATAAATTCAAACCACTTAAGCTTTGAGCTCACTCATGATTAATCATGCCCATTTCAACCCATTGGGGCCCATTTAGCCATTTTAACCCATTTAACTAAATTTACCCAATTATGATTCTTGACCCGTTTAAGTTCATCTTATCCATTTATTTGTTTTGTAATCAAAACTACTAACCATTGGGTCTTGTTTGAAACATTGACCCATTTAAATTTAACTCAAATATATCACAATGGCAATTTCGTAAATATGAATAAATTCATATAAATTGATAACTTTGAAATTCGAGGGTGTTACAGCTTGAAACCCAAAAAACACAAATGTTGTGTTTTCATCTGCTTCAGCGCCCCTACTGGCCAGCGGCATCCCTTGCAGCCCCTTTCATTCTCAACTTTACACGCTGCATCTCCTCTCTTGTTATCGCCACTTGCAGGCCTCTTTCTGCGATGCCATCCCTCTCTCAAAAACAGATCTGTACTTTAGACCATTACTTCTCCTTCCTCTATTCTTAAGCCCAGCCGATCTTTCTCCAGCAGCGGTCCCTTCTCCAATCTGTGCTGCGAAACCGACTCTGGTTCTGCCTTTTTCACTGTCGTCGTTGTTTCTGTAACACCCTGGATTTTCATTGCATGAATATATATATATATATATGTGTGTGTGTGTGTGTGTGTGTGCGCGTAAATTGTCCATTTAAATTGTGAATTAATGGAATTTGAAATTAAATAATGGAGATGGACCTTAAATGGGTAAAGGGGTTGGGTCAATAACCCAATTAAGACCCAACGGGTCATGGATAAGGTTGAATTAGAAATAATTGGGTAAGCCTTAAATAAATGGATCAATGGCTCAATTGGGACCCAATGGGTCGAGATGAATTGATTTTGAAGGTAAATGGGTAGGATTAATTTAATTGGGTTAACTACCCAATTGAGACCCAATGTGTAAATCCACCTCATCAAGTAAGGTGGCATGTATAAGAGGTGGCATCGCCATGTGGCTTGCATTGAAGTCAACTAGGCAAGGGGACCACTTCATTTAGTGAGATGGCCAAGGTGGGACCCGAGAGCTAAATGGTGCATGGTGCATAGTCGGCCATGCCATGGTTGACTTGGTCAACCATGGGTGCACTCAAAGGTGAAGTTGAATTATGTTGAGTTGGAAAGTGAATTCACATGAGTTGAGTTAAGGATTTATTAATAATGAGTCCAAGTGAGTTAAGAAATTATTTACTTGAATTGAGTTGGGAAATGAATTCAAATGAGTCAAGGTGAGTTGAGTGGGTAGATGGAGGATTTCCATCTCATGGAGGAAACCCAAGGGGCACACGTTGGAAACAAGGAGGTGCCTTGGCCAAGCCAATGGACACCTTGGTTGAATACAATATTAATGAGGGTAGATGGAAGGTTTCCATCTCATGGAGATGAAAACCCATGAACCGATGGGGAGGTGGAGAGTTCCATCTCCATGGCCCACGTTGGGGAGCCCAAAGGGTGCTTGGTTTGAACCAAGGGTCACCTTGGTTAAAGCCAAGGGATACCTTGGAAAGACAACCATTATGAGGGAGATGAGAAGGTGTGAGGCTGATACTAAAGGACATCAGCCCAAGGGGCACACCCCACCCCTTTGGCCGAATTTGCATCTTGAGATCAAGGAGATTTTCATCTCTTCTTCTTCTCTCTCTCTCTCTCTCTCTCTCTCTCTCTCTCTCTCTCGACTTTCATCTCTAGACTTAGAAGTTGTTGAAGAACAAGAAAGGAAGGGATTGAAAGGAGTTTGGACTGATTTCAAGGAGACACCGCCAAGGGGCACTTCACACCCTTGGTCGATCCCTCTCTTGTGAACAAAGAACTTTCTCTCCTTTTCTTATCTATCTCTCTCACCTACATTTCAGTGCTAGAAGAATCACTGAAGAACAAGGAAAGGAAAGAAGGGCTGAGGAATAAAGATAGAACAAAAGAAACGAAGGAGACGGGAAAGAGGTATGTATGGAGTTAGTAATATGGGATTAAGGTTAAGATCAAGGGAAGCCATAGATTTGGCCATGGTTTGGCCGAATCTATGGATTCCATATACTGATTTGAAATCGATGGCGGAATTATGTTAAGGCCATGGGATTGGAAAACCATCCAGAGGATGGAAATGGTTGAAACACAAAGAAAGGTGATGTTCGATTTATAATATGAAACAAGTTTGAAAGGATAAATGGACAAGACCCTAACTTTGGTTAGTGGGCAGAGCATGTCCACGGATTTTATGTATAAATGATTTAATACATGTTTAAAAAGGATAAGGGGAGATTTCATGAAGAAAATAATGTAAAAACATGCAAACAAAAGAGGACTGAACATGGGTTACACTGTCTGCTCGACGAGTATTACCGTCCGCGGACAAGTTTCGACTGTCCGCGGACGGGTAACAGACGTGGACAGAGTGTTGTCTGCAGACAGATTGCACTGTCTGCAGAGCGGGTATTACCGTCCGCAGACGGGTTTCTACCGTCCGCGGGACGGGTAACAGAAGTGGACAGGGTGTTGTTTGAGGATGGATTGCACTATCTGCAGAGTGGGTATTACCATCCGCGAACGAGTTTCGACCGTCTGCGGGAAGGGTAACAGATGTGGACCTGGTGTTGTGGGTGCGGACGGATTGTACTGTCTGCGGGACGCGTATTACCATCCGAGGACGGGTTTCTATCGTTCGCAAGACGGGTAGCAGACGGTAATCTGCCGGGTTCAGTCAACTGGAATCTTGATTCAGTCGACTGAATTTAAAAGCGAAAATTTTTATATAATTTTTCCAGATGTTTAAGTTTATCTGGATGATGTAAAGGATCATGGGAATTGAATGGATAATTAAATTAACATGTGTATGATGGAATTCATTATGGTAACGGGATTTCACAAAAGGTTGTGCTATCGGTTTTGACGTGATCGGTGAACAGTATCTTCACAAATAGCAAGGATTATATTACTAGACATTAGTGAAGATCAACTAGGTTGAAGAAGATGAAGACTCTGACTTGGAGCATAAGAAGAGTTGAAAACATGAATACCAAGTCAGTTAGAGTTGGGCCTTGAGTGGTAGGACTTTTGTAAAGTTACTCATATCTTGAATACCTTGGCTCAAACAAACCTAATTGGACTCTAGAACCATGTGACCCCAATTGAACATACCACAATAGGCTCCTATGAAAATTGTCCTCAGTTCAAACCATTAAATATATTATGAATTTTGTAAGTGCACAGTTGTAAATTGTCTTCAATTCTAAATCATTGAACATTATATAGAATTGTCTAAGTCCACACATTTGGACTCAGTGCAAACCATTGAATATATTATAAATTGTGCAAGTCCACTACTATAAAATGGCATCATTCCAAAAGAACATGAATATTAAGAGGATTGTCTAAGACCACAATTTGGTAGAGACTCATTGACAAGAAATTTATATGTTTCTCATACCATCGATAGGTAAACTTCATGCCTTCAACTGTGAGCCATACTGTAAATATAGTTAAGTTTTAGATTGAAATACTGTCGACTGCCATGTTGGTAACCGTCGACTGTCCATATTGATTGGTATAAATGTTTTGGTCTCTGGTAACATAGCATCAACCGTTGTAATGCCAATCGTTGACTGTGTTGCATAACTATAAATCAGTTATAGTCTCTGACAGCTTACTGTCGACAGTTACTCTATTAACTGTCAAGTGCACAAATGACTATAAACTAGTCTTGGTCTCTGATAGCCAACCGACGACTATAACTATGCAGTCCATCATTTGTTGCCAGTGTAATACCCTGACCCTAAATTAGGCTTAATTGCTTGATTTTGGGCCGTTAAAAGTGAATTATGATCTGTTAATCGCGAAGATTATTGAGTGGGCTTTTTGAAAAGTCTAAGTTTGGCCCAATCCGAGCTCGATAGCTCATCGATCCAACTCTTTGAAGTTGGAAGGTAAAAATCATAAATATCTGAACTTTATTTATTTATTTCGAAAAATGATCATAAAACTATTTCACTCTAAAAAATACTCATTTCATATATTTAGTTTACCAAACTCACACAGACTCTATGATTTCAAAGTTTGAGTTTAACGAAACTGTCCGTTCGTTTTACTGATTGCCCAATTTTTCATCTAATTTAACCCCTTTAAAAGATCAACTTTGTAAAACCATAATTTAAAAATATTAATGGGAGTCAACATTTTACAGAAAAATATTTTGAATGTTTAATCTGTGTTATGACCGAACGTTTTGTGTTTTTGGATTTCTATTTCGAGGTTTTAGAGACTCAATCCAAGCGACGGAGTATGAACCATTGACTAAAGCAAATTGACATTTTGTCTTGAATCGATTAACTTTTTTCATCAAATATTTTCAAGAACAGTTTAGACTGACCTATATCGAATATCCCGGACTCATTTGCGGAGTTAGATTTACCCGGAGATATCCCAATTTTTCCACGAATTAATTGAAATTTTAAGGTATATAGTTTTTAATAAAATAAAATATATAAATCAAATGACTATGCCTACGGTAGCATGGGCGGCTAATCTACGTGAAAACTGTTCTATATAGACAAATGTAGTTTGATCGATCGCCACTTCACCTCAGTTACACCAATTGTTCCCCTCTCTCTCAATCCTCTCAAGCTTCTTAATACTGTTCTCTACTCAACTATCCTTCCTACAAATTCTCTATCTGCAAATTCCATCACAACTTGGAATCAGTTAGCCAACAAGTTTTTGAATAAATTTTTCCCTGTATCTAAAACTAACGCCCTCAAGAAAGAAATTTCAAACTTTAATCAGAAGAAGGGTGAACAATTCTGTGAGTCATGGGAAAGATTCAAAGATACGTTGAGTAAATGCCCCCACCACGGCTTTGAAACAGGGAGACTCGTGCAATTCTTTAATGATGGTTTAACCATTTAACCATATCTAACCGCACAATGGTCGAATCTATGAAGGGTGGGGAATTTTTAAAGCTAACTGCAGTCAATGGATGGACTTTCTTAAAATCATTGGCAGAAAGTTCTCAGCGATGGGACTTCCCAAAAGAGATAATTCAGTCCAAACCTCAAAGAGAGGAGGTTTATACGAAGTTAGTACCGATTTAGACGTTAAGCTTACAATTGCGAGCTTAACAAAGAAAATCAATGCTTTAGCGATGACTCAGGCGATGAATCCATCATTAGGAATGCATGCTGAGGTTTGCACAATGTGTTTTAACCTAGGACACACTGCCCAAATCTGTCCTTCCTTCGGATCTAATGCTGAGTGCTCAACCGAGCAGGCCAATTTACTCAATAATTTTGGAAGACAACAGGGAACCCCTTTCTCTCCCTCATACAATCCTAATTGGCGAAATCATCCAAATTTTTCTTAGCGTCAAAATCAACCTCCAATAGGTCAAGGACCCCCTCAATATCAAGGACTACCATATCAAGGTCCACCATACCAACCACCTCAGAACCAGCCATTCCACCCATCTCAAAATCATCCAGCCAAGTCAAATCAGTCTTATCAATCCGGTCCATCTCAACAACGTAAGCCCTCTCTCGAGCATACGTTGCAGTAATTCATGCAGTCTACCCAGCAGGCTATGCACAAGCTTGAAACACAGCTTGGGCAATTAGCCACCGCAATAGGAGATAGGGAGAAAGGTAGATTTCCCAGTCAGCTTATCCCAAACCAAGGACCAGAATGAGGTTTCATCGTCTAATCCAGAAGACGCTAACTCCATTATTGCCTTGAGATCCGGAAAACAGGTAGACAATAAAGTGAAAATGCCTAGACAACTGGAAGGCCAGACCACTGGTCAATCCAAGCATCAGGATGACCCATAGAGTCCATCCCCAGTCCAAATCGCACCGGATCCATCTGCTAGAAAACCATACGTACATAGGGCTTCGTACCCTCAAAGGCTCATCGCTAAGCAAGGGATGCCGTATGGTGACATACTAGAGGTATTCAAACATGTCAATATCAACATTCCTCTACTTGATGCCATCAATCAGATACCCTCATATGCCAAGTTTCTCAAAGACCTCTGTACGGGGAAACATAGAACTAATGTTCCCACAAAGGCATTTCTAGCATAAAATGCAAGTGCTTTCCTCCAACAACCATTCCCGATTAAACATAAGGACCCTGGGTGCCCAACCATTGCATGCACCATTGGTACATATGAAATTGACAGGGCCTTATTAGCTCTGGGAGCTAGTGTCAGCCTACTGCCATACTCCGTTTATGAGCAGTTGGGGCTGGGAGAGTTGAAACCTATTCCTATCACACTACAGTTAGTTGACCGCTCTGTAAAAATTCCAAAAGGTGTGATAGAAGACGTTCTGGAGAAAGTAGACAAATTCTACTTTCTAGTCGATTTTGTGGTGTTGGATACACAACCCGTTCAGAACAAAAGTGGGCACATTCTGATTATTCTTGGACGACCATTCTTGGCCACCGCAAAAGCTGCTATCAATTGCCAAGATGGTATGCTTAAGTTGTCGTTTGGAGATTTGATGACAGAACTCATTGTGTTTGGCCTATGTCGACAACCTTTCTGCACAGACGATCCGTGCGAGGTTATTATGATCCCGAGTTCTGTCCAAGAGTCCTTCCTACACTTCATTTGTGATGACACATTTGAGAAGACTCTGTCCATTTTTAGCACAGACTTCAATGAAAGTGGTAAACAAGAAGTGAACGCTATGTTTGACGCATCTCCATATGCGTGAAGGCTCACCAAATTCGAACTTCTCCCTGTTAGTCAATCTGTTCCGATCCCCTTTATCGAGAAGCCACCAAAATTGGAACTCAAGCCACTCCCTAAGACATTTAAATATTCTTATCTTGGACCATCACGCACTTTACCTGTTATCATAGCTTCCAATTTAACTTCTGAGCAGGAGTCTAAACTCCTGGCTGTTTTAAGAGATCACCGTGAAGCTATTGGATGGTCCATTGCCAGTCTCAAAGGAATTAACCCCTCTATGGTCATGCACAAAATTCACTTGGAAGAAAATTCCAAGACATCCAGAGAACCACAGAGACGACTAAATCCGGCGATGCAGGATGTGGTAAGAGCTGAGATTTTAAAACTTCTCGAGACTGGTATTATTTACCCAATCTCTGACAGTGCATAGGTGAGTCCGATACAGGTTGTACCTAAGAAATCGAGTGTGACAGTAGTTAAGAATCAAGATAATGACTTGGTGCCAACTCGCATCCAAACGGGTTGGAGAGTTTTCATTGACTACCGTAAGTTGAATACTGTCACTTGAAATGACCATTTCCCTCTTCCGTTCATCGATCAGATGCTTGAACATTTAGCCGGTCATGCACTCTATTGTTTCCTTAATGGTTATTCCTGCTATAACCAGATCTACATTGCTCCTGAGGATCAGGAGAAGACCACATTCACCTGTCCGTTCGGTACGTTCGCATATCGCCGTATGCCATTCGAGTTGTGCAATGCACCAGCCACTTTTCAGCATTGCATGATCAACATCTTTTCCGATATGGTTGAACGTTTCTTAGAAGTCTTCATGGATGACTTCTCTGTGTTTGGGTCTACTTTTGATCAGTGCCTGCACCATCTGAGCCTTGTGCTAATCAGGTGCCAAGAAAAGAACTTGGTATGGAATTGGGAGAAATGTCACTTTATGGTGAAGCAGGGCATAGTACTGGAGCACATTATCTCTGAAAAGGGCATCGAAGTGGACAAGACAAAAGTCAACCTGATCTTTAATTTACCAAGACCCCAAACCATTAGAGAGATCAGGTCATTCTTAGGCCATGCTGGCTTTTACAAGAGGTTTATCAAAGTTTTCAGTAAAATTTCTAAACTTCTCTGTAAACTCTTGAACAAGGATGCTAGTTTCGATTTTGATGATGAGCGCGTTCAAGACTTTGAAAACTGAAAACTGTTCTGACCTCCGTTCCGATAATACAGCCACCTGATTGGTCTATCTCCTTTGAAATTATGTGTGATGCCTCAGATTATGCAGTAGGAGCCGTGTTAGGACAAAGGTTAAATCAGTTGCCTCACATTATCTACTATGGTAGCAAAACTCTCAATGACGCTCAGCTTCATTATTCCACCACAGAAAAAGAGTTGTTGGCAGTCGTATTTACACTAAACAAATTTCGATCCTACTTAGTGGGTTCGAAGGTTATTGTCTCTTCTGATCATGCAGCACTTAAGTATCTCCTTTCTAAGAAAGATGTTAAGTCTCGCCTGATCCGATGGATCTTGCAGCTACAAGAGTTTGATATTGAAATCCAGGACAAGAAAGGTTCCGAGAATGTGGTAGCAGACCACTTGTCTAGATTGATAACTAAGTTCACTAATGAGACCCATCCTATCACTGAGTCCTTCCCTGATGAACAACTCATGTTAGTGTCCCAAGTACCATGGTTTGCAGATATTGTTAACTATCTTGTTACTGGTCAAATGCCCCCGCATTGGACTAAGCAAGATAGGTCTAAGTTTCTGGTACAGGTCAACAGTTTTATTTGGGATGACCCTTATCTATTTAAACATTGTGCGGACCAAATCATTCGACATTGTGTCCCAAAAGAAGAGCAACAACGTGTCATAAGTTTCTGCCACGACCATGCTTGTGGAGAGCATTTCAGCACTAGAAAGCCAACTGCAAAAATCTTGCAGTGTGGATTTTATTGGCCCTCCACGTTTCGAGACACCCACACTTTCTGCGTCTCATGTAATAGATGTCAAAGGTTGAGTAGTATCTCCTGTAGAAATATGATGTCTTTAAACCCCATCCTAACCATTGAGTTTTTTGATATTTGGGGCATCGATTTCATGGGACCATTTCCTAATTCTTTTGGCAATCTACATATCTTTGTAGGGGTCGACTATGTGTCAAAGTGGGTCGAAGCGGTGGCATGCAAAACCAACGACCACAAGGTTGTCCTCCGTTTATTAAAGAAAATGTTTTCTCTAGATTTGGAATTTCATGAACCATCATTAGTGACGGAGGTAAACACTTTTGCAATCGCCCATTTGACAACTTGATAAAATTATATGGGGTGATGCACACGGTGGCTACTCCCTATCACCCACAAACAAGTGGCCAAGTGAAAATTTCGAATAGAGAGATTAAGCATATTCTCGAGAAGACAATCAATCCAACTCGGAAAGATTGGTCTTCCAGACTCATTGATGCACTATGGGCGTACCATACAGCTTTCAAGACGCCTATAGGAATGTCACTTTACCACCTGGTTTATGGGAAGGCATGTCATCTTCCGGTCAAGCTAGAGCACAAAGCCTATTCGGCAATCAAAAACTTCAATTTTGCTCTAGACTCTGCTGGACAACATCGGAAACTTCAGATGGTTGAGCTGGAGGAATTACGAAATGAAGCTTATGAAACGGCCAAAAGGTACAAAGACCATATGAAAGTGTTTCATGACAAACACATCTTGAGAAAATCTTTTACAATTGGTCAAAAGGTCTTGTTGTACGATTCAAGGTTGCATATTTTTCTTGGAAAGTTAAGGTCCAAATGGACACGTCCATTCATTGTTTCATCAGTGTTTCCACATGGGACAATACAGATCAGGCATCCTATGAGTGGTCGTGCATTCAAAGTTAATGGACAACGATTAAAGCAATTTTTAGCGTTCCCCATTCCTGAAGAAGAGAACGAGGTCGCGATAGCCGATCCTGTGTACCAAGACTGATTTGAGGACCCATACCTATTCACTCAACTACCCATCTTCATCCTTTCTATTTCCCAGACCCACATATCCATCTGTCTATGTCTGAGTCCGTATGAGTCTTCAGTGTTTAGTACATTTCATTGAGTCAGTATAGGATTTCTTTATTTGGTCCATTTTGCACCTCATCGACATCCATTGAACTTAAACCAAATAAAAAACATCCTATGTCGAACATCATTGGGGATCCCATGACGGGAGTAAAAATCAGGAAGCAACTAGAAAACATATCTAGCTGTTTTTGCTTCAGCTCAGAATTAGAACCCAAGAATATTGATGAAGCATTACTATATGAAGATTGGGTAAATGCAATACAAGAAGAGCTTATTCAATTTACAAGAAATGACGTATGGCAATTTACAAGAAATGACATATGGGATTTGGTATCAAGACCAAAAAATGTAAATGTAATAGGTACCAAGTGGATTTACAAAAATAAAATGAATGAAAATGGGACAATAGTTCGAAATAAGCTCGCCTTGTTGCTCAAGGGTATACACAAATTGAGGGAATCGATTTTGATGAGACTTTTCCTCCTGTAGCACGTCTTGAGTCTATTTGTATTTTATTGTCTATTACGTGTTATTGAAATTTAAACTTTTTCAAATGGATGTCAAAAGTGCTTTCTTAAATGGTTTATTAAATGAAGAGGTCTATGTAGAGCAGCTTAAAGGGTTCATGGATCCAAAACACTCAAATCATGTCTACAAAATAAAGAAGGCACTGTATGGCCTTAAACAAGCCCCACGGGCATGGTATGAAAGACTTACACAGTTTTTATTAGATAATGATTTTCAAAGGGGACGTGTAGACAAAACATTGTTTGTGAGAAAATCTAATGAAACTATACTGATAGCTCAAATATATGTGGATGATATTGTGTTTGGATCCACTGATGAACAAGCTGCTATTAGTTTCTCTAATCTTATGAAATCTGAATTTGAAATGAGCATGGTTGGAGAGCTTAATTATTTTCTTGGGTTACAAATAAAACAACTTAATGATGGGTTCTTTATTTCGTAATCCAAGTATGCTAAAGATCTTGCTAAAAGATTTGGCCTTGAAGGTAGTAAGCACTCAAATACTCCCATGAGTACTACTGTGAAACTATCAAAAGATGAAAATGGGAAAGATGTTGATCCTAACATGTACAAGAGCATGATAGTCTTCTGTATTTGACTACGAGTAGACCCGATATTTCTTTTAGTATGTGTGCTTGTGCACGTTTCCAAGCTAATCCTAAAGAATCCCACGTCAAAGCAGTAAAACGTATAATTAAATATGTATCGGGAACATATCTATATGGAATTTGGTACCCATTCGATACATCATTTCATATTGTGGGGTACACCGATGCGGACTGGGCCGGAAATTTAGATGATAGAAAGTCTACAAGTGGGGGTTGTTTTTACATTGAAAACTGTCTGATTGCTTGGCACAGTCGAAAACAATCCTCAGTATCCCTTTCGACTGCAGAGTCTGAATATATAGCCGCAGCAAGTTGCTGTACTCAACTTCTCTGGATGAGACAAATGCTCGTCGATTATGGCATAACATCAGGAACGATGACTCTCTAATGTGATAATACAAGTGCTATCAATATTTCTAAGAACCCTGTCCAGCACTCTCGAACCAAACATATAAACATTAGACATCATTTCATTCGAGAGTTAGTTGAAGAGAGAACCATCGAGTTTGAGTATATTTCCACTGATAATCAATTGGCTGATATAATGACAAAATCACTTGATTCAATTTGTTTTCTTGCTCTAAGAAAATCAATTGGGGTGTGTACTGTATCCTAAATATTTCTGATGATCAGTTAGTGGAAATAATATTTCAAAATCAATATAAAAAAAAAGGGATTTAGTCTCGAGGCCTCAAGCCATCCCTTGAGCCCTCGGGGTCGAGCTCAGTTCCTCGTGTTCAGTTAGGTACCTCTCTGTCAAAATCACTGTCAATGAGACCTCGGCGATTTCCCTTGAGCACTCGCCATCGCGTTCTGTGTGGTCCCCCGTTTTTAAATGAACCCAAGTCGTTTTCGGAACAACCGTTAGACCTCAGTTAGGGCTCCCACAGTAGGCACCGCATGAAACAAAGGGGCATTTTTGGGGTTTTTCTTTTCCAGTCATCTTCTTCTCTCTCGGTGTCTTGATCGTTTTGATTTTTCGGTTCCAGGTACTCTCTCTTCTCCAATTTTGCCCTATTTGGTCTATTTTTTGTTTCGATTTTGTCAATTGAGAATGCCTAAGAAGAAAGTAGGGGCTGTCAAAAGACATAATACACAAAGATGCTTGCAAAGTCATGCCGCATCGTCGTCAGCTGCCACCCAGTCTCCTCCTCCACCTCCAAGACAAAAGAAAGTAAGGGCATATAAAAACCCTAATTGGTCCATTCCTTCTGCCCCCTTGTCGGTTTCTTCTTCTGAAGAAGAAACAGAGGCTGCACCTCAAGAAACCCTAGTGACTACCTCTTCACCTCCTTCTCGTCCCTCTCCTACCTCATCCAAATGATCTCACTCGTTTGAGATACATCTTGAAGGTTCTAATGCCTCCTCACCTCCTTCTAATCCTTCAAGTGCGACACTTTTCCGATCTGTTCAGAAGGAGCATTCGTTCAAAAACTTGAACGTCGAGCGTACCTGTTATCTCCCGGACTTTGAAAAATACAATACCTTCAAAATCCTCCAGAAGGTAGGCTGGGAAAACATTCTAAATTGGGACGGCAATGCCTACTCCTCTATGGTAAAGGGCTTGTGTTCATCTATTCATAAATCCATAGATGGCCCCTCATTCCTTCTAAGTGAAATTTTCCAATCGAGAAAAACTCCCTGTGACACCTGAGCTGATTTCTCAGCTCATGAACATCCCTATGTTTAAAGGTGGGGACATTTCTACAGCCCGACATGAGATAGCTACTGAAGACTCCCTCAGGGTCATCTGCAAACTATGTGGTTCTGACGTCGACAGGGAAGGAAAGCTTCAAATCCATTCTTCAACTCTCCTTCCCAAGTACAAGATCCTTATGATGAATAAGTCTCAACTTAGTGACTACATGGTCAATGTAGTATATGTTGTAGCTATGGGGAGAAAAATTTGTCTTCCCTCACTGATTTGTGAACATATTAAGCGTTTTTGGAAGTCCTCTGGCCATGGTACTGTGCCCTTTTGCTATCTTCTTACCCGCCTTGGTACTCATTTCGGGATGGTTCCTTACCCTGGAGAAGTTCCTTTCAATGTGCGACCTTTGACAAAGACAGGAATTGAGAGAAGTCTTGGCTCGTTTCGCCCATCGTCTGGAGGCTCACCCATTTCCGCTCCCTCTACTGATCGCCGGAGTCGCAAGGCTGCTACCAGTCCTTCGCATTCCATTGATCGTAAGTATTTCGATGAGCGTTTCGCCGAACTGGAAAAGCGTCAAGAGTCATTTCTGTCTGATATGAGCAAACGTCAATATCGCCTCCTTTATCAACATCAAGAGTTCTCCGTGTATGTCAGAACATCAATCAGGCACATTTTCCACTCTTTTCACCAGATTTCAGACTTGTGTCGCCGTAATGATGCTGAATTTTCTCCCTCGTCTCCTCGTGATTGAAGCTTTTATGATGAGACTATGTTTATTTTGTTTCCTTTCAAGCTACTTTTGGTACTGTAACAATAAACCTTTCACTTACTGTGTTGTTGATGCTTGTCTGTTCTGAATTTAAGTTTCCCATGTAGTATCTATTTGCATCTCTTATGTTACTGTAAGATTTACTGTGCTATCTTTTTGCATATCTTTTATTTCTGTTTGACTCATATTTGTCAATATTCTTAACAAAAAGGGGGAGTAACATAATGTGATAATGTTGAGGGGGAGCATACAAGTCCCACAGTATCTTTCTGTTTTGTATGCAGGAAAATAATTGTGTTTTGCAGGCACAAGTTAAGGGGGAGACATTTGTGATATTAGAGGGTTTAATATCATTGTAATTTTATTTGTTAAAGAGTGACTTGTGTGCATATGTAATTTTTTGGGAAATTGATGTAATGGGCAGATCTTAAATTTTTGTCACGAAATTGACAGAGGGGGAGATTGTAAGTGCCCCGGTTCTTCCGAGTCACCCTTATTGTCAATTACGTGACTCAATTGGACTTGCCTTGGAAGTATGTGAAGATCTACTATGCAATTGAAGAATCTACACCGAATACGTTATTGGCACACAAGTAAGTGAACCGTAGGAGACCTTAAGCTAAGTCAAATACCATAGAAGTCAAATGGTTATAAACTGGAAAATAAGATAATAAGTGACTTTCAGCCTCGAGGCCTCGTGCACTCTGTCGAGGCCTCCCAGCCAATCTTGTGCTGAGTTGTATTTTGGACAACTATAGCTCAGCTGACCTTGTGTCTTGCTGACTGAGTCTCCTATAGATTTAGGAAATTAAATCTGTATTCCTTTAATTGGGAGTTCATTATGGTAATAAGATATATCCACATGTTGAAATGTCAACTGCCACCTCACAGGTTTTTTAATGCGTAACCGTTGGGAGCTGGTTGCTTATGACATAAAAGGAAAGGCTCCTCCATGAGATTTAATATGGCTTACAATCATCAATCTCATCCTTGATTGATGACTGAGATAAATTAACTGTCAATCATGCACGGTGGCATCTTAAGTGGCTGGAAATTATCTGTTTGAAAGACATAATAACTTATGCATATTTCTGAGCTGTCTTTCTATATTTACCGCCACGAGGCCTCGTGGGCGTGACTGGCTACAAAAATGCAGACAGTCTTATAAATAACTGTAAGTTGTATGAAATGACCACCGATTCACACAGAGAACAATTTAGAAAAATATAACAGTGTGACCAAAGCTATTAGCCTCCTCCCTTTACACCTTCTTCATCATTTTCTTTCATAGATGTTTGGGTAATCAATACCCCAGTTCTGATGAAGCTTAAGGTGTTCACATAGGACCTTAAAACCAATCATATCTAAGTCCTATACTACTGTGCCGATAATGACTCTGATTGAGCTAATCTGATGGAAAGAGCACACAGATCAAGTAAAGAAGAAAGCGCATAAAGGAAATTAGATAAGGCCCAAGGAAAATATTTATTCTTCCTTTTATTTCAAACATTGTAAAGTAGATTAGAACAGTGTGTTCGAACCACTCTAAAAAATAGGTGTAGAGGTTTAAACCGATTGGGTTGAACCTCTATAAAAAAGTAGGTTGTACTATTTGGGTGTGAGACCCATACATAGTATATTTGGGACGACCCTAGAGTTGGGAAGTTTGACAGTGGACGTAGGTTTGTTGAAATCGAACCACTATAAAATATCTCTGTTTATATGTGGCTGATGCTTGAATTGAATACTGTTTCACATACACACACTTATATTGATCGCTCAGTTTTATTAAATAGTGTTCATTTGTCGGTGTAAGGATCTCATTGAATAATTCATACACTTAGATTAAAATTCGGTTGAGATTTTTTAAAAGGGAATTAAAATTGAAAACTGACCTATTCACCGCCCTCTAGGTCGTGCATTACTCTAGTAGCGAAATTTCATTGCCTACCTGTTTTGGTCATTTCATCTTGATAGTTCCTCACTTGAGCCTAATATAGCCTCTTTCATTGACTAGTCATAACTACCATACCCAACTCCGGACATGGAATTTGAGCCAAAATTTTATATCCATTACCTATCATCATATGAGAAAAGGTTAGTGAAGAATTTGGGATAGGATTCACTGAAAAATAAAAAAATAAATATAATAAAAGAGGAAAAAAAAATGGGAACATCCATACGTCAAAAAGGAATGTTGAAAGAGAAAAGAAAAGAAGTCTTAAAAAAAAAAGGAACATCCATACGTCAAAATAGGTTGTTAAAAAAAAAAGTGAAAAATATTAGAGGAAAAATTCCCGCTCATATTATGACGACCTCTAACCTTTTCTTATCAAAGTGTACTCTCGATTGCATTTAGCGTATGCAATAAGCCTTTAAACCCCTAGCTCACCACTAGTGGACAAGTTATCGTCTCGCGAGGGCTTCCAGTGATGATACCCACAAACATCGAATTTTTCAGTAAAAACACATAGACAAAAATCTAAATATCATACAACTCTAAAATTCATTTTACAAGACTTATACTCGGAGTGTTGTGTGTGATAGCCAATATTAAGACAGTCTTCTTTTTCCAAATTGACACAAGTTTTATAACCACCATTGGAAAATGCACTTTGACTTCAGACCTCACCAGATATATCTCTCAGAAAGACTAACGCTCAAAAGTGGGTTTAGTTTCTCTCAAGGTATATGTGTGCAGAGTTTACATATTCAAATCAAAATTCTCACATATATATTAAAAAAAGACGGCATAGATGAAGAAAATAATTGATCTCATGAATAGATGTCACTTTCTTAAGAACGTTGAGTTAAACACCATTATTTTTTCTTTTTTATTCTCTACATGAAATCCCTTATTTACACTTACGATCAATAAGACTTTCTAATCGGACGAAACATGGCTTAGAACCGGATCATATCAAAGAAGGGATAAAAGACTCTAAAAATTAACTCGGGCTACGTAAGTTAGAATAAGGCAAACTTGGGGTCATTGGAAAGATCGCTAAATAAGATTTCCAAAAACCCTAATTTGATCAAAATATGATGACATTTGATGCCTCAATATACCTACAAAGTGTTAGACTATGAATTCTGCCACTAATTGCTTGCTAAATTCCAATTTTCCTTTTTTTAGTCCTTGCTAAGTTTTTGCTCCTTTGTTTCTCCATTAAGTCTTCCTCCATGCATGTGAAAGGAAATTCGTATAAAGAAAAGATGGGTAGGATTTCGGTAGAAAATGAAGACAATTGGAGCTCAATTTAGTGGATTTGGACCATATAACCCATATTTCATAATCTTAGGGTAATTTTGGGTTAATCAGAGTGGCTTTTGGGGGCTAAAGAAGCGAGTCTTAGGCACCATTGTCTTTGGCATACTCAATTATGGTTAATTGAGTAGTTTTAAGACTAAAGTCTCTATGGTGGTAGTTTCAATTGATAGAATTAGTTTGAAACTTCATGCATAAAATGGATGAAATCTTCAATTCTTCTTAGATAAAAAATCTTGGGTGCTTAAGAGATAGAAGCTTCCACCTTCAATTAGATCATCTTTGACTGAGCTCTTGATGACCTCAATATATATGGAACTAAGGACTCATTTATGGTGCTTGGGTCTCCAAGTACCCAATTACAGTGCCCATATGCTTGGAACAGGGAAAAGTTATGGGATTCCTTACTAAAAAGGTAATGAAAACTCAATGTAGGTTGAAATCCCTAAAATTATAAAGCATCCCTAAAATCTTGGAGCTTGTCTTAGCAACAATTCCCAAATGAACACTAAGGAGGTGGCACAAAAGGATAGGAGTCCTTTTAGTTTTTTTTTTTGTTTTTTTTTTTTTTTTGAGTTTAATGAAATCAAAGGTATGACGTTAAGTTATTTAAGGAGGTGTCATATGGCAATCGTCCATAGGTGGCAATGTGATGCATGCCAAGGGTTGAATTTATGTAATTCACCTGTAGGCTACCTGATTTTAGTGTATGGTCTTTGAAAGACCCGCGCAGTCGATTACTTATTTGTAAAGGGATTCTACCTTGGTAAGGAATTGCTCAAACAATTTTCAAACCGATTGCACAAGTTTTTGAAGAATTCAAATTAGTCTATGGTCTTCTTAGATTAGCTCTTCAAGAGAAACCATGAAAAATTAATTGAATTCGGATAAACACAAACCTAATCAAGAGAAACCATGAAAAATTAATTGAATTCAACAATGCACTGATACTTACTTGCTATGCGCAAAAATTGGAGTCCATCAATCTTCAAGAACAACTTTTAAGAGTCCAAGAAAAATCCTCTCTAAAAAATAAAGTTCAAATCTTATTCCAATTGTGTGAAATTCGAATGGAGTACATGGAATATTTATAGAGGAAAACATAACCAAAGGAGGCAATCGCCTTTTAAAAACCTTAAAAATAAAAAGAAACTAAGGATAGAATGTAGCCTTATTTAGACCCTTCAATCCTCACCTTACACATGTAATTTAAAAATAACCTATGACTAAGATTAAAAGATAAATAAGCTAATGAGGTAAACTAAGTAGGAGACTTGAGGCCACCTCCTTTCCTTCCTTGTAAAATTTGACCACCTCCTCTTGCACCTCCTTTCTTCCACCTCCTTTCTCCACCTCCTTTCTTTCTATACATCACACGCCATTTGCAAGGAGCAACCTTCCTAGGGTTGCCATGTGTCACTTGGAGAATGTTTTGGGCTTGGACGATCTTGGGCTTGGAGAATGAGGCTTTGGGCTTGGACCTTAATAGGCTTCCTGAGCCCACTTTGCTTAATTAAATGAGTGGATTTATTAAACGGAGTCCAACTTGACTATCCATGATCAAAATGCTCTAAATAAACTATAGCAATCTGCTCTGCTGGATCAAGGCTAACTGAAGATGAATCTAAATGTGGATCAATAGGTTGGATAGGCTGTATGCCCTCATCACAATGTTGTAAATAGTTTTGCAAAGTTTACTATAAATAGAGTTGCTTGGTCAAATTCTAAATCATCCTTAATTTTAATTTTTGCAATTGCTTTGTGCAAGTAAGTTCCAGTTCTCTTTACTCTTCTTTTGATTTTTAATATGATTTTTGATTTGCATTAAAATTTAATTATTGCAATTGTTTTTCTTTGCTTTAAATTAAATTTTAATTCTTGTAATTCAACGCTAGCATTCATTTGAAATTCACATTTTCTTGAGTTTCCCTTGAGATTTTGAGCCTTAATCCTATAATATAAAGAAAAATTGAGTTTTGGTGAGTTTTTTAAGTCAAAATTCAGTTTTCCCATTCTTAGATAAATTCTCAGTTGGCGTTGGAATTTAAAAAAATCTGAAAATTTTCTAAAAAATTCATAAATTTTCAAATTTGGATTTCTCATTTAAATTAAGACATTTGAAATTTTCCGATAATTTATTTTTTCTAGAGAACCTTAGAATATTAAAAAACCAACGAAAGTCTTTATCAAGTAACTATAAAATGTAACTTTTAGTCAAATAAGTTAACACTAAGTGGGTCTCTTAATGTACATTTAAAAAGGCCACCCATTTAGACACCCGGAAAATCTATTACTAGACACCCGTTTTCAAATTTTTGAGTGAAATTACCATTTTGTCCTCCCATATTTTGTCATTTGAATGATCTGAAAAATCATTCGAATGATCCTTCGGACAATTCAACTACACAGTCAAATCGTTCGAAGGATCCTAAGGATCCTCCGAAGGAATGGTTGTTGGTGCTACAGTAATGCTGTATTATTTAAATAATAATTTTTTTTAATTTTAAAGTTATTTTTTAAGCACTATATATTTCCAAAATTTCTCAAATTGAATATTCGGACTAATTACGACAGCCTGATAAAATAATTTAAGAACTCAAGGTCTTTTGACATTCTCAAATGCTTAAAACACAGTGTTTTACAAATAAGGGTATCCCTCGGCTGTGTTGAAAACACATTTGGGAGTGTCAAAAGACCTTGAAGTCTTAAAGTATTTTTATTAGGTTATCGTAGTTAGTCCGAGTATTCAATTTGAGAAATTTTGGAAATACAGAGTGCTTAAAAAATAACTGTCTATGTTGCCGTTAAATAATAAAATCTCCTTTAAAACTTTAAAGTTATTTTTTAAGCACTGTTTATTTCCAAAATTTCTGAAATTGAATATGTGATCTAATTACGATAACCTGATAAAAATACTTTAAGACTTCAAGGTCATTTGACACTCCCAAATATATTTTCGGCACGGCCGAGGGATACCTTTATTTGTAAAACACTGTGTTTAAGCATTTGAGAATGTCAAAAGACCTTGAATTCTTAAAGTATTTTTATCAGGCTATCGTAATTAGTCCGGATATTGAATTTGAGAAATTTTGAAAATACACAGTGCTTAGCTGAATTGTCCGAAGGATCATTCCAATGATTTTTCATATCAGTCGAATGATAAAATGCGAGAGGGCAAAATGGAAATTTCATCTGAAAATTTGAAAATGAGTGTCCAGTAACAGATTTTCCAAGTGTCTGAATGGCCTTTAAAAATATCAAACCAAAACTGAGGAGCTTATTTAAAATTCTACCAAACCGTAGAGGTTTTTTATAACATTATAAGAAATGCAGAGTTATCTTTAGAAAATCCTCAAAATTCTCTCAAATAAGCAGAGACAATCACACGTGTCAGCATTAAAATTTTTGTATTATTTGTCAGCATTCAAACGTGACGAGTCCACCTCAATGGCTACTAAGTTCAAAATTTATAGCCGTTAAGTGGAATAAAAGAGTTCAAAAGGATATAAACACTCTTTTTCCTCATTTATGCATTTTCATACACAAATCATTGCCTTAAAGGAAAAAGAAAGGATAGAAGGAAAGGTAATCCGGGAAAGAGAGAGATTTCAATCGATCTTTTCCTGATTCTTCGTAAACAGGAATCCCAATGTCCCTTCATTTTGTCCGATCTTTTCTTGTTCATCATATATGTAAGTTTGATTACAAATGTCGGTTTGGCTTTTCATGTTTGAAAATGAGTCATTTTACGTTCTTTTCTTCCTTTTCCCCTTTCGGACTAGAATTGAGCACATGTTTATAGTGTGATTGGATTTAATCTTTCTTTGCACTAATTTTGCCCAAAATTCTGATTACAGACCTGTTCAGCACAGATCATGGCATTTACTCCAGATCAGAGGAAAACTGGATCTACAGTTTCATCATCTTTATCATCCCCATTTCAGACGCCTCGCACTGAAAAGTGGCGTAAAGAACTTAGATGGACAGATGGGAACTCAAATCAGCAGGACAGAGAAGGAGAGGTTAATGTTCAGGTGTTGCTAAGATGCAGGTTGGGTTGGCACATCTTTCTATCTTTACTTTAACCATTTGCATTTTGGACTTTTAGCTTATTATTTATTTATTTCACAGTTACACTTTAATCTTTGTTTTCCGTTATTTCTATTTGTCCAATGTGTACAACCTTTGATGAATGGGTTATTTCCAAATAACCCATTAAGCCTCTACGTTATTGAATATGTAATTACTTCCTTGAGTTATCTAAATTCTAAAATCCAATAATTAGCTCTCATTGTCAAATATCTATCACCATTCCAGCCACCCCCAACAAAATCCTAGCTATTTTCAAGTAAAATGTTAGGGTTACCCTTCTTCGAAATTGTAGAAAGTGCCCCATTTATTGTAATATCCCTATTTCATTTCTAGAAACCATCACCCACTTAGAATATTTGATAACGACCCTATTGTAGCATAAAAACAACTTAATATCACTACATCTAGAACTGTGATAAGGTTAACGGCCCCACCAGGTTTAAGTTGGGCTTAATGGTGGCACTTGATGGGCCTATATCTCAAAGAGGATGTCAGTAGGAGTACATTTCTCCAAAGTAGCCATCTCAACATCCCAACTTCTTAAATTTTTTTGAAAATGACATAAATTTTCTCCAAATCTCTTTGTCCATATGATGGTTAAACAATTATTATGATAGGCCAATTCATATTTGAATTTAATTTTGATTGTTTTATTGTCTTAGATCTCAAAGTGATAAGTAACCAGCAACAGGCTAATTTGTTGTTGGCCACTGAGAGCCATCAACTAACCACAGCTTGAAAAACATGACATGTATCATCTGTTTGCCTCCTTAAGATACAAGCAAAAATTGTGATATTCCAAAATGGCAAACAAGAAACGCCACTGGTCAATGATAAATACCTCATATGAGGGAATCAACCAATGAGTTAGAGCCATTCATATTTGAATTTAACCACCCATTTTATTGCATTAGAATTGAAAGTTGTACCTGATTGTTATGTTGCATTCAATCTTTAAAATGTGTAATGCAATCATGTTAGACTCTTCATAGATTCTTCGTAGACTCTTGAAGTAGCTTTTGTCATTGTTTTCTAAAATAAGTAAATATTACGACTCCTTTGTCCCCTTGAAACCTAAAGAAAATATGATATCTTTGACAAGATTGATTTTAGTAAAGCTGGTACATTATTTTCTTTTAGTGTTATTTTCATGCCTTATTTTCATTTAAAATAAATTTAAATTCAAATTTAAATTTAAATGTATTTAAATATGTGTTATCTCCAATCGCGATCTTTCTTTGGCTGGCAGTCTTTTCTCTGCCACATGGGACATTCCACCCTTGAGTCCACTGCCTCTTCCACTTCTATTACCCACCCCGTTCCCATGACTTTCACCTCCACCCTGTCTTTCAACTTCTTTTATGTCAGCCACCATCTCATCTTTGGTGCCTAGTTGTGTGATGATAACTGGCAGGCCTTGGGCTACTGCGCTTTGCCGGCCCATTCTCTGTGTTACGCTCCTCTACTCTGTATCTCTGCCAGTTGATCCTTCAATCTTGCTTGCGGCAGAACCTAATTGTCGGTCAAACTCTATTCCCTGATCCTGAGGCTCTCTCAGCCATCACTTGTCCTACTGCCTGCCACTGGAGTTTTAGAACTCATGCTCATGCTATTGCTGGGCTTCTCGATTGCCTTCACGTTAAGCATCTGTACATTGTTAAGAAAAAATGACATTTCTTATTTGAATCCTAAAGCCTGGACTAACAACATTACTACTCCCATTCTATCTTTTTTTGGTACGGGAGTCTTTACTAATTTATAGTGTCTCTCTGGGATTTTTTGTCTTTTGTTTTTTGTTTGGCCCGGGTTGTGGGCTTCATTGTTGCTCTCGTTGTGAGCTCAATTTTGTGTATTCTTTTGGGATTTTTTCCCCTCTTTGAATGAACTTACCCTTTCGTTCAAAATATATATATATATATATATATATATATATATGGTGACAAGTCCTTGGATCGTCTTTTGGTTTAATGAGTTCAACTCCTTGCACCCATGTCGGACTCCAACACTCACACCCACGACTATGCAGGCTATGTATTTGGTGGGTCCAAAAGGTCCATTACATGAGACATCTTGATTTTAATTTATTGCATACTATGATAACTCATTTGCAAATGATTATTTTCTTACCAAAACCATTTTCCCTACCCTACTTGATTAAAAAATGACTTTACTTAGAGTGTTATTCTCTAATAAAATTACAAAAAGAAATCTCAATTGTCATTGCCAGCGGCATGATTGCTAATTTTTTTTCCTTTTGAGGCATTCATGACCCTTTCCCCTTCATTCATCTAATGGGTCCATTGAGCCCCCATCACATATGAATTGTTACTTTTTAGTCAATGTACACTATCATAACTCAAATATATTTTCTTCATTAAAACCATGTACTCATTTATGACTATTTTTTTTTTCACTAAAACCACATACTCTACTAGCTTAAAAAAGAATTTCTCTCTTCCATAGACGCATTCCTCTTCATTTCTTTGATAGTGACATGAGAAAATCTTGCATGCCCATCACTTTACTAGTTGGTGATTATACTTGTGACATTTATACGTTCCTTTTTGTTACAAAAATGCCATGTTCCATGTTCAATACATTTACGTAACCCATGGCATATGCGAAAAAAGCCTTGGATGCCCCCCATCCCTTTATATAGATTGCTTACAATGTAATTTTTATTTTGTTTTTTTTACACTATAAATAAGAGGGCTTGATCGAATGAAGGTGTACAAGGGATTACTGACATGGCCTAGGTGAAAAAAATTATTGGCAATTCCATAGACACAATAAAGCCCATCTTACTTTGGTAGCTCCAAATTCCAAAGCCATCATAGTATTAGGACCAACCATCAGTGGGCATGCATAACAAATGATTCAACGCTTTTCTTTCGTTCACTGCTTTGTTTCAATAGTCCTTTTCATGCACATACTGATAGAGTTGAATTTTGGTGATCTAAAAGTTCTTTCGAAGCATGAACATATATTAGTTGTTCTTCTATTTTATATATTGGATTTCTTAGTCTTAACTTCCCATCATAAAATAATACTTGTGTGTGCGTTTCTTTTTGAAATAATAGAGCATGTGTTCGTAGAAAAAAATCACTCATAAATGAGTTACATTTGTGTAAAACAGCTTGGACCCACCAAACAGTGCCTGAAGGCAAAACACTTGTCCCATTAATCATTTACATCCTTTGGATCTAAGGCAACAAACGTAAATTTCAATTCATGGATGGCTAGCATATATCTCATTAGATCAATAACTAGCATCGATCAATGGGTGTGTTTGTCTTTCAAGGAAATCTGTTTAAGCAATTGAACCCGTTGTGTACCTCATGTCATGTCTTTCAAGTTGTTATGATATCTACATTACAGTAAGCTTGAGTTCCTTGTAAAGTAGGGTCTCACCTGATTTGACAGTATGGCAGTAATAGTTTGGGGATTTGAGCATCATGGGGTGTGGTAGAAACTGATTGTGCATATAAATGCAAGATTTCTTTATGTGTAATGTAGAATGCTAGTGATTAAGATTTACTATTCCTTTTAGAACCCTTGATATGAATGAAGTGCAACAAATAATTGGTTTATACTACCAGGCCATTATCTGATGATGAACAAAGATTGAATGTCCCAAGAGTTCTATCATGCAATGAGCAAAAAAGAGACGTCATTGCTTTCCAAAGTATAGCCAATAAGCAAGTAGAGAGATCGTTCAACTTTGATAAGGTAGGTACATCACTTTCTTTTCCTTGAATTGTGACAATTTTTTATAGTGGAACTTTATCATTTTCTTCTTTAAATTATTTGGTGCAGGTCTTTAGGCCAAAAGCACAACAAAGATCAATATATGACCAAGCTGTTTCACCTATTGTCAGTGAAGTCCTTGAAGGTTTTAATTGCACTGTCTTTGCATACGGGCAAACAGGCACAGGAAAACATACAATGGAGGGGGAAATGAGAAACAAGGTATCTTTATTTTTGTTGAAATGCACTATTGATGGTTAAAGTGGTAACTCTTCCTTCATTGTGACACAACGCGATGTGTTTCTCATTCAATCTAGAGTGGAGAGTTGTCTGTTGATGCTGGTGTAATTCCAAGAGCAGTTCGCCAAATCTTTGAAACATTGGAAGCACAAAATGCTGACTATAGTATGAAAGTGACTTTCTTGGAGCGCTACAATGAAGAAATATTCAAATTTCTCGCCATAAAGATAATGTCTCCAGCTTTTGAGAGCGAAGACCACTGCGGCTAGTTCCAGATCGTGTGTAGGATAGAGACGTTCATGTATTTTCAACTGTCTTGATCTGTATGCCACCACACGATTACTTTGACTGAGTGTACACCCCAGTCCTTCTCCTGAAGCATCGCATTGTACCTCATAACACTTGCCTCTTTCCAGTAAAATTAGGATAGGAGCAGTGGTAAGTCTCTTCTTCAGCTCTTCAAACCTCTGATTGCACAAATCTGACCATTCATATTTGACTCCTTTCTGAGTGAGTCGAGTAAGCGGAGACGTAATTTTAGAGAAGTCCATGATAAATTTCATGTAATAACCAGCCAATCCCAAAAAACTACAGATCTCAGTTACATTCTTTGGCACTTTCCAATCTCTTACTGCCGCTATCTTAGCTGGGTCCACGGCTATACCTTCTTCTGATATAACATGTCCCAAAAAGTTGACCTGAGATAGCCAGAATTCACATTTACTGGCTTTAGCATATAGTTTGTTATTCCTCAAAGTGTCCAGGACTATTCTCAGGTGCTCAGCATGTTCTTCCTGAGTCTTGGAATAAATCAAAATATCATCAATAAATACAATAACAAACTGGTCCAAGTAGGGACAGAAGATCATGTTCATTAAATCAATGAACACAGCCGGTGCATTGGTGAGTCCAAACGGCATGACTACAAATTCATATAGCCCATACCGCGTTCTGAAGGTTGTCTTCTCTATATCCTCCTCCTTAACCCGGATTTGGTGATATCCGGACATCAGATCAATTTTAGAAAAATGACTGGAACCTTTAAGTTGATCAAATAAATCATCGATCCTTGGTAGAGGGTACTTGTTTCTGACCGTCAGTTGGTTCAGTTTTCGATAATCCACACACATACGAAGTGAACCATTCTTTTTCTTCACAAATAATACTGGAGCTCCCCAAGCCGATGTACTGTTCCGAATGCACCCCAGTCTAAGCAGTTCATCAATCTGCTTCTTTAACTCGGACATCTCTGCTGGTGCCATCCGGTAATGTGGTAATGACACTGGTGCAGTGCCAGGATACAACTTGATTTCAAAATTGATCTCCCTCATGGGAGGCAAACCAAGGAGTTCCTTTGGAAAGATGTCTGCATAGTCCTTTACTATTTCTGGAAGTTCAACCACCGATGTCTTGTTGATTCTGATAATGTTCAATACCAGATGATTCAACCCTTCATGCAATCTATTTTGTTTATCAGCACGCACCACATGTTGTTTTCCCTCGGGCGACCAAAATGTCACCCTTCAACGATAACAATCAATGTTGGCCTTAAAGCTAGCCAACCAATCCATGCCGAAAATAATATCATATTCTGACATATCGAGTACCAAATAATTGAACTCAAATCTGAGTCCAGCAAGTTCAATATATACTGCTATGCATATAAGTCCCAATGATGTGTCTCCGACGGGGGATACAATAGTGAATGATGTGGACAGTTTTTGTACCAATGTACCAGTAGCAGTTATAAATGCAGCAGATATGAAAGAGTGTGATGCTCCCGAATCAGATAATGCAAAGGCGTAGGAACTACTGACTACTGCCATACCTTGAATCACTGAATGATTCTCTGCTACTGGAGGTGCTAAAGTGAAAACCCATCCAGATCCTGCAGGTGGCCGTCCCGCCTAATTAACTGTCCTGCCTCCACGTGAACTAGCTGGCCTAACTGGTGGACGAGATGAACCTCTGGAATATGAGGGTTTGTTGAGTTGTGGACATTCCCTCTTAAAATGACTAGGCTGATCACAATGAAAGCAGTTGCTCCCAACTTTAGGAGCCTGAGTGACTGATGCAGATGGGGAGGGATGATTGGGTCGAAAGCCCCCCGTTGACCCAGTAGATGGTGAGGGTCTGCTAGGGTTTGGTCGGAACCTCTTGTTGGGCTGAAATGTACCCCTCCCACTCTGAGTTCGACGATTGTCAAACTGCGTCAACTCAACCATCTCCTGTTCTGCTATAGTGGCCCTGCTGACCACCTCTGCCAATGTAGCTGCTTTGAATATAGTTACCTTGGCCCTTATGCTTGGTCGAAGGCCCCGCTCAAACTTCCATGCCCTTCGATACTCAGTATCCACCATATAGAATGCATACACAGATAAACTGAGAAACTCCTGGTGGTAATCTGCCACCGTCATGGTACCCTGTACCAAAGATAGAAAAGCCTGGGTCTGGCGCTCCTTCTCCTCCTCAGGAAAATAATGTTCCAGGAAGGTAGCTGAGAACTGCTACCAAGTTATGGCAGTCCTTTCTCCTTCTGGAAGAAGTGCTCGCTGCTTCTCTATCACCTCCCACCATTTACCAGCATCATCAATCAACTGTGATGTGGCCAGTAAAATCTTATGAGCATGACTCATGATATTCAATAAAGTCAGAATCTGTGAAATCTTCTTCAGCCAGTTTTCCGTTCCGACAGTCCCTTCTCTCCCTTTGAAGTAAGGAGGGCAGTTGTTGTTGGAAGTCCCTGACCATGCTCCTGTCATTGTTTTCCTTGGTGGTTCCGTTCTCAGTCAGGTGTTGTTGAAACACTGAAGTGACCACCGCTTGAACCAGATTCTACAATTCATGAGGCACCAATGGTATGTTTACATTGCTTTGTTGCTCCTCCTCTTGGTGGGTTTGATGTTCTTCCTCCTCATGATGAGAATGTTGTTCCTCCTCATGATGAGAACGTCGTTCCTCCTCTTCACCCCCTTTTGAGTTTTGTCGGGTATTTTTCCTTGGCCTTCCCCTTGGAGCCATTTTTCCCTAAGCCATTGAAAACATCAAGACTTAGTTTCCATAAACAAAATTTGTAATTCCTACCTGTTGGGGAAAATTTCCAAATAAGCACTCTTGATTTTTTTTTTTTTTTTTTTTGTTTCTGGGGAAATACATCCTATGTCGCTATGTTTAATAATCCGATTATTTTGACTGTACTTCCTTTGCTATCATCCGTCTCAGTCTAACGAAGTAAAATAATGCACGAGATCGGATTAATTTACTCCAAAAGATTCAATGTTTCCGGTTCGCTTTGATACCAACTGTAACGCCCCGCCCTTTTTCAATCGTTTTTTCCCTTAAATTCAGAGTCTATTTTTTTTATATAACAGAGTAGAGTGATAGAGCGCGGGACGTCACGATGCGAGCTAAGTCCGAACTTCCAAAGTCCGACCCTTAACTGGCCAACCCTATGTGTGCATGGACTCAGTCCACTAAAATGGTTCACACATAGCAATATCAACTTGCGGAATAAATATCATAACCTGCGGAATCATAACATCAACTTGCGGAAACATAATAGAACCAAGTTCTATTCCATTCAAATAGCAAAGTACGTCAAGTCCTTAATCATCATTCAACTACCGTAATTAACAAATTTAACATCCATCCATCTAAGTTATTACATTCCGAAATCTAAATACTCAAATACAAGTTCATGAGTAATTTTATTCAAAACGTATAAAATAAGTCTTCCAAGCTCATATGCCTGGCCCGTCTTACGTTCATCGTTCCTCTGATTACCTGCATCATCAACTAGGGTAGAAGTAGGGCGTTAGAACAACGCGTCCAATAGGTATTCCAGTTACGGCTAACACATGGTTAGTACAAAACATATATAATAATATCGTAATGTCAAAACCATATAAATCCATGCCATGCAATGATGACAAATGCAATGAGTCCCACCCATCACATGTACATAAATGTACCCACCACATAGGTCTTCCGGACGCCCCGGCGGAGTGTGGACCCTCCGGTTTCTTCCTGATGGAAAAACACATCAAGGTACACCACATAGGTTTTTCGGACGCCTTGACGAAGTGTGGATCCTCCGGCTACCAAATCCTTCACCCATGCCATGCATGAGATGCCAATGAAACACATGCTATTTTATAACATAAACATAGCATTGAAAATTATATTTAAAACACATGTTATTTCCTCATATAAAGATAGCATTTAAAGTCACAATTTAAATCATATCCTTTGCAGCATAAATTCATCGAAAATAAGATAAGGCACAATGTACATAAACCCATGGTTTCAAAGAGGTGGAATCCTACCAAAGACCGTTCACGAGTCATTGCGCTTCCGTCCAAGAATCGATCACCGATCGAGCACCACTTGCGAGATCCCGTTCCCTTATAATATAATAATAAATCAACACCAAGTCCCACTTAATTTACAAGGTTCTAAGTCCATAATAAAACCCCATGGGGTTCGGCCTACACCATGGCCAAACCCATGGCTTACCATTTTTCACACATATTTACTAAAATGCCATCCATGGCTATTATTCCATAATCCCATCTTTTCAATCATTAAAACAATTGCCTAAGTTAATGTTTGATCCACAAACCATCCATAAAATCCCTTAATTTTGGTCCATGGGGTCCGGGCATACACCATGGCCGAATCCTATGGTGTATAACGTTAATAATCCATACTTAAAAGGTTTCCTATTTTAGCATCCAACTTCCATAATTACTAAATTGCCATTCATGCCCAACCTTCCATAAATAGAAGGTTTCCAAATTTAGAATTACCTTCCATTTAACCTAAGTTCCATAATTAGTTAGTTACTAATTTAATCTCCACCTTAGATCCTTTCTAAATTAATAACCATCCTTGTATTTAATAAATTTACTTACATTAAAATACCAATCCAACTCCATGGGGTTCGGCCATAGCCATGGCCGAACCCTATGGTTTCCAAAAATCCTTATTTAGAAATCATCTTCCATAATTAAAAGGTCCACAATTAAAAGGTCCATATTTAGAAAGTTTCTTAATTAATCATCCACCCTTCCAAAATTAGAAGGTTTCCATATTTACCATAAGTCCTTCCATACTTAGAAGGTTTCCAAGATAATCATCCAAAATTAGAAGCTTTCTAATTTAGCCAACTCCTTCCAAAAATAGAAACTTCCAAAATTAGTAACCTTCTTTCCATACTTGGATAGTTTCCAAATTTAGATTCCATAATTAGATATCATATTCCATAATTAAAAAGGTTTCCAAAATTAAACCTTAGTGGGGTTCGGCCATGCACCATGGCCGAACCTCACCCATAGAAGCAATCCATCATCATTCAATAAACAAGAACCCATATCCTTCCATTTAATCAATCAACAATTATCTAATAAAATTCCTTAATAAAATTATATCCATAAAGAACCTCATGGGGTTCGGCCATACATCATGGCCGAACCCATGATCCTGCCAACTTCCCTTTAAACTCTTTTAAAACAATATAATTCTTCATGGTTTTCATCATTCGAATTTCCCATAACTCTTACCAATACAACTCCATTTAATCCCTTCAAAGATCATATAACATTAACATCAAACTCTTAATTAAAATTAACCATTAATCTTCCATTAAAATATAACCCATGTCCTTTAAATTTAATAAATCGGTCCTCATGATTTAATGTCCAAGGAGCCTCAAATCCATATAAATATTTGGTGGGGTTCGGCCATACACCATGGCCGAACCTCACTCATTCTTTTCTTTTCTTATGATCAATCCTATCAACCTTTCCAAATTATCATGATCATCTTTGATCTTGTTCCATGGGGTTTGGCCATGCACCATGGCCGAACCCTATGGTTCTTTATTTCAAAACATATTTATCAATTAAGATACTAACCGGTTCTTGCTCTTCCAATCTTTCTTCTTCTTGATCTTCCTCTTCCAATTTTCTTTTCCTTTGCTAGCCGAACAACCTCTTGCTGATTGCCTTCTTCTTGATCTTGGTGTAGCCGAAAATAAACAATTGAGAGAGAGAGAGAGGAAGAAATCGGCCTAAGGCGTTATCTCCTTATATGAGCTCCAATTAATCCAAATGGGGAAGGTGCCATGCACCCCTCCCTTGCCTTAGATGGCAATGCCGTGTGGCCTCCTTGCTTAGATTAGTAATTGCTGTCCTCCCTTGCTCTCCTTAATTAAATCCTTCTTTAATCCCTATTTAGAATGTGTTATGCGCCCTTTATTTATTTTTGGCCATTGCCGACCTTGGCTTCCCATTCCATGCGCATAACATATAGATATTCATATCTATCATTCGGCCATGCACATTTATTTTTATTCTTAGATATTTTCTTTATTTAATTTTAGACAATTTCTTGGATATGCAAATCCTAAATATTTTCTCAAAATATTCTAGCATATCACATAGATATGCATATACTTATGCGCATAAACTTGGATTTAATAATTAAAATTCGGCCATGCACTATCCCATACACGGCCATACAATCTTTAAATATCTTCTCAAGATATTGTAGCATATTATTTAATTTTTAGTCCCATTTAATTTTCATTGGAACCAATCCCCCAATTCGTTGGGTCCTAATTGGGTCATAGCCCAATTCTTTATCCATATAAGATCCAAGACTAATATTCACAATTTAAAAGAATAATTTTCATATAAATAATAAATTGAAAATCCGGGGTATTACAGAGTTGGAGGATGATAACATCGATACCCCTTTTGGGATGTAGCATATCCAAGAAAAACACATCGCAACGCTCGAGGAGTTAACTTGGTGCGCTGATGTTTCTAAAGATGTACAAATGCAACACAACCAAAGACATGAGGAGCTAAATTTGGGACGACTGGGGCAACAACAGCATCAGTGAGCTCCTGGAATGGTGTCCGGAAAGCAATAGAGACTAGAGGGTACCCGATTGATTAAGTATACTGCAGAAGTAAGTGCTTCACCCCAGTAGGATAATGGCATATGGGCTTCGATCAATGAAGCACGAACAACTTCCAACAAATGTCGATTTTTTCGCTCGGCGACTCCATTTTGCTGAGGTGTATTGGAACAAGTAGTTTGATGAAAAGTTCCATGTGCTTTCAAATACTGCTGAAGTTCAGAACTCTGATATTCTCCACCATTGTCACTGCGAAGAACCTTAACTTGTGCATTGTACTGAGTGCCAATCATTTTATAAATTTTTTGAAATAATGAGTTCACTTCACTTTTAGACTGCATTAAGCACAACGAAGTCATCCTTGTACAATCATCAATAAAAGTAACATACCGACGTGATCCCAAAAGTAATGGAAAGGGAATGCGATGACTTTTCACCAATTCACAAACATCACAATGGAAACTAGAAACTTCCAATTTTGCAAATAAACTAGGAAATAATTTTTTGAGATAGCCGAATGAAGCATGCCCCATACGTCGATGCCATAGCTAGATTTCATATTTCTTCTTGTCCCTCTCATAGTCATTCACTGTCAAAACTTGTTGTAACTTGTCGGAACTTCCTTACACCAAGTCCAAGTAATACAACTTCCCTCGTCTAATACCACAACCAATCGTCTGCTTTGTTTGGATGTCCTTAAAAATACAAAAATCAGGCCAAAAAATCACAATACAAGATAAGACTGTGGCTATTTGAGAAACTGACAAAAGGTTATATTCTAAGGATGGAACAACTAAAACAGAATCAAGATTCAAAGTATCAGTGAGGGTCAACGATCCTTCCCCAATAACTGGGGTCGTGTTACCATTGGCAGTGGAAACAATTTTTTGTGAGGACGATTTAAGGTGTGACCTGTCTAGAAACAAATGTCATAGGATCTGTAGCACCAGAATCAATTATCCATGTACTATTAGAAACAAGTGTAGAAATATTTAAAAACTTACCATCAATATCGGTAGCTACTACTAATGCTGAGGTCTTTTCAGCAACAACATCATCTGTCTTTGTTTCAACAAATACGGCAGTGACAGGTTTCTTTTTTCGAGAAGCACGATTATGATCCCACCATTCTGGATATCCCACAAGTTCAAAGCAACGATCTTCGGTATGTCCAGTTTGATTGCAATGGGTGCATTTATATGCAGACTTATCGACACCAGTGGTGCTCTTTGGATGGTTGCCCCTTGGACGATCCTACCAGTTTTGGGTTGGTCGGTTTCGAGTCACCATGGCTGAAGCTTCAGAACTTTCAGACTCCCCTTTCAGAGTTGCACGATGTACCACCTCTGGTCGAATGAACGCATAGCACTCTTCCAAATCTGGAATTGGTTCTTTGCGTAGAATCTTTCCACGAACTTGTTCAAACGTTGCATCCAATCTGGCAAGAAATATGTGCACCTTAATCGTTCAATGGACTTTTGGTATGCTACAATATCATTAGGATCTTTCATGATAACTTTATCTCAATGGTCCAATTCGCGGAAAATCCCGGTCAACTGTCCTATAATATTCGGAAAGAAACTTTCCACTTTGTGTGGCGGTGAAGGCCTATTGGTTCAAAGCAAAAACTTGCAACTCATCACTTCCATCATAGAAGGTTTTTGAAAGAGCACTCCAGATTTCGTAGGCAGTGGGTAAGCGTAAATAACGCTTCATAATATCTAGAGTCATGGACATCAATAGCCATCTCTTCACTTTCTGATTCTCGGCATACCATTTTTCATATCCATCGTCAGATTCTGTAGGTGGCCTAGTCTTACCACGAATATAGGAGAATTTTTCCCTTTCGGCAATATGCATCTCCATTAACTGTGACCAAATATCATAATTTGATTCAGTAAGAATGATCCCTGCATTAAAAATACTTTCAGATTGAACAACAATAGGAACCGATTTTGTTCCAGATGATTCTGGCTTGGAGAAAGACATCACGTCTGTGTTATCGATTGTAGGGATTCAGTGATGAGCGTGTCGATCTAGCATGCTGTTTTGAATACAGCAAATGGTGGTCCTGCGGACTAACCTTCTTAAAAAAAAAGAAAAAAATCTGCACTGCTGCTCAGTTATGCGAGAACCTGTAAGGTCTCGGAATTTGGGAATTAATATAAATGTGAATATTAATTATTTTAATGATGGAAATTAGAAAATTGGTGGAGTAAATGGTAAATGGGCCAAAATTGCATAAAGGCCCAAGTGTGGCCCAATAGACTATGGTTTGGATTTAAATTTATTTAAATGGGTCAAGAATGGTCAAATTGGGTCAAATACCCATTTGGGACCCAATGGGTCAAGATGGTTAAGCTCTAAGGTAAATGGGCTAGTGGGAAATGTAATTGGGCCATGGGCCCAATGGTGATCCATTTAGAGTGGGCTTAATGAAATTCAATCACCCTAAGTAATTTGGAATTAAACAATGGTGGTGTGGCCAAGTGGGACCCACCTCCACCTCATCAGTGAGGTGGCATGTGGGCCAATGATTGGTGGGGCCGGCCACCATGGTTGACTTGGTCAACCATGGGTGGAGTAATGAACTTAGGCTAAGTATCAATGGATTAGCCTAAGGTAATTATCTAATTAAATTATTTAAATATGGTAGTTAAGAGTGGTCAAGGTGGGGCCATGAGGTGAAGATTCACCTCATCTCAAACTCAAAAGATTTCACACACGTTGGGCTTGGTGGTGGTTTAGATAACCACCACCATAAAGCAAATAAAAGATCTAAAAAAATATCTTAGGGTTGGTGGAGGTAGTTAATGTAAAAAAAAAAAAATGGGAATAAGTCTTATCTTTTCCTTTCTCTCTCTTTTCATTCTCATTTCAATTCTCCACTCCTCCATTGCCGTCCCATGTCCAAGTGAAGGAGAAAAAAAAAAAAAAGAGAAGGAGCTCAAGGAGAGAAGAAAAAAAAATGGAATTTGGAGGGAGTTCACTCTAAGATTAAGGTCATCATCTTCCTCTCATCATCTTTTCCTCTTTTCATCTCTCAAATTCAAACCTAACATGGCTGATTTTAAGGTTGGGAGTTGCCACCCTTGATCAAAGATTTTGACCTATCAAAGATTAAAAGGAAGGAGAAAGGAGGCTAAGGAAGCCGACGGGAGCGGCGGAAGTCGGAGGAGACGACGGATTGTGAGTATTTCTTAAACAAGAGTTTTGGATTTTTTTTAGGGTTTAAGAATTGGAATTCTTTTTGGTTAAATTTAATGGTGGCTAAATAATTTTGTGCCATGGATTTTAAATCCATCAAAATGGAAGGATGGAAAGTGGAGGAAACTCTAATGGATAGGTTAGGGTTAGGAAAAAAAAAATGGATTAAGGGTTATATAATTAATGTATGATTTTTTTTAGGGTTTTAAGGAATGGAGGATATGCAAAGTAATTTGGGCATTTTAATGATTTATTAGGGTTTATGAAGAATGGAAAACCATGGAGGATGGTTTAGGGTTTTAAATTTCTTGATTAAATGTGATTAAGTTTGAAGGGGTTTTATAAGAAAAATCATGGGAAAGAGGGTTTATGATTTTTTTAAGGAGTTAATGATTGAATGTAGTGATTTGTAAATGGATTTCATGACCTATTTGTGGGTAAACTTATGATTAATTTTGGTGTTATGTATGTGGGAAATGAATGAGGATTAGAATATTTAAATGGCTAAATTCTAGTGTTGTTATATTATGGTTAAGGAGACACCAATGGACCCATTTTGTGTGAACCAATTAAGGACTAAGATGAAGGTGTATGTATATGGATTAGTAAATGAGGAATATGGCATGATTAAAGGGGACATTCATGGATTCCAAAAATGTAGTTTATGAAAAAAAAAAAATGATAAGTCAAATGTGTGATGGAACTAAGTGATGTATGTAGACTTGTTTGGCCTAAGGTTAATGTGTTTGTATATGATTAAATTAATGGAGTTTAGGTTCAATTAAGTGGCTGATTTAATGATCTTGAGATATGGGTGATGGGTCATTAATGGACCTGAATCCATGAATGAATTTTTAGACAAAGAAATGTATATAATTAAGTTAATGTTTAACTATAGGGGAGGTAGTGGCAAAACCGTAAATATTAATCAAAATGAAGCAACCCACTAAGATATGATGTATGGGCTTAGAAATGGTTAAAATATGAACTAATTATGTGTATGTAATAAGGTATTGGATATCGCGAGCGGTACGCGTGTCGGTAGCCAGATTATCGGACGAAGCCGAAAAAGGACGCGAGTCGGTATTCGGTAGGATTCCTACCTATTTGTAAGCCATGGATGTGTGATGGTATTTTTGTCATATTTTATTGATTAGTATTTATCTTATGATGGGTTTTTACAATTATGGATGCTATTTTTAAGATGGATTTTATTTAATGGCTATGAACTATGATTAAGGTTATGCATTCTAAATTAAGGCTATGTATGATATCTTAAGGTTATGAGTTATAAATAGTACATAGCATAATGCATTACATCTCATGCATGGCATGGGCGGAAAAAAAAAAAAATAAACAAACCGGAGTCCATGCTCCGTCGGGGCGACCGAGAACAGGCATGGGGACACCTTGACGAGGCTTTGCCGTCAAGTGGGATATTTTACGGTTGGACATATCTTGACGAGGTTCTTCCGTCAAGAGGGATATGACAGTATATGGCAGGAATGATGGGTGGGATTCATAACATTGACACCCATGGCATATCATTCACTTATATTTCAGTATATGGTGGTTTATAGTTTTCACTGTGTTATTATCTGTATGTGGTTATTACTAACCCATGTGCTAGCCCTACTCGGAATCCTACTGGGCGCGTTGTTCTAACGCCCTACTTCTACCCTAGCTGACGATGCAGGAGATGGCGAACCGGAAGGGCGAGACGGAAGCCAAGCTTAGGAGCTTGGGGAGGCGGACTAATTATTTTGTTTTACTTTATTTTGGAAAAGATGTATTTGTATAGTTAGCTTGTCGGAAATGTAATAATGTAGGTAGTTTGCTATGTTTAGGTATTATTTTGGATAATACAGTATAATGGCATTTTCGTAATTAATTGGGTATTTCTTCCCTGCTATCTGAAGAACTGGTAGGATAGTTCTATGATCATCCGCATTTATTTTTATGTTCCATGAGCTTACTTGCTACGCGTGAACCGTACTCGTGGACTTATGTTCCACGCACGCATAGGGTTGGCCAGTTAAGGGCCGGGCTTTAGAAGCTCGGAACTTAACTCGCGTCGTGACGTCCGCGCCCTTTGTTACTTTTATTTAAAAAAAAAAAAATGTGCCCTGATTTTACGGTGAAAAGGGGCGGGCGTTACAGTTGGTATCAGAGCGAATTCGGAAGAATGAATCTCTCGAAGTAAGATTAAGACGGTTGCACGTCTTACTGACGGCTAAGAATCCCAACTGACCGACTCTTCAGAGACCGCTGCACGGGGGCCGGGTTAAATTACTTCGATTGACTCAGACTGAAGTGTTTAATCTGAGAACAACATTTGACGGAGAGGGATGGTAGCAAGGGAAGAAAAAAAAAAAAATCAATGTAAGTCGGAATTATCAAACATAGCAAGTAGGGTTACATTTTCCCGACATGAGAAAACAAGTTTAGGTCTTCCCCAAATTTGACGGAATAATGGTAGGCTTATTGAACATAGGAGAAAAATTCCCCGATTTCACAAATGGAACGAAACATAGATACTTGGGAAGTTTTCCCCAAACCAAGTGTGCTTATTTGGCAATCTTCCCCAAAAATGAGAAACAAAGTATATTGTTTAGTATTTTTTTTTTTTCTTTTTCCTCCATTTGAAAAGGAACTAAGTCAGTGTTTTCGATGACTAGGAAATGGCTCCGAAGAGAAGGACTCGTCGCAACCAGAAAGAGGTATCACCACCTCGCCAGGAAGAGGAGGTACCCCATCGGGAGGAGGAACAGAATAATATAAACATACAAGGTGTACCTCCAGAGCTAAAAGATGTAGTTCAAGCGGCAGTCGCTGCTGCTCTTCAGCAACATTTGAGCGGAAATGCGACTACTAGCGACGGAAATGCTACTACTAGTGACACTAGTAAACGGAAGATGGTCAAAGATTTTCAGCAACAGCGCCCTCCCTATTTCAGAGGAAAAGAAGGGGCTGTAGGAGCAGATCACTGGTTAAAGAAGATCACTCAGATCTTAAATCTGCTTCAGGTTTCCAGTCCGGCTGACAGAATCTTACTGGCAACATCTCAACTGATTGAGGATGCCGGTAATTGGTGGGAAGTGGTAGAAAAACAACAATCACTGGTGCCGGAAAGGGAAAGAATTGCCATGACTTGGGAATGGTTCTCAGCCACTTTTCTAGAGCAGTTTTTCCCGGAGGAAGAAAGGGAGAGTCAGACTGAAGCTTTTATATCATTAGTACAAGGCAATATGACAGTGGCAGAGTACCACCGGGAGTTCCTTCGACTATCTGTCTACGCGTTCTACATGGTGGACACTGAGCACCGGAGGGCCCGTAAGTTTGAACGGGGCCTTCGGCCGAGCATCAAAACTAGGGTGACAGTTGAAGGAACCTACATTGGCAGGGGTGGTCGGCAGGGCCACTATAGTGGAGCGGGAATTGAATGAGGTAGCGCGGCATGACAACCGCAGATGGCAGAGTGGGCGGGGTGCATTTCAACCCAATAAGAGGTTCCGCCCGAGTTTCAGCAGACCCTCATCCTCTACTGGATCTAAAGGGGGCTTTCGTCCCAATCAGCCCTCCCAGTCAGCATCAGTTACCCAGGTTCCTAGAGGTGGGAACACTTGCTATCAGTGTGGCCAAGAGGGTCACTTCAAGAGGGAGTGTCCGCAGCTCAGCAGACCCTCTAACTTCAAGGGTTCCTCCCGCCCTCCAGTTAGATCAGCTCCGCCGCGAGGGGGTAGAACATACAATCAGGCAGGACGGGCTCCAAACCCTATGGGATCAGGACGACTTTTTGCTATACCTTCTCCAGTAGCAGTGGACCGCTCGGTGATTCAAGGTATGGCCGTAGTTGGTAGTTCTTATGCAGTTACATTATTTGATTCTGGAGCTTCCCATTCATTTATATCTGCTGCATTCATATCTGCTACGGGCACATTAGTACAGAATCTGTCCACCTCACTTACTATTGTATCCCCTGTCGGAGACACATCTTTGGGGCTCATATGCACGGCACTGAACACTGAACTCGCTGGATTCAGATTCGAGTTCAATTATTTAGTAATCGATATGGCTGAGTATGATGTTATATTTGGCATGGACTGGTTGGCTACGTATCAGGCCCATATTGATTGCCATCTTCGTAGAGTGATATTTTGGTCATCCGAAGGAAGGCGATATATAGTGCCCGCTGACCGACAGGGCATTCCTAGAAGGCTGCAGGAAGAATTGAATCATCTTGCCTTGAACACCCTCAGATTAGATAAGGCACCAATAGCTGAACTTCCGGCGGTGGTAGTAGATTATGCCGAGGTATTTCCAACAGAGCTCCCTGGTTTGCCACCTAAGAGGGAGATAGACTTTGAGATTAAATTATACCCCGGCGCAGCTCCAGTATCACTACCTCATTACAGGATGGCACCGGCTGAGATGACTGAGTTGAAAAAGCAGATTGATGAACTGCTCAGGTTGGGCTTTATTCGGAACAGCACATCCGCATGGGGAGCCCCGGTATTGTTTGTTAAGAAGAAGGACGGTACCCTTCGGATGTGTGTGGATTATAGAAAATTGAACCAGTTGACTGTCAGGAATAAATATCCCCTACCCAGGATTGATGATCTGTTTGATCAGCTTAGGGGTTCCTCTCACTTCTCCAAGATTGATCTGATGTCCGGATACCATCAAATCCGGGTTAGAGAGGAAGACATCGAGAAGACAGCCTTTAGGACACGATATGGATTATATGAGTATGTAGTCATGCCGTTTGGGCTTACTAATGCACCGGCGGTGTTCATGGACCTGATGAATAGGATATTCCGTCCTTACTTGGATCAGTTTGTAATTGTATTTATTGATGACATCCTGATCTATTCCAAGAGTCATGAGGAACATGCTGAACACCTGCGGATAGTTCTGAACACCCTGAAGAGGAACCAGTTGTATGCCAAAGCCAGCAAGTGTGAATTTTGGCTATCAGAGGTCAATTTCTTGGGGCACGTTATATCGGAGGAAGGCATAGCTGTAGACCCGGCTAAGGTAGCGGCAGTGAGGGAGTGGAAAGCACCGACGAATGTGACCGAGATCCGCAGTTTTCTGGGATTGGCCGGTTACTACAGGAAATTTATTATGGATTTCTCCAAGATTGCAGCCCCACTTACCCGACTCACTCAGAAAGGAGTCAAATTTGAATGGTCAGATCTGTGCAACCGGAGATTTGAGGAGCTAAAGGAGAAGCTTACAACTGCTCCTATTTTGATCTTGCCGGAAAGAGGCAGAAACTATGAGGTGTACTGTGATGCCTCAGGAGAGGGACTGGGGTGTACGCTCAGTCAAGGTAATAGGGCGGTGGCGTACGGGTCAAGACAGTTGAAAATTCATGAGCGCAATTATCCCACACATGATCTGGAACTGGCAGCAGTGGTCTTCGCTCTTAAAAGCTGGAGACACTACCTTTATGGTGAGAAGTTTGAGGTATTCTCAGACCATAAGAGCCTAAAGTACCTATTTGATCAGAAGGAACTCAACATGAGACAACGTAGATGGATGGAATACTTGGCAGATTATGAGTTCGCACTCCGGTATCATCCTGGCAAGGCGAACAAAGTGGCGGATGCTCTCAGCCGCATATCACCTGCGACAGTAGCCAGTATGATCAGAACAGAATGGGAGGTGTTGAATACCATCAGAGAGTTTAAACTCTATCTGAATAATCATGGAACCATATATAATCTGATCATACGATCCCACATGGTCTCCGAGATTGAACGGGAACAACGAACAGATCCAGAGGTGGAGGAGATATGGGCTAAAATGTCTACCGGTGAAGTTGTACCGGAATGGGAATTACGACCGGGACAGGGTCTTATGTTCCGAGGTAGGACATATGTGCCTAAGAATTGCAGAAGAGAGTTGCTGATTGAAGCACACCAAACAAAACTCTCTATTCACCCGGGCAGCACAAAGATGTACCATGATCTTAAGAGGCACTATTGGTGGCATGGACTTAAGAAAGACGTGGCAGAGTTTGTTGCTTGTTGCTTAACCTGTCAGCAGGTTAAGGCAGAACATCGGAAGCCACCGGGTTTACTCGCACCCTTACCGGTGCCAGAATGGAAATGGGAACACATATCCATGGACTTTGTAACAGGGTTGCCAAGGTCATCCAAGGGCAACGATGCGATATGGGTCATAGTGGACCGGTTGACCAAGTCTGCACATTTCCTTCCCATCAAGATGACGGATTCATCAGACACTTTGGGTCGACGGTACATCCGGGAGATCATCAGGTTACATGGCATTCCCCGGTCTATTGTGTCCGACAGGGATGGCCGATTCACCGGCAGAGTATGGCAGGGCTTGCAGTCGGCTATGGGGACCGACGTATTAACTAGCACAGCATTTCATCCACAGACTGATGGACAGTCGGAGAGGACAATACAGACATTGGAGGATATGCTGAGAGCATGCATGCTAGACTTTAAGGGTGGATGGGAGGATCATTTACCACTGGTGGAGTTTTCCTACAATAACAGCTATCAGTCAAGCCTATAGATGGCTCCGTTTGAGGCCTTATATGGTAGGCCATGTAGATCACCAGTGTGTTGGACAGAAGCCGGTGAGCCTGCGCTGATTGGACCGGAGTTGGTTGCAGAAACTACAGCGCAGATTAAATTGATACGGCAACATCTACTCACTGCACAAAGCCGACAGAAGAGTTACGCCGACAAAAGGAGAAGGTTCCTCGAATTTGAGGTGGGGGACTTGGTGTTTTTGAAAGTCTCACCACGGAAGGGACACATGAGATTTGGAAAGAAGGGGAAACTGTCACCTAGATTTGTGGGACCGTTTCCAATCTTGAAGAGGGTGGGGGGGGTAGCTTATCAGTTGGCGCTCCCTCCGCAGTTATCATCATTAAATGATGTATTCCATGTGTCTATGTTGAGGAAGTACAACTCTGATCCTTCACATGTATTGAATATTCAAGACATCGATGTGCAAAGCGATGTGACATATGTGGAAAAGCCGGTCAGAATAGTCGGGACCGAGCAAAGGGTGTTGCGGAACCGGGCCATTCAGTTCGTCAAGGTGGTATGGGAACGACATGGTAATGAAGAAACCACCTGGGAACTTGAGTCGGAGATGAGAGCCTCTCATCCGGAACTCTTTGTGTAAGATGTTTTGAACCTCTACTTCGCTCGAATTTTCGGGACGAAAATTTTAAAAGAGGATTGTATTGTAAGGTCTCGGAATTTGGGAATTAATATAAATGTGAATATTAATTATTTTAATGATGGAAATTAGAAAATTGGTGGAGTAAATGGTAAATGGGCCAAAATTGCATAAAGGCCCAAGTGTGGCCCAATAGACTATGGTTTGGATTTAAATTTATTTAAATGGGTCAAGAATGGTCAAATTGGGTCAAATACCCATTTGGGACCCAATGGGTCAAGATGGTTAAGCTCTAAGGTAAATGGGCTAGTGGGAAATGTAATTGGGCCATGGGCCCAATGGTGATCCATTTAGAGTGGGCTTAATGAAATTCAATCACCCTAAGTAATTTGGAATTAAACAATGGTGGTGTGGCCAAGTGGGACCCACCTCCACCTCATCAGTGAGGTGGCATGTGGGCCAATGATTGGTGGGGCCGGCCACCATGGTTGACTTGGTCAACCATGGGTGGAGTAATGAACTTAGGCTAAGTATCAATGGATTAGCCTAAGGTAATTATCTAATTAAATTATTTAAATATGGTAGTTAAGAGTGGTCAAGGTGGGGCCATGAGGTGAAGATTCACCTCATCTCAAACTCAAAAGATTTCACACACGTTGGGCTTGGTGGTGGTTTAGATAACCACCACCATAAAGCAAATAAAAGATCTAAAAAAAATATCTTAGGGTTGGTGGAGGTAGTTAATGTAAAAAAAAAAAAATGGGAATAAGTCTTATCTTTTCCTTTCTCTCTCTTTTCATTCTCATTTCAATTCTCCACTCCTCCATTGCCGTCCCATGTCCAAGTGAAGGAGAAAAAAAAAAAAAAGAGAAGGAGCTCAAGGAGAGAAGAAAAAAAAATGGAATTTGGAGGGAGTTCACTCTAAGATTAAGGTCATCATCTTCCTCTCATCATCTTTTCCTCTTTTCATCTCTCAAATTCAAACCTAACATGGCTGATTTTAAGGTTGGGAGTTGCCACCCTTGATCAAAGATTTTGACCTATCAAAGATTAAAAGGAAGGAGAAAGGAGGCTAAGGAAGCCGACGGGAGCGGCGGAAGTCGGAGGAGACGACGGATTGTGAGTATTTCTTAAACAAGAGTTTTGGATTTTTTTTAGGGTTTAAGAATTGGAATTCTTTTTGGTTAAATTTAATGGTGGCTAAATAATTTTGTGCCATGGATTTTAAATCCATCAAAATGGAAGGATGGAAAGTGGAGGAAACTCTAATGGATAGGTTAGGGTTAGGAAAAAAAAAATGGATTAAGGGTTATATAATTAATGTATGATTTTTTTTAGGGTTTTAAGGAATGGAGGATATGCAAAGTAATTTGGGCATTTTAATGATTTATTAGGGTTTATGAAGAATGGAAAACCATGGAGGATGGTTTAGGGTTTTAAATTTCTTGATTAAATGTGATTAAGTTTGAAGGGGTTTTATAAGAAAAATCATGGGAAAGAGGGTTTATGATTTTTTTAAGGAGTTAATGATTGAATGTAGTGATTTGTAAATGGATTTCATGACCTATTTGTGGGTAAACTTATGATTAATTTTGGTGTTATGTATGTGGGAAATGAATGAGGATTAGAATATTTAAATGGCTAAATTCTAGTGTTGTTATATTATGGTTAAGGAGACACCAATGGACCCATTTTGTGTGAACCAATTAAGGACTAAGATGAAGGTGTATGTATATGGATTAGTAAATGAGGAATATGGCATGATTAAAGGGGACATTCATGGATTCCAAAAATGTAGTTTATGAAAAAAAAAAAATGATAAGTCAAATGTGTGATGGAACTAAGTGATGTATGTAGACTTGTTTGGCCTAAGGTTAATGTGTTTGTATATGATTAAATTAATGGAGTTTAGGTTCAATTAAGTGGCTGATTTAATGATCTTGAGATATGGGTGATGGGTCATTAATGGACCTGAATCCATGAATGAATTTTTAGACAAAGAAATGTATATAATTAAGTTAATGTTTAACTATAGGGGAGGTAGTGGCAAAACCGTAAATATTAATCAAAATGAAGCAACCCACTAAGATATGATGTATGGGCTTAGAAATGGTTAAAATATGAACTAATTATGTGTATGTAATAAGGTATTGGGTATCGCGAGCGGTACGCGTGTCGGTAGCCGGATTATCGGACGAAGCCGAAAAAGGACGCGAGTCGGTATTCGGTAGGATTCCTACCTATTTGTAAGCCATGGATGTGTGATGGTATTTTTGTCATATTTTATTGATTAGTATTTATCTTATGATGGGTTTTTACAATTATGGATGCTATTTTTAAGATGGATTTTATTTAATGGCTATGAACTATGATTAAGGTTATGCATTATAAATTAAGGCTATGTATGATATCTTAAGGTTATGAGTTATAAATAGTACATAGCATAATGCATTACATCTCATGCATGGCATGGGCGGAAAAAAAAAAAATAAACAAACCGGAGTCCATGCTCCGTCGGGGCGACCGAGAACAGGCATGGGGACACCTTGACGAGGCTTTGCCGTCAAGGGGGATATTTTACGGTTGGACATATCTTGACGAGGTTCTTCCGTCAAGAGGGATATGACAGTATATGGCAGGAATGATGGGTGGGATTCATAACATTGACACCCATGGCATATCATTTACTTATATTTCAGTATATGGTGGTTTATAGTTTTCACTGTGTTATTATCTGTATGTGGTTATTACTAACCCATGTGCTAGCCCTACTCGGAATCCTACTGGGCGCATTGTTCTAACGCCCTACTTCTACCCTAGCTGACGATGCAGGAGATGGCGAACCGGAAGGGCGAGACGGAAGCCAAGCTTAGGAGCTTGGGGAGGCGGACTAATTATTTTGTTTTACTTTATTTTGGAAAAGATGTATTTGTATAGTTAGCTTGTCGGAAATGTAATAATGTAGGTAGTTTGCTATGTTTAGGTATTATTTTGGATAATACAGTATAATGGCATTTTCGTAATTAATTGGGTATTTCTTCCCTGCTATCTGAAGAACTGGTAGGATAGTTCTATGATCATCCGCATTTATTTTTATGTTCCATGAGCTTACTTGCTACGCGTGAACCGTACTCGTGGACTTATGTTCCACGCACGCGTAGGGTTGGCCAGTTAAGCGCCGGGCTTTAGAAGCTCGGAACTTAACTCGCGTCGTGACGTCCGCGCCCTTTGTTACTTTTATTTAAAAAAAAAAAAATGTGCCCTGATTTTACGGTGAAAAGGGGCGGGCGTTACAGAACCAACGCCTCCAATGGTAAAAGGCGTGGGTAGCTCTTTAATCCCAGGAACAGTGCTGCAAACTCGATTCTTGTATTCCGGCCGGTGAGTTCGAGGGAGGATCCGTCGGCGTCGGCCATAAATATTAGATCTGATTTCTGGATCACAGATTCCGGCGTGGCTTGTTCTTCCAGGGAGGATTCGTCAGCTTCGACCACAGATCTCAGATCTGATCGCTGGATATGGCGATTCCGAAGTGGCGGTTCCGATTCCGGCGCGGCTGTTCTTCTCCGGCGGGATTCACTGACGGGAATCGTGCCTCTATTCTCGGTGGATATGGAACCGAGAGACTGTTTTGAGCCAAATTTTCACGATAATGATATTTCCTTTTTTCTTTTTCATAAATTTGTACTTCAAATTTTTTCTGATTTGCTTTTTCCCATAAGTTTCTTTTTCTAAGTTTGCATTCAAATATGAAGTCTCCCGTTTTAGCACAGTAAAAACAAGTGATATTTGACGGTCTAGAAGATTGACCTTTAACAAATACAGTTTTGGTCACTATTTTTACATTGTCTTGGTTGTATCCAAGACCAGTCTTGTCCCCATAAGTTTTACCCGATTTTAGTAATCTTTCTAGTTTATATTGTCCTTGGGTAAACTTATTTTCAAAATTGAGTTTATGATTATTAAAACTATTTATTTTAGAATGAGCATTGATAATTTCTTCTGATAAGATACTTCTAATATCTTCCAATTTTTTTATATCATTCTCATACTTTCTCAATTTATCTTGTAACTCATTTTGAACTTGTTTTAATTTAACATTTTCTTCATTTGTATTTTTTAGAGTTCTTACAAGATTTTTATTTATTCCTTTTTCTTCTTCTAACTGGCTTATTAAATTTGCATTTTCAGATTTTCTTTTACTTAATTTCTTAGCCAGTTTTTGACTTTCCAGAAAAAGGGAGTCATAGGCCTCTTGAAGATCATCATCTTCATCATTTTCTGGCTCACTTCCTGAGTCACTTCCAACAGTTGCTATAGAGGCTATGAACCCTTTTAGATTTTCAGATTTATCTTGAGTGGATTCATCAGACTCACTTTCCGATTCAGAGGTGTTTTCATAAGTTCCGGTCAAGGCTTTCTTATTTCTTTTTGAGGGACATTCAACAGCAAAATGTCTTTGACCTCCACAATTATAACATTTTTGTTCTTTGTCTTTGTCTCTTCCTTTTTCTTTTAATGTATTAAATCTGTTGGTGTCTTTTATTGTATTGAATCTGTTGGTATTTTTATCCCTTGGTTCACTTCTTTTAAAGTTTTTAAACTTATTTCTTTTATTGAAGTTTCTTAAGAATTTTTTAGCTAACAAGGCAACATCATCTTCACTGTTAGATTCAGATTTTTCCTCTTTAAGTTTCTTAATGTTTGATGATGATTTTAAAGCAACAGACTTCTTTTTAGGTATCTCATCTTCAAAATGAAGTTCATAGGTTTGAAGGGATCCTAGTAGGTCATCAATTTTCATGAAAGATACATCTCTATACTCTTCAATAGCTGCTACCTTAGGTTTAAATCTCTTGGGCAGATTTCTAAATACTTTGGTGCAAACATTAGATTCAGGAATTATTTCTCCTAAGGCCCACATAGAATTTACTATATCACTTAGCTTAGAGTAAAATTCCATAAACATCTCACTTTCATCCATTCGTATGTTATCAAATTTAGATTGAAGAATTTGGAGTTTAGACCTTTTAACAACAGAAGTACCCTCATGTGTTCTTTCTAAGATGTCCCAAGCATCTTTATCTGTTAAACAAAACTGATACGTTTAAACTCATCAGGTGAGACAACACAGTTAATGGCGTTCAACGCCTTTCCATTTGCTATGTATAACATTTTTTCCATGGCTATCTAAGTGAAATAATTTTTAAGTTTGGTACCAATAACTTGTTGTACAGATTTTCCAGCTTCATCTCTATTAGGTTTTTCTGTGATTTCCTCAATCGGTGGTTCCCAACCTCTTACTATTGATTCCCAAACAGCTCAATCTAGTGATATAAAAATGTTTTTCATTTTTGCCTTCCAAGAGGCATAGTTGGAGCCATCAAAATAGGGAGGTTTAGAAACAAGGTGACTATCACCTTTGTGCATGATTCTAGTAAAAAGATCAACTCGGACGGTTAAGTCCAACTCAGAGTAATCGAGCTCTGATACCAATTGAAATTCCGTTACTAGAGTAATGCACGACCTAGAGGGGGGTGAATAGGTCGATTTTCAATTTTAATTCCCTTTTAAAATTTTCTCAACTGATTTATGCTTTCAGTAAATAAAATATTCAATCCATGCATTCAATCACATATAACACAAATATTTTATAGTGGTTCGGTTTCAACAAACCTACATCCACTGTTAGACTTCCCAACTCTAGGGTCGTCCCAAATATACTATGTAAGGGTCTCACACCTAAATAGTACAACCTAGTTTTTTATAGAGGTTCAACCCAATTGGTCTAATCCTCTACACCTATTTTTTAGAGTGGTTCGAACACACTGTTCTAATCCACTTTACAATGTTTAAAAATAAAACAAGAAGAAAACTTGCCTTGAGCCTTAATCGTTTTCCTTTAAGCTTTGTCTTCTTTAATGAACCTATGTGCTCCTTTCCATCAAATCGGCATCAGCAACGTATTTGTCGGCACAGCAGTAGGACTTGGGTATGACTGGTTTTAGTCCTATATGAACACCTTATTCTTCATCAGGATTGGGGTATTGATTACCCAAACATCACTAAGAAGGACGATGAAGAATGGTATCTAGAGGGAAGGCCGAATGATCACTTAGTGGTAATCTTGTTCCTCAGAGTTTTCTATGTGTATTCGGTCCCCTGAACGATAGCCTTACTGTCATTTTATAAACAGTTTTAAGGTCTGCAGTTAGTCACGCCTGCGAGGCCTCGCTGATTCTGATGAGGCATCGCCAGCAGTAATTTCTTGGAAAGACAGCACATATGTGCTGCTTAATCTGTCAGACAAAATCCATCCAGATAGCAGCCAGCTCAAGTCCACCATGCATGATTTGCAACATTTATCTTAGCCATCAATCAAGGATTAGATGGAAAATTTGCAAGATGGATTATAGCTCATGGCGGAGCCTTTCCATACTTGTCATGGACAGCTCCTTAAGGGTATTCAAATTAAAAGAGAGGTGGCAACATCTCACCATATGGATAAATTTATTTACATACTATAATGAGCTTCCAATCAATTTACCATAATTACCCATGTCACCATGTGGATAAATTTATTTACCATAATAAGCTTTCAATCAATTTACCATAATTTCCTCTCAATTAAATAGACACAGATTTTAACTTTTTAAATCTGTAAGAGACTTCAGCTGCACTCAGCTCGACACAGAGTCAGCTGCACTCAACTCTGCACAACTGGCTGCGAGGCCTCGACAGATTGCATGAGGCCTCGAGGCTGAAAGTCACTTATTTACTTTATTTTCCAATTGACTTCTAGGTATTTGGCTTAGCCTAAGGTCTCCTATGGTTCACTTACCTGTGTGCCAATACTGTATTTGGTGTAGACGCTCCAACTTCATAATAGATCTTCTTATTCATACAAGGCAAGTCCAACTTAGTCACGTAATTGACAATAAGGGTGACTCGGACGAACTGGGGCACTTACAATTTTTACAATATAAACCATCATAAATAAGATATAAACACTGTACATAAACCCATGGTTTCAAAGAGGTGGAATCCTACCAAAGACCGCTAACGTGTCCTTGCGTCTTTCGTCTTGTAACCGCTCACGATCGTACACACCTTGTGAGGTCCCGTTACCTTATAATATATCAATCAATTAAAACATGTCCCGTTTGATTTACAATATTGTTTAAGTCCATAAACACAATCCTCATGGGGTTCGGCCATACACCATGGCCGAACCCATGGTCTTTCATTTTTGACCATATTTACATTTATGCCATTCATACCACTTTTATTCATTAAATACGCCATACATAGACCCTATGTCCACCAAATAATTCCCACACATGTGCCATCATATAATTCATGGGGTTCGGCCATACACCATGGCCGAACCCTATGTCCATTATTTTTCACCTATTTACGTCATTGCCATTGTCCTATTTATAGCCAATACATAAACCATGAACATAGGTCTATAATTAAATCCCTAAGTTAATTTATTTAAACACTTAGTCCATCAAACATTCATCATGGGGTTCGGCCATGGTGATTCTTCATCTTAAACCATAATTACATTTTTGCCATTCCTTTAATCATATTAGGTCCATACATGACCCGTAACCGATTCCTTAACTTGATTCATGGGGTTCGGCCATACACCTTGGCCGAACCCTATGATGTATACTCTCCAGTTAAAGCAACTTCCATACTTGAATCCATAAATTGGTTCATGGGGTTCGGCCATACACCATGGCCGAACCCTATGATGTCTAAGCTCCAAATATATCACTTTCCATATTTGAATCATAATTCAAGGTTCCTTCCATAATTAGAAAGTTTTCAAATTTAACATCCATCCTTCCATTCTTCTATCTTTAGATCCTTTCTAAATTAAAATCCACATTCCATTTTGATCAAAAGTGCATAATTAGAAAGTTTCCAATTTAGTGACCATCTTCCATAAAATAAACCCTAGTGGGGTTCGGCCATACACCTTGGCCGAACCTCACTCATAGAGACAATCCAACCATCCATGGTTTTTAACCCATAAACTAACCAACAACCTTCCATGGGGTTCGACCCTTCATCATGGCCGAACCCTATGGTTTATCAATTCCTCTTAAACCATTTAAACTCATGTAAATGTATTAACAAACTCCCATAGTCTTCATCATTAAAAATCCATACATTCAACCATGCCTTTCCATGGTTTTCATCCCTTAAAAATAACCAACAATCTTTCCCATCATTTTCCATGTTCTAAGTACATGAACATAATTCCATAAATATTTATGGGGTTTGGCCATACTCCATGGCCGAACTCATGGTCCAGGATCTTCACCAAAAAGCATCCATTAAAACCCCTTTTAAAACATACATAATATTCAATGGTTTTCATCATTCAAACTTCCATTAAATAATGCATGTCCTTCCATTACAAATCACCAAAGTTCTTCCATGGGGTTCGGCCATACAACATGGCCGAACCCTATGGTTCATCATTCCATTAATTTGAATACCATGATCATCCAATTTCCTTCCATGGGGTTCGGCCATACACCATGGCCAAACCCTATGGTTATTTTCTTACACAAAAACATCAAAACTACTTACCGGTTCCGCGACTCCTCCGGTTTTCCTTCTGTTGATCTTGTTCTTCCAATCTTCTTCTTTCTTTAGCCTCTTCTCCTCCTTGATCTTTCACTCGGCTGGGAACACCTCTTGCTACTCGGCTGCAAACCAGCGCCAATCCTTGCTGATTTTTGTGTAATGCCGTGAGATATAGTTTGAGAGAGAGAGAGAGAATTCGGCTATAAGTGTATTGTCGTGAGCCCCTTGTCTTTCTCTTATAAAAACTCCCAATTGGTTCCATCTTTAGAAGGTGCTAAGATACAATTGCCGTGTACCCTTTGCTGTGGTTCCTTTCTTTTATAAAAACCTCCGCTTAATCCCATATTTAGACAAAGCCGTGCCCTCATTGTGTTGCTCTTTATAAACTTCCATTCGGTTCTTACTTGCTGAAATAGCAAGTGATGATTTCAAGCCGTGTAACATACATAGAAATTGCCATGCGCCCCTCTTGCTTTCTAATACTACCACTCGGCTAATCTTAGAAGGTGGTGTGAGCCCCTTCTTTCTACACATGCGCATATTCATGGATTTCATATCTAATATTCAGCCATGTACAATTATCCCATTCCTAATCCCTTATTTATAGATATTGTATAACCAATTAAATTCAGCCCCATTTAATTTTATTAAAACCCTTTCCATAATCCGTTGGGTCTTAATTGGGCAAAGCCCCAACACTTTACCCATATAAGATCCATATCTAAAATTCACAAATTAAATGGGTATTTTCGTAAATATTTAATAACTTGAAAATCCGGGGTGTTACAAGTACAAACCTGTAAGGAATATGGCCAGAATGTTCCACAAGTGCAGTTATCACACATCCAAGGGTGAGTAGACTCCTATTGATTTCTCCTGCCTCCCTTGCTCGACCCTGGAAATTCATTTACACAGAACAAAGTTTTTTATACACTTCAATAGACATGGCACAAATGATAACATTGTGCCCATTCGTAAAATTTGAGCATGCAAAAAGAAATTATACAATAGGAACAATCATATCAAGATGGATGGTATCACAATCGCTGATGCCTAAGTTAAGAGTAACAAGGCCAACCATTGACGATCAGGGCAAAATGTTGCATTAGAAAAACATCCATAGTCACCAACAACCTATCCTAATAACTATTTCAAGTTTTCAACCTTAAAAATAATAAAAATATCCATAAAATGGTGATATCAGAGAAGTAGAATCCAGTTCGTATTCAAAGGTGAATGTTTAATTATAGCACTTCTATCAGTTCCTTCTGCACTCAACAATTGAAAAAATTAATAGGATTACTCCTCTAATACACAATCAACACCAACAAAAACATTGAAAATCTCTTATGATGAAGTGCAGCCACAAAAGATACATGCTGGCAGATGGATAGATAGGGATTGATTGAGAGAGAGTTGCAATTTAGAGTTTTCAAAACGGATAATTGCAATTGGAGCCAAGATCATGTGGAATGTAGACTATTGAAGATTGTGTTACATGATAATGCATACCTCTCGTGCACCTGATCTAGAAATGTTCTCTGAGCCAGGCAGGTCTACAAGATTAAGCTTGCCACATTTTATGAGGTCTTCATTTCCAATAGTTGTTTCTTTGACATGGATGGTTATGAAGAATATAGAATGAGAACGACTACAACAACAAACCACAGTTCATTTCATTAAATTTCTTCATTCCTTTGGACATGGCATCAATATACATAAAAAAAATATTACCTGCTATGCTTGTTCAACAAGGTATCAGTTGTGCGCCTTTTGGTAGATACTCTTTCCAAGATATTGTAAATTTCACTTGCACTATAAACAATTTCTTCTTGTAGGCCTCTTACAACCACACCTCCCTTCCCGTCCTCCATTAAAGAAATATGTTTCCTTTGTTTATCACCCTCAAATTTGATACAATCTTCAGGAGCTAATAAATCAATTATTTCTGTTGAAGATTTTACAGAATAACTGATTGACTGATTGATTTGCACACTTGTAGGATTGATTTACTTCTAGATTTTGTATAATTTGTTTCCTCATTTGTAATTAGGTTTGTATCTATAAATTGTAATGTTCTCATTGAGAAATATATGAATGAAAAGGGGAAATCCCATTGATGCTTAAATTTTAAGTTGGCATCACAGCCAGGTTCTAAATTCGTAGATCTTAAGAAGGGTTTCCAAGTGAAACCAGATAGATTTGGAGGAAATCACAGATCCTGTCGTCAGGCGGACGGCTGCGACGATCACATTGTGGATCGGAGCAGAACCTATTATCGGACGGCAAAACAGCCGAGACGGCTGAAGAGGATATTGACTCATTGAAAAAAAAAAATTGTGGGGTCTTCTCATTTTTTTTTTTTTGAGAAAGCAAGGCGGCGGAAGAAGAAAGTGTTTTTTCTTTTCTGTGTGCAGATAGCCGCAGCATAGGGGTTCCTCGGTGAAAGAAACCAGCGGCGGAAATTAAAATAGGGGATCGGCGATCTCGGAACAGAGGCACGATTCCCGTTAGTGCATCCAGCCGGAGAAGAACAGCCACGCCGGAATCGAACAACGACGCTGGAATCGCCAGATCCAGAGATCAGATCTGATCAAATCAGAACTAGCGGCGGAAATCAGAAAAGGGGATCAACGATCTCGGAACCGAGGCATGATTCCCGTCAGTGAATCCAGCCGGATAAGAAAGCAAGAATCAGTCCCTAGAAATTTAAAAAACACAACCACATTGAAATGGGTCCCCAAGTACAAAAGCCTAATTGTATATACAGCACTAAAGGTTGAAAACCAGTCAAAATGGTATCTTGATAGTGGTTGTTCAAGGCACATGACTGGTGATAAAACATATATGTCAAACGTTGTAGATTTCAATGGAGGTTCAGTTACTTTTGGGGATGGAAATCTGGCCCAAATTGTAGGGAAATGGACTTTAGAATTAAATGATTCCCTTACTTTAAATGATGTGTTGTTAGTTGATGGTCTTGAACACAATCTCTTAAGTATATCTCAAATATGTGAGAAAGACCATTATGTTACCTTCCGTAAGGATGACCGTCAAATATATAACAATGAAGGTGAAGTTGTCCTTAAAGGGTTGAAAACTTCTGATCAGTGTTATGCTCTTGAAAACTGTCCAACTCCTAACAAAAATCATTGTAACTTGTCTAAACTTAATGAAGCTGAGTTATGGCATAAGAAACTAGGACATGTAAATTTCAAAGATCTGTCAAAATTGAGTGAACACATTAAAGGACTGCCCAAGATAAGTAGATCAGCTCAAACATTTTGTGGTGAGTGTCAAAAGGGTAAACAAGTGAGAGCAGCCCATAAGAAAGTAAATGTTGTGACTACCACTAGACCTCTTGAGCTTCTACATATGGATTTAGTTGGACCAACCCAGAATATGAGTGTAGGAGGAAAGATGTATTTCATGGTTATTGTTGATGTCTATACTAGATACACATGGGTAGGTTATCTTAGAGAAAAATCTGATGCTTATCATCAATTTAAAATTATTGCAAAACGAATTGTGATTGAAAAACAAACACCCATAAATAGAATTAGAAGTGATCATGGGGTTGAATTTGAAAATCACCGTTTCCAAAAATATTGTGAAAAAATGGTATACATCATGAGTTCTCAGCTCCTAAGACACCTCAACAAAATGGGGTGGCTGAAAGGAAAAATAGGGTTCTCCAAGATATGGCAACGGTCATGCTAGATAGTAAGAAATTACCGAAAAATTTGTGGGCCGAGGCTGTAAATGCCGCTTGCTATATCATAAATAGAGTTTATCTAAGAGCTGGGCTAGATAAAACAGCATTTGAATTATGGACCGGTAGGAAGCCAAATTGTATGTATCTCAAAGTTTTTGGTAGTAAATGCCATATTCTTAGAGATCGTGAAAACTTGGGAAAATTCGATGCGAAAAGTGATGAAGGAATTTCTCTAGGATACTCTAACACTAGCTGAACTTATAGAGTTAAAAATCTTAGAACCAGTGCCATAATGGAATCCATTAATGTGGCCATTGATGACCAGTCTTCGGATGTACATGAACCCATAGATGAGGCGGATCAATCTTCAAATCAAATTGACAATCCCTCTTCGTCGTCTTCGACATCCATTGAACTAAAACCAAATAAAAAACATCCTATGTCAAACATCATTGGGGATCCCATGACGGGAGTAAAAACTAGGAAGCAACTAGAAAACATATCTAGTTGTTTTTGCTTCACCTCACAATTAGAACCCAAGAATATTAATGAAAGAAGAGCTGATTCAATTTACAAGAAATGATGTATGGGATTTGGTACCAAGACCAAAAAATACAAATGTAATAGGTACCAAATGGATTTACAAAAATAAAATGGATGAAAATGGGACAATAGTTTGTAATAAGGCCCGTCTTGTTGCTCAAGAGTATACACAAATTGAGGGAATAGATTTTGATGAGACGTTTGCACCTGTAGCACATCTTGAGTCTATACGTATTTTATTGTCCATTGCATGTTGTTTGAAATTTAAACTTTTTCAAATGGATGTCAAGAGTGCATTCTTGAATGGCTTATTAAATGAAGAAGTCTATGTAGAGCAGCCTAAAGGGTTTATGGATCCAAAACACTCTAGTCATGTCTACAAATTAAAGAAGGCATTGTATGGCCTTAAACAAGCTCCTCGGGCTTGGTATGAAAGACTTACACAGTTCTTATTGGATAATGATTTTCGAAGGGGAAGTGTTGACAAAACACTGTTTATTAGAAAATCCAATGAAGCTATACTGATAGCTCAAATATATGTGGATGATATTGTGTTTGGATCCACTGATGAACAAGCTACTATTAGTTTCTCCAATCTTATGAAATCTGAGTTTGAAATGAGCATGGTTGGAGAGCTAAATTATTTTCTTAGTTTACAAATAAAACAACTTACTGATGGGTTCTTCATTTCACAATCCAAGTATGCCAAAGATCTTGTTAAAATATTTGGACTTGAAGGTAGTAAGCTCTCAAACACTCCCATGAGTACTACTGTTAAATTATCAAAAGATGAAAATGGAAAAGATGTTGACCCTAGCATGTACAGGGATAGGTAGTCTCCTGTATTTGACTGCGAGTAGACCCGATATTTCTTTTAGTGTGGGTGCATGTGCACGGTTCCAAGCCAATCCTAAAGAATCACACGTAAAAGCAGTAAAACATATCATAAAATATGTATCGGGAACATGTCTATATGGAATTTGGTACCCATTTGATACATCGTTTCATATTGCGGGGTACACCGATGCGGACTAGGCAGGAAACTTAGATGATAGAAAATCTACAAGTGGGGGTTGTTTTTACATTGGAAACTGTCTGATTACTTGGTATAATCGAAAACAATCTTCCGTATCACTTTCGACTGCAGAGGTTGAATACATAGCCGTAGCAAGTTGCTGCACTCAACTTGTCTAGATGAGACAAATGCTCATCGACTATGGCATGACAGGAGAAACAATGACTCTCCATTGTGATAATACAAGTGCCATAAATATCTCTAAGAACCCTGTCCAGCACTCTCGAACCAAACACATAGATATTAGACATCATTTCATTTGAGAGTTAGTTGAAGAGAAAACCATCGAGTTCGAATATATTTCCACTGATAATCAATTGGCTGATATAATGACAAAACCACTTGACTCAATTCGTTTTCTTGCTCTGAAAAAATCAATTGGGGTGTGTACTGTATCCTAAACATTTCTGATACTATGATCAGTCAGTGGAGATAATATTTCAAAATAAAAAATTAAAAATTAAAATTAAAAAAAGGGAGGGTGTCTAGTTCTGTATTTTCGGTTCTGTATTTCACTTTCACTCCCACCGTCAGTGAGCCCTCGTGCCATTTCTCAAGCCCTCGTGGTCGAGTTCTATTAGTCATTTTTCGAGTTGCCTTACCGTCACCGTCAGCGAGGCCTCGTGATTTCCCTCGAGCCCTCGCCATCGAGTCTTTTCTTCCGTTTTTCGGTTTGGCTTAACAGCACCGTCAGCGAGGCCTCGCTACTTGACTCGAACCCTCGCCATCGCTCTTCGTGTGGTCCCATATTTTTTTAAAAAAAAAAAATTCACTTAAGTCCCTTTCGGGAGTTCCGTTAGAGCTAGGGTTCCACAGTTGGCATCGCGCGACAGGAAAGGGGTTTTTGGGGCTTTCTACTTCCGGTTATCATCTTCGTTTTCGAAGTCTTGATCCTTTGATTTTCGGTTTCAGGTACTCTTGCACCTTTGATTTTGCCCTCTTTCATCTGTTTCTTGTTTCGATTTTATCGGTCAAAATGCCTAGGAAAACTACGGTTGTCAAAAGACACCATACCCGCAGATCCTTGCGGAGTGACGACATCATCATCAGTCCCCACTCGGTCTCCTCCTTCACCGCCAAGGAAAAAGAAAGTCCGGGCATATAAAAACCCTGACCGGGTTCTCCCATCAGTCTCTGTGACGGTTTCCTCTTCCGATGGAGAACCAGAGGCTACTCCTCAGGCAACCGCTCAGCCGACTCCTTCCCCCTTTACTCGTCCCTCTCCCAACTCCTCCCGACATTCCCGTTCAACGGATGTCCGTATTGAAGGGTCTGATGGCTCTTCACCCCCTTCTGATCCTCCCCCTGCTAGGCTTTTCAGGTCTGTTCCTAAGGCAGACTCCTTCAAAAATTTTAATGTCGAGCGTACTTGCTATCTTCCAGATCTTGAAAAATACAGTACATTCAAAGTACTTCAGAAGGTTGGCTGGGAAAACATTCTGAGTTGGGGTGGCAATGCCTATCCCTCTATGGTAAAGGGTTTGTACTCCTCCATCCACAAATCCCTTGATGATCCCTCTCATTCCTTCATTGTCAAATTCTCCAATCGAGAAAAATTCACTGTCACACTTGAGCTGGTCTCTCAGCTCATGAACATCCCTTTATTTAAAGGTGGGGACATCTCTGCAGCCCGACATGAGGTCACCCCAGAAGACTATCACAAAATTGTTAGCAAACTCTGTGGTGGTGGTATCGAATGAGAAGGAAAAATCCAAATTCACTCCTCTTCTCTCCTTTCCAAGTACAAGATCTTACATATGATCTTCACTTTCAATGTCTATCCTCATCTGATGAACAAGTCACAGCTGAGTGACCACATGATCAATGTCTTATATGCTGTGGCTATGGGGAGAAAAATTTGTTTTCCCTCCTTGATATGTGAACATATTAAACGTTTCTGGAAGTCTTTTGCACTAAGTGTTGTACCCTTTTGTTATCTCATTACACGCTTAGGTACTCATTTCGGAATGGTACCTTATCCTGGAGAAGTTCCTCTCAATGTCAGACCCCTGACAAAGACCGGCATTGAGTGTAGTATCGGCTCATTTCGCCCATCCTCTGGAGGCTCACCTAGTTCCGCTCCCTCTACTGATCGCTGGACTTGCAAGGATGCTACCAGTCCTTCGCATTCTATTGATCGTAAGTATTTCGATGAGCGATTTGTCGAGATGGAAAAGCGTCAGGAATCCTTTCTCTCTGACTTGAGCAAGTGTCAAGATCATCTCCTGTATCAACATTAGGAGCTCTCTGTCTATGTCAAAACCTCCCTGCGGCTCTGCTCTCTCCAGCACATTACAGATTCATGCCGTCGAACTGATGTAGAATTTCCTCCCTCATCTCCTCAGGATTGAAGACCTTTTTATAAAACTCTGGTTATTTTGTTTCTCATCAAACTTCATTTTGGGTCTGTAATATTTAAAACTAGCTTTTGTTATGTTGGTTATGCTAGACTACTGTGCATTATAGTTGCTCATTTGCTGTCTTTATATTCATATCAACTTTAATGTGCTCAATCTTTGCATCTACTTGACTACTTTGCATATCTCTTGTTTATGTTTGACTTACCTTTGTCACTTTCTTGACAAAAAGGGGGAGTAAAATAATATGCTAATGTTGAGGGGGAGCATACAAGTCCCACCAGTATCTATTCTTTTGTATGCAGGAAAATGGGAAATTGATTGTGTCTTTTTAAGCACAAGTTAAGGGGGAGATATGTGTGATATTAGAGGATTTAATATTATTGTAATTTTATTGGTTAAGGAGTGGTCATGTGTGAATATGTAATTTTGGGAAATTGGTGTAATGGGTAGATCTTAGGTTTTTGTCACGAAATTGACAAAGGGGGAGATTGTAAGTGCCCCGGTTTGTCCGAGTCACCCTTATTGTCAATTACGTGACTAAGTTGGACTTGCCTTGGATGAATAAGAAGATCTATTATGAAGTTGGAGCGTATACACCAAATACAGTATTGGCACATAGGTAAGTGAACCATAAGAGACCTTAGGCTAAGTCAAATACCTAGAAGTCAATTGGAAATAAAGTAAATAAGTGACTTTTAGCCTCGAGGTCTCATGCAATCTGTCGAGGCCTCGCAGCCAGTTGTGCAGAGCTGAGTGCAGCTGACTCTGTGTCGAGCTGACTCAGTCTCTTACAGATTTAGAAAGATAAAATCTGTGTCTATTTAATTGAGAGGAAATTATGGTAAATTGACTGGAAGCTTATTATGGTAAGTAAATTTATCCACATGGTGAGATGGGTAATTATGGTAAATTGATTGGAAGCTCATTATGGTAAATAAATTTATCCATATGGTGAGATGTTGCCACCTCTCTTAAAATTTTAATTTGAATACCCTTAAGGAGTTGTCCATGACAAGTATGGAAAGGCTCCGCCATGAGCTATAATCCATCTTGCAAATCTTCCATCTAATCCTTGATTGATGGCTAAGATAAATGTTGCAAATCATGCACGGTGGGCTTGAGCTGGCTGCTATCTGGATGGATTTTGTCTGACAGATAAAGCAGCACATATGTGCTGTCTTTCCAAGAAATTACCGCTGGCGAGGCCTCATCAGAATCAGAGAGGCCTCGCAGGCGTGACTAACTGCAGACCTTAAAACTGTTTATAAAATGATAGTAAGGTTATCGTTCAGGGAACCGAATACACATAGAAAACTCTGAGGAACAAGATTACCACTAAGTGATCATTCGCCCTTCCCTCTAGACACCATTCTTCATCGTCCTTCTTAGTGATGTTTGGGTAATCAATACCCCAATCCTGATGAAGAATAAGGTGTTCATATAGGACTAAAACCAGTCATACCCAAGTCCTATTGTTGTGCCGACAAATACGTTGCTGATGCCGATTTGATGGAAAGGAGCACACAGGTTCAGTAAAGAAGAAAAAGCTTAAAGGAAAACGGTTAAGGCCCAAGGCAAGTTTTCTTCTTGTTTTATTTTTAAACATTGTAAAGTGAATTAGAACAGTGTGTTCGAACCACTCTAAAAAATAGGTGTAGAGGATTAGACCAATTGGGTTGAATCTCTATAAAAAACTAGGTTGTACTATTTGGGTGTAAGACCCTTACATAGTATATTTGGGACGACCCTAGAGTTGGGAAGTCTGACAATGGATGTAGGTTTGTTGAAACCGAACCACTATAAAATATTTGTGTTATATGTGATTGAATGCTTGGATTGAATATTTTATTTACTGAAAGCATAAATCAGTTGAGAAAATTTTAAAAAGGAATTAAAATTGAAAATCGACCTATTCAATCCCCCCCCCCCCCCCCCCCCCCCCCCCCCCCCTCCCTCCCTCCCTAGGTCGTGCATTACTCTAGTAACGGAATTTCAAAAACTATATGTTTCAAATATGAGTTTTTAAATGCTATGATTTGTATAATTGCATAGCATATGGACATTTGCATCTCATGCATGGCATGGGAGGGATGAACGGTAGTTGGGGACCCACACTCCGTCGGGGCATCCGTAAAACACTCGTGGGGGATACCTTGATGAGGAGCTTTCCATCAAGAGGATACTATGTATGAACGGTAACCGGGGACCCACACTCCGTCGGGGAGTCCGTAAAACACTCGTGGGGGATACCTTGATGAGGAGCTTTCCATCAAGAGGATACTATGTATGAAATGTAACCGGAGATCCACACTCTGTCGGGGCGTCCGTAATACAATCGTGGGGGATACCTTGATGAGGAGCTTTCCATCAAGAGGATGTTTTGTGATGGGTGGGACTTATTGCATATGATAGCATGGCATGGCATTGAATCGGCATGATTATGATCTTTATTATCATGCAAATGTTTCTGGTTTTATCGGTATGATTGGATCTCTATTATTATACATTGTTTTGGATACGATGCTTTATAAAGTATGGTATGATTTATTGTAACTGGTTTTGATATATATATTATATCTGGATTTTTGGTACTAACCCATGTGTTAGCCTTAATTGGAATACCTACTAGGCACGTTGTTCTAACGGCCTACTTCTACCCTAGTGGATGATACAGGAAACGAGGGGAACGATGAACGCGAAACGGGCCAGGCATAGGAGCTTAGATGATTTAGTTTATATTTGAATAAATTTACTTGTGGACATGTATTTGTGTAACTAGTTTCCAGGCATGTAATAACGTAGATGCTTGGATGTTTATTTGGATAATTATGATATTTTAATTATGATTAATGACTTGACGTACTTTGCCAAATGAATGGAATAGAACTTGGTTCTATTATTATTCTGCATGTTATGATTCCGCAGTTATGATGTTATTCCGCATGTTGATATTGTTATGTGTGAATTGTTTTCATGGACTTCGTTTATGCACACATAGGGTTGGCCAGTTAAGGGTCGGATTTTAGAAGTTCGGACTTAACTCGTGTCGTAACGTCCCGTTCTCTATCACTCTTTGTTTATAAAAAAAAAAAAAATAGACTCTGATTTTCGGAAAAGAAAGCGAGTGAAAAAGGACGGGGCGTTACAGTACTGGCATTATGTCTATCATAGCTGTTTACGACATCAATGATCGCAACTGGTTTAATAGTTCAAAATCTCAAAATATGAGCTTCACTTGTTCATAAATTGATTTGAGTTTTTTTATCGATTCAGTTATTTTTTTAGTTTTACTGATTTTTACCGAGTTTAATTGATCCTCTCAAGCTTTACAATGTCTTATGTTTTTTTGAGTCAACAGAGTTAAGCCGAGTAAAATTGAGATTTTGGACTAAATTTTAGAATGTTTGCAATCTTAACAAATAATGTTTGGTCATTATGAAGTTTGTAACGTGTGGGTATTTAATGTCTTTACATTTTTGTTGCGGTAGTTTCTACTATAATTTTATTTGACCATTTCTTGTTTCTTTTTGGAGACGAGAGGGGAGGGGTGGAATGAGACACATCTACAACTAAGAGATGAAAGACACTGACACGTGATCAATTGCATGTTTGATCATTATGAAGTATGAAACATGTGGGTAATGAATGTCTTTTTATTGTTATTGTTGGACAACTTATTAGAATTTGATTTGATCATTTCTTATTTTATTTATTGTGCCCAGTGGCGAAGGTGATTGCGCATCTTATGAGATTGGTGATTGCATTCAAGTATGTCTCTTTCTGTCTTTTTCTTTATTTTATTTTTTATGTATAATGATAGTGTGTTGATGATGGTAAATAGATTATGGTGATGAAGGTTGTGATGAAGACGTTGAAACATGTTCCATTTAAAGTTTACGAACATTAGAAGAAATTATGGACATCACTACATGTATGCCTTTCTTCATCGTCCTTTTTCATTTTCATTTCTTTATTATGGTGATAATGATTGGTGAATTTGAGGAGGGTAATAGATTATGGTTTGAAATGCGTTGATGGTAATGGATTAAAATGATGATAGTTTTTAAGGATGGTAAGGCTTAGGACATTTCACTTTTAGCATAGTGAGAAAGATGTAGCATGAAAGATCGTAATTATTAAAATAGTTCAAAATCTCAAAACTTTATCTTCACTTGGTTATAGATTGATTTGAGTTTGTTGATTTTTCGACTTTTACCAAGTTTTGCCGAGTTTTATTGATTTTCTTAAATTGTACAATCTCTTAAGTTTTTTCGAGTCAACCGAGTTAGGCTGAGAAGAATTGAGATTTTGGACTAAATTTTAAATTTTTTGCGATCTTAACATATAATATTTGCTAAATGTGAATTATATAAGGGTTTCAATATTTTATATCTTTACATTTTTGTTATGGTACTTTTTGATAGAATTTGATTTAATGATTTCTTGTTTTTGTTTGCGGAGGGGGAAGTGGGTGTAGGGTATATTTTGTGACAAAGGGATGGAAACATAATCAATTAAATGTTTTCAAGCACTACAACAAATCATCGACATCATTCATTATTGGTATGCCTTTTTTTAATTTGTATGTGTTTGCCTTTTTAATTATGATAATTTAATGATGGTGATGATGTTAAATAGATGATTGCATTAAAGCCATTAACACATGAGAAGGAGTGACTAACACGTGATCAATTGCATGTTTGATCATTAATAATTACGTAACATGTGGGTATTGAATGTCTCTTTATATTGTTATTGTTGTAAAACTTATTAGAATTTCATTCGATAATTTATTATTTTATTTATTGTGCTAAGTGACGGAGGTGATTGCGTTTAAGTATTTTTTTTTTTTTGTATTATGATAGTGTGTTGATGATGATACATAAATTATGGTGATGAATACATTGAAATATGTTCCATTGTAAGGTTACGAACATTAGACGAAATTATGGATATCACTACAGGTCTGCCTTTCTTCATCGTCCTTTTTCATTTTCATTTCTTTATTATGGTGATAATGATTGGTGAATTTGAGGAGGGTAATAGATTATGGTTTGAAATGCGTTGATGGTAATGGATTAAAATGATGATAGTTTTTAAGGATGGTAAGGCTTAGGACATTTCACTTTTAGCATAGTGAGAATGATGTACCATCAAAGATCATCATTATTTAAATAGTTCAAAATCTCAAAACTCGAACTTCACTTGGTCATAGATTGATTTGAGTTTGTTGATCGAGTCTGTTGATTTTAGGACTTTTACCGAGTTTTACCGAGTTTAATTGATTTTCTTAATTTATACAATGTCTTAAGCTTTTTTGAGTCAACCGAGTTAGGCCGAGAAGAATTGAGATTTTGGACTAAATTTTAAAATGTTTGCGATTTTTAACATATAATATTTGTTGAATATGAATTATATAACGTGTCAGTATTTTATGTCTTTACATTTTTGTTACGGCACTTTATGATAGAATTTTATTTGATTATTTGTTGTTTTTGTTTGAGGTGGGGGAGGGGGGTGTAGGATATATTTTGTGATAAAGGGGATGAACAGCAAAGAGATAGACATGTAATCAATTAAATGTTTACAAGCATTACAACAAACCATCGACATCATTTATTTTTGGTATGGTTTTTTTTAATTTTCGTATGTGTTTGCCTTTTTTAATTATGATAATTAAAATATGGTGATGATGTTAAATTGATCATTGCGTTTAAGTCATTAACACATAATCCATAGATTGATTTAACTTTTTTGGTCGAGTTTGAATCGAGTGTTTGACTTTTTAAGTTTTACCAGGTTTTGTCGAGTTTTATCAAATTTTCTAAGTTTTACAATGTCTTAATTTTTTTTAGTCAACTGAGTTAGGCTAAGTAAAATTTAGTATTTGGATTAAGTTCTGAAGTGTTTGCTATCTTAAAAGAACAACGTTTTTGGGTAATGAATGTCTTTACACTGTTATTGTTCTTATTAGATTTTGATTCGATTATTTCTTGTCTTTATTTAATATGCCATGCGGGGGAGGTGATTGCGTGCCCAATGGGGAAGGCGAATGCATTGTAAGTACGCATTTTTCCTGTTTTCGTCTTTTTTTTTTCGTTTTTTTAATTGTGATAATGGATAGATGGTGATTGTGGTAAATAGATTATGATGATGAAGATTATGATCAAGACGTTGAGACATTTGCATTGTAAGATTATAACCACTCCAGAAATTATGGACATCGATACAAGTATGCCATTTTCTGATTTTCCTTTTAATTTTCTGTTTTTTATAATGGTGATTGTGATTGGTGAATTTAATGATGGTAATTGATTATGGTTTAAATTATGTTCATGGTAATGGATGACAATGATGATGGGTTTTAAGTATAGTAAGGCTTAGGACTTGCAACAAAGATATTAAATCCATTTGCATTTTATAATAAGATAATACATATATGTCAAATTCCATATTTAAAACACACATATAACAAATCTCAAAACATTGAAATCCAAACTAGAAATACATATTCACCATGGTACATCAATAAGAGTAGGAAAACCTAATTGATTGATGAATTTCAGTGAATGAGACGGAATCTCGTAGATGTACGAACGACGTCGTAGTTACTCTCGGTCCTTCGTTAGTTTACCATGCATGTCCAAAACACAACAATTATGTCACTAGGTTATGAATCTCAATGATTTAGTTTAGGTATTAGTACTAGACTTAGTACTTAGGTTGGTTGATGAAGATTAATGGAGTTTATTGATGTCACTCAAATCCATAATAAAATCCCCATAAGCTTAGGCTCTGACTAATACTTAAAATTGTCTTCACACACCCTAAGGTCACTGATATATATATATATATATATATATATATATATATATATTAGAGAATCAAAGTTTAAGAATTAAACACTCATTTTTAGAGAATAGATCTCTTAGATTTAGTAGAGGTAACCAATCTAGTCTTACTCGTTTTTGATGTACAATCAGCACACTATTTTTGTAAAAACCATTTCGGGTCCTTCCCAGTATCGGAATGACTCGAGTAAATACTAGTTGGAAAATTCTTTAATAGTAGAAGAACTGAAAAATATTTAGAAATTCCCAAGAAAATCATTTTGAAATAGTTATAGGTACATTTTCGAGACTGTTATGTAAAAACAGTCTTTGTCTTAAAGCTATCTTAAACATCTAGTAAAGTGTTTGGCTTTTCTAACCTGTAAGTAATCTCTGAACATGGTTCATATGGTAGTGAGTGTTGTTCTAAGATTTCAAACATGGTATGAACAAATCGATAAGGCTTTTATCAGAACTTAATCTATTAGGTACTTGATTAGCTAAGTCTAAGTATGTAGCATAAAGAAACAATAGAAAGATGTCTCAGCTGTATAGATCCAACCCAACAATGTTTAGGACTGATTTGTAAGCCTAAATTTGAAGTATCAAATGTGCAGAAGAGTAGTGGTTACAGCTGGTCTTAATCCATACAACTTTGGGACTGAAAACTCGTGTACAAAAGAGGGGTAAAAGAATGGTTGGTTTCCTTTCCACTGCTCAAATTGGATAGCGACTAGGCTGTGTTTAAAGGCCCAACTTAATCAGGTTAATGGTGTTAATAAATTCCCATAGGCTTAAACAAGCTTCTTGATGTTTATCATCAAAGGAGATTAAATAAGTATTCAAACCCACTTAGGAAAATAAGGCCACATCTTAAAGACCATCAAAATTCCATGATTAAAACCACCAAAGATGCAACGTCTCCTTGTTAGAAAATTGGGTAATCTCGGTCAACAAGTCAAACAGCTAAGGGTTTTCCAATGAAGATTGGAGGAAGAGATTGAGGGAGGAAAGACGATGGGAGATCCCATACTTAGGATTTAATTTCAGGCTTTATTCAACCGTGGCATGGGTATAGACGGTTAGATTTAGCCAAAGTGATTCCCTGAGATCTCTCCTTCTTTTGAAATCAAATAAGATATTTATAATATCATACCTTAGTGGGGAAGATAATGAGAGAATGGTTTTAATAACAGTAAAAACCCAACTCAGTAAAGGTCAAAACACACTAAAGTAAAATAAATTAACCAAAGGGCTTACTTTTTGGATGAGGGTGTAGCGATGGAAGTGGAGAAGAGAAAGGAAAGAAAGAGGGGATCACATGAATGGAGGAAGAAGAAGGCACCACCGCATTGAACAAGAGGGAATGAGAATATAGAGGAAAAAACATTAGTTTTTTCCCATTTTACCTTTGGCTTGAGTGAATAACAAGTAATGTGATGAGGTGGAGGGCATGCATTGGCCCAATAGAGTTGGATTGGGTGGGTTTCCTTGGATTTAATGCAAAGGTGGGAAAGTGGTTGTGGTGTGTCCTTGCCATGTCATGTGGCATCCCACCTCATTAAATAATATTAAATTAAATTAGCAACTTAATTAAATCACCGTTAATCTCACTTAACTAGTTAATCACCTCTCTAGTTTTTGTTAATTAATGTCAACATTTCTACAGATCTCCAATCGAAGTTTAATTCTCAAAAATTTATTCAAAATAATCTGAGAAAAATTACAATGGGCCAGAGAGTCGAGATCCTGGGTCATCACAATTACTTTTTTAGTTTTTATATGTGTTTACCTTTTTTAAAGATGATAATGAATGGATGTCGTTGATGTTAAATAAATTATTGTGATGAAGTCATTGATAGAAATCCATTCTAACATTAAAACACTACAACAAATTATGGAGATCACTACAAGTATGCCGTTTTCCATTGTCCTCATCGTTTCCCTTTTGTTTTGATGATGGTTTGATGATGATTATGATAGTTTGGTTCAATGATCGTAATTAGTTAAATAGTTTACAAACTCAAAACTTGAGCTTTACTTGGTCATAAATTGATTTGTGTTTGTTGATCGAGTCTACTGATTTTTCGAGTTTTGCCGAGCTTAATTGATTTTGCTATGTATTAAATTATATTAAGTTTTTTTTCAACTCAACCGAGTTAGACCGAGTAAAATTGAGTATGTAACGTGTGTGTTTTAATGTCTTTATATTTTTGTCGTAATACATTATCTTAGAATTTGATTTGATCATTACTTGTTTCTTGTTTAGAGGGGTGGTGGGGGTGGTATAAGAGAGGTATTGTGATAAAGAGGGATATTCAACACAACTACAAGAAAGAGAAGAAGTCACTAACACATGATCGATTACATGTTTGCAACCACTACAACAAATCATCAACATCATTATTGGTATGCCCTTCTTTCAGATTTTGAATGTGTTTTATCTTTTTTTTAAAAAAAATTATTATAATGAATGTTGAATAGATGACGGTGATTACGGTAATAGATTACGTTTTGAATTGTTTTGATGGCAATGGAAAACAATGATGATGGTTTTTACGGATGGATACGCTTCGCTTTTAGACTAGTGATAAAGATGTAACATCAATGATCGCAATTTGTTAAATGGTCAAAATCTCAAAACTTGAGCTTCACTTGTTCATAAATTGATTTGAGTGTTTTTATTAAGTCAGTTGATTTTTTGAGTTTTACCGAGTTTTGCAGAGTTTATTTGATCCTCTTATGTTTTACAATGTCTTTAAGTTTTTTTGAGTCAACCGAGTTAAGCCGAGTAAAATTGAGATTTTGGACTAAATTTTAGAATGTTTGCAATCTTAAAAAATAATGTTTGGTCATTATGAAGTATGTAACGTGTGGGTATTTAATGTCTTTACGTTTTTGTTGTGCTAGTTTCTACTATAATTTCATTTGATCATTTCTTGTTTTTTATTTTGGGGAGAGGAGAGGGGAGGGGTGGAATGACACACATCTATAACTAAGAGATGAAAGACACTGACACGTGATCCATTGCATGTTTGATCATTATGAAGTACCAAACATACGGGTAATGAATGTCTTTTTATTGTTATTGTTGTAAAACTTATTAGAATTTGATTCGATCATTTATTATTTTATTTATTGTGCCTAGTGGTGGAGGTGATTGCGCATCTTATGAGATTGGTGATTGCGTTCAAGTATGTCTTTTTCTGTCTTATATATATATATATATATATATATAATGATAGTGTGCTGATGATGGTAAATAGATTATGGTGATGAAGGTTGTGATGAAGAAGTTGAAACATGTTCCATTCTAAGCTTACGAAAATTAGAAGAAATTATGGACATCACTACAGGTATGCCTTTCTTAATTGTCCTTTTCATTTTCATTTCTTTATTATGGTGATAATTATTGGTGAATTTGATGACGGTAATAGATTATGGTTTGAAATGTGTTGATGGTAATGGATTAAAATGATGATGCTTTTTAAGAATGGTAAGGCTTAGGACATTTCACTTTTAGTATAGTGAGAAAGATGTAGCATCAAAGATTGTAATTATTTAAATAGTTCAAAATCTCAAAACTTCAGCTTCACTTGATTATAGATTGATTTGAGTTTTTTGATAGAGTCTGTTGACTTTTCGACTTTTACCGAGTTTTGCCGTGTTTAATTGATTTTCTTAAGTTGTACAATGTGTTAAGTTTTTTAGAGTCAACCAAGTTAGGCCGAGAAGAATTGAGATTTTGGACTAAATTTTAAAATGGTGCGATCTTAACATATAATATTTGCTGAATATGAATTATATAACGTGTCAGTATTTTATATCTTTACATTTTTGTTACGGTACTTTCTGATAGAATTTGATTTGATCATTCTTGTTTTTTTTTTTTGGGAGGGGGAGTGGGTGTAGGATATATTTTGTGACAAAGGGGTGGAAACGTAATCAATTAAATGTTTTTAAGCACTACAACAAATCATCGACATCATTCATTATTGGTATGCCTTTTTTTAATTTGTATGTGTTTGCCATTTTTAATTATGATAATTTAATGATGGTGATGATGTTAAATAGATGATTGCATTAAAGTCATTAACACATGAGAAGAAGTGACTAACACGTGATCAATTGCATGTTTGATCATTATTAATTACGTAACATGTGGGTATTGAATGTCTTTATATTGCTATTGTTGGACAACTTATTAGAATTTGATTCAATTATTTCTTATTTTATTTATTGTGCCCAGTGGCGGAGGTGATTGCGCACCTTATGGGGTTGGTGATTGCGTTCAAGTATGTCTCTTTCTGTCTTTTTCTTTATTTTATTTTTTATGTATAATGATAGTGTGTTGATGATGGTAAATAGATTATGGTGATGAAGGTTGTGATGAAGACGTTGAAACATGTTCCATTTAAAGTTTACGAACATTAGAAGAAATTATGGACATCACTACATGTATGCCTTTCTTCATCGTCCTTTTTCATTTTCATTTCTTTATTATGGTGATAATGATTAGTGAATTTGATGAGGGTAATTGATTATGGTTTGAAATGCGTTGATGGTGATGAATTAAAATGATGATAGTTTTTAAGGATGGTAAGGCTTAGGACGTTTCACTTTTAGCATAGTGAGAAAGATGTAGCATGAAAGATCGTAATTATTAAAATAGTTCAAAAGCTCAAAACTTCATCTTCACTTGGTTATAGATTGGTTTGAGTTTGTTGATTTTTCGACTTTTACCGAGTTTTGCCGAGTTTTATTGATTTTCTTAAATTGTACAATGTCTTAAGTTTTTTCGAGTCGACCGAGTTAGGCTGAGAAGAATTGAGATTTTGGACTAAATTTTAAATTTTTTACGATCTTAACATATAATATTTGCAGAATGTGAATTTTATAACGTGTCAATATTTTATATCTTTACATTTTTGTTACGGTACTTTTTGATAGAATTTGATTTGATGATTTCTTGTTTTTGTTTGGGGAGGGGGAGTGGGTGTAGGAAATATTTTGTGGCAAAGGGATGGAAACGTAATCAATTAAATGTTTTCAAGCACTACAACAAATCATCGACATCATTCATTATTGGTATGCCTTTTTTTAATTTGTATGTGTTTGCCTTTTTTAATTATGATAATTTAATGATGGTGATGATGTTAAATAGATGATTGCATTAACGTCATTAACACATGAGAATAAGTGACTAACACGAGTGAAGGGATAAAGAATGACATGTTGGATTATGGAGTTACAAAGTTTATGGCTTACGATGGGGTTAAAGAGAAGGCTAGAAATAAAAAAGCCGACCCAAGAAAAAACACTAGGGCCTACTAGCCTATGATCATTCCTGATCCTCACATGCACGTACTCCACATTCTCATATTGGATTTTCACCCATCATCATCAATCACTACTTTCCATCTATCTATGTCAGCTTTCTTGAGTTCTCTGTCTTCTCGCTAGAAAATTGAGGGAAGCTGCCATTGCAATCATACAAAGAAAATCCAAGCATTCATCTCATATACTGTTCTCTTTTGTTCATTTGCACCTTTGGTTATCCAACATAGAGACACATACGATTGTGTATATGTGTATATGTATATATATTCTTTGTAGTTCCTATTTTTGAGCATAGACCATTGAAATGGACCAATCACATGGAACTAAATTGATCCCACATATAAGCATACACGGAGAGTGAAAGGTAAATGCAAGTGTTTGATTGATTGTCTATAATTTATAAATAAAATTATACATCATATGTGAAATATTTCAAAATTAATCATCTATAGCAACACCATATATGTTATATTATGTCATTGATAATCATCATAATGATAAATTAAAACAAAAATCTTCAACTGACCTTCATAAACAAAGAGTTTTTCACTTATTCCTATTACTGCACATGCTAAGGCATGTGTTAATAACTTAATTCAGTCAACAGATGTTGATTTTGTTTTGGCACGCCACAAACACTAAAAACAACTGACTTTGTCCATATTTAAACCCACTAAATGTATGGAAATTAAAATTAGTGCATATACTTAGTAAGGCTCGCATATGTGTTGTTAGTTGTATAGAGAACCCATGTATGAGAGAAGAGTAAAGAAAACAGAGAACAGAGGACAAGAGATAGAAAAGAGAGGCGGAGAAATTCTTTCTTACCCATTTAAAGAAGCCCAGAAGTAGGACAACAGGATGGTTATAAAAAATTGAGAGATTTTTGGAGAAATTTGAGGGTTCATGCTTAATAAGTTTAAGAAATTTATGGAGGGGTCAGCCAAGAAGGTTCTTAAGAAATTTTTTTTTTTTTTATGGATGGCAGCAGGTTCTTAGAGCACCCGACTAATCTTCAGGGCATGTGCCAGCCTCCTTTCCCACCCACACGTACCAGCTAGCTCTATGGGGAGTGGATCCTTTGGGGTGGAGTAGGAATCAAAGTAAGGACTCCCGCTTCGTGAGGCGGGTTCCTAGCCATCACTCCAACCCCTTTGGATTCTTAAGAAAATTCTTTAAATCTCTTTCCTAAATAAAATGTATGTCATGCCCCCCTTGTTCCACCTTTTCTTAGGAGGCTAAGAAGCCATTAATTTTTCTGGCCTTCAAAACAAACATTGTGAAGTTTTGTAAATAATTGGGATGAATGCTTACCACATATATAATACCAGCAAGCATCTTTTCTTGTCTATTAACTTTCTAATCTTAATCCTAGTTAGAGAGTGTCCATAATGTGGCTGTTAATTCTGAACTCTTTGCTTTTGTGATCAGATGTACAAAAAACCAAAAATAAATAAATACATAAGAAAAGAGACTGATATGAAAATACAAAGAATGTGTTGCTTCATAAAAATATGATGTATAAATTACTAAGGGAGAACATAATATGATTATCTTTATAACTTGATTGTTCCATGCTAGTGTTGCCCACCAATGTGAACTGTGGGCTGTTGGCGAGTCTCATGCTTGCTTCTATTTATTTTTTTTTACGACCAATTTGTCCAGGCATCTCACCTGTACTGGGACAGGGGACAATTTTAACCTGACTAGTCCTTGGGGCATGTGTTATCCTCCCAACATCATGCTTGCTTCTCTTGCTTCATACATAGTTACATACATGGTGTATCAATGGAAGTGTTTTGTAGAGTTTGCCATGTTAGTTTGATACTAGTGCAGTTGTAGTGATTTCATACTGAAACAGTTTCTTCTGTTTTTGTGCAGAGCTTTCTGCTCAAATAACTTCTCTGGTTCATTGCCTCCTGAGATGGGAAATTTGACCAATCTTGAACAAGTGTAATATATGATTTCCTTTTGAATGTTTAATGTTTATTATCTCTAAAAAATGTGAGACATGTTCAAAGTTCAAGGCCGATATGATACATATTAATCCAAGGGGGCCACATGATACACTATATTAGACTGATATGGTCAATACACCTGTAAAAAGAGGCGCAGGAGAGGGGTGGTTGTTTTTGGTGGTTTATGATGCCATTAGATCATTAACTATCATTTGGCCTCTTTCGGTGATAAAATCTCAAAAAATATAAGATTACTGATTTTGGGAAATGATCATTCTTGAAGAAAGGACAATATGAGCCAATATAATTAGGTTTTATACCAATTCTTTGAGTCTGCAGTACTCGAGTCATATTGGCTGACTCTTTTACTAATTTGTGCAATAAATATTTACAAAATCCAACTTCCATCACTTGCATTTTTCCTCTCATTAGTGGTATGATTATCCATGGTTACGTAATGCTACTACAGCTATTATTTAATGGTTGGAGCTCAATCTTTAAGCCGAATTTTAGCTCACTAACTAAGTTTAATTGGTCATATGTTTGCTTTTTGTTTTGTTAATGAATTTCTAAATTGATATATAAGTAAATCCTGTGAAGGTTTATAATTGAGGTGGTAATTGATATATGGCAAGTGTAATGTGGGATTATTAAGTGTAGCAAACTCAATTTCAATGAACTTGTTAGCAAACTCAATTTGGTGGACTTGGGCCACCTTGGGGTAGTGGTTTTCATGAAACTCATGGGTCCATTAATGGTTTTAGCAAATAGTATTGGGTCCCATGGTTTTGCAAGGGTGGTTTTGTAGGATCCTTGGGACTAAGGACACGAGATTTCGGTACTTGGGTTTGAGATCCATTTATTTGATTCAGTCCAACACCTAAGGCTTGGGAGAGAGCCATGAATTATAGAATATTGCTTGTCCTTATCTTTTGTTGAAATGATGTGTTATTCTACCTAGATGATTTTGGCAACATGGTGATGACATGGATGATGGTGTGGCTTAGAATGGGTCTCCCATGATGATTCTGTGAAGGACATTGCTGGTGACATGGTGATGACATGGCACCGTGGTGGGTTATGTTGATATGTTGGGTGGCGTGGTGATGATATGGCTTGATGTGGCGTCTGATGCGGTGGTGATGTGGCACCTTAGCATGACATGGGAATGACGTGGTGATGATGTTGAAGGTGACATGGAAGTTGGAGGGGTGGCATTGTTTTTCTTTTTTGGGTATTATCAACCACTTTGGTCTATGACAATGAAGCCCTTTATGCACTTTTTAAGTTTTTGGTGGTGGATTTGGGTCAGGTTTGGGTCCAGTTGGTGTAGCGATGATGTAGTAGGCGACATGGGGGCTGGAGTTTTTTATTCTGCATTATTAGTCCCCACAAAATTGTCCCTTATGATGGCAAAAATGCACATTTCGAGTTGGTGGTAGTGGATTTGGGTCCTCTTTGGTTCCAAATCATGTCATGAGGTCTACTTTAATTTAGTGGAGTGTAATTTGATGTTTTATTGGGTTTTGTTAGGGCCAATTTAGGTAAAGATGAGGTTTGGTAGAACTGGGGGGGGGGGGGGGGGGGGTATCTCCTTGCTTGTCCACAAACTTGAAATCCAGACTGTACTCAGGCATCAATTAAGTTCTGGACTATTTTGGATCAGACCTGATCAGTTTCTGGGTTCTATTCTTACCTAGCCAAGTTGAGTTGCATTTGCTGAGTTTTTTTTTATTTCAGTGGGTAGTACACTTCCCTTAGTGATGAATACGACTCTCCTGTTTCAGATACAAATGGAAAGGTTATAGTCCTAACAACTGTAACTTGTCACTGAAATGACCTCATATTTAAGTAGTCAATAGTTGTATTTGTTCTGGTCATCATGTTAAAAGAAGTGTGCTTTTGTTAATTTCAAATAGAAATGAGTGAAGCACAATTTGAAGGGCTAAAATATGACTCTGTTTACTTCTCGCACTGCCAATGAGTCTCAAGAAATCATTTTTGTTATGATTAATATGTCCATGTGAATGCTTATGGGTGTGCCAATTTTCCATCTCCGTATTGTGAATTTGAAATCTCCAATCTTTAAAAGAGGTGGAGAATTACAAACTCCCCTTCCAACCAAAAAAGAAGAAGAAGATGGATTAATATCACATTCAATTATCTTTCAGAAAAAATTCACAATTCATTGTCCATGTTTGCTTTGACAGTTATATTGATAGTGCTGGACTGAATGGTGAAATTCCGCCAACATTTGCCGACTTAAGGAACTTGCAGATTTTGTAAGAGTTTTTATTTCGTGCAGTTACTTACTGTAATCAGAAAGAATTGTGTGATGCCCTCACTGGATTACTAATTTGATATTGGGTTTAAAATATGACTGTGGGATCCCATATAATAATGCTGTTCCCTGCCCCAATCAACCAATGCATTGCTGCACCCACCCCTCTTCGTCAAGATGAGGTGTGTGAAGGGGTGGGATTGACTAAAGGTAGAGGCTACAATCAACATTTTGATTTGGCATCATAGTAGCTAGTCTGTGGCCAGCATCATACAATTTTTTCTTTTATTTGGCATCCATTTTATCTTAAGTCTTACAAAGGATATCTCAATGAATTTCAGTTGGGCATCTGACAATCAGTTCACAGGCAAGATACCTGACTTCATAGGGAACCGGACGAACCTTACAAATTTGTAAGAAAAAATCTTGAGAATTTTCTTTCCTTGTATACTTAATCTTTTGAGGAAATACCAAATATTAGATGAGCATTTGCTGCAACCTTCTTCAGTGGTCCAAATTGTCAAGATGCTAGACCAAAGGAGGACAGAGTTAATCCAAAGATGTTTGATTAGACAGGTGGCAAATATGTGGAAATTGAGTTCTGACGTCCCATTTTCATCAGATTGCCATGGCATTTGTTTATGGAGAGATAACCTGGTCATTATTGTAGTCATGCATCCTGCTTTGAATGAAGTTATTATTCCTTTTCTAGTTCTCTTATTGTTGTTTTCATGCAGGAATCTTCAAGGGAACTCTTTCGAGGGCCCAATACCATCAAGTTTTTCTAATTTGGTTTCATTGAATGATTTGTGAGTGTTTGTTTTCTTGTTGTTACCATTTACAACAGCAACACCATTTTGTTTAACTATCTCAAATTAATCCTGCAGGAGACTAAGTGATGTATCTAATGTGAGCTCTACACTGGATTTTATAAGGGATATGAAGGATTTAAGTACATTGTAAGATCATATAATCTTGATTCATGCTTTTATACTGCTCTGTTAGCACTTTCTATTTGGCTACATATTTCTGAAATTTGCAATGATATGGTCAAATTGCTTTTATGCTTTCAACAGAATCTTGAGAAGTAATATGCTCTCCAGTACTATTCCATCTAACATTGGAGATTATACCTCATTGAAACAACTGTGAGTTCTATATATCCATGGGATGCATGTAGGTACTTCATAATTGCATAGAAAAATATTAGTGTGAGGATATATAAGGTGTTTGATAGAGTGTCTGTTAGACCCAACAAAATGTATATTAGCCTAAAATTTGCTCATCTAATCCTTCATACAGTGAGTCCATATTGGATGTGAGCTGCTCAAAATCTGGTCCATCAGATGATCATTTGTAATTGTTTTCCTATTAAATGTGGAGTATTGGTTGGAAATTTCCATTTTCATCAGATGGATTATCTTAAAGGAGACATATTGTTGTACACTTCATTAGATAGATAATAGTGTTATAATGTGGAAAAGGTGCAATTCAAATAAATCAACATAAAATTCAACTCATATGCATACTACACAAGGAGAGACAATTTAATGTAGTTCAATATTGATGTCTATATCTATGGGCGAAAAGGTAGATGACTTCATTTATCAAGAAATAAGAATGGGAGAATTGCAATATGTCATGCACAAATAAAAAAGCTCACCTACTCCTCAATTTCACATACAAGAGATCTCTTAAAAACCCTAGAAGAGAGCTCTCCAAAATCTCTCTAATACATTTCAAAGGGCGCATAAAGAATCCCAATTTTTATTTGTTTGAATTGAGACCTAATATCCCCAAAAAGAAGAAAGAAAATCCTAGAAAGGATCTCTACAACATAGAAATCTCTCGAAAATAGGATTTTATAAAATAAAATTGGGAAAGAGAGTGGAAGGGAATGTCTCTCCTTAGAGAGATGCTTTGAACCACAGCTCAGCTACATCCTTGCCTACAAGGGTTGGTGGCTGTCCCTTTCTATTCTCAACAGACGGGGCCTGCTAAATCAGTGAAAAATATGAAAGTTAGCTTCACATATTCGAATGTCGTGGCGGAAAAAAGGGAAGTGAAATTCTCTGCAATTTAGCAACTTATATATCTGCAACTTCTAAAAAGATGGAATTGTCAAAGGATTACATCTTTCTTATTCTTGTATTTTTGTAATATTGTTTGGATTATTGCAGGGAATTGAGCTTCAACAATTTAACTGGCCAAATTCCAGACTCTCTCTTCAATTTGGATTCACTTGTTTACTTGTGAGTAAATATGTAGCAATTATTCAGTCCTTTTTAGCAGATTTTTTCGAATATGTTTAAAAAAGTATTTTATGAGTATACTTTATTTGCCTTGCTTCAATAAACAGGTTTCTTGGAAATAATAGTCTTTCTGGATCATTGCCTTCCAATATAAGTTCATCACTGACCACAATGTAAGTTTATTTCACATAATTTTCTACTGCATTCTTAGTTTTATTATTTTAACTCTATTTACAAACTGTACTTTTTCTAATTATGGTTTTAACCTCTAATGGGCTTAGCTTATGCCTACTGGTGAGTTATTTTGACTAAGCATATAGTAGTTCTTTCTATTGTGTTTTGGGTTGTTGATATGCTGAAACTCAGAAACCTGAACTGGTGGCAGTTTGGAAGTCTTACATGTGTTTCCCATCACTTTAACATTATCAGGACATTATTTCATACAAATGTCATGGAAAATGATCCAAAAAAATACTCACCCAATGTGATTCCTGATTTCACAGTAGGAATGAATAATCATCGTGTTGCCAAAAATATTCAAATTGATGTTGATTCTCATCAGGTAGATTCAAATTCAACCTTGCATACAATTTCTGGATTTCTGTATTTTGTGGATAAAAATATATTTTGTTTTATTTCTCATAAAATTTCATTAATTTTCCAGATTCTTCTTAAAGAAATCCATTTTTATCTGTTCTTTTCCTCCTTAGCAATTCAACCATTTCTTTCAAATCAGCAATTCTAGAATTTGATATATATTCATAAAGGGTGTTTAATAGCTAACATTTATTAGTTTAATCCTTCATTAGTTTCATTGTGTATTTTAACTTATGATAATTTGTTATTGATGTAGAGATTTATCTTACAACCAATTATCAAGAATATTTCCCTCTTGGGTTGGAGAGCGAGGTTTGCAATTGTACGTAAAAGATGCAACAAAATTGCTCCTTTACTTTTTGTAATTGTTTGAGCATTGTATATATGTATCACATGTCTCTGTTTTGTAGTTGAGGGTTGTGAGTTTGTGGAAGGGTGTGGTCTCATTCCTTTTGGTTTGGTTTTTGTAGCTCTCGGTGTTTATGTAGCTCTGATACAAGTCTTTTATACCATCTGTCACTTTGTACTTTATTTTTTTCTCCTTTCACCTTTAGTTCTCTTATTGTATCAGTATGTTTTAATGTTTCTTAGATTATAAGTGCTTTGTGTTTCATTTGGCTAGATGGTCATCCCACTTTTCGACATTCACTTTTATCCATTTCTTGCTCACCAAACATACATTGAAATGGACTAATTTGTGATGAAAAATTTGACCTATTACCACGTTTTGCAGTTCCTGGTCATCCGAATGTACATTAAAATTGGGAATGCAACTTGGCTTAGGTTGGGTTGGATTCACACCGAACCGACCCGATCCGTGTCTTTTAATTTGGGTATGACCCTAGTAATTTTCAATTTGGATCTAGGCAGATCTGGTTTTTACTCGCCCTGAGTTGCATCCCTAATTAAAATGCATAACTATCTTATCTTTTTTTTGTTTGAAACAATAACAAGATTTTATTGATGGGGAAAAAGTCAGAAGTAGAAAAGAGATAAAAGAGATTTATGCCAAAGCCAAAATGAAACATTACAAGATAACCATCTAATCTTTTTTGAAACATTGACTAAATATCATTAAGAAAAGTAAGGAAATACAGAAAGTATACAGCGGAATCTGAGTATAAGAGATATATACTCAGAACCACCAAAGAAAGGGAAAAACAAAGAAGCAGAGAGTAAATAAAAATAAACCACAAACATCCTTCCTACAAGGATCCAAAAGAAGCCCCCAACCCCAAGATAACCATCTAATCTTCCAGGATATTTAAATTGATTTCGATTTGGGTTGTGTCCAAAATTACATTAAATATAATGCTTTCTACTATTAGGTATGATTTTTGTAGATTCATCAATGACAAAGAATAAACCTTCCCTTTCCCTTACTTACCATCCATGAAATAAGAGCTTTCACAACAAACATGCCCAACAATGAATTCTTGACTACTCAACGTCAATAATATGAAATATTCAAGAAATTCCTCATCTAATTTAAATAAACTGAAATGAATTAAAGAAGTACTGGTAGTAATTGATGGATAATGATTTATTCTTAATCAGCTACGTGCTCTTGTAAAATTTCGATCCAAGCCTTGAAGGAAAAACTAAAGAGAAAGCCACCCTATCATACCATCTCATTGGAATACTTTTCTATGTGAGTTTGGGCCAAAGCTTTTCAAAACTCCACAGTCAATTTAACAAAAAAGTATAAATTCAAATCCTACTTAATTTCTTTAGCACTGTGGCTTTCGTGACCATTTATAAGGTTGTCCACATGATAGATTTCAAACATAATTCATGTAGGACTAACTCATCACTTTATAATTCATGTAGGACTAACTCATCACTTTAGAACACCTTATCATAAAATAGGTTATAACCTCTATTACATGTTGGATTGCACTAATTTGGGCTTGTTGGATGGATAACTGAATACACCATCCAATGAAGGCAATTTTAAGTCAACCGGACATTGACCATTATCGAAAATCCAGAAAATAATTCCAAATAATGTAAATATCCATCCCACAGTTGAAGATCATATATTTCAAGGTACTTATCCCTGAGACAAGGGTCATAGGGGGCCAATGCCCCCTGTTAATGGGGTTCAGATGCATACGTACACTTATATATCATATCTTTGAGTGATTTCTAGGGTTACGTGATTCATTTCTATTGAGATAGGCATGAAGAAGAGAGTATTGTAAATCTTTGAAAGATAGTGAAATTGCTCCCATCTCACTATGGATGTATGCCATTGCTAAACCACATAAATCTCATGTGTTTGTGTGAATGCCTGTTTTTTCGCTACGTCATGGTTTCCTTTGTTTGAACAATATGGCACTGACTATGCACTTTATGTAATGTATTTTGTGCAGTAACTTGGTGGCTAATAACTTCATAATTGATAGTTCAAACACAGGTGCTTAAGGATTTTGTAGATTACTCTATAACCACTTGATTGTACTCCAAATTTGCATTCAATTTTGAACATAAATTGTAGATTGTATTGTTATCAATTTTAATGTAAAAACATAATAGCACAAAAATCAAACATTGTGTTACATCTCCAATCAAAATTTGGTATTTTGCATGTCATAATTTGAGGTGTAAAAGCAGAAGAGTTCCACCTCTTGTGGGTTTAGTTCTATTTACCTGAAAACACATATGGCATGCATGGCATGTCTGCTGGCAACGTGTTAAGAAAAAGATTGAAAACCCAGTTGACTTGAGTTTTTTATTTCGACAAGATTAATGTATTTTTCTTTTTATTTTCTTCTTATTTTCGGTTTTTAATTATTATCTAATTTTTAGGATTAGGTTATAAATACCCCATTTAGAATTGTATTAGGGATTATTGATGAATGAATTGAAATTGGAATTTTTTATTCTTCTCTTCTCCCTCTCCTGGTGGATTCCCGTTCGTCTTATTCTTCACGAGATGGTCACGGTGCAGGGTTTAGTGTAATACCCTGGCCCAAAAAGTCCCACATTGCTAGTGGCATTGGAAATTCCCTGTTATATAAGTAGTAGCCTTCCTCCTTCTAGCACAAGGCCTTTTGGGAGCAACAGTGGGTTGGCTCATCAAAGCAAAGCCGTGCGGGTCCGTGAGTAGGCCCAAAGCGGACAATATTGTGTTAGCGGGATGGGTCATTACATTTAGGGTTCCCAGATCTGTAACGCCCCGCCCTTTTTCACCCGTTTTCCGAAAATCAGAGTCTATTTTTTTTTTTTGAAATAGAAGAGTGAGAGAGGGCGCGGACGCCACGACGCGAGTTAAGTCCGAGCTTCTAAAGCCCGATCCTTAACTGGACAACCCCACGCGTGCGCGGAACTAAGTCCACGAGAATGGTTCACGCGTGGGAAGTAAGCTCGCGGATTATAGTTATTGCGAAACATGATAATAGAGTCTATCCTACCGGTTTTTAGATAGAAGGGAAGATATAACATTGAATTTACCAAAATGCCCCTATGTTCATGATTATATCTCAAAATGTATCGTCCATAAGTAACGTCTAAACCATCGTAAGAAATGTAAATTTATACAACCCGATAAGCTAATTTACTTTAAAATTACATCACCAAAATGTAAACATAATATAAACTAGGACTGCGCTTTCCAAGCTCCTAAGCTTGGCCTCCGGTGTGTCCACCGCTTTCTGCCTCTCCTGCGTCATCAGCTAGGGTAGAAGTAGGGCGTTAGTCAACGCGTCCAGTAGGACTCCGAGTAGGGCTAGCACATGGATTAGTGATACACACATACCGATAAAATAAAGTACAACAAAATAAGCATGTGATGAATGCTATGTCATGGGTGCTTATGTCATGTGTCCCACCCATTATCCGTATGATCATACAATATCATGTTCCCCATGTTTGCTTCTCGGTCGCCCCGACGGAGCATGGACTCCGGTTATAGCCCTCAGGCTATCCCCATGTCTGATTCTCGGTCGCCCCGACGGAGCATGGACTCCAGTTATAACCCTCAGGCAATCCCCATGTCTGATTCTCAGTCGCCCCGACGGAGCATGGACTCCGATTTGTTTATTTTTTTCTGCCCATGCCATGCATGAGATGTAGTGCATTATGCTATGTAATATATATGTATCCCATATACTTGACATACATACATAGTCATATAATGCATAATATTAAAATATAAACCATATGCTTCATAACTTAAAATTCATCATAAGATAAATCATACTCATAAATCCATCATAAGCCAAATCAAAATAATTTAAAACACCATCACATATCCATCGCTTACAAAAAGGTAGGAATCCTACCGAATACCGTGTCGCGTTCCGTTACGCTTCCCGTTCGATAATCCGGTCGCCGATCACGTACCGTTTGCGACGCCCGATACCTTATTACATTTACCGAATTAGTCCATACATCATCCATGATTAAGTCCCTAACTTAGCCCATTATCTATTGGTTTTAGACTCATACATAAATCCAATTTTGGCCAAATTTAAAATTCCGATTTGCGAGCCTAAAACGCAGCAACTAATCGTTTTACTTAACCATTCACAAAATATCCGATTTTTATGTCTAATCCCTATAGGGTTCGGCCATGTACCATGGCCTAATCCATGGTTTACCGTTTTGCCACTTTCTCTTCCATGTTTAATATTTCACCCCTTCATGTATATTTTAAGTCTAGATTTGACCCATAAACTTGGACCCATTTGTAATTTCTTAATCATGACATAACATCATAAAATCAGCCATCTAGCTTAATTAAATTTGTAAATATTTAATCCCATACATAATTCCATACTTAGCCCATAATATGGCCCACAAAGGGGTCATGGGTTCATGGTTCACTTTTATTGGTGCCATTTTCAAAGACTCATATTTTGTCCCAAAAATAATCCATTTCAAAAATCACAAATCTTCATTCATTTTGGCCCTTTAAAACAACCTCCTAGGCATTGATACATTCATTAACCTTAGCCTAAAGTTGATCAAAATTTGGGTCATGGGTTCGGCCATACATCATGGCCGAACCCATGATATTTCTTTCCCCATCCTTCTTGGTTTCAATTATCCATTAAACATACCTCCAATGAAACTTAAATCATCCATTTCAATCACCATCTTTATTCCATTTAAACATCACATATCATACTTGTAATATCCATTTAAATTTCATCATTAACTTAACTTAATTTCCATTTTGTTTAAGCACATATATAAACCATACTTAGCCCATGAATGACCTAAAACATGGGTCATGGGTTCGGCCATACACCATGGCCGAACCCATGATGCCTTTCCCTCATTTTTAACTTGGGTCTTTTAATCACATTTAAAGTCCATTAAAAACCACCAACATTTCCTCATGATTTCTCATTTTAACAATCCTTTAAAACACCTATTTTTAATCATTTGAAAACTAATTTTCATTAACCATTGTCCATACTTCTAATCTTATAAAAATTCTAAAATATCATCCATGGATTCCATCATAAAACTTTTTTTCCAAAAATTGCCAACATTTAATCCTTTAAATCCTTGAAACCCTAAACCATTCTCCAACTTTTTATTTCTTATAAAAACCCTAATTAAGATGCATAATATTAAAATATAATCCAAATTAAAATCATCCTCATTTACCATGGGGTTCGGCCATGCTACATGGCTGAACCTATGGTCCATCCATTCATTAAAATTTCCATATTCTCCATGCTTTAATACAACCTTAGAATTCCAAAAATTTGAAATCATAAATCACTAATGTTCACTCATTTAAAAACCTAAAGCTCATTAGCCATTCTCCAAAATTTTAAACCTTAACATCTTAATAAATTCATCCCACATTGGCCATGGGGTTAGGCCATGCTACATGGCCGAACCCTAAGGTCCATTCAATCCATTAAAACTTCCATCTTTTCCATACTTAATCCATTCATTTCATTTTTTTCTTAGACCATCTCTTCCATTTCTTTGCCTTCCATTTGATGGATTTTAGATCCATTCCATAGCCTAAAATAATTTGGCCACCATCATATGGCAAGGATGGATTTTAAAATTAAAAACCCTAAATAATAAATTTCTTGTTTAGAACATACTTACTATCCGACGACTCCTCCTGTCTTTGTCGCTCCCGTCAACTTCCTTGGCCTCTTTTCTCCTTCTTCTTGATCTTTGATCGGCTAGATGTGCTTGATCAATGGTGGGACATGCTTGGATCGGCTAAGGTAGAGTTAGGTTTGGGAGGGGGGAAGAGGGGATGATGATGAAAAACAAGATCTAAGCCTTTGATCTTGAGGGGATGGACCAAGACTTGTTCTCTTCTTCTCTTTTCTTCTCTTCTTCTTCTAAGTTCTCTTCTCTTTTCTTTTGGCAAGGTGGAGAGACGTTTTTTTTTTCTTGGTGTGTGAGGTGAAGAGGGAGAGAGAGGAATGAGATCAAAAATTCACCTCCTTTGGTTGACCCAACCATACTCCATCATCATCATTTCCCCCACCAACCCAAGTATGGCCTCCCTTGACCTTGGTGGTGGTGGTTGAGACCAACCACCACCAAGCCAACGATTTTGGTGTTTGCACATGGGTGGTTTGAGTCTTCCAACCTTGACCATTTGACCCACTCATGGCTAGGTATGGGTCACCATGTTTGGAGTGGTGGTGGTTGGGATAAAACCACCACCCTAAGTCCATGGTAATTTTGTGTTTTTTTCTTAGGTGGTTTGTGTTTCTTAGAGTGGTTTTGGTCTAGATAAAACCATCATTTGACTTCTTCCATTGACCCAAAGTTGACCAATCTAATTAGTTTAATTAATTGGATCCTTTAGGTTAATTAATTCTTATCTAATTTAATTTCATTAATTTATTTCTCTAAGAAATCCACCCATGGTTGACCAAGTCAACCATGGTGGACGGCCCCCACCTATACCTACCCCACCCGCCACCTCACCTGATGAGGTGGAGGTGGGCCCCACTTGGCCATGTTATTGATTTTAACTTAAATCCTTTTCCAATAATTTTAATCAATTTAATTCACCTTAGTCCACCTTAGTCCTCTCAATTTATCCATGGTTGACCAAGTCAACCATGATGGTTGGTCCCACTTTCTCCTTGGTCCACACGCCACCTCACCCATTGAGGTGGAGGTGGGCTCCATTTGGCCATATCACTTAATCTTGATACATCTTAACTTAGATAATTTTATAATTATCCAATCCATTTAATTTATCTTAATTGGATTACCATTGGGCCCATGGCCCAATTATATTTTGTCTTTCCATTTATTTTAGGGCTTATCTACTTTGGCCCATTGGGTCCCCTATGGCCTTTGACCCAAATTGACTATCTTGACCCAATTACTTTCCATTGACCAATTAAATGAATTAATTCTAATTCATGGTCTATTGGGTACTCATTGGGCCCATGGCCCAATTAGATTCCCTCTTTGCCCACTTACTTTAGGGTTGGAACCGATTATTTTGATCCATTGGGCCCCACATGGCTATCGGGCCCCCTTTGACCATCATTGACCCGCTTGGTCCTCATTGACTCATTAAATGGATTTCACCCAATCCATGGCCCAATTGGGCTATCCTTGGGCCATTGTCCCAAAATTTGGTCCATTTGGCATTTTATTATATCAAACTTCAAATTAAAATGAATAAATGCCAATATATATATTTATCAAAAATTCGGGTTATTACAAGATCTACATCTCGCCAGACCCCATCCCATGTTACTCAGATTTCGTCCATGTTGGAGCAACCCAAACAGAGGCGTTGCCAACATGAGTCACCATCTTCTCCGCCTTCACCAAAAGTTGTTATGTCCCTCAGATTTGCCATCACAACCATTGCCTACCCACCACCAGATCCGAGCCAAGTGTCTGCTCCAACACCATCTTCCAGCCATTGATGCCAACACCAAACGAACCCATCTCTATTTACCACCCATGCATTAATTTCCCGTTCACTCATGGTTTTGACTTGACCCACTTCCATTCCCATCGTCACCCAGCCACCCAATCGACAGTGCCAACCCTGAGATACCCTAAAATCTCAGAGGCCCTAGGCAAAACTGTTAAGATGGGGCCCTACTGCAGAGGCCCTGAAATCAAGGGGCCTACTGCAGGTTATTTTTTAGACCTATTTTGGGGGGCCCTAGGTGGCGGCCTATGCCGCCTATATAGCCAGGGCTGGCCCTGCCAATCGACCAACCCACCATTCCCATTCACCCATATCTTCTCCATTGCCGCCCACAACCCTTCCTCCAAACCCAATCAGATCCAACAACCTTGCCTCCATCGCCTACATCTCTAACCCAACACCAAATCGGCCGTCCTGTTCACCAATGCCTCTTTCTCAGCCAAGCCACAACCAGACCCTACACACCCACCATCGCCTCCCCCACCTATGCGCAACCCTTTGAATGTCCACACTTCAGCCTCCTTGTCGCCCTCCCACGTCTATGCCTGCTACCTTTGCTGGCCGATCCTGTTGCCAGTTCCATCTCCCTTGTTCCTCCTTTCTCCATCTCACCCTTTCCAACTTTGACCACCGTCCCTCTTCCCACTCAACCTAACCCTTTTCCTCCCCTTTGTTTTCTTTATTATAATCTCACCAACCGTTTGACTACCCAAGACATACCTGTTGTAACACCCCGCCCTTTTCACTCTAATTTTCAGAGTTTATTTTTTTTTTTTAATATAATAATAATCAACAAGTGATCGGGGCGGAATGTCACGACGCGAGTTAAGTTCGGATCTCTAAATCCGACCCTTAGCTGGCCAAGCCTATGTGCGTATGAACTAAGTCCATAAAACTGATCCGCACATGGTACATATATAACTAGCGGAATTAATTTAGTCTAAATCTAACTGAGGTTATAATAGATCCTATGACTAATCCAACTTTCCATTCTTAGATAGCAAAGTACCTTATTTATTCTCCAAAATTATTATATAACCTTAGTCTACTATTCATTCCAAACCATTCAAATAAATCCAACCATAGCATCTACTTAACTATTTATTACATGCCAACATCTAATTAACAAATTACATTGTCCAAATAAATCAAATAACAAGTCTATAAATAATCCATTCATAGTCCATTCCAATCATTCAAACCGCCCAAGTTTCCGTACTTGGTCCTCTTCTCCAACCACGTTCTTTCCTTTCCCTGCATCATCCACTAAGGATATAGATAGGGCGTTAGATCAACGCGCCCAGAAGTGTTTCCGAATAGGGCTACCACTTGGTTAGTCAAACATACAAATAATATAATGATAGTACATGTGTAACAAAATTCAATAAAAACATGCTATGTATGAAATGAACATGTAATGAGTCCCACCCATCACCATTCAACATAGACATCACTTGACGGGATTCTCATCGTCAAGGTAACCTACAGTGGTCTTTCGGACGCCCCGACTGAGTGTGGCCTCCGGATTCCTCCTGATGGGATTCTCATCATCAGGGTACCCCACAATGGTCTTTCGGACGCCCCGACGGAGTGTGGCCTCCGGTTACTACACCATCATCCCATGCCATGCATGAGATGTCTATGCAAACATGCCATTTGTAAATATATCATTTGATTCAAATAACTTATTCAAATAAACATAAAACAGCAAATAAGTTATGTGGTTACAACAAGGTAGGAAACCTACAATAGTTTACTTTGTTCGACCCTTCCTTTGGACCGTCTTCCGATCACGGCTTGCTCACCGTTCTAAAAATCCGAATACCCTATGTACATGGCAGCAAGTTAATCATTTATCCACCTAATTTCCAACAAAGCTTAATGTTCCAAGAACCACCTAGTGGGGTTCGGCCAAAGCCATAGCCGAACCTCATCCATTAAAACTTTGGTCATTCATTTATTTAATTAAAACCTATCTAATTACCTAAACTTCTAAATGAACCTTGGTAGGGTTCGGCCATACATTATGGCTGAACCTTACCACTTTGGTTTTAGCCCATTTATCCCATCATATGATCATTTTATTTTTGATCATTTCAGCCATAATTACGATTGTGCCATTGAGACCAACCTTTGCTTTAAATTAGCTAACTTCCATCACCTAACATAAAACCATCTTTAGTGGGGTTCGGCCATACACACGGCTGAACCTTACCACTTAATTTGATCCTTCTTAAACCTTCCATATCTTGATATAAACTAACCATTAAGTTCCACAATTACCATTAGTGGGGTTCGGCCATACACATGGCCGAACCTCACCAATGTGATTTTTATCCTCAATTTCCATCATTCATGTTGGCTGATTACTTACCCATACTAACTCCATAAACAACATATATTATTCTTAAATCAAAGCATATAAATAATACCTAACGTCCATCATAAACTTAACCCAATTATTCCACAAAACAGTCCATGGGTTTTCATGGTTTCCATGGGGTTACAACATGAAAACCAACATCCTTTTACATGGGGTTCGGCCCTCTATGGTGGCCGAACCCAATGGTTATGTTACTGTTTTTAAACCTCAATTAATCATGTAATAACTGTATATTTAAATCAGGTTTTTAACTTTCAAACAACCATCCAAAATTAGCCCAATTTCATAGGGTTCGGCCATGCTTATTGGCCGAACACCATGAAATTAATTTTGAACATTTAACCCTTTATCTTGGGTCTGAAACCAGCACCCAAATCCATGTTTTTAACCATTCTAAAACATGTATTTACATATTAAATAATAACCCAAAACAGTCCACCAACTTCATGGTTTATATGTTTCAAATACATCAAAACCAAACCATTATTTGCATGGGGTTCGGCCCTCCATGGTGGCCGAACCCTATGACCTTTGGTTTTGAATTTCTTAATCATTCATCTATGTCCAATACAAACTTCCTTATTTATGTTTTAACCTTTTTAAAACACACACTTAAAATCATCTAAAAACAGTCCCAAATTTGTATGGTTTTAATTTCCAAAAACCATCTAAATAAATCAATTATTTCCATGGGGTTTGGCCATCCAATGAGCCGAACCCTATGGTCCATCTTTTTATCTCATTCATGTACTTCCAACCAGTATTTAACCTTTATTAGATTCGGCCATGCAATGGCCCGATCATGATTTAAAAATTGTTCATCGAAAAACCTACCGTTTCCGCGACTCCTCCAATTGATCTTCCCTCTGGCTTGTTCCTTGTCCTTTCTTAGCCTCTCCTTCTTCTTGATTCCTTGATGGTCAGGGACTGATTTAAACAACCAGCTGCTGCTCTTGGTAGAAAACGGCAAAGAGAGAAAGAGATAGAATTTTTGATTTTGGATGGAATACCTTGAGGCCAACTCTTTTGCTCAAGGTATGCTTTTGTCTTGGTGAAACAAATCAATCAAGGACTGATTTCATATCAATAACCAGCTGCTGCTCTTAGTGTTTGGGAAGATAAAGAACGACCAAGAGAGAGAGGTAGGGAGAGAAAAAAAACTGAAACTTCTTTGGCTAATTTTCATTCAGCCCATGTGATCTCTTTGGTACCCAAAAATTGTAACTCCTATTGTATTTATCTTTAACTCTTATTTCATTTGGGGGTTTCATCCTTGAGATGAAACCCTCCAACGTTTTTTTAACCCTTGACCTTCCATCTAAGGTGGTTAATCCTCATGGTTCCAATGCATGTAACAATTTTGAATATGAAACATTTATGTAACCTTTATTTCTTAATACCTTCCTTGGGGGTTTCATCTTTGAGATGAACCTCCAAGGGTACCCAACGGCCTATGCATATCCTTGTAATTGTTTGCATTCTCTCCTTTATTCATGCATTTGTAACTCTCAAAGCCACCACCCCTCATATCTCCATGGTAGCCGTTACATGCATGAAATTGCTCATGCATGCAACCAACGTCCCTTCAAAATGTAACTCCCATTTTATTCATCACATAAATGGGAGTTACATGCATGGTAATGCCTCCCATGCACCAACGTTTTCCTAGTGTTTGAATTTAAATAACCTACAAACCCTCTATCTCTACATCTCACTCATTTAATACATATTCATCCAACTCATTTACCCAACTCACCCAACCTAACTCATTCATTTAATTTAACTTAACTAATAAATTCAACTCAACTAAACCCATCATTCATTTCAACTCAAACCAAACTCAAGTAATTAATAAACTTAAATTAACTAAGCTTGAACTCCATCCATGGTTAATCATGCCATTCACAACCCATTGGGTCCCATCTAGCCATTTTGACCCATTTATCAAAATTTGACCCAAATATGATTCTTGACCCGTTTAAATTCATCTTATCCATTTATTTGTTTTGTAAACAAACTACCATCCTTTGGGTCTTGATTGAGCCATTGACCCATTTAAATTCAAATCAATTTTATCACAATGGCAATTCCGTAAATATGAATATTTTCATATAAAATGATAACTTTGAAATTCCAGGGTGTTACACCTGTTGACCACCATCTGCCCCACCATGTGATACATTACACCCATCAATTCGTTAGATGCCATCAACCTTATTCATGCACCCATGTAGCATCTAACCCCCTTTTGCCCATTTAATGTCCAATTAGCCCATTTAAATCCCAAGTTTTTCTCATTAAATACCCATTAACTCCATTCACCTAACCCGATCAAATCCTATCGAGCGAGTCACCCGTTCTTACCCAACCTAATCCTACTCAGGCTGCGTCAAAGGTGATTCTAAGATTGTGGTGGGGTGGGTTCGGGGCCTTAGTACCATTGGATTTTTTTGGATAAAATCAAGAGAATTCGACATTTTATTGCTACTTGTGATTTTAAGATTATTTGGGCTCCTCGGTCAGCTAATTCTGTTGTAGATGATATGGCTGGTTAGGGGTTGACTTTAACTACGGAAATATTCAATAATTTTTTGTAATTTGGGGCGGGTTTTTGCTTGTATGTTTTGGTAATTCTCCGTGTGGTGGGTCTTTTGTTACCTGCCTTTTTCTTGTATTGTGTTTGTGATTAATGAAGTTACCTTTCAAAATAAAAGGAAAAAGAAGTGTGCAAGGTAATAGTAATAGAAAGCATATTCTAAAATGGATGAGTAGAGTTATGCTAGAAAATAGAATTAGCAATGAACACATAAAGAAATATTTGAAGTAACACCAATAGATGAGAAATTGAGGGAAGTCACCTCATATGGTTTGGGCATATATTAGGAGACCAGAAACAGCTCTTGATGAAAAATTGAGAGCACGCAAGTAGAAGGGACGAGAAGGAGGTGTAGACCTTTAAAAACTTGGATGGAAGGGGTAAAAAATGATATGAAGGGGTGCTAGGTGACAAAGGATATGATGCCTTTGTTTATTCCAGAGTTATTTTACTCCACTTACAATAAATGTATGTTCACATGTACATATACACATGAAAGCCACCTATTATAAGGCTAGTTATTTTCCTTTTCATGGATATGTCTTATATTGCAGGGTACACTTACAGATGGGCGGATAGTAGCTGTGAAGCAACTCTCGATAGCATCTCATCAAGGAAAAGACCAGTTCATAGCTGAAATTTCTGCTATATCTGCTGTTCAACAACGAAATCTTGTGAAATTGTATGGATGTTGCATTGAAGGAGACAAACGACTCCTAGTTTATGAATATCTGGAAAACAAGAGTCTTGATCAGGCACTTTTTGGTATAGAGCCATGCCATTTCCTTTTTATGTTGTACTTTTTTTTTCTTTTGGTGTCATTCTGTTTTGATAAGCTAAACATAGAAGCATATAAAAGATATCTTTCCAAGAACAAAGTAAAGATGACTCTGAAATCAAGTTTATGAACTTGATTGAACCATTTTTCTCAAACTTCAGTGTATGGGTGTGTGTGAGACAGAGAGTAAAATTTGTTGTTGATCCAAACCATTTCAATGGTGGAATCTATCGTGGATGGAGATAACTTTTAGATTCTCCACTATGACATTTTGGTAGCTATTCATTTGCAAGCCACTTGATACTAATAGGCAACAAAAATATCCCATACAGGAGATATTTTTTAAATAGCCCATCTCATGTTGATTCTCACCATCTGAACATATTAGTTTGTTGAGAAGTGAATTATCCAACAGGGAGGGAATACTAATGGGTACCAACATCAGTATAAACAATAATCTTGTTATTTTTCTTTTAACTGAACCTCTTGGAATGCATCAACTCAAGATCTTTTTCATGCGATGAAAATAACCCTACTTATTTTCATTTCTTATTTGTATCAATATAGAACAACAGTACTAATGCAGCATTGCATTGCAGGAAAGAACAATTTGCATCTTGATTGGCAAACTCGCTTTGAGATATGCTTGGGGACAGCAAGAGGTTTAGCTTACCTTCATGAGGAATCAAGGCCTCGAATTATACATAGAGATGTGAAGGCCAGCAATATTCTACTTGATGTTGATCTGAACCCCAAGATTTCAGATTTTGGTTTGGCTAAGCTTTATGATGACAAAGTGACCCACATAAGTACACGTGTTGCAGGGACTATGTAAGCACTTCTGGTCCTCTTGTTTTCAACTTATCATGACTTTTTATTTGTAATGTAGGTTTACAGTGATCATCCAGTCAGTATCAGCATCATAATAGCCACTAATTCTTACTATCTGAAGCCTACTTTTTGACTTGTACTCTCCTATTCTTTGTTATCAATAACCATTTCCTCTTACCTAAAAATCTATAGTATTCGTCCTTACCCCTTTTACTCATATTTCCAATGACCTCCTTCTTCTCCTTGTTCTTTCTACTTGCAACCTTTCAATCTTTCAGTCTTCCATCTACATCCCAGACCACATAAACAACTTTACCTCATTTTCTCATAAATTCGGCTGTGTTCAATGTCACCAAATGTGTTTTTTTTCTAATGTTATCTTTTATTGTTACTTATCCATCTTAAAATATACATTGTCGTCACTGCTAACTCATCTGCACTGATTATCACACACTTGTGGACTTCTTGAAGTGGCTATCTTGCACCGGATTATGCAATGCGTAGGCATTTGACAAAAAAGGCTGATGTTTTTGCATTTGGAGTAGTTGCTCTTGAGATTCTAAGTGGAAGGCCAAACTCGAGCACGAGTGTGGATCTTGAGAAGATGTATCTCCTTGAATGGGTATGTCTCATTAAAGAATTGTGTTAAAAAGTACTAATACCAATTGAATTTGTTTGGCAATTGTGATTCTCAAAATATACATATATTCTTCATTCATTCAAAACTAAAAACAAATACACATACCTACAGATTCAGTAAGATGCAGTGCCCAAATATTCTAGTCTCTGTTAATAATTGACTAAAAAATAGGGTAAGATTCTATGTAACCAAAACTAAAAGTGCTTTTAGTGTTTGGTAGAATGGAAGCTTATTATCCCTGCTTGTAGTGGCAAAAATTTAGACATTATGTTGGATTTGATACTATTATGATTTTCTACCATACCAATATTACAATCTGCATGTAAGTATTTTTTGGTACATAATTCAATGGTGGATATCAGTTAGACTGATGTCTAATTTGCATAGGTATTCAATTCAGGAAGAGACGGAGTTACATTTATGTGTGTATGTGTGTGTTGTTGTGCATGCACGCACCAGAAAATGACTTCCCACATTGGGTATAGACATATGAAGCTGTTCTGTTTGTGGACATCCCAGGAGATATTAAACCAATCTCAGCATTGTAGCTTGGGTTTTGACATGACATTTCAGTGATGGACCCACTCTTTGACATGTTAGATGGGATGATTAGGCATGAATTATGTGATCTTAGAAGTTATCAAAATTGGGTCCCATCAAGTCATCATTAACCTTGATTTTGGGGCTTCAACATTTAGTTGTTTAATACATTTCTTCGATGTTATTCAATTCAACAATCAAGATCAGTAGATGGATGCAGAAAAGGGTGGTATAGATGATTGATTAATCATAGGTGGATGACTTCTAAACCCTATGGGCCATATTTCCAACTATGGTCTAGATTCTCCACACCCCCATACATCTATATATTCTAGGCAATTAGCCCACGCATGTGTGCAACAAATGCAGAGCTCACTTCATGATCATGGAAATGGTTTCATCAAAAGCTCTATTCTTGGATAATGACCTTCTAGAGACAGCTTGAATATGGTTTTAAAAGCTATCATAAAGGTTAGCGTGTGTAGAATTTGTTAATTCACAAGTATAGCTTAGAATGGGAACAAATTGAGTATGAATCCAAGTCGAGGGGGATGGTGGAGGGTATTAAGAGTTGGGAAGAGATGGCATGCTTCCCACTTAGCTTGGAGCTTATGGTGCTCGTTTGAGCTTTTGAGCTAGGTTGGAAATTTTCACTTACACATAGGTATGATCTAAGCATTTATTATCTCTGATACTGCATTTTCATTTTGGAAATACTTACATTTCATATTTTTGGCACTCATTTAAGAATCATAAATCAAATAAAATATTATGAATATCATTTCAACAACAATAACTACTTAATATAGCTAGCTAATTTTTAGAAATGGATTTGTACAGAAAAAATGTTTGTCCTTCCTGAACTATATTTCAAATTTATTCAGTTTTATTGAATTGTACATATTCAATAGTTCAACATGTACTACACATTAATTTTTCCTTAATTATGGTTAATGACTATATTGTTTCTTAAACTTTAATATTTCAATGTGTAATCTGCTGTTTGATTTCCTATGAAATCTTAGGCTTGGCATCTATATGAAAACAACCGCACATTGGAATTAGTTGACCCAACACTCTCGAAGTTTGATGAAGGAGAAGCTCTTCGCATGATACGTGTAGCCCTTTTATGCATTCAAGCCTCAACGGCTCTTCGCCCTCCCATGTCACGGGTGATGGCGATGCTGTTAGGTGACATTGAAGTGTCCACTGTAACATCAAAGCCAGGTTACCTAACAGATCTTCCTTTTAGGGATGTTAGTAGCTTTATGAGTGATACTTCTACCTCATCTGCTACTACATATACAAACAGCGAAGTGACCATGCCATCAAATTCAAGCACATTACTTCATGCAGAGAGCTCACCTGTGAATGGCTCACCTGTGAATGCTTCAGGACCTCTACTTCATGACATCATTCGAGATGGAAGATGATGATTTCTTTTGATCTATCCAAATCTAAGTAATTACATCTATCATGTATGTGTGTACATCAGTATATAGATCTAGATGGTTACATGAATACAAGCATTAAGAACTATGTTAGATGGGATTTCTTTTGTTTTTTCCTTGCATATTCTTTGATGGGTCCAAGTTCTGTAGCATTTTATAGAAAGACAGGCATCCTTTCTTTGAAATATTTCTTATAAAGAACAAGAATTTGAGAACTGCAGATATCAACTGATGGAAGGGAAGCTAGGATGGAAGAACGAAATGTTTATTCGATTTTGAGAACATAGAAGCACTACTACTATAATAACTGTTCATCCTTTGACCTAAACTCCATATATGATGGGTCTGTTTAGATTGGGAGAAGATAGGATGGAATGTCTCAATAAAGATTTCTCATAGTGTATACATCCATGTAAGAGTGGTGTTCCACAATCATTATCCTCTATTAGAAAACTATGAGATGATAACATTCTTGAAGTAGAATTCACTATTCGAATTTGATTTGATCATTTCTTGTTTTTGTTTAGAAAGTGGTGGTGGGGGTAGTATAGGAGAGATATTGTGATAAAGATGGATATGCAACTCAACTTCAAGAAAGAGAAGAAGTCACTGACACGATCAATTACAAGTTTGCAACCACTACAACAAATCATCAACATCATTATTGGTATGCTCTTCTTTCAGTTTTTGAATGTGTATGCATTTTTTTTAATTTAGTATAATGAATATGAAATAGATGATGGTGATGACGGTAATAGATTATGTTTTGAATTGTGTTGATGGCAATGGAAAACAATGATGATTGGTTTTGAAGATGGATAATAAGGCTTAGGACGTTTCGCCTTTAGACTAGTGATAAAAAGATGTAACATCAATGATCGTAATTAGTTAAATAGTTCAAAATTTCAAAACTTGAGCTTCACTTATTTATAAATTGATTTGAGTTTGTTGGTAGAATCTCTTAAGTTTTTCAATATCTTAAGTTTTTTCTAGTCAACTGAGTTATGTTGAGTAAAATTGAGATTTTGGACTAAATTTTAGAATGTTTGCGATCTTAACAAATAATGTTTGATCATTATAAAGTATGTAACGTGTGGATATTTAATATCTTTACATTTTTGTTGCAGTACTTTTCACTATAATTACATTTGACCATTTCTTGTTTTTGTTTGGAGGTGAGGGGAGGGGGGAATGAGACACATCTATAACAAAAAGAATAAGTCACTGACACATAACATGTGAGTAATGAATGTCTTTATATTGTTATTGTTGTACAACTTATTAGAATTTGATTCGATTATTTCTTATTTTATTTATTGTGCCCAATGGCAAAGGTGATTGTGCACCTTATGGGGTTGGTGATTGCATTCATGTATGTCTTTTTCTGTCTTTTTCTTTATTTTTTTTTTTTTTATATGTATAATGATAGTGTGTTGATGAAGGTAAATAGATTATGGTGATAAAGGTTGTGAAGAAAACGTTGAAACATATTACATTTAAAGCTTACAAACATTAGAAAAAATTATGGACATCACTACAGGTATGCATTTCTTCATCGTCCTTTTCATTTTCATTTCTTTATTCAGGTGAATTTGATGAGGGTAATAGATTATGGTTTGAAATGTGTTGATGGTAATTGATTAAAATGATGATAGTTTTTAGGGATGGTAAGGCTTAGGACGTTTCACTTTTAGCATAGTGAGAAAGATGTAGTATGAAAGATCGTAATTATTAAAATAGATCAAAATCTCAAAGCTTCATCTTCACTTGGTTATAGATTGATTTGAGTTTGTTGATTTTTAGACTTTTACCGAGTTTTGCGGTGTTTAATTGATTTTCTTAAGTTGTACAATGTCTTAAGTTTTTTAGAGTCAACTGAGTTAGGCCGAGAAGAATTGAGATTTTGGACTAAATTTTAAATTTTTTGCGATCTTAACATATAATATTTGTTGAATATGAATTATATAACGTGTCAATATTTTATATCTTTACATTTTTGTTGCGGCACTTTTTGATAGAATTTGATTTGATGATTTCTTGTTTTTGTTTGGGGAGGGGGAGTGGGTGTAGGATATATTTTGTGACAAAGGGGTTGCAACGTAATCAATTAAATGTTTTCAAGCACTACAACAAATCATCGACATCATTCATTATTGGTATGCCTTTTTTTTAATTTGTATGTGTTTGCCTTTTTTTAATTATGATAATTTAATGATGGTGATGATGTTAAATAGATGATTGCATTAAAGTCATTAACACATGAGAAGAAGTTACTAACACGTGATTAATTGCATGTTTGATCATTATTAATTACGTAACATGTGGGTATTGAATGTCTTTATATTATTATTGTTGTACAACTTATTAGAATTTGATTCGATTATTTCTTATTTTCTTTATTGTGCCCAGTGGCGAAAGTGATTGTGCATCTTATGAGATTGGTGATTGAGTTCAAGTATGTCTTTTTTCTGTCTTATTATTTTTCTTTTTTATATTATATAATGATAATGTGTTGATGATGGTAAACAGATTATGGTGATGAAGGTTGTGATGAAAATATTGAAATATGTTCCATTCTAAGCTTATGAAAATTAAAAGAAATTATGGACATCACTACAGGTATGCCTTTCTTAATCGTCCTTTTCATTTTCATTTCTTTATTATGGTGATAATTATTGGTGAATTTCATGACGGCAATAGATTATGCTTTGAAATGTGTTGATGGTAATGGATTAAAATGATGATTGTTTTTAATGATGGTAAGGCTTAGGACGTTTCACTTTTAGCAAAATGAGAAAGACGTAACATGAAAGATCGCAATTATTAAAATAGTTTAAAATCTCAAAACTTCATCTTCACTTGGTTATAGATTGATTTGAGTTTTTTGATAGTCTGTTGACTTTTCGACTTTTAGCGAGTCTTGCTGAGTTTTATTGATTTTCTTAAATTGTACAATGTCTTAAGTTTTTCGAGTCAACCAAGTTAGGCCTAGAAGAATTGAGATTTTGGCCTAAATTTTAAATTTTTTGCGCTCTTAACATAAAATATTTGCTGAATGTAATTATATAACGTGTCAATATTTTATATCTTTACATTTTTGTTACAGTACTTTCTGATAGAATTTGATTTGATGATTTCTTGTTTTTGTTTGGAGAAGGAGAGTGGGTGTAGAATATATTTTTGTAATAAATGTTTTCAAGCACTACAACAAAACATCGACATCATTCACTATTGGTATGCCTTTTTTTAATTTGTATGTGTTTGGTTTTTTTAATTATGATAATTTAATGATGGTGATGATGTTAAATAGATGATTGCATTAAAGTCATTAACACATGAGAAGAAGTGACTAACACGTGATCAATTGTATGTTTGATCATTATTAATTACATAACATGTGAGTATTGAATGTCTTTATATTGTTATTGTAGTACAACTTATTAGAATTTGATTCGATTATTTCTTATTTTATTTATTGTGCCCAGTGGCGGAGGTGATTGCGCACCTTTTGGGATTGATGATTGCGTTCAAGAATGTCTTTTTCTTTATCTTTTTTTTATGTATAATGATAGTGTGTTGATGATGGTAAATAGATTATGGTGATGAAGGTTGTGATGAAGACGCTGAAACATGTTCCATTTAAAGTTTACGCATATTAGAAGAAATTATGGACATCACTACAGGTATGCCTTTCTTCATCGTCCTTTTCATTTGCATTTCGTTATTATGGTGATAATGATTGGTGAATTTGATGAGGGTAATAGATTATGGTTTGAAATGTGTTGATGGTAATGGATTAAAATGATGATAGTTTTTAAGGATGGTAATGCTTAGGACATTTCACTTTTAGCATAGTGAGAGAGACGTAGCATGAAAGATCGTAATTATTAAAATAGTTCAAAATCTCAAAACTTCATCTTCACTTGGTTATAGATTGATTTGAGGTTGTTGATTTTTCGACTTTTACCGAGTTTTGCCGAGTTTTATTGATTTTCTTAAATTGTACAATGTCTTAAGTTTTTTCGAGTCAACCGAGTTAGGCCTAGAAGAATTGAGATTTTGGACTAAATTTTAATTTTGTTGCGATCTTAACATATAATATTTGTTGAATGTGAAGTATATAACGTGTCAATATTTTATATCTTTACATTTTTATTACGGTACTTTCTGATAGAATTTGATTTGATCATTTCTTGTTTTTGTTTGGGGAGGGGGGGTGGGTGTAGGATATATTTTGTGACAAAAGGATGGAAACGTAATCAATTAAATGTTTTCAAGCACTAAAACAAATCATCGACATCATTCATTATTGGTATGCCTTTTTTTAATTTGTATGTGTTTGCCTTTTTTAATTATGATGATTTAATGATGGTGATGATGGTAGATAGATGATTGTATTAAAATCATTAACACATGAGAAGAAGTGACTAACACGTGATCAATTGCATGTTTGATCATTATTAATTACGTAACATGAGGGTATTGAATGTCTTTATATTGTTATTTTTGTAAAACTTATTAGAATTTGATTCTATAATTTCTTATGTTATTTATTGAGCTCAGTGGCGGAGGTGATTGCGTTTAAGTATTTCTTTTGTCTTTTTTTTTTTTTGGGTATTATGATAGTGTGCTGATGATGATAAATAGATTATGGTGATGAAGGTTGTGATGAATACGTTGAAATATGTTCCATTATAAGCTTACGAACATTAGAAGAAATTATGGATATCACTATAGGTATGCCTTTCTTCATCGTCCTTTTCATTTCAATTTATTTATTATGGTGATAATATTGGTGAATATGTTGACGGTAAGAGGGGCAGGGGATGTAGGATATATTTTGTGATAAAGGGGGATATGAGACACAACTACGACAAAGAGATGGTCAGGTAATTAATTAAATGTTTACAAGCACTACAACAAATCATTGACATCATTCGTTATTGGTATGCCTTTTTTGAATTTTCGTACGTGTGCCTTTTTTAATTATGATAATTAAATGATGGTGATGATGCTAAATAGATGATTGCATTAAAAACATTAACAAATAATCCATTGGACTCATTTTCAACTAAGAGAAGAAATGACTCACACGTGATCATTTGCATGTTTGATCAATATGAAGTACGTAACATGTGGGTAATGAATGTCTTTATGTTGTTATTGTTGTACAACTTATTAGAATTTGATTCTATTATTTCTTATTTTATTTATTGTGCCTAGTGGCGGAGGTAATTGCGCACCTTATGGGGTTGGTGATTGCATTCAAGTATATCTTTTTCTTTATCTTTTTTTTTTTTTTTTAATGTATACTGGTAGTGTGTTTATGATGGTAAATAGATTATGGTGATGAAGGTTGTGATGAAGACGTTGAAACATGTTTCATTTAAAGTTTACGCACATTATAAGAAATTATAAACATCACTATAGGTATGCTTTTCTTCATCGTCCTTTTCATTTTCATTTCTTTATTATGATGATAATGATTAGTGAATTTGATGACGGTAATAGATTATGGTTTGAAATGTATTGATGGTAATTGATTAAAATGATGATAGTTTTTAAAGATGGTAAGGCTTAGGACGTTTCACTTTTAACATAGTGAGAAAGATGTAGCATGAAAGATCGAAAGTATTAAAATAGTTCAAAATTTCAAAAGTTCATCTTCACTTGGTTATATAATTGATTTGAGTTTGTTGATTTTTTGACTTTTACCGAGTTTTGCCGAGTTTTATTGATTTTCTTAAATTGTACAATGTCTTAAGTTTTTTCGAGTCAACCGAGTTAGGCCGAGAAGAATTGAGATTTTGAACTAAATTTTCAATTTTTTTGCGACCTTAACATATAATATTTGTTGAATGTGAAGTATATAACGTGTCAATATTTTATATCTTTACATTTTTGTTACGGTACTTTCTGACAGAATTTGATTTGATGATTTCTTGTTTTTGTTTGGGGAGGGAGAGGGATTTTGTGACAAAGCGATGGAAACGTAATCAATTAAATGTTTTCAAGCACTAAAACAAATCATCGACATCATTCATTATTAGTGTGCCTTTTTTTAATTTGTATGAGTTTGCTGTTTTTAATTATGATAATTTAATGATGGTGATGATGTTGAATAGATGATTGCATTAAAGTCATTAACACATGAGAAGAAGTGACTAACACGTGATCAATTGCATGTTTGATCATTATTAATTACATAACATGTGAGTATTGAATGTCTTTATATTGTTATTGTTGTACAACTTATTAGAATTTGATTCGATTATTTCTTATTTTATTTATTGTGCCCAGTGGCGGAGGTGATTGCGCACCTTTTGGGATTGATGATTGCGTTCAAGTATGTCTTTTTCTTTGTCTTTTTTTTTTTTATGTATAATGATAGTGTGTTGATGATGATAAATAGATTATGGTAATGAAGACGTTGAAGCATATTCCATTTAAAGCTTATGCACATTAGAAGAAATTATGGACATCACTACAGGTATCCTTTCTTCATTGTCCTTTTCATTTTCATTTCTTTATTATGGTGATAATGATTGGTGAATTTGATTAGGGTAACAGATTATGTTTTGAAATGTGTTGATGGTAATGGATTAAAATGATTATAGTTTTTAAGGAAGGTAAGGCTTAGGACGTTTCAATTTTAGCATAGTGAGAAAGATGTTCCATTTAAAGCTTAAGCGCATTAGAAGAAATTATGGACATCACTACAGGTATGCCTTTCTTCATCGTCGTTTTCATTTTTATTTCCTTATTTTGGTGATAATGATTGGTGAATTTGATGAGGGTAATAGATTATGGTTTGAAATGTGTAGATGGTAATGGATTAAAATGATGATAGTTTTTAAGGATGGTAAGACTTAGGACGTTTCACTTTTAGCATAGTGAGAAAGATGTAGCATGAAAGATCGTAATTATTAAAATAGTTCAAAATCTCAATACTTCATCTTCACTTGGTTATAGATTGATTTGAGTTTGTTGATTTTTCGACTTTCACCGAGTTTTGCCGAGTTTTATTGATTTTCTTAAATTGTACAATGTCTTAAGTTTTTTCGAGGCAACCGAGTTAGGCCGAGAAAAATAGAGATTTTGGACTAAATGTTAAAATGTTTGTGAACTTTAACATATAATATTTGCTGAATGTGAATTATAAAACGTGTCAATATTTTATATCTTTACAGTTTTATTACGGTACTTTCTGATAGAATTTGATTTGATGATTTCTTGTTTTTGTTTATGGAGGGGGAGGGGGAGTGGGTGTCGATTATATTTTGTGACAAAGCGATGGAAATGTAATCAATTAAATGTTTTCAAGCACTACAACAAATCATCGACATCATTCATTATTGGTATGCCTTTTTTAATTATGATAATTTAATGATGTTGATGATGTTAGATAGATGATTGCATTAAAGTCATTAACACATGAGAAGAAATGACTAACACATGATCGATTGCATGTTTGATCATTATTAATTACGTAACATGTGAGTATTGAATGTCTTTATATTGTCATTGTTGTAAAACTTATTCGAATTTGATTCTATTATTTCTTCTTTTATTTATTGTGCCCAGTGGCGGAGTTGATTGCGCACCTTATGGGGTTGGTGATTGCGTTCAAGTATGTCTCTTTCTGTCTTTTTCTTTATCTTATTTTTTATGTATAATGATAGTGTGTTGATGATGATAAATAGATTATGGTGATGAAAGTTGTGATGAAGACGTTGAAACATGTTCCATTTAAACCTAACGAACATTAGAAGAAATTATGGACATCACTATAGGTATGCCTTTCTTAATCGTCCTTTTCATTTTCATTTCTTTGTTATGGTGATAATGATTGGTGAATTTGATGAGGGTAATAGACTATGCTTTGAAATGTGTTGATGGTAATTGATTAAAATGATGATAGTTTTTAAGGATGGTAAGGCTTAGGACGTTTCACTTCTAGCATAGTGAGAAAGATGTAGCATGAAAGATCGTAATTATTAAAATAGTTCAAAATCTCAAAACTTCATCTTCACTTGGTTATAGATTGATTTGAGTTTGTTGATTTTTCGACTTTTACAGAGTTTTGCCGAGTTTTATTGATTTTCTTAAATTGTACAATGTCTTAAGTTTTTTCGAGTCAACCGAGTTAGGCCGAGAAGAATTGATATTTTGGACTAAATTTTCAATTTCTTATGATCTTAACATATAATATTTGCTGAATGTTAATTATATAATGTGTCAATATTTTATATCTTTACATTTTTGTTACGGTACTTTTTGATAGAATTTGATTTGATGATTTCTTGTTTTTGTTTGGGGAGGGGGAGTGGGTGTAGGATATATTTTGTGACAAAGGGATGGAAGCGTAATCAATTAAATGTTTTCAAGCACTACAACAAAGCATCGACATCATTCATTATTGGTATGCCTTTTTTTAATTTGTATGTGTTTGCCTTTTTTAATTATGATAATTTAATGATGGTGATGATGTTAGATAGATGATTGTATTAAAGTCATTAACACATGAGAAGAAGTGACTAACACGTGATCAATTGCATGTTTGATCATTATTAATTACGTAACATGTGGGTATTGAATGTCTTTATATTGTTATTTTTGTAAAACTTATTAGAATTTGATTCCATAATTTCTTATGTTATTTATTGAGCTCAGTGGCGGAGGTGATTGCGTTTAAGTATTTCTTTTTTGTCTTTTTTTTTTGTATTATGATAGTGTGCTAATGATGATAAATAGATTATGGTGATGAAGGTTGTGATGAATACGTTGAAATATGTTCGATTGTAAGCTTACTAACATTAGAAGAAATTATGGATATCACTACAGGTATGCCTTTCTTCATCATCCTTTTCATTTCCATCTATTTATTATAGTGATAATATTGGTGAATTTGTTGACGGTAATATATTATTGTTTGAAATGTGTTGATGGTAATGGATTAAAATGCTGATGGTTTTTAAGGATGGTAAGGCTTAGGACGTTTCACTTTTAGCATAGTGAGGATGATGTACCATCAAAGATCATCATCATTTAAATAGTTCAAAATCTCAAAACTCGAACTTCACTTGGTCATGGATATATTTGAGTCTGTTGATCGAGTCTGTTGATTTTTCGACTTTTACCGAGGTTTGCCAAATTTAATTGATTTTCTTAATTTCTACAATGTCTTAAGTTTTTTCGAGTCAGCCAAGTTAGGCCGAGTAGAATTGAGATTTTGGACTAAATTTTAAAATGTTTGTGAACTTTAACATATAATATTTGCTGAATATGAATTATATAACGTGTCAGTATTTTATATCTTTACATTTTTGTTACTGTACTTTATGATTAGAATTTGATTTGATCATTTCTTGTTTTTGTTTGAGGAGGGGGAGGGGGGTGTAGGATATATTTTGTTATAAAGGGGATATGAGACTCAACTACAACAAAGAGATGGACACGTAATCAATTAAATGTTTACAAGCACTACAACAAATCATCGACATCATTCATTTTTGATATGCCTTTTTTTTTAATTTTCGTATGTGTTTGCCTTTTTTAATTATGATAATTAAAAGATGGTGATGATGTTAAATTGGTGATTGCGTTAAAGTCATTAACACATAATCCATAGATTGATTTAACTTTTTTTGGGTGAGTTTGAATCGAGTGTGTCTTTTTAAGTTTTACCGGCTTTTGTCGAGTTTTATCAATTTTTTTAAGTTTTACAATGTCTTAATTTTTTTTAGTCAACTGAGTTAGGCTAAGTAAAATTTAGTATTTGGATTAAATTCTGAAGTGTTTGCTATCTTAAAAGAACAACATTTTTGGGTAATGAATGTCTTTACATTGTTATTGTTGTTATTAGATTTTGATTATATTATTTCTTGTTTTTATTTAATATGCCCTACGGGGGAGGTGATTGCGGGCCCCATGGGGAAGGCGGATGCATTGTAAGTATGCATTTTTCCGATTTTTGTTTTTTTTTTCGTTTTTTTTAATTATGATAATGGATAGATGGTGATTATGGTAAATAGATTATGATCAAGACGTTGAGACATTTGCATTGTAAGATTATGACCACTACAGAAATTATGGACATCGATACAAGTATGCCATTTTCTGATTTTCCTTTTAATTTTCTGTTTTTTTATAATGGTGATTATGATTGGTGAATTTAATGATGGTAATTGATTATGGTTTAAATTATGTTCATGGTAATGGATGACAATGATGATGGGTTTTAAGTATAGTAAGGCTTAGGACTTGCGACAAAGATATACCTCATTGATCTTAATTAGTTAAATAATTCAAAAACTCAAAACTTAAGCTTTACCTGGTCATAAATTCATTTGAGTTTGTTGATCGAGTCTATTGATTTTTGGAGTTTTGCAGATTTTAATTGATTTTCTTAAGTTTTACATTGTTTTGACATTTTTCTAGTCAACCGAGTTAGGCCGAGTAAAATTGAGTTTTTGACTAAATTTAAAAATGTGTGCGATCATAACAAAGAACTTTTAGTTATTAATACATGATCAATTACATGTTTACAACCAGTACAACAAATCATCGACATAATTACTGGCGTGCCTTTTCTTAGTTTTGTTACGTGTTTACTTTTTTTAAAGATGATAATGGATGAATTGCGATGACCTTTCTCTGATACCATGTGAAATAATGTGGTGTCCTTAAGCAGGAGAGACTAAGTAATCTTATCTATAGAGAAAGGAGATTATAAATATGGAAGGTAAATCAAATAAAATAGGAAAGGCACTGAAATGGAAAATACAATAATAGTAATGGCAAAGTAATGAAAATCTAATTATATCAAATATAATCTAATTAATCTTAACAAATCTTAGTTGGAGTAAATACAAAAAAAGGCAGTCTGACAAACATATCCAGATGAAGTAGACAAAACATCTGACCTGTGGACACAATTGCAAAGAGGCGATTCAAACTCAATCACAAACAGGTGGCCCTATCAATGGAGGAAATTGCCTGGGTTTCTTAATGGGTTACATGATTTGCAATCAATCCAAATGAGTCTGGGAGGGAGATTTGATGAGGGATGGTGGCAACAGCTTCTTCACAGTTTGCCATTTATAATTAGCTAATAGGTCGTTCAGGTGACAGTCCTGCTCCTGTGCAGCTGTGGATATTTGGTAGGCCTGTAAAATTGTGGTATTGTGGTGGGTAGTTCCTCCAATAAGATCTTAACAACTGATTAGTTGACAAGTTGTTTGCTTGCTATCACTAATACCTTTCTTCATAGCTCTTAGAAACTGAAAGTGTGAGGAATCCATTTATACATTGTTACTTCAGGAGAGGTCTGGGTCTTTACCTTCAACTTGTTTAGCATTGATTTGGTGATGCCATCTTTGTGCTTGGCCATTTAGCATCTGGCTACAGGAAAATAAATGGAAAAATAAAAACAAAGAAAGAAATTTCCTTTGATATAACAAGCTGTACATGAAAAATGCTATTCTCTTTCCAAACACATTGATATAGGCATAAAAAATTGTGTCCATGTATGTATGGCTGCAAAAGAATTACACATTACCAAAATGCTATTCTCTTTCCAAACTGAAGTTTAAGTAACTTTTGGAGGTGCAGTGAGAATTCTGGGGCCGACAAACATGAGATTTGACAAATGTTAATGCTTGAAGGTATTATATAACATTGTTTAAACAAGCAGAGGTCCTTTGATGCTTACTTGAGAGGCAAAACAGAATGAAAAATTGAGGCTGATTACAAACGAATGCTATTTGATAAGACAATAACTGTATGCTGTCTTTTGGCAGAAAACCTGTAACTTTTTTTTATTAAATTTCTTCATTAGTTTAAAGATTTCACTTATGTTTCAATAGTGTTTAATTATTTCATGAACGTTTGAGAGAATTCAAAAAAAATTGCAGCCTTTTTGAAGCAGGAATTGTTTTATAGAGAGATATTTCTGTGGAAACATATTTTACACCCATCAAGGGAATTGCTTGTTACTATGGATTATAACATTGTAGTCATCAAACTCCACTTTGATCATTTTCGTGAAAGTAGCCAAATATGGTATAGGTTTGGTCAAAGATATTAGCATTGTTCTGTTGCTATGATCCACAACTTGGGATGTTAGGATTAGCTGTTATTTCCCTTGGCTGACCTATTGATGACTGAGAAGGCCTTCGTTGCATCATGACAAAGTAAGATTTAACACTTGCAAAAATCTGTAGAGTGCCTTTAATTTACAATAACTGCTACTTCCATCTTGTCATTTGAAGAGAAAATCACGGTGGAAGATCCATGTAGAAATCTCCTCTTTCTTTTCTCGAGCATAAAATTTTCTCATGGGCCACCGTTGGTTTGAGGAGGATTTTCAGAGTTTCTCATATAGAACCATATTGAAGATGATATTGGATTTATGACCAACCATAATTACCAAATGATGCATTTCCTCTACTGCTTATCTTGTTTGCTTTGATGTAAGAGTTAAGATTGGTATTTCTGGTGCTTTTTGTGTTGGTGCAGATACCTAATCAATAAGTTTCAAGAGATTAAAGTTGTTGGTGAACTGAACAGGGTATGGTTCAATCAGTTCTATATTTAAGGTTATGTTATATATTTATATTGTTCTTTATTTAATATTAACTTTCATTTTCACTTCAGGAGTTTGTTCTTGATATACTTCAATCTATAGTAGAGATAGTTACTTATGGTGATCAGCATAATCCATCTATTTTTGAGTAAGATTTCTTCCATGATAGTTTACTAATTAACTTAGTGATTGGGTCTGTTGGTACGATGGAGCTGTTTTATGACTTGGTGATTATTTTGTTGCAGATGTTTCATGGAATATCAAATTTTGGCAGAGTTCCTTCGCTTGCTTAATATCAGTAGAAATTCAAGAATTGAGGCTCAATTGCTCCACTATCTAAGTATAATGATCCAGAACTTGAACAGTGAACACTCAATTTGTGAGATTTTCCACAAACCACACGTCTTACTTCTTTAGAGGCTGTTTACCGGATTTCCCCGAGTAAATAAACTCTGCAGAAAAAACCATTATCTTTGGGTGAAATCCACATTATCTGACAGGTGGCGTGTTGCCCTGGAAACACACATTTATGTTGTTGGTCAAAACCCCTGTTTCCATTGAAAATGAACAAAACACTTCAGCGTGGAAAACCTCTTCCTCTTTTCCTTGTAAAATTTTTTGATCCCCTACAGGGAAATGGATTCCTTGGAAGAATGGGGAAGGGTCTTACTTTTTGTACTTGTCATTTTCCACTAGTTGGAAACGGCAAAGCAATTTTCTATGCTCTTCATTTTCCATTAGCTGAAAAATGGCAAACAACCCCTTAGTATTATAGGAGTTCTTTGGTTTTCTGATGAGATGATGCATGTACATGCTGCAGACTACTGTTTTAGCAATGAGTATATTAACAATATTATACGTCACAAATATGAATTTGATGTGGGTGATCTGGCTTCGTACTATGTATCATTTTTAAGGTTGTTCTTTTGTCCTCTGCATTACTTCAAATTGATTTGTCCTATGTACTGTAGTTGATGGTTTTTCTGTTTATATTTATTTAAAGCTACTTAAGTCCATTTTGAAATGTGGGCTAGTTAGCATATGTTTTAATCTTATATATGCTTTCTTTGTATTCTCATGCATTTTGTTTATCAAAGAAACAATAACTCTAAACATTTCTTATTCTGTTCTTCTTGTCAGAACAGTGAGTGGCAAATTAAATAGAGACACTATCTGTCTTCTAGTGAAGGTTCATGATGTAAGAAGCCTATTCCTGTAGGGATTATTATTATTATTATCATTATTCTTATTCTTTGTATCTTTTAGGTTGTGTTTTATGCTATCCAACATTTGATATTGCATCTGCCTTTTAACTTTCTTACAGTTTTAGTGGATATGGATGAACGTCTTAAACTGTGGCATTCATCTGTCACTTTCTCATCATTGGTAGATTATTATGATGCACCGGCTTGTACAGATTTCATTATTGTCCATCAACCGGATTGTGCTAGTTGCTATATAGGCAAACTGGGAGAAAATGGCTATAAAATTTATCGTAATTACTTGGCTTTTTATTTTGTCAGTTTACATGCATCCACCGGCTAAGACATGGCAATAAGAGTTCAATGGAAATTTGTCCACAACATCATAATATATATTTGACAGACTCCATTGGAAATGCTACAACCTTGGAAAATTCCAGTTGGAAGAAAATACAACTTGCAAATTTGAGTTTTTTAACACAAGGTTGCAACTAAATTTGAAAACATGATACCATTCAAGGAGGCAGAATCACCAAGGGAATCAGGAAAATGCTGTTGGTGGAGGATGGCTTCAGGTGACCGGGAGGACAAACCGTGGAAAGGCACCAATCACTTTGTTCATAGCAAACTTGCTGGACCCAACGACTTGGAGCTGGCTGTGTTGAAAGTGATGAAGAAAATTAACTCTCTTGTATATATAGAGTACAACGGATAATCTCTCACAATATGTGAGGATCCTAATTTCCTAATTAAGAGATTACACAATCAATCATAATCTAATCCTATCAACCATAAATGGAAATACATGTTTAATAAATCATTATATATCTCAACACCCCCTCAAACTCAAGTGGGTCCCACTTGAGTTTGAATATATTCAACTTAATGATTCAATAGTGATGCCATTTGATGGACCGAATGCAAATCAACAAGAATCTCAAAAACCCGAGCCCGGTCGAAGCAAAAAAGCCAAAATTGGAACCAGCGACGTCTCGCAAGAACATGTACGGGAACAAATACCGGAGATGGAACGATGGAAACTCAATTATTGAAACAGCAAGGCTGCAACACCACAGTATGAAGGTCTAGTTCTCCAAAAAAAGGGCAGGGCGCAAAAGTGCTGGCGACAAAGGGAAGAAACGCTGGTAATGCTTCAGAAGACACATGAAGTAATGAGAATCCTTTACAGAAGTCTGCCGCATAGAGAAACTGATTCAAAGAAGATGCCGAAGTCCGATGAGAAACAATAAAACAGATAAAAACATAAACCTCCATTCAACAAGACCAAAGATAGGTCTCAGAGGGTTCCACTGGTATTCAAACTCAAAATCGTGCCTTACAGATGTGAGCCAAAAATGACTGTAGAGTTGTGGGACTATAGGTTCAAATATGAAGAAAGACCATCTTCTGCAAGGAGATACCAAGAATAGCCCCAACTAGCATCAATTTATCATCATCAAAGGTTTCCGTGTTGACAGCCAACGCAAGATCATCTTTTGCTTTCACTGCGTCTTGCCCAACTGATCGACCCCTTAGACATTGTACGCCCATCCGGAGAACTCTACAAAACCACTTGTTTCCATTTGCCGTCACTACCCCCTTGTACCCCCGTGGAGAAGCGTCCCGCGGAATAGTAGAACCCCCCTCTCCAATCGCTGTCATCCACTGTGAAAAATCTCCATGTCTAGAAACTTTAGTCGCCTGAGAAGAACTTCTGTGAACTCCCTGTAGCTGTGGATGACTTACAAGCTGACGACGAAAATATGTTGTTTTAGGACCTTTTGAAGAGACAGACCTAGACTCACGGTGTCACTTAGAAAGGGCGAGGTTAATGGGCTCACAATCAAGCCCGAATGTTAATCACCTTCCTTTTGTTATACTTAAGCAGATCAAGCATTAAATCTTATGCATTATAAAGAAAATGAAGCGATCCTTCTAGGGTTAGCTTTTGAGCTCTACTTCACCACCTCATTCCTGTTTGGGCTTCATTCTCAGTCATTATAAAAAATTAGTTCCAAATGTTTTTTTTTTTTTTTTAATTCTTCAGATTTTCTACAAAGTTTTTTTTTTTTTTTTTTGGTTTTAACATAAGAAAAGAAAAATAAAAAGATTAACATGATGTATTGAGTTGAACATATTATGGTTGCATTCTAAGTGGGTTGGGTGGAGACACTAAAGTTATTTTTTTACGCAACAAAATCAAGTTTAAAGTCATGCTTCTAATATTGATGGTGATTAGTTGTTGGTCAATCTATATTTGGCGATATCATGAGTTCTTTCTCTGAGAAAATCGTAACCTATTAAACCACAACCTATGGTTCTCATACATTTTCTGAAGTGTATATATTTTGTGGCTTTATTGATCATTTGGTTTTGATGTCTAAGTCATGGCTTCTCAAATTCATGCTGTTCTTCCTTTGACAGGATAGGGTAGTCTCATTTCCGTTGTACACTGAGGCAATTAAATTTGCTCAGCATGAAGAAAAGATGATTCAGATAGCAGTACGTGCCTTGACACTTGGCATATACCATGGTATAATTTGAAGCTTCATTCATTGCCATGTGAAAGGTGAATTGAAATATTGGATTTAAATCTTGCCCTTTTGGCATCTTGCAACAGTGTCCTTTTGATTATGCAGTTAGCGATGATATGGTGTATGCATTCATAACAACCCCTCCAGTATCAGAATATTTCTCGGACTTGGTTCTGAACTTGAGACAGCATTGCTTCAGTCTAGATGCCCTTGTCAATGCTACAAAGTATGCTTCCGTTAATTTTTGTGACTTGTAGAGATACGTATGCATATGCATATACACATACCATATTTGTGTGTGCGTGTGTTAAAGTATATTATGAAACTATTGACATTTACATTTTGTTGGCAAGTGCATGTGCATATGCATGTCTGTGCACGTGCATGCACTTGTGCATACCCACATTTGTGTTTGTGTTTGTGAAGTTTATTATGGGAAAACCTTTTGATACTCACTTTTATAGCCAACTCAATTTTTTACATGTGGCCCATTTATGTGAGATACAAGTTAATCATCTTACAGGCCCTCCCTTAGGAGTCCCATAGCTACAAATAGCACTACATGGACATTTCTACCAGTTTATAATAGGACTCTTGAAGAAGGAAAATGACTGTTGAGAAAAAAATTCACCTACATATCTGTTGGATTGTTTCTTTCTCCCCAAAAATGTTCCTAGTCCTATTCCATTGTAGGATTCAATGGATGGATTATTTTGATGACATGTGCACCATATCAAAACTGATATGTTCTATTTATTTCCTACCAAAAAGTAAATGTGATAAAGTGGTAGTGTTTTGTCTCTTTAGAGACATCCAACAAAATTGGAATTATATATTGAAGATTAACATTGTAACGCCCCGCCCCTTTCTACAGCCTAAATGGGGTCGTGGCCCGCTTAACTGCAGACTGAATGGGCGTTACCCAACGCGTCACACATCTAACAGGCCTTACATCACAGATTTGTGGCTGGGGGAAAATAAGTATATTTTTTTTTTTAAGATTATAAATGAAATAAACAAAGCCATCAAATCCTTCATGCCCATCTACACATTGCACATAAGGCCCATGCACTATAATCCAACACGTGGAACGCAAATCCAACGAAAACACCAATCGACATCTTAGTAATCAGATATGTCCTCCATAAGTGGCTAACACATCACACAATCTCATGTGGTCTACACTACTCAATCATATCACAAATACTCATATCAATCTATGAGGTCTCAACCACTTCCACGTATTTATCAACATACGGGTCCCATTCGCATACTTGAGATATCCGCTCAACCTCACCATTGGTCTACACATTCATCAAACCAATCCACAAGCCTCACCCATAGATACCTATCATAATCAGACCCAACATAACACACTCATGCGTAACATTTCAATTATTCACATGTGATGGGATCTCAATTAAATTGATGGGTCCAGCCAGGTTCTTCAGGGCATATACATTTTATATTAAAATCAAGAACCGGTGTTAGTCATTGGTCATGCTTGCATCATGTAACGCCCGCCCCTTTTCACTAAAATCAGAGTCTATATTTTTTTTTTTTTTGAAAATAAAGAGAGTGACAAAGGGAGCGGGACGTCACGACGCGAGTTAAGTCCGAGCTTCTAAAGCCCGGCCCTTAACTGGCCAGCCCTACGTGTGGGTGGAACTAAGTCCAAGAAAAACGGTTCACATGTAGAAGTAAGCTTGCGGAATATTAAACTAAGTGCGGAAATTATAATAGAGTCTATCCTACCGATTTTTAGATAGCAGGGAAGATATATTCATTTAATTACTAAAATACCTCAAAATCATAGTGTCCAAAATAAAATCCAAAACATAGCAAGTAATCTAAATTATTACATTCCGACGAGCTAAGCTACTCAAATTACATTTCCAAAATAATTTAAATAAACTAAGTAGCTCGCTTCCCCAAGCTCCTAAGCTTGGCTCCCGTCTCATCCTTCGTTTCTGCCATCTCCTGCGTCATCAGCTAGGGTGGAAGTACGGCGTTAGACAACTCGCCCAGTAGGACTCCGAGTAGGGCTAACACATGGATTAGTGATAACAAGCACATAGGTAATAATATAATGAAAAACCATAAAATGAATGCAATGCCATGGGTGTCTTATTTCATGTGTCCCACCCATCATCCATACCATCATGATATCCCCATGTTTGCGTATCGGTCGCCCCAACGGAGCATGGACTCCGGTTACATCTCAACACATCATGATATCCCCATGTTTGCTTCTCGGTCGCCCCGACGGAGCATGGACTCCGGTTATATCTCAACACATCAAGATATCCCCATGTTTGCTTCTCGGTCGCCCCGACGGAGCATGGACTCCGGTTATAGCATATCAAGCTATCCCCATGTTTGCTTCTTGGTCGCCCCAACGGAGCATGGACTCCGGTTCCTTTATTTTCCCGCCCATGCCATACATGAGATGTAATTGCGATATGCTATATAGTATTTAAATCATTATAAATGTAATATGCCATATGCCATATAATATATATAAATCATAATCTTAAAACCCATCATAAAACCAATCATATAATTACCAAAATAAATCAAGGAAATCATCATATAACACGTAATCCACGGCTTACGAAAAGGTAGGAATCCTACCGAATACCGACTAATGTCCTCTTACGTCCGATAATCCGTTCACCGATACGCGTACCGCTTGCGATATCCGATACCTTATTACATACGAATACTCAGCCCATGTTTTTAACCATTTAAATCCATTAATCATACCTTAGCGGGGTTCGGCCATACACCATGGCCGAACCTCACTAACTAGGTTTGTGGGTCCCATTTAATCCATTAATTATTTTAATTACATGGGTCTAAAAACCAGTACTCTAGGCTTTATTAATCACACATAAGGTTGTTACTTAGAACCCCTAAGTCCATGATCATCTTACATGGCCGAACCCATGGTTCTTGAATTTGGCCATTATTTATGGTTTTGCCACTCTTCCTCCATGATTAAGTTCTCATTATATTCCCCCATTCTTAGGCCCATAATTGATCCATAGACTTGGATCCCTTAATGACTCCTTAGCCATGAGATAACATCATAAAAAATTAGCCACTTAATTACCCTAATCCGCATTCATTACTCACATGTATACTATCACATTTAACCCATAAATTGACCTACAAATGGGTCATGGGTTCGGCCATACACCATGGCCGAACCCATGATGTCTTTTTCCCATTTTTACTTGGGTCTATATACATCATTAGCTCCACCATAAGTCCTTCCTTGAGGTGGTTTCCATCATGCATTTAAATCACCCCTTTTTATCACCATTAGTTTTATTTTAATTCCATCAAAGCTACCATCACTCCCCAATATTTTTCCATGGTTCCAAAACACCTAAGTTCACCAAAATCTCTCCATGGTTTTATTTTTAAAACATTATTTCCATCTTTTCATATCCATTAAAATTATGAATACATTACCATAGGGTTCAAAGCATTCCATCTATAAAATCTCTCCATGGTTTTCCTCATTTAAAAATCACTAACATTCATTCATTTAAAACTTTTAAAAATCATTAACCACTTAACATAGCCTCAATTCTCTAAACCCATTAAAATTCTAACACCCTCACCATAAGGTTCATGGTCCATCATTCATTCATGCCTTTTAAGGCCACAAAAATGATTCACATCTCCCATAAATTTCCTCATTTACAATCCCTTTAAAAATTACCACATTTAATCATTAAAACCCTAAAAATCATAAATCATATTCCATGATTTCCATTCTTTAAGAACCCCATTAAATTCCTAATCACCTTCCATGTTTAATTAATTTAAATACATAATGTCCTTAGTACCTCCTTTATTTTTCTTAACCTAATTTACCCATTAGGGTTTGTGCATTCCTCATCCTTTCCTTGGATGGATTTGAGATCCAAGGCCTATGATATTTTTTGCCACCATTAAATCCAAGAAAATGGATTCCAAATCTTAAACCTTAAAAATCTAACTTCTTGTTTAGAAATACTTACAAATCCGACGACTCCTCCGACTTTTCGTTCTCCTCTTGGATTCCTTGGCCTTCTTTCTTCTTCTTCTCCTTTGTTGGTCGGCCAAGATGTGTTTGATCAAATGAAAACATCAAAGCTTGGGTAGGCTAAGATGGAGTAGATTTGAGAGAGAGAGAGAGATGGGGAGAGGATGTCTCAAGCTTTGGTCTTAAGGTGGAGGGCCCAAGCTTGAACTTCTTTCTTCTCTTATTCTCTTCTTAGTTTTTCTTCTTCTTCTTTTCTCTTTGGTGTGGGTCGGCAATGAGAGAGCAAGAGAGGGAGAGAGTGAAAGAGTCAGATAGAAAGAGATGGAGAAAAGAGATGGAGAAAAGAGATAAGATTCATCTCATTTGGATGAGTGACTTACACTCCACTATTTAATTCCCCCACCAACCAACATGGGCTAATGTGCTTAGTGGTGGTGGTTGGGATAAACCACCACTAGCCAACTTTTTTGGGCCTTAGAGATAAGGTGGTTTTGGTCTTCCATTTGACCATTTGACCACCTGTTGGATAGTTTAATTATTTAATTAATTAGATAATTAACTTAGGTTAATTAATTCCCACTTAACGTAATTCTATTTTCTTAAATTCCCTCCATGTATCCACCCATGGTTGACCAATTCAACCATGGTGGCCGGCCCCACCAATCCTTGGTCCACACGCCATCTCAATTGGTGAGGTGGAGGTGGGTCCCATTCGGCCATGTCACCTCGACCACTCCATCACCAACTTAGATGATTTAAATTTAATTAAACCTATTCCAACTAATTGGATCACCATTGGGCCTATGGCCCAATTAAATTCCCTCTTATCCATTTACCTTAGAGCTTAAATCCTCTTGGCCCATTGGGTCCCAAATGGGTATTGGGCCCAATTTGACCATCCTTGGCCCAATTAACCATCATTGACCATTTAAATAAATTTAATCCAATCCATAGTCCATTGGATCATACTTGGGCCTTTGCCCAAATTTTGATCCACTTAATATTTATTCCATCAAAATTCCCAATTTCCATCATTAAAATAAATAATAGCCACATATATATTGATATAAAAATTCCGGGCTATTACACATCATTACCATAATATCCCAATCATAGATATACCGGATATATCAAATAAATCATTATCACATCATAGCAATAATAAAACATAACAATATGCCCTTAAAAATAAATGCAAAGTATAAATAAAATCAAGATATAAAAATACTGATAAAACCCAAATAAACAAATTATGAAAGAACAACAAGGTACTCCCTACCTCAAAGTTGAGATTTTCACAGTCTCCTAACATCCAAGCAGTAGATAGGTTGCATAAAGGCACTAAATCAAATTCCACTTTTAAGTGCTTGATCTTGAAAATCTTTGTCAGTTTTAACAAAGCCCACAACCAATGCCCTTGGCAGTGCTGCTAGCCACTCATCCCTACCAACATCTGAAGGAATAGCACTCAAGACATTGTTTAAGAGATTCTCCTTGGAGTATATAGCAGCTGCAGTCCCATTGTGCCCATCAAATGTCGTAAAAGCTGAAAATATAGTGCTCCCATCACCCAGAACCCCTCGCATTCGGTCTTGCATAGTGTAAAGTCTTCGCCTTTCTTACTCTGGTAAACGTGCACGTGAAGGATTTCTGGCTTATCAATCTTATCACTGCTGGATTCACGCTGAAGCAGCACTTCAAGAGGGACCAAGGAAATCAAGATAGATTTTGCATCCATCAGGGGTTTAGGGATTTTGGGAGACATTGGGGAAACTGAGGGAAAAATAACGGAAAGAGGTGTGGGTCTTAAGGACCCATGCATCTTACACATCTCGGATTTTTAGGGTCGGGTTTCGCCTATGTCAATCACTTATTAAATTTGATTAATTAAAGTTGGAAGCTATTTATAGATTTTAAATTTTAAATAGAATACTTCCACTTGAAATTCTAACTTAGGAGTATTTAAAAGTCTAACTTGATAATTTATTTTCCATTCTTATAATTTAATTTGAAGGGGATAAATTTGTAAATTCTTATTAGAGAGAAAGTGTATGAAAACGGAATCTATTATTCAATCTCTAAACTCAATTGTGTTTTCTCGAAATAAAATTATCAAATTAAACTAATAAATTAATTTAAATTATGATAATTTTCTAAATTAATTTTATCCATCACTACTGATCCGTTATTCTGAGTCGGGTCATTACAAACATGCTTCCTGCACGACATGAACAAGTCGGGAAATGGTCTAAAAAATTTGTAGTTTTTGCTATTCTCACATGTCAATGTGCATGAAGGCACACACATCTAAGGGGATTTTGTGGCTGTTAGAAAAATTGAGGCTTTAGGTCGGTCCTCCTACGATCAACTGTTCACATTCTTACTTTTCATAAATTGGTAGATAGATGGATACTCTAAATGGTGCCTCTTACATCCACACACATAATGTGTATGTATCAATGTATGTTTATGTTGATATGCACACAGAAGGAATTATCTAGATGAATGGGGTTAGGGGTTCTATTTCATTTATAGGTATGTTCTCTATAGTGTCCATGTGCATGTGTGGTGATTACAAGGTTGATAGACATATAGACGGATAGTCTCACTAGACTATCTTTCTATACATATACTGACGCAGCTGGAGCAGGATCTGGAGAGCTTCCTTGATGTCGTGTGATCAGAAACTGGACTTGATGGACAACCAGCCTTTGGACAACTTATCTTGATGAAATCCTAGTCCACGTTGATGGGTTCTCAGAACAAGAATAAATGGAAGTGGGTCCACGACAAATGGGCTTAAAAGGGAAAGGGCTTGCTGCCTGGGTTTTATGAACTTAATAAAGGGGGCAGAAGGGGGTGGAAGTGTAGGAATCTGGGAGCAGAGGACAGGACAAGGAATAGATTGATGTAGTAGAGGATAGGCTGTGACGTAGATGGCATGGACGGTGGAATGGAGGGGAAATATTAGGTGAATAAAATAATGGAATGGCAAGATGATGACTTGGCTGCAGCGTCCAATGCAGGTGAGATGCTGGCTGGATGGGAGACTTGGCTGGTTGCTCGACTGAGAATGCTGGAACAAAGCACACCTTTTGGGTTGTGGTTGTTGCTGGATCTGCTGACGAGAATGGCGACGGGATTGCTGGTTGGGAGTGGATCTCAAACAGCAACTGGGATGCACGAGCATGAGAATATGGCAGCAAGGCTCGCGGTCGTGGTTGAGGCTTTGGTTGGGGAAAACCTCTGACTGGTTCGAGCTTTGCACAGAGAAAGAAGATAGAGGGGAAGAGAGAAGAAGCGAAAATAGAGGGAAGAAGAGCAGCAGCATGGGCTGCCTAATCAAAGAAGAAAAGGGAGGAGAGAGAGGAAGAAGATAGAGAAAAAAATAGAGAAGAAGAGGAACGAGGAGGATGTAGTTTTGATTGTTTTCTGTAGTGTCGCCAACGCCATCCGGAGCACCCATCGTACAGTCAGCCAGAGTCGGCTGGGTAAAGAGGGCAGAGAATCCAACGATGGGTTGTCTTGCAATGGATTTAGAAATTTCCCCGCTGGAAACGCCGACGGTATAGGAGATGGATTTAGAAATTTCCCCGCTGGAAACGCCGACTAGGAGATGGAAACATGTGGGACTGCCACACACGTAGGAACGTTTGCACGCTTGAGTACCTTCACTCGTGCTACATCATATACAAACATGATACTTATACATAAATGTATTTATAAGTCTAATATTGATTTAAACCCACAAATGGATTGAGATGGGTTGGGCGAGGGGTTCTATTTTGTTAATAAATCTATCCTTTGTTGCTCCAACGTGGATGTGTGGTGATTATAAGGGGTTGGAAGTCATAGAGGACCTCTAATGTACGGTTTGTAATTTTCCAACGACATTGGATGTCTATAGGGTATGATTTTGTGACCAAGTGTAACTGTGGGACTAATTAGGGTGTATGGAGATGCCCAATGTTACTAAAAGTCATACACCCATGCATCTGTAGGTCTTCTTCAAGTGCCAACCTTGGAGATTATCGTGCATCCAAGTGGCCTCATAGAGACGCATCATTAGTGAAACATATGGATCCTTTGTATAATTTTTGGGCTTTATTCATTGGTGCAATGTTGCTTGGGGCCAATTAAGGTTTACTTTTTGGTCACCTCAAAAATGACCATTTTACCCCTGTAATTTAGATTAGTTAGCTCTTGATGTGTAATAAATGAAATAAATAAATTGAATTTCAAGTGTTGCAGGAAAAAAATAGAGATTTCAGAGAAAAAGAGTTAAAATGGAAGAAAAGAGCAGGAAATTGCCCGAGAAAGATATTTTTGGAAAGTGTCTGAATTTTACCACATAAATTTGTAATTTATTATAAAGTACCATAATTCAATATTATTAAAATTTCACAACCACCTCCACCTACCATAAACTCTCATGAATTAGTTATATATCCTACTTGATCTCCAAGTAGACTTGCATCGTTGTTGGATGAAATATTGTTTTTATTGTTGATATTGGGGCTTAAAAGCCATACATACAATGATCTAGAAGTTGATTTTTGGTTAACTCTAATCCATGCGACCTTTGGTTCCCTCTTTCCCTTATTGGTAATGGTGCCACCACGTTGCACAATTTTTTTGAAATGTATGGCAATTGCACCTCTGCCTCAGATTCTTCATGGATTTTTTTTGAGCTGTAAGAAGTTGAATATTTTAATAGAAAAGGGAAAGATACAAAGTTAAATATCGGTCTAAGAGTCTAAAACCCATGACAGAAAAAAGAGGAAAAAAATACATCTAGTAAAACATCCCAAACACCAAGCATAAAATAAAATCCAACCGCTCCCCATATCTTGTCGAAGTCTCAAAGGTGGAATATGCCTGCAGTTGAGGAATCAACCCCCTTCTTCACAAAGAAGTTTGTCACTCCATTGGCTATTCTTCTAACTAGTGCAAAGGAAATCTTGTAGTCTGAACATAAAGCCCTAATCTCCCTTACAACTGTATTCAGTTTCCACGGAGGCCGTTTCAACTTCGTAGCCCACCTAATCGCATTTGTCGAGTCCTTTCGATGACAAGATTCCTTTGCTCGACTGAGTTCCATATGGTTAAGGCTTTCTTGATACTAAGAAGTTCTGCCTCGTTTGAGTCTCTTTGCCTTACTGACTCGGAGAAAACTATGGATGTTTTACCGTTATGATCTCGAAGAACACTACTTATTCCTGCCGGTTCCAAGAATATTTAAATAAATAATAAATATTTAAATTCATTCAAATATTATGCCAAATCCAAGAATCTTATATTTTGGGTTGGCCAAATATGACATCTTATACCTGTGACGACCCGACTCGACCCCATTGTGATATTGTCCGCTTTGGGTCCTACCCGACCGGCACGGTTTTGTTTTTGGGCCTTGGCCCACATGACCAAGCCCAAAAGGCCTCACATGGGGAGGGTTGCCCCCTCTCAAATAAAGTCCCCACCACCACCCAAGCTCCCAACCGATGTGGGACCTTTGGGTGGGGGTGCTACAATCCACCCCCTTAAGACCAGAGCCGTCTCCGGCTCTGGCTTGTCACGCTGACAGGGGTCCACACACAGGCAAGCAAGTCATACAAGTAGAGAGTCCTCATAGTCCGAGTGTTGAACCGTGCTCTGATACCACTTGTGACGACCCGACCCGACCCCATTGTGATATTTTCCTCTTTGGATCCTACTCGACCCGCACGGTTTTGTTTTTGGGCCTTTGCCCACATGGCTAGGCCTAAAAGGCCTCACATAGGGAGGGTTGCCCCCTCTCAAATAAAGCTCCCACCACCCAAGCTCCCAACCGATGTGGGACCTTTGGGCACATCGCCTAGCACCAACTGGGTGTGAGGAGTTTTAAAGAGGGGGCAGCCCCTCTCCCATTGTGAGGCCTTTTGGGCCAGGGCCCAAAGAAAAAAAAACCGTGCGGGTCGGGTAGGACCCAAAGAGGGTCGGGTCGGGTCTTCACAAGTGGTATCAGAGCACGGTTCAACACTCGGACTGTGAGGGGTCTCTACTTGTGTGACTTGCTTGCTTGTGTGTGGATCCCTGTCAGTGTGACAAGACAAAGCCGGGGACGGCTTTGGTCTAAGGGGGGTGGATTGTAACACCCAGCAGCATGGGCTGGCATGTGGGAAGTCCCACATCGCCTAGCACCAGCTGGGTGTGAGGAGTTTTAAAGAGGGGGCAACCCCTCTCCCATTGTGAGGCCTTTTGGGCCTGGTCTTGTGGGCCAGGGCCCAAAAACAAAACCGTGCGGGTCGGGTAGGACCCAAAGCGGACAATATCACAATGGGGTCGGGTCGGGTCGTCACAATACCGGTGTTAAATTCTTATACCCATGCAATGTAGTGGTCTAGGCGGACACACTTGGTTTCATTCATAAAGCATATATATGTAAGATTTGCAGTTGATATATATCTTGCTTACGCATTTGATACAAATTATTTTACTCCATTTTAGGGATAGCTTCACTCAGACAATGAGGAAAAGGTTGCTTATGGAAGGTGATAAAATTATGGACGACCTCTACTATTGCAATGACATACTTTCTGTTAATGACTACCAGTTGACTAGATTGATGACCCATACTTTGCTTAGCTTATTGGTTTTACCTATACTGCTACCACCATTACAATCATACCAAGGCAATGTAAGTAATCCAATATTTCAAACTTCTGAATACTCCATTTTAGCACTTAAAAGCATTATATTGGTCTACTTGGTATATATGTGTGTACCTCCCCAGCCCAACTCTAATATTTTCTATGAAAAGAAAAATGTTCTCATCTCTTCATTGTTACTTTAGGGCAAGTTTTGTATTAAGATTGTTTTGACATTTTCTTTGCTATTTCAGGGCTCACAGATATCTATTGTTTCTTCTTTATATATTGTTTCTCGCCTCATTCAAATTGTCAATGCTAAGGAAGTAGTTAACTTTGTGGCTGTCGCTCTTTTATACCCACATACAACGTTGAGTATGAGCAAAGATAGGAGTCCAATCATGAAAGAAAATAATTCCATATTGTAAATGAATTTGAGAAATGTTTGATGTCCATTATTAACCTTGAGCCAAGAATAAGTGAGGATGGTATGATGAAACACCTGTTTGGGCATTTATCCGAGCATTAGTCTTGTAGTTGTGATGTTGACAGCATTGAGATGGATGATGGAGAAAGGAAAAGGTGTGTATTATGTTATCTGGGTAACTTAATACCTTTTTCCTGTTATTTATATTTAGTTTATTTAATGTATGAGAGAGAGTAACTTAATACCTTTTTTCCTGTTAACTTAATACCTTTTTCCTGTTATTTATATTTAGTTTATTTAATGTGTGAGAGAGAGAGATTTGTCCTATTTAGTGATTTTTCTTATTTCAACCCTACCATTATGGGTAGAGACATTAGTGATTTGTCTTATTTCAACCCTACCATTATGGGTAGTCATGCTTGATCTTGGACAAACAGGCTTGATCCTAATTCATGCTCCTTTTTACTACCTATGAAGTCTTAACAAGGGATCATTAACTCTTTCTGAGTAGTTGAAGGTGGCAAGGATGTAGATTGAGAGGGTAGTAAAGGCAGATTTCGATAGAGTGATCCTTCCAACACAAAGAGATACTTTCCTTTCTAAGAAACTAGTCATTTTGGAGGGTTTTTATTTTTATTTATGATTGGTTCCCAAAGCAAGTGATGAGGGAAAGGGGAAGTCCCAAATAAGTGGTAGCGAAATGCAAGGGGAACACCAAATTGAATACTAGCTAGAGAGCTTAATTTCTTGTCTTTAATATTGATTTCTAGAACTTCACATTTGGGGTAATTAATATGAAGGCCTAAGGCGGGTTCTAACCACTTTAATGCAGCTTTGAAGTTTTTATCAATTTCATCCTTATATAGAGGATGGTATCATCCTGCAAATGGTAGATCTCTAAGGAGGGGCAGTTGATTCTCTAACCCCTAAAAATGTTAAATACCAAAAGAATAATGAAAAAGGGCTTTATCTACAATAATAAAATAGCAAAAGAGAGTGAACCGCCTTGCCTTAATCCCTTGGAGTTTTTGAAGCTACCTTTTGGAGAATCATTGACCATGACAAAGTTGATGAAATGTTAGCTTCAATTGACCCACACTACCGTTTCCAAAAAACCTATGCTTTTAATAGAAAATTGAAGGAATCCTTAGTTGACCATGTTATAGGCTTTCTAAAATCAAGCTTGTAGGCAACACCTTTATGTTTTGAGTTGTGCCAAGAGTCAAGAAATGTTGGATATTGTAATTTACCTTTTTAGGCAAAATTATATTTCATTTTGTATAGGTGCTAGGAACACCAAGTAGACTTTCCTTTTTTTTTTTTGAATTTCCATTTCTTTGTAATTTTGTGTCTATAAATCTCAAAAGTATGTACTCTTTGAACAAGGAAAATGCAGCACATTTTTTCCTTTGGTCTTCCTTTTCTTTTGTCCCCTCCATTTGTATCTGTCCATTTCATCAAGTTATGTAGAGCCAGTATGCTATTGCCAGCCATATCCACCATCCATATAGATAGAAAAAATCTAAAAGTATTAAATTAGTAGTGAATATAGCCGGCAGTACCATACTGCTGGCAGCATGTGATAATGCCTCTTTAACTATAGTGCTTGATTCTATAAAAAATAGGCAGTACCTAAATCACCACTCTATTGTAATTATCAACTTTTCTTTTGTTACTGTACATTGATTTCTCTGCTTTGTTAATGTTTTATTATTCTTACTTTATTGGAATTGCTATTGAGCTTCTGGCTATACTTTTTCCATAGAAGGAAAGAATAAAATTGGAAGTTTGTCATCCGTTTTCCTATAAAAACTCTCTTTTTGTCTGGTACTCTTTTGAGTAAAATAGTAGACTAGGAGCTTGTCACATCATTGGATTGAAGGGAATCAACATTCCAATCCAAACCAAATGATAATATAAATGCTAATAAAGGGAAGTTATTTTGCATTCTAATCGTTGTTATCAATTCCATAAATTGTATGAAATTATCCCACATTTTCTTATTAGGAAGAAACCCTCCTTGTGCAGGGGTGGAATTCTTTCGTTGATTTTCTTTGGAAACCATACTATATTTCTTGCATCTTTGATGATGTTGTTCATTATATCAGAAAGTACAGGTATTTATGTATATGAATACCATAACATTGTTTTTGACTGAGAAATAGTTGTCCACTATTTTCTTTATTTGTGCTTTCATATATGCAGGTCTTGATGATTCACTGAATTCTATGTTGGGACTCGTTCATAATAAAATTGGAATGGAGCAGATAAACGTACAGGTTGGTCTACATCTGTTTGATGTTTGGATTTTCTGAACATAAGCTTTACACTTTCGGTTTCTTTTATGGGCAATCTATGTACATGGGATAAATAATTGCATTTTGTTTTATGTTTAAATATCATTTCTGTTACTGTAGTCCATATATCATGATAGGTGCTATATACTTGTGCATACCTTAAAAATATGAAATCCATAGTTAATAAAAAGATCTAGAGATGTTTCTTTGTTCTCACCATGTTTTGCTGACCTAAGGGCTGCATTCTTTGGGTTTTTTTTTTCTTTTCTTTTTTATTCCCTTCCTGTTACTAGTATGCCTATCGTTATAGAAACTTGGACAAGCTTGTTTGGTCTGTCCATGAAGTGTAATACGGATTGATATGCTTCAAGAGAGGCAACGTGATGATTTGATGGGTTCAACCCTAAGATGCCTGAATACTTTGCATGAGTTATTTTAGTAACCAGTAGGGAAAGTATTCCTATCATCCATACTGAACCCACAGGAAAACTTCATGAAGTAATGTTAGATCAGAAACTTCGGATTAATATCTTGACACATGTCATGTGGTGGGGCAGCAGACCCCACCATACTCATGGCATGATTTTCAATTACCAACTTATAGAGTCAGCTCTATAATTCATTTGTACCCCTTTCATCAAGGTGTTGAAATTGAGAGTGAAGAAAAAGTGAATAGATTTCTTTTTGTTCAAGGTGTTGAAATTGACAAAAAGTGAATATATCATGTTCTCCAAGGTGTTGAAATCGACAATAAAGGAGAGACAGTGAAGATTGTTGTTCCAGGGTGTTGAATTTGACTTGAAGAACAATGAACATATTGGTTTTTTAGATTTAAAGGTTAGCAATGTCTCCATAAGCTGGTTTTTTATTATAATGTATAGATACAGATACAAGTATAGACACAGATATGTGGATGAGGACACGACACTTAATTGTTTCTAAAATCCAAGACATGGATATGAATATGGTATCCCATTCAAAATATATTTTAACAGTGGCTTTGTTATTCTCTTGAAACATTTCAAATATGCCTTTATTTCTCTAATTTTTTTGAATGCTTTTATTTCTCTACTATTTATTAATGAATGTCTTACAAACATGCAAAATGTCACATGAATGCCTATTTATGAAGTTTCTTACAGTAAGGTCTTTATGTAGCCTTTCTTTTCTCTTTTTCTTATGACAAAGTATACTAAAATCATTTCAAATTCAAATATATTAACCCCGACACATTTGATTAATTAAAGCATGTTTTGCAAAGTCTCTTGCAAGTATCAGGGTATTTGACATGGCTATGGGTGTCCAACAACACATTGAGCATATGTCAAATGGTGTGGTTATCTTACGATTTTAATAGTTGTCTAATGTTCAAATGACTGTTGGACCTACCACAAGTAAAAATGTCTAGATATTTATTTGAAGTTACCATTCTTTCGTTACTCTTTTTTTTTATTGAGAGAAATATTCTTGCATTACTTCTAAGGTTACAGTTGATTTCCATTTGTAGAGATGTTTGGTTAATATTTATGCACTATAATATCAATTTTCATTTTTCTCCTGAGACTGGTTGTCATGAGACCTTCATGCAAACTTAGTTTGTGGGGCCCATTGCAGACCCAATGAATTCATTCCCCCATCACACCTACCTCTCCCTTGTGAGTTGTACACATACGCAATTTGACTTTTATAGCCCATCAATCTAACTCGATAAATTTCCATTGTCAAATAAAACTTAAATTTTGAAGGCCTTAAGGAACATTACTTTACTTATTTGATCAAGATGAAATTTTATATGCACCATATAGAAATCAAGACCTTTCAAACCCACCCATCCATGTGGGGCTCACTGGGCTATGTGCACATAATTTTCGTGAGACCTTGGTATTAAGGATCCACAATATGTTAGATAATTTGCCATTTCAAGAACAAAAAATGTTGGCCAATTTTTGTTACATTTGTGAAGATACATGAATGCAATATAGAATTGTTTCAGTATAATGTATCTGAAAATCAAGATCCCCTACTTGTGGGAACCTTTTGGAACCATCTATATATTTTCCATCAAGTGCAAACACGTCTTTCGATCTCCACATGCAAACCCGATTCTACTATTTATCTTCAACAAATGGAACATGGATATATATCTTTATATAAATATATATTGAATAACATGGGTATCACCTAATTTCAAAAAAAAAAAAAAAAAAAACATGGGTATCCCCACCCTGGAGGTGAGACTAATCCCATGGATACATGTATGTGGTTTACATTTTACCTTATCATCTTACAATATGATCAGATTTTCTGAAAATTGGTCTCATCATATTTGGCAGGCCTTTGACATTGACTTCTCCAATTCAATGGATCAAAATGTCTTTATGAAGCATATTCCTAAGGTTTGCATTAAATATTTATTAATGTGTTTGTCTGGTAGTTGGTACTTAATTGAGTCCTCTTTTTTCTCAGTCCTTGCAACTAATGGATTTGTTCATATCATTTAGGATATTCAATATTGCTTGCTGCTAGCTTGACTAAGTTGTTACCTTATGTACTCATGAGTTCCATATTAACTTAATGGATTCTAATGATTACCATTCCCTTTCTTTTGCAGATTTTATGTATGATGTTGAACTTTTTAGTAAGTGAGATGCCTTGCTCAACAATACTACTATGGAATACTGGGTGGGTTCTACAGAAATTGCTGGTTTGTCAAGAAAAGAAGCTAGAAGATCATGACTTTGATCTTTTTAATGTAAGAATTCAGTCTGATTTATTATTACAAAGTTATCTACTTAAGTGTGCTAATAATATACATGAATCTATAGATGAGACAAAGGCTTCAATGGCAGTGGATGCATTTTTTTTTTTGCATGCATAGTGTTGATGTATTTTGTTCGGTGGTTGGTTTAGATTTTGAGTCTTGATCATCTATGGCATGCCAGCATTTGATAACCAACATCTGTACGCTGTCCGCTCTTGAGGAAGAGAATATTCATTGTCAGTTTTCTATCAAGGCTTGAGATCTTCTTATTGGTTCCTTTGTCATGCCATGGATTATGCCTTTTTGTATCTTGATGATGTTTGATGTCTTGTTCTGTGTTTGGTCGTCCCAAATTCTCTATTTTATGGAAAATGACACTACCAGCAGTCCTTTGGTCCATTTGGAAGGAAAGGAATAATGAAATTTTCAGAAATGAAGCTTCTTTTGAAAGAATTTTTGCTGATAAGGTGAAATGTTGGGTAGCCTTTTGGGCATCTCAAACAAGGAATTTCATAATCATTCGATTTCAGACAGATCCTGGAGAGCATCTTGTGAGCTTTTGTAGTTTTTTGCATTATTTGTTCTTTGCTTTCTTTCTGACATCTCTGTCCTACAGGCCTTCTTGTTTCTCCATGTTAATAAAAGTTACCATTTTCAAATGATAAAAAAGCAAAACGAATCAATCAATGACAGTTCTGTTAATTGGTTGACGACTATATAACTTGGACAAAGTGTATCATGTACGAGTTGATACGCATATAAACATATTGGACGAAGTTTATGAATAACTTAGGTGACACAGAGTTCCATGGTGTATATTGTTTGCAGATGTGTGGTGGTAATTCATAAGACAATAAATCAATTAAATAATAAATTTGAGTAGTGTATGAAAGCTCTGAAGTCAGTGTTGTGAAAACTAGATGAATAAACACATAATATTTGGAGTATTACTTTAGTGAAATATATATTAAGGAGGATGAACTAGTTAACGTTGAAAATGATTTAGTATTGCATTGTGATAAAAGAGGAACATGTCTATTAATAGAGTGATCCATAATTAACTGTTAGACATAATTCTTTATGGAACTGGGCAATGAAGAAACAAGTGTATAAGGTAATGAATGATAATGGAAATGCGTATGCTAAGATGGATGTGTGGAGCAATAATAGAATTAGAAATGATTGTATTTTGGAGACCTTAAAAGTAGGCCCAATAGATAAGAAAATGAGGGAATGTTGCATAAGATGGTTCGGCCATGTATATAGGACATAGGTTGTATAAGATGGTTCGGCCATGAGGGAATGTTGCATAAGATGGTCCTTGAGGAATTTGTCTTAGAATTAGGAATTGCTATCTTCAATCACTTCTCAATTTTTTCCCCTCTCTCTTCAATTGTTGTGTAACACCCCGCCCCTCTCTACAGCCTAAACGGGTCGTGACCCTCTTAATTGCAAATTGAACGGGCGTCACTCAACGCAACAACGCATCTAACGGGCCTTACATCACAGATTTGTGCCTGGGGGAAAATAAGTATATTTTTTTTAAAGATTATAATTGAAATAACGAAGCCATCAAATCCTTGAAACCCAACTTTACACATTGCATAAGTCATAATGTCATCCACAATATAAAATGAATAACATCTATTACCAACGTCAAATCTAATCTCACAGATTCACTCACATCCCATTCCATAAAATAAAACCAACTAATAAATCTCAAATTTCTCAAATTATTTGAATCAAATAATCAAGTTTCAGAGAATAAGAAGCATCCAATAATTAACTCAATCAACATAGTTCAACACCTAGCTAGGAATTTAAATATTCATCCATAGTAACTTCTAGTTTTCAACGTCGTCCTCCAATCCTAAATCCAAGGGTTACCTGCAATGTAAGGGGTGTGAGCTTCAAGCCCAGTGAAGGAATACAATAATTCATACCCAACATAACATCACCATTATTCTCTATAAATATGACTTAAAACATAATTAAATAATATGCTTTTAATATCCATGCATTATGCCATGCAATGCACAATGCTCAATGTAATGTTCAATGTCTCATTCCTCCACAACATACCCACTGTTAGTGGCCATCCGGGAGAAGCGAGGCCTATAACTTACCACAAAGTGGTACTTCCCATATCAAATGGGGCTTACATAACACAACTACCACCAAATATCAGTCTTCGTGATCTTTTATGGCCTAAAAACCAAACCTACCACATGTGTGGTACCTCTCACTAAAAGCGAGGCTTGAAACTACTACCGTCGTGGTCATCATGAAAGATCACGGCCAACACCTCCATACCCATCCCATGAATATGAAGATGACATGCTCAATGCCATGTCTACTATGCATCATCTTTATCATCATGCCACATGTTATGAATCATATTAACATGCCATGAGTAAAATCATTGCCATCATTCCAAACATGATTATAATCTCAATTTGGCATAAACATCATGTGCATATTTTAAGCATCAAAACTAACTCCAATAATATCACAAATACAAAGGAATAAATTATATTACAACATTATCATTATGGTAACAATATTATAAATCACCCTCAAGAACATCACTTATCACATCATAATAATTAACATAACATTCAACCAATTCGAACATAATTATTGGATCTGTCAATAAGGCAAGTAGTTGATTTCCATTTATCTGGGCAAACTGAGTCCCCTCACGGCCATTAGAACACTTAGCCAAATTCCTTACATTACTGTAAGTGAGCACGGGACTACAACCACTATTCTAAAATATAACTCAGTCTATTTCCTAGATCCAATATTATATTCCAAATACATGCCATACAATATTCTGTTCTATTTTTCAATCATACAAATAACATAGAGAATTTTCATGCTCGGTAAAAGTACAAAGGATTATTTTCCCTCACTTAATTTAATTTGAATACTCTTTTTATCTAACTTAATTTTCTAAGAATAAGGATTTTTATACTAAATCCTACAAACTTGTTGAATTAATAATTTATTTGCCGCAATAATAATTTCAATTGTTCTCAATTTAATTTAATTTGATATTTTTAGTTTCTAATTTTGAAGTTTATTTTTCAAATACTTTTAATGAAAAACAATTATAGACTAGCATACACAATAACAATTTCTGACCAACTCTACCCACTACTACTGACCTGCTACTCTGAGTCGGATCATTACATGTTGGGCCTTTCTTTATGTCAAGATGGCTGTAGTCTCCAAGAAGTACCATTTTTAAAGATAGGACTTTTTCCTTGATCAAATTTGCATTTACATGAACTTAAAACTATTAATTTAAAGTTCTGCTTCTTTATTTTTTTTATTTTTGGCTTGTATACAAAATGTTGGTAACCTAGCATTATTTTCTGAAACATTCACAACTTCTATTTGTTTTCTGATTCCCACTGACAGAAATCATACTAGAAGTCTTGTGAAAGGCTTCTGAAAGAAGTCATTGGTTGCTGGTTTGATTATGTCCCAGTTACTTTAAAGAATGAATGGGAAAATTGTAGGGTAGGTACTTTCTATGTTTCCTTGAAATTCCAGTTGAGTAGATTAAATTATGTAATATGACATCTGTGATTGTGACATTAACACTAATTACTTGGATGTGATGTTTTAAGTTCTCGAAGAATCTTCACAATTGAAGGATCCTGTTTTTGCCTTCGAAACTACTCTGGACAAACACATACCGGATGGTAACCACAGCTTAGTTTGATGCTTTGTTTTTTTTTATGTTTGTTGGCTCATGTGAAGTATCCATAGAAAATAATCTGTCTTCTTGACATGCTAATTTCCTTTAGTAACATAAATTGCAGGTGGTATTTCTTCTTATCTTTCTTGGCAAAGGATGGTCCATGCTGTTCAGGTAGATCTTTTTTATTTACCAAACTGAGGGGTGCTCAACTTGTTAGAATTACGTGCCCTGGACAGACAATTGTATTCAATCCATATTTTGATCACAATGGTCTGATTTTGTTTTGGTCCTAGAAAAGTAAAATGACCCAAGTTACCCTCTTTGTTTTAAATGATCAACTTGGAAGAATGTTGAACGGTATGGGTTAATGCGCACAATCTTATGCTCTGTATTGGCCCACTCATAATTCGGAAAAGTGGCACAATTGGTCCCATGTATGGTTTGCCTAGGGCCTCATTTTTAGTTAAAAATTGATATTATTTTAGTTGTTGGTGTGTGCCAGTTTAAGTTATTAACTAAAGAAATAGGGGTATTTATAGACTTGGAAATGTGTTGGGTCTTATTTAGTTCGGGTCTATTTCGGGTCAGGTTCAGGTCGTGTGAGGTTCGGTTTGGGTTTACCATTTACTTGACTAAATTCTAGCAAAACTGATGCAAGACGCTCCGCATCAAAAACAAATACCAAGACTACCTCTTAAATCAATGTAGACTTCATATGGTTGAGTGTATTGTATATAGACGTGGCAATAATTAGTCCAGTCATGCCTACCCATTTATTTTGCAATTAGGGTCGGGTCTACCCATTTACTAATGGGTTCACATTGGGTTAGGTTGTTTATCAAATGAGTCGGGTCGGGTTGGGTCATGTATCAAAATAGGTCGGGTTGGGTCAGATTTTGCCAGGTCTAAGAAATTTTTAGTGTTTTTTTATATTTATTTAGTTATTGGGGCTACTATTATAACATCTAGTGTAAGGCAAGGGCTTGGTTTTGGGAGCTTCAAAGAGTTTATTTCTTGACATTTTTTGGTTTGTTTCTTCTAGTTTATGCTATTGTGACCTGTTTTTGGATATACATGATTTTAGGTTTAGAACCCTAGATCTCTCCATGACTGTTATACTTATTAGGCTAGGCCAAAAAGCATGAGTTCGAACTCATAGGGATGGAAATTTGGCCTGAAAACCTTAAAGCTTGATGAACCACCCACCCACCCAATTGCCCGGGCTTGAGCATGTACTTGCTTAGGCCCAAAGCCAAGCATGTGGTAAGCATGTTTAGTTTAACCTCCTTTTTTTTTTCTTTTATATTTAATACTCTTAACTACAATACACTATTACACTCTTTTCCATTCTCTTTTATTAATTACCCATCATCATCCCCTCCTCCTCCCCCCACCCTTGTCATTCTCCCTCCCTCTGACAATACTCTAAGGAGCAACCTTTCAGTTACCACCAAATGTACCTCTTCCCTCCTTGCACTGAGTCCTCCCCTCTTTTCAACGCTGAACCCCCTTTTTTTTTTAATTTCGAAAGGTCCCAACTTCGACATTTTCTTCCGAAAACATGTGATTAAAGAGTGGATTGGTGATTTTATGCACTGGTATCGAGTCTCTCATCTAAATTTTCCTTAGATCTTTATCTTTTCCCTTTTTTATTGGTATTGAGATGATTTGAAGAATAGGTTTTCTTTTTAGAATAAATCATGGTGTGAAATGGTACTAAAGAAACACATGGTGTTCAGGTGCTCTTCATTTCATTACCCTTTTTTTTTATATAAATTATATATTTTATAATGTGGTTTGCCTGAAGATCAGCGATTAGGTCCGTCCAGTTATTGTCTTTTTTCCTGTTTTTCTGGGCCATTGCATACTTCAATGTTTGAATTGGCTACAAATTGGATGGAGGTTTTCCAATCTGGATAAGGAATTCTCCTATTTATGGTAGGTGGTCTTAATCACTTAGAATTTATGCCACTTTCATACAGAATGGCAGACTCGGCTATTTACTCAATGATACTTTATATGTTCTGTCAGGTTTTTGTTCTCCATCATCTTATCAAGGCATTTATCTTGGAAGGAGACTTTCCAGAAAACCCCTTGTTACATGTCAAAAGCAGTTTGATGAGCATGTCAGGGAGAACCCCGGGCTCTGATGTTCGTTCTGTAAATTTTGTAAATGACAAGGACTTAGGTTGACATTATGCCTTTGAATCTCCTTCACTCTGATAGTAAAATATTCTTTGACAGTTTCTGGTTCTTTTAGATGAGAGTGCTTATGAATAGGTGATGAAATGGTTGCAGGTTCAGGAAATCCTTGTAAAATTTCATTTGCCAAAGGCAAAGAGTCATACATGATACCAAGGGCAAATGGAATCTCAGGCAGGTTGCTACTTGTGGAGAAGCATCCTCACCATTCTGAACAAGGGCTCATAATTGCATGTTTGATCATTATTAATTATGTAACATGTGAGTATTGAATGTCTTTATATTGTCATTGTTGTAAAACTTATTAGAATTTGATTCGATTATTTCTTCTATTATTTATTGTGCTCAGTGGTGGAGGTGATCGCGCACCATATGGGGGTTGGTGATTGCGTTCAAGTATGTCTTTTTCTGTCTTTTTCTTTATCTTATTTTTTATGTATAATGATAGTGTTTTGATGATGATAAATAGATTATGGTGATGAAGACTGAAACATATTCCATTTAAAGCTTACGAACATTAGAAAAAATTATGGACATCACTACAGGTATGTCTTTCTTCATCGTCCTTTTCATTTTCATTTCTTTATTATGGTGATAGTGATTGGTGAATTTGATGAGGGTAATAGATTATGGTTTGAAATGTGTTGATGGTAATTGATTAAAATGATGATAGTTTTTAAGGATGGTAAGGCTTAGGACGTTTCACTTTTAGCACAGTGAGAAAGATGTAGCATGAAAGATCGTAATTATTAAAATAGTTCAAAATCTCAAAACTTCATCTTCACTTGGTTATAAATTGATTTGAGTTTGTTGATTTTTAGACTTTTACCGAGTTTTGCCGAGTTTTATTGATTTTCTTAAATTGTACAATGTCTTAAGTTTTTTCGAGTCAAACGAGTTAGGCCGAGAAGAATTGAGATTTTGGAGTAAATTTTAAATTGTTTGCGATCTTAACATATAATATTTGCTGAATGTGAATTATATAACGTGTCAATATTTTATATCTTTACATTTTTGTTACGGTACTTTCTGATAGAATTTGATTTGATGATTTCTTGTTTTTGTTCGAGGAGGAGAAGTGAGTGTAGGATATATTTTGTGACAAAGGGATGGAAACATAATCAATTAAATGTTTTTAAGCACTACAACAAATCATCGACATCAGTCGTTATTGGTATGCCTTTTTTTAATTTGTATGTGTTTGCCTTTTTTAATTATGATAATTTAATGATGGTGATGATGTTAAATAGATGATTGCATTAAAGTCATTAACACATGTGAAGAATTGACTAGCACGTGATCAATTGCATGTTTGATCATTATTAATTATGTAACATGTAAGTATTGAATGTCTTTATATTGTTATTGTAGTACAACTTATTAGAATTTGATTCGATTATTTCTTATTTTATTTATTGTGCCCAGTGGCGGAGGTGATTGCGCACCGTATAAGGTTGGTGATTGCGTTCAAGTATGTGTTTTTATGTCTTTTTCTTTATATATATATATATATATATATATATATATATTATGTATAATGATAGTGTGTTGATGATGGTAAATAGATTATGGTGATGAAGGTTGTGATGAAGACGTTGGAACATGTTCCATTTAAAACTTACGCACATTAGAAGAAATTATGGACATCACTACAGGTATGCCTTTATTCATCGTCCTTTTCATTTTCATTCCTTTATTATGGTGATAATGATTGGTGAATTTGATGAGGGTAATAGATTATGGTTTGAAATGTGTTGATGGTAATGGATTAAAATGATGATAGTTTTTAAGGATAATAAGACTTAAGACGTTTCACTTTTAGCATAGTGAGAAAGATGATCCATTTAAAGCTTACGCACATTAGAAGAAATTATTGTAACGCCCCGCCCCTTTCTACAGCTTAAACGGGTTGTTGCCCGCTTAACTGTAGACTGAACAGGCACCACTCAACGCATTACGCACCTAACGGGCCTTACATCACAGATTTGTGGTTAGGGAAAAATAAGAATATTTTTTTTTTTAAGATTATAAATGAAATAATTAAACCATCAAATCCTTCAAGCCCAATCTTTATACATCGCATGAAACCATAATGTCATTGACAATATCATCCACATCACATTTAATCTCACTACTCACATCCCATTCCATAAAATAAAATAAAATCAATATCCTCAAAGTTCTCAATTTATTCAAATCAACTAATCAAGTATCAAAAATAAATATTACCAAATAAATAAATTCAATTGCATGAATCCACAACTATGCTAAGAAATTAAATATTCATCATTGAGTCAGTACTACGTCATCACCTCCGAGAGTTGAATCGTCACTTCTCAGCTATTCTAACACTCCGGATTTTCAAGTTATAAATATTTACGGAAGTTACCTATTTAATTTGTGAATTTTTAGATATGGATCTTATATGGGTAAAGTGTTGGGTCCTTACCCAATTAAGACCCAATGGATTGTGGAAATGGTTTCAAATAAGTTAAATGAGGTTGAATTTAAATGGTAATGAAACATAATTATAAATAAGGGATATGGATTAAGGATATGCGCATAGAGGAAATTTGGATTAATGGCTTGGCCGTGTATGTGGGATTTTCATATCCACATTGATATGTTAGAATATCTTGAGAAGATATCTAAGATTGAATAAAGAGGATATCTAAGATTAAACAAAGAAGATGTTTAGATGCGCATAGATCATTTAAAAAGGGGCTTTCTTGATTAAAAATGGCATAAGGGAATTATTATCTTAGCACCTTTTAAATTGGGATCAATGAGAGATTAATTAAGGCAATGTCTAAAAGGAAGTAAGGGTGCATGGCTTACATAAAATTACAAGGGGCGCATTGGCATAATCTAAATAAAGGACTTTCCAAAATAAGAAAGGGGCACACGACATTGCTAAACAAAGGGTTATGACACCTTCTAAGTTGGGACCAAAGGGAGGTTTAATAAATGAAAGGAAGAAGGGGCGCATGGCACCTTCTGTATTAGGACCAATTGGAGTTTTATAAAGACAAGGGAGGGGCGCACGGCATTCACATTGCATTCAAAGAGAGGCAGCAGCAAGCATAAGGGCGCACGACACAAGGAGGTGTTCTTGGTTGTGTTAAATATCAAGAAGAAGAAAAGGATTGGAAGAGCAAGAACCAATCGGAGCGAAGGAAAATCGAAGGAGTCGCGGAACCGGTAAGTGATTTGTTATTTTAAAAATAAGGAACCATAGCCGAACCCCATGAATAAAGATTGGTTATAATTTATGGAATTTTTAATGAGGAAAACCATAGAATAATTATGTATGTTTTAAATGGTTTAAGAGAAGTTAATAAACCATAGGGTTCGGCCATGATGAAAGGTCGAACCCCATGGAAAGTTGTTTGTTAAATTTTTATGGGTTGGAAACCATGGAAGGAAATTAGATGATCATGGTGTTCTAAATGGGAAAGGAGGAAACATAGGGTTCGACCATAGTGCATGGCCGAATCCCATTATAGAATATTGATTAATCTTAAATGGAGATTGAAAAGGTTGAAAATCATAAGTTGATACATGATTTAAAAAAGGAATTAATGGACCATAGGGTTCGGCGATGTTGTATGGCGGAACCCCATGGGAGTTTGTTGGTAAAGGTCTATGATTTTAGAGGGTTTAAATGGAGAAACATTGGTTATGTTTTAATGGATGGCAAAGTTGTAAATGTTGGCCAAATTAAAAGATCATGGGTTCGGCCATCCATAAGGTTTAATTATGGATTTAAATTATTAAGGAATTTATATTGGAGTTGGTTAATGAATCCAAAGGGGTTTAAATGGTTTAATAAAAAGGGTTGAACCATAGGTTCGGCCATGGTGTATGGCCGAACCCCATGGAGGTGTATTGAGATTTTTAATGAATGTTAATTGATTAATTATAGAAGGTGGATTTTTATTCAGAAAGGATTTAAAGATAGAAGAAAGGAAGGATGGATATTAAATTTAGAAAGTTTCTAATTATGAACTTTCTAATTATGGAAGAAATCTTGATTATGGATTCAAGGATGGTAATTACTATATTTAGAAAGATAGACATCACATGGCCGAACCCCATGAAGTAAATTTTAATGGGTTCTTCATTAGTGGATCATGTTTGGATTAAGGAACCGGTTATGGGTAATGTATGGACCTAATATGATTAAAGGGATGGCAAAAATGTAAATATAGTTTAAGAAGAAAAATCATGGGTTCGACCATGGTGTATGGTCGAACCCCATGATGAATGTTTTTATGGACTAAGTGTTTAAATAAATTAATTTAGGGATTTAATTATAGACCTATGTTTATGGTTTATGTATTGGCTATGGATAGGTATAATACCAATATAGTAATTAAAGTGAATTAATGGACCATGGGTTCGGCTATGGTGTATGGCCGAATCCCATGAAATTATTTGGTGAACTTAGAGTCTATTTATGGTAGATTTAAATGAAGGGTGTGAATAATGGAATGATAACCATGGATGACATTTTCTTAATTAAGTGAAAATAAGGGACCACCATGGCCGAACCTCATGGGGAAGATTTGTTGAACTTAAGGTTTGATGTATATTAGATGATTAATTGGTTTATCATTAGATTAATAAATAAAAGTGGTATGAATGGCATAAATGTAAATATGGTAAAAAATGAAAGACCATGGGTTCAACCATGGTGTTTGGCCGAATCCCATAGGGATTGTTTTGATGGACTTAGGGTTTATGTATGTGGGATTAAATAAAAGGGAAGTGATTAAATGTTTAACTTAGGGGTTATTAATTAATATACCAAAGAAAGAAATTAAAACAAAAAGGGGTGAGGTTCGGCCATGGTGTATGGCCGAACCCCATAAGTTTGGTTTATGGACTTGGACATTGTCGTAAATCAAGTGGGACTTGGTTTTAATTGATTATTATATTATAAGGTAACGAGACCTTACAAGGTGTGTACGATCGTGAGCGGTTACCAGACGAAAGACGGAATGACACGTTAGCGGTCTTGGGTAGGATTCCACCTCTTTAAAACCATATGTTTATGTACAATGTTTTCTTATCTTATTTGATGAATTTATGTTGAAAAGATGTGTTTCAAATGTGAGGTTTTAATGCTATGTTTATTATATAAAATAGCATGTGTTTCATTGGCATCTCATGCATGATATGAGGTGAAGGATAAGTAACCGGAGGGGCCACACTCCGTCGGGGCGTCGGAAAGACCTATGTGGGAATACCTTGATGAGGAGCTTTCCATCAAGAGGTTTCTATGTGTTTGTGATGGGTGGGATTCATTGTATATGATAGCATGACGTGGCATTGAATCGGCATGATTATGATCTTTATTATCATGCAATGTTTCTGGCTTTATCGGTATAATTGAATCTCTATTATCATACACTGTTTTGCATACGATGCTTTATAAGTATGGTATGATTAATTATAACTGGATTTGATATATATTATATCTAGATTTTTGGTGCTAACCCATGTGTTAGCCTTACTTGTAATACCTAATGGGCGCGTTATTCTAAGACCCTACTTCTACCCTAGTGGATGATATAGGAAACGAGGGGAACGATGAACGAGAAACGGGACATGCATAGGAGCTTGGAGGATTATCGCTTATATTTTGTTTAAGATACTCATGGGCTTGTATTTTGAGTATATAGAATTCGGATTGCAATAACTTAGATGAATTTGTTTTTATTGGATGTTTTATTGGATAATTATGATATGATAATGATGATTAAGGACTTGACGTACTTTGCTATCTGAATGGAATAGAACTTGGTTCTATTATAATTCGCAGTTATGATGTTATTCCGCATGTTGATATTGTTATATGTTAACCGTTTTCATGGACTTAGTCCATGCACACATAGGGTTGGCCAGTTAAGGGTCGGACTTTAGAAGTTCGGACTTAGCTCACGTCGTGTCGTCCCGCTCTTGCTCACTCTATGTTTTAAAAAAAATAGACTCTGATTTTCGGTAAGGAAAGAGTGAAAAAAGGCGGGGCGCTACAGCTATCATCTGAAAAACTGTTAGGGAGTGAGCATCACTTGCCCATAGATCATCAGCTCAGTAGGGGTACAAATAAACAATAGGAAATCCACATACAATAATATTCAATAAAAATGTGGAATATCCAACACAAATCAACATAATATAAACAACACACACATGCACACCACAACATAACTCACCTAAATGTATCTATCTTGATATCATGCTCAAGACGCTCACATCCATCAATATATCTTAGTTCTAAGCACTCGCTCATCAACTTAACCAACTAAAAAGTGTAACTTATCACACTATCAAACTCCACAATGACTCAATTCACCTGGTACAGTGATACTCTCAATCCATTTTATAGACAACGCATTCACTCATCTACTCTCAATATGGGATTAGTGAAAACCTCACCCCTCACCCGCAGCCTGTCAATGAGGTAGCTTGCCAGTTTGGTAGCATATGCTCATCCATCACCTGCCCACACATCACCCGCCCACAAGGACTGTTGGGTCTTTTGGCCTTACACCTCCCCATCAAGAAGACAAATTAGTATCACGTTCTTAATCAAATCTCACACATGGGTATTTACTCACAAGCCACTAATCACAAATCATTAACCTGATACGCGATGTCGTCCATAAACACACGTCACACGTGAATACATTGTGCAGCCCATCATACTCACACATAAGGCCCATTCACTACAATCCAACACGTGGAACCCAAATCCAACGAACACATCAATCGACATCTCAGTGATCAGATATATCCTCCACAGATGGCTAACACATCACATAATTCATGAGGTCATCATTTGACCATATCACAATTACTCATACCCACCAAACTTATATTTATCAACATATCCATAAATCTCACTCATACACCTATCATTATCATTCTCATACTTAGAATATTCAATAATTCACATGTGATGGGATCTCAATTAATTTGATGGGTTTGGCCAGGTTCTTCGGGGCATATAAAATTTATATTAAAATCCAGAACCGGTATTAGTCATTGGCCATGCTTGCATCATAACCATAATATCCCAATCACCGAATCATACAACATATATCAATAATTCACATAAACCAACATATAATTACAGTCATACGAATATTCATTATAATTGAAAATGCATATGAAATAAAATAAACAATAATAATAATTCAAATCATAATTATAATTAAATCTTCTACATAAAACCCATAGCATGACTTGATTTATATCAAAAGGAAGACAACTAAAATCAAGTTTCGTACTTCCTACCTCAAAGTTGAGATTTTCACTGTCTCCTAGTATCCAAGCAGTAGACGCCAACTCAAATTCCAAGTACTGCAATTAGATTATTTTGAGTTTTCCAATATCATTAATATGGTGATTATTAAGTCTCTTTCGCAATTTACATTAAATACATATGAGGAAGATTGCTGCCCCAACTTTGATCCATGGCTATCCTAAAGTCCAAGGTTAAAGGTGATGGTGGAGTTCAAATCATATACTATTTCAATGACATAATAAAATAAAACTATGGTTTGAATCTAAAAACAGTCCGAACTTTGGACGATTTAGGGTTGGTTGCCTTTAACATTCATCTATAAAATAGGTCCTCTTTTGTAAATCAGGTTGGATGAAAACCTTATAAAATCAGTAAGGGGTTTTTAAATAAGGGATGGCTAGAAAACCTCATAAAATACTAAACGTGGACTAAGTAAATAATAAATCCCAATTTAAGTCATTTGAATAAATAAAATGAAGGCCATAATACATTGGTGCTCAGACTAGATGAGATAAACAATAAACATATAAATAGTTGATTTAAGAATTTAAGCAAATCTTGAAATTGGGACAAGTAAAACAAAACTATTTTGTAAAATAATAAATCATGGGAGTTATTAAGCCTTTTAACCAATGAAACCAAAATAAAACAAGAAACAAAGAAAGATTAGATTTTTCTAATGAAAACCAATGAAAAAGAAAATACCTGTGAAAGGGAGATGAAGATTTCTGCAACAGATGGCTGTACTGGGGATCCGAAGAGGGAGAAGATCTAGTTGTCCCATTAGAGAGAAAGAGGGAAAAATCACTTAACTTACTTTAACATTGAAGAGTGACAATGAATGGGGTCAGCGAATCAGCCAAGGGAAGGTAGTCTTCGAGGTGGGCAGCAAGCTTTGGGAAATAGGTACTGTTCACCGATAAGGGACTGGGATTTCCGCCAAGCGCAGGGATTTTATAGGTGTTGGATCGACTGGAATGGTGATTAGAAGGAAAGAACAAGAAGGGTAAGCCAAGAGATAAATTCGACCATGGCTATTCTTATTTGGGAATATAAGATTCGTATAGGCAAGGTAAGAAGATTTGGGGTGTTTTCTTGATTTGGAAATTTCCAAAGAAAGAGAGAGAATAAGGAGAGGCTAAGTTTGACAATGGAATTTCTAACTTTTGGTGATGCAAATTCGTATATGTAATTTAACTAAGGTGGTGTAAGTCCCATGGGGTCCACGCTATATTTATTAATTTAGATTTCAACTTTGAAGGAAATTAATTTGATTTAGAGAGGGTCTTATTTTATTTTAATAAATTCGTCCAAGACATGGACAAATTAGTATCTTCTCAAATTTAATAAATTTTATTCTAAGTGCAAACACTAAATTATTTATTTGATGTACACCTATTTAAATTTTGATCCATTTACATTTTAATTTAATTATCAATTTATATAATAGATTACTTGATATGTATTTCCAATGTATTCTCAAAATTAAGGAAATTAATATTATCTTTCTAATTTCATTAATTGAATTCTTAATTAAGTTTTCCTCTCTGTTTAATTAGATTTTAAATGAAAGAGAAATATTTAATTAAGGGGAAAGTGTGCGTAGTTGGGGAGCTAATTAAAATTTTAAGTCAAGTGTATTTTTAAAATAATTTTTGAAAAGTTAAAACAAACAAACATACACATCATCACCTTAATCAACTTACACCCTAACTCTACCCATTCTTACTGACCCGCTACTCTGGGTCGGGTCATTATAATTATGGGCATCACTATAGGTATGCCTTTCTTCATCGTCCTTTTCATTTTCATTTCTTTATTATGGTTATAATGATTGGTGAATTTGATGAGGGTAATAGATTATGGTTTGAAATGTGTTGATGGTAATTGATTAAAATGATGATAGTTTTTAAGGATGGTAACGCTTAGGCCGTTTCACTTTTAGCATAGTGAGAAAGATATAGCATGAAAGATCGTAATTATTAAAATAGTTCAAAATCTCAAAACTTCATCTTCACTTGGTTATAGATTGATTTGATTTTGTTGATTTTTCGACTTTTACCGAGTTTTACCGAGTTTTATTGATTTTCTTAAATTGTACAATGTCTTAAGTTTTTTCGAGTCAATCGAGTTAGGCCGAGATGAATTGAGATTTTGGACTAAATTTTAAATTTTTTGAGATCTAAACATATAATATTTGCTGAATGTGAATTATAAAACGTGTCAATATTTTATATCTTTACATTTTTGTTACGGTACTTTCTGATAGAATTTGATTTAATGATTTCTTGTTTTTGTTTGGGGAGGGGGAGGGGGGGGAGGGGATGTAGAATATATTTTGTGCCAAAGCGATGGAAACGTAAGCAATTAAATGTTTTCAAGCACTACAACAAATCATCGACATCATTCATTATTGGTATGCCTTTTTTAATTATGATAATTTAATGATGTTGATGATGTTAAATAGATGATTGCATTAAAGTCATTAGCACATGAGAAGAAGTGACTAACACATGATCAATTGTATGTTTGATCATTATTAATTACGTAACATGTGAGTATTGAATGTCTTTATATTGTTATTGTTCTACAACTTATTAGAATTTGATTCGATTATTTCTTATTTTATTTATTGTGCCCAGTGGCAGAGGTGATTGCGCACCATATGGGGTTGGTGATTGTGTTCAAGTATGTCTTTTTTTTTAATGTATAATGATAGTGTGTTGATGATGGTAAATAGATTATGGTGATGAAGGTTGTGATGAAGACGTTGAAACTTGTTCCATTTAAATGTTACGCATATTAGAAGAAATTATGGACATCACTATAGGTATGCCTTTCTTCATCATCTTTTTCATTTTCATTTCTTTATTATGGTGATAATGATTGATGAATTTGATGAGGATAATAGATTATGGTTTGAAATGTGTTGATGGTAATGGATTAAGATGATGATAGTTTTTAAGGATGGTAAGGCTTAGGACGTTTCACTTTTAGCATAGTGAGAAAGATGTTCAATTTAAAGCTTACATGCATTAGAACAAATTATGGACATCACTACAGGTATGCCTTTCTTCATCGTCCTTTTCATTTTCATTTCTTTATTATGGTGATAATGATTGATTAATTTCATGAGGGTAATAGATTATGGTTTGAAATGTGTTGATTGTAATGGATTAAAATGATGATCGTTTTTAAGGATGTTAAGGCTTAGGACATTTCACTTTTAGCATAATGAGAAAGATGTAGCATGAAAGATCGTAATTATTAAAATAGTTCAAAATCTCAAAACTTCATGTCACACCTCGCCTTCCAACAACTAGACGGGCGTGATCTAACTGTACAAAATTACATCACCTGCTGCCTTAAGCGAGTCTTACATAAAAAATCTGTGGCTAAATTCAAAACAAACATAATTACATTCACAAGTCACCAAGATTCCTCAAGTCCACAACCTGCTAGAAGACTTAACATCTCATTTGAGTTTCCAAATAATTTAAAGGGATAAAAATCACTCACATAAAGATTTCTAAACGCATCACTCACATTCCCATGTCAATCAAATTAAAGCGTTCTCAAAATTAATCCATATTTGAATTTATTATCCAAATTTCCACAAATTAAAAATAAACGAATGAACAACTTTCTCAAAGTCTCAAATCAAATAAACAACCAATTTATAATATAAATAATAAATTTTGCACTAACTAAGCGTTTCTAAGAATTCTTCATCAACTCCTTGTCTTTTAAGCTCAGTTGTGATTATCATTCAGACCCAAGTCTAGGGGATTGCCTGCAATGTAAGGAATGAGCTCCATGCCCAGTAAAGAAAACAATAACACAAACATAGCGTATGATATTCCTACTTCCTCAATGATATTTCAAATAAGCAAGAATAACAATTTATTTCATGCTCATGCCATTGCAAAATGTAATGCTCAATGCCAAATGCCATATTCCAACCCATTATTATATTTACTAATATTTGGTGGCCTTCCCGACGAATCGAGGATAACACAACATCGCCTTAATGGCCTTCCCACATAAAGTGAGGATAACACAACCTACCACCAAATAATAGCCCTTATGACTTGTCACGGATATCACACCTCTTCTACCATAATGGTCTTCCCACTTAAAGAGAGGTTATCAACACTACCACCGTTATGGTCTTCGTGACAATCATGGATCGCACCCTCATACCCAATGCTATGAATATGAGAATACTATGCTCAATGCCAATCAACATTCTTAATTAATCATTGTAACACCCTGATTTTTTAAAGATATCAATATTCACGAAAATGCCATTGAAATGGTGAATTCAAAAGATATGAACCTTAGATGGGTAAATGTTGGGTTAATTGCCCAACGGAAGGTAGATGTGGATCAATGGAAATAAATGGGTAAGAATTATTTAAGATGGCCAATTGGGTCAAAAGTCCAATTGGGACCCAATGGATCATATATGAGCTAGTTAGAAGTAAATGGGTAAGGCTTGATAAATGTTGGGTCAATTGCCCAATGGATGGTAGATGTGGATCAATGGAAATAAATGGCTAAGAATTGGGTCAATAGCCCAATTATGATCCAATGGATCAAGGATAGAATTCGGGTTGGAAATAATTGGGTATGTATGATTAAATGGGTCAAATACCCAATTGGGACCCAATGGGTCGTGGTGGACTTGTTTGACCATTGGGTAAGCTCAAGTTTAATTGGGTTAGGCTGAATTGAATGGGAGTTCAATGAAGGGTAAATGGGTAAGCTATGTACAAATATGTAAACCATATTTAAATGGGAAAACCACCTATAAATGGGTCATAGCGCCTAATTAGGTCAAGTGGTTCAAATGGGACCCAATGGGTAGAGTTGACCATGTTGACCACGTTGACCATGTGGACCATCAAGTGAGCTAAAAGGATTGAGTTAAATTATGTTGAGTTGGAGCTGAAGTGAGTTGGATTTGAATCAAATAATGGAATTGACTCAAGTGCATTAAATGAGTGGTATTAAATAGGGTGAGTTGAGCTAATGAGTTGAATGAGAAGCCATGGGGACCTTGAATTCAAATGAGTCAAGTGGGGAGGTGAGGAGTTGTGTTGATCTCAAAGACCCCAAGGCAAACTCCCACACGTTGGTGGCATGGGAGTGGTATCCCATGCATAAGACTTAATGACATGAGATAAGAATTAAATTGGGAATTTGGAGGATTTCCATCTCATGATGGAAATCCAAAGCCCAACGTTGGGGAGATGAAAGGTTTGTCTAAGCTTAGGCCAAGTGTCCCATTGTTATGCCAAAGGACTCCTTGGTTATACCAATAATGATGAGGGTAAATGAGAGGTTTAAGGGGCTGATTGATGGGAGTGCACAAACCACAATGAGATAGGATTTTCCATCTCATGGGATGAAACCCAAGAGGCACAATCCAAGGTGTACACGTTGAGAGTGCCAAGGGATGCCTTAGTTTGTGTCAAAGGTCTCCTTGGTTAAGCCAAGGGACACCTTGAACAAACCAAGAAGTAAAGAGGGGAAAGGGAAAGGACTTAGGCTAATTATAAAAGGGGTACAACCAAGAGGCACTTCACACCCCTTGGCCGACCCCTCCATTGAGAAATTTCCATCTCATTCTCTTCTCTTCTCTCGTCCACTCTCTCCCACATTTTGCTTTTAGAGGACCAGTAAAGCATCAAGGAAGGAGAAGGATTAAGGATGGAATTGAAAGAAGTTGGGGCTGATTTCAAAGAAACACTACAAAAGAGGCACACTACATCATTTGGCCGAATTGTACATCTCAAGAAGCATTGAGTTTCATCTCTCTCCTTCTCTCAAAACCTACCTCCTTGGCCGAACTAGCCTTGGTGATTTCATCATTGATCAAAGCTCATAATCGGCTAGAGGATCTAAGGAGCAAGAAGGAAGGAATGAATGATCAAAAGGCAAGAAGAGAAGCTAAGAGGATTGGTAAGCATTCCATAAAATTTTGTTGAGTAAAATGAATAAGGGAACATGATTTGGCCATGATATGCCCGAATTTATCAAAGGTTTAAACCATGGAAGATGGTGTTTAAAAAGAGTAGAAAGTGGATCATAGGGTTCGGCCACTTTAGATGGCCGAACCCCATGAAATGATTTGATAATTGTATGGTTTTTGAGGGATAAAAACCATACAATGATTTAAGGTTTTAAGTTGTTTAATATGAAGATATGATGGACAGTTTGGGTTGGCCATTGGATGGCTGAGCCATACTATGATTATGGCTAAGATGTGGGGTATAAACCATGCATAAATATTGGAGGGTTTGCATTAAGAAAACCATAGGGTTCGGCTAAGTGTATGGCCGAACCCCATGGGCCATTTTATGGGTTATATAGAGTATGAATATGATTAAAAATTATTGTTGGTTTTATAATGTTTTAAAAAGGGTTAACATAGATGGAAACATGATAGACATGGATTAGTTAATGGTTATTAAGAAGAATGGCAAAAAGGAACACCAAAACCAAAAGGGGTGAGGTTCAGCCATGGTGTATAGCCGAACCCCACCAAGTGCTATGTATGGAATTTGGTTTTAAAAAGGTTTAAAAATATTCCAATGGATGGGGTTATGAGAACCATTCTTTGATGGATAAAAGGAATTATAGGTTCGGCCATGTGTAGGGCCAAACCCCATAGAGTGTCAATGATGGAGGACTAAGGGCTAGGTAATTAGATGATTGGAATGACATTTGGATTTAATTAGAAAGGATTAAAAAGATCAAATTTGAGTTGGTGAGGTTCGGCCATGGGGTATGGCCGAACCCCACTAAGGTGGATTGTTATATGGACATGGGTTATTAGCAATATTAAACAAAGGGAAGAAGGAGTGGCAAAAATGTAAATACGGCAAAAAATGATGGACCATGGGTTCGGCCATGGTGTATGGCCGAACCCCATGGGGGATATTTTTATGGACTTAGGTTATTATCAAGGTTAAATAATTATGGTACAATTGATTAGATGTATGAATCAAGGTAGTTTGATCTTGGTTTTAAATTAATGATCAAAGGACTATAAGAAAGGCAGCAAAATAAGGAAGTGAGGTTCGGCCATGTTGCATGGCCAAACCCTACAAGCTTGTATTTTGTGGACTTAGGTGGTTACCAATGGTAGATGAGTAATTGTTAAAGGATTAACTAAGTGGTGATGGAGTAATAGATCAAAGAGGGATCAAACAAAGTAAGTGAGGTTCGGCCATGGTGTATGGCCGAACCCCACAAAGTGTGTGTAAGGACTTAGACTTAATTGGAAATTATATAGATATTATCTTGACTTGTTGATATATAAACAAGGTGACGAAACCTCACAAACGGTACAAGATCTTGAGCAGTTGCCGGATTAAGAAGCAAAGGACACTTGAGTGGTCTTTTGGTAGGATTCCTATATCATTGAAACCATGGATATGTATTATGTACTTTTGACGATTTTATTTCATGTTTGATAAGTTATTTTGGTATCAAACAATATGTTGCAATTATGGGATTTTCATGCTATGTTTTGTAATATTGGTGTAACACCCCGATTTCTCAATGATGTGGATAATTACGAAAATGCCCATGGATTTGGTGAATTTAATAATTATGATGTTAAATGAGAAAATAGTGGGGCCCATTGCTCAAACTAAGATCCTATGAACATATTATAAGGGTCAAATTATAATGGATGGGAAATGTACATCAAATTGGGTCAAAGAATTCTCAATGATTGGAATAATTAAGAAAATGCCCATGGATTGGTGAATTCAATAAATATGATTGTAAGTAAGGAAATGGTGGGGCCCATTGCTCAAATTAAGATCATATGAGCACATTATAAATATCAAATTTGATTGATTGGGTAATGAACATCAATTGGGTCGAAAATGATTAAATGGGTCAAATGGCTCAATTGGACCCAATGGGTCAAATTGGATGATTTGACCATTGTGTAAGCTCAAATTAAATGAGGTCAAGCTAAACTGATAGGAAATCAGCTATAGCAAAAATGGGTAGGCTTGATCCATATGTAAAAACCAATTGCAAATGACCAAAATACCATAATTGGATCATGGAGTCAAAAACTGGTCAAGGAGCTAAAGGTGGACCCAACGGGTCGAGTTGACTATAGTTGACCGTGTGGACCCTCAAGGGAGCTAAAATATGAGTTAAATCAGTTGAGTGGGACTGAAGTGAGTTGGAATTAAATCAAATAGTGAGTCAACACATGTGCATTAAATGAAATGCATTAAGTATGTGAGTTGGGTGAGTTGAGATGGAAATCTAAATAGCCTTGACTTCAAGTGAGTCAAAAGGGAAATTGAAGGGGCTATAAAATCAGTGAGTTGAGTGGAAATTTGAAGAGGTTGGCTGGTCTCAAACCAATCGAAACAAGTCCCACACGTTGGGGACTTGTTTTGGTGATTTCCATAATGTATTTTAAATGAGAATACATGGGATTGAGATGAGATGAATGGTAAACTGAATGGCTGCATGGGTAGGTGCCAAGGGGTGCCTTGGATGGCACCCAATGCCCATCGATTTTGTTAAGAAGTTATGAGGGAATTGAGAGGTCATGGTGGCTGAAATACAAAAGCAATGAACCCCATGTTTAGCCGATTTTTGTCATTGCAAACCCAAGTTTTTCCCATCTCTTTCTCCCTCTCTCCAATTCGTGTTCTTGGCTGGAACAGCAGAAGTTTTTGGCACCAATTATTCAAGCTTAAACCAGCATGGAATTAAGGAAGAAAGGAATAAATAAAAGATAGGGAGCAAGGATCAAAAGTCAAGAAGAAAGGCTTGGAAAATTGGTAAGTATTTCTATTGAGTTTTGTTGAAAAACATGGAACAAATGGGGTGTGTATTGGGCCATGGTCATGGCCGAATACACCAATGTTTAACCTTGATTAATGGAGGTTTAGAAATGGTAAAGATGACCATTGGGTTCAGCCACCATGAAGGGCCGAACCCCATGTAAAAGATTGCTTGGTTTTCATGTTTTGGAAACATGAAAACCATGGGTTTTATGAACTGTTTTTGGGTTGATTTAAGATTCAAATGCATGTCTTAGAAAGGTTTAAAACATGGATTCGGATGTCAGAAAAGGCTGAAGCTTATGTGGTCTAAATCAGTGGATTAAAATTGGAAAAATGGACCATGGGGATCGGCCATCTTGGATGGCCGAATCCCATGAAATTGTGTTGGTTTTTGCATGGTTTCTTTGAAAGGTAAAACCTGATAATAATATACTGTTTATTACATAATTATTGGAGGTTTAAAAATAGTAAACATAACCATTGGGTTCGGCCACCATGGAGGGCCGAACCCCATGTAAAAGAGTGTTGGTTTTCATGTTGGGAAACATGGAAACCATAGACTTTTATGGACTGTTTTTGGATGGTTTTTTGAAAGGTAAAACCCGATAATATTATGCTGATTCTTACATGATTTAATGGACATGTGATGTAAGTTACAAAGGGTTCAAAACATGGGCATAGGGTTCGGCCACATTGGATGGCCGAACCCCATAAAAGTATTTGATATTTGGTATGGTTTTTGGAGAGATAAAAATCATACCCATAGCGGTGAGTGTTTATGTAATTAAATGAAAGTACGATTGTTGTTTGGGGTTGGCCATAGGATGGCTAAACTATGTGTTTAACATGGCTAAGGGGTAGAGCCAATTGGTATTTAAATAATGGACATTATTGAGCAAAAGATCCATAAGGGTTCGGCCATGAGTATGGCCGAACCCCATGGACTGTTTTCATGGGTCATTTTATGGATGCGTATGTGATTTAAGATGGAATTATGTTTACTATTTTGGTCGGCCAAAACATGACTGAACCATGTCAAGGTTGTGGGAAAGTTGTAGAGTTTAATCAAGGTATTGGTAGCAACGACATGTTTGTAAATAAGGGTCACAATCATGAGATGAAAAATGGACCTAAGTGAAATAAGTGAGGTTCGGCCAAGGTGTATGGCCGAACCCCACCTATAAACATTTATTTCAGGTAATATTTCTATGGACATAAATTATTATAAAAGATGAGCCAATGGCAAAAATTGTAAATATGGGCAATAATGGAAGGACTTGAAAGTAGGACCAAATCAAGATGATGAGGTTCGGCCCTAGTGTATGGCCGAACCCCATGAGTTGGTATTTGTGGACTCAGACTCAAAAATGGGAATCAAATAAAGTAAGGGATTAAAGTTGGTTCATGATTTATGTGAATAAGGTGACGGATCTCTGTGACGTTGCACGATTGCGAGCGTTGACCGGATAAAGCCTAAGAAAGAACGGACGCTGAAGTGATTCTTCAGTAGGTTTCCTACCTACTTGTAATCACAGTTTTACCCCAGTTTTCTTATGAGACTTGTTTTATTTTATGTGTTTCAAATGATATATTATGCATTAACAAATGGCATACGGGCATTGGCATCTCATGCATAGACATGGGATTATGAATGAGGTTTCCTACGTACTTGTAACCACAGTTTTACCCCAGTTTTCTTATGAGACTCTTGTTTTATTTTATGTGTTTCAAATGATATATTATGCATTAACAAATGGCATACAGGCATTGGCATCTCATGCATAGACATGGGATTATGAATGAGGTTTTACAGTGTTGCAATTTATGAGTTACGTCCTCTTTCGGCGGTGCAAGTCACGCCAGGAGGAGTAACATGATGGTCATAGTCACATTGGTCTCTTTAGGCGATGAGAGTCCCGCCAGGGGACTAATACGTGATATGAATCAGTCAATGATGAAGAGATGTAAGTGTATTGTGTTTTACCTTGTTGGTGCAAGGCACGTCAAGTGATGGCTATGAATGTACATGATGGGGGAGGCTCATTGCATGTGCATACTTCATAGCATTGTTTTACCTGTTTTTACTAATCATGTACTATGATATATATGCATGTTTTATATGCTAATCATGTGGTAGCCCTGATTCGGGAACCTACTTGGCGCGTTGATCTAACGCCCTAATTCTATCATCAGAGGAGAACGCAGGTACAAGGAAAGGGAAAGAAAAGGTCGTTGACCGGGAGGGGAGCCAAGCATAAGCGCTTGAATGTTGGACTGGACTTATTTATATTACTGTCATTCGATCTATATTTTGTTGGGCATGTAATAAGTCACTACTTGCTATGGTTTGATTAGGTTAATAACTTTTGATGGTTGATTTATATTAATTAATGTTTGAGACTGTTACTTGCTATTTAGTCTTTTTATTCCGCATGTTGATGTTAGTTCCATATGTGTTTCATTACCATGGTCTAGTTCATGTACACATGGGTGGCCAGTTAAGGTTCAGACTCGAGTAGTCTTAACTTAACTCGCGTCGTGACGCCGCTCGCTCTCTTTCGATGTTTTATTATTACTTTAAAAAAAAAATTAGACTCTGAATTCTCGAAGAGGGCGGGGCGTTACAATTGGCATTTGCATCTCATGCATGGCATGGGAGGGATGGAATGTAACCAGAGACCCACGCTCCGTCGGGGCGTCCGTAAGTCGTGAGGGGTATTTTAACCGGAGATCCACACTCCATGAGGCATCGGTAAAGTGAGGGATACTTTAACCAGAGACCCACGCTCCGTCGGGGCGTTCGTAAGTCGTAAGGAATAATTTGATATGGTGAATACTATCACGAGATGAGAATACTATCAAGAGATGAGAATACTATCAAGAGATTATATGTATGTGATGGGTGAGACTCATTGCATAAGACATATGCTAGCATGACATGGCATTAAATCGGCATGATATGATCTTTATTATCATGCAAGTTTACTGGTTTTTATCTGTATGATTGGATCTCTGTTATCATACATAATTTTGGATACGATGTTTTATAAGTATGATATGGTATATTATATCTGGATTTTATATACTAACCCATGTGTTAGCCCTAATCGGAATACCTATTGGGCGCGTTGTCTAACGCCCTACTTCTACCTTAGTGGATGACGCAGGCAAGGGAAAGGCCGAGGATTGCGAAGGAAACCAAGCATAGGAGCTTGGGTGTTGGAATGGGATTTATTTATTGACATTTGGATACTTTATATGGACATATAATAACTTAGTAACTTTGCTATCGTTTGTGAATAGTTTTGATGATGGTTAATTGATTTAAGTAATTTTGGATAGATGACTTGTACATTGCTATCTAAACAGTTTAGTTCCGCATATTTTACTTATTCCGCAATTCAGTTATGTATATTCTGCAAGTTTTATTTAGTACCATGTGTGGATTGGTTTTCATGGACTTAGTCCATGTACACATGGGTGGCCAGTTAAGAGTCGGGCTTTGGAAGTTCGAACTTAGCTCGCGTCGTGACGCCCCCCGCTCTCTTCCACTTTACTTATTTATAAAAAAAAATTAGACTCTGATTTTCGGAAGGGTGGAAAAGGGCGGGGCGTTACAATCATGACATATTTATAGAATTATAACTTCCATCCTAAGCAGATTATTACATCATAATCTACGTCTCATTTGCTATAGCATGCATATACCTTGAAATAAACATAGCAATAATCCAAGCATCATAATGATTTGAATTATATGGACCAACATTCAAACATGTACAATCAAGATTGAAATTCAACAATATCATATAGTTAATCACTAATCTACGAATATAAAATCATTGGATCTTTCAATACATTAATGGTTAGATTTCACAATCCCGGTGGACTGGATCTCCTCACAGCTAATAGAATATTTAGCCAAAATCTCCCTTACACTACTGTGAGTGAGCACCGGATTATAACCATCATTAACATGCATCCAGTCTTTTCTAGATCCAACAATTATATTCATAACATACAAAACAATGCAATATTTTTCATTGCACAATAACAAATATAATATTATATGAATTCATGGTATGTAGTTAATTGTTTCCCTCACCTAGAAGTTTTCGTATTGTGAATGAGAAGTCCACATAGCTTCCAAGTGATAATTATTCTTGAATATGAAAGTCTGCTGCAAATATGTTTTAAAGATTCCGATTACTATTAATATTTCTCCTAACAAATATTTCTACATAGCATGGATTGGATCGGTGTATGAGGATTATTAACCGTGGGTGCTGGGTGCTGCCCTCACCTATGTATGCTGAAAATACAAGGTTAAGAGGCTATGTATGAGATGGTTTCCTATCTCAGATTCGAGCTGGACATTAACAAGGCTGGTTTGAACATCTAGTTTTAGGTGGGAAGAGGATAAGTTTTACTAACCAGTTTTGAATAAAATTCTGGGTCCAAACAGTCTTTAATATCAATGTTTTGGGGCTGAAAATCAGTTCCATTATTTGGCCGATCTGGGGTTAGAAATCAGTCCTCTACTTAGGATGTTTTTTTTTTTTAGAGAAAGACTAAGTGGTTACTGTTCACGGATAAGAAATTGGGGACAAATCTGAGTCACTTTTTAAATCAAATTAATTGATGTAAATAAATTCAGCAAGGTGGTTGGCAGCAAGGGGACTAAGATCAGTCCCGATTACTGATAGTTTCAGGCTGATTAAGTTGTCCATTTCGGCTGGAGGTCTAGCCAAGTAAGATTTTTACATATATCTTTTACATATGGTTTTGAGTAAAACAAATTAATATACTGCAGATATTAAATTTACAGAATATGTAACTTTGATTGAAGATGGGGGAAATCTGGATATTGATTTTATTACTTCCCACCGTTCCAACTTGCTCAATTAATTTAAACAAATAGAAGAGTACCTTAGGAAAAGAAGGCATGGCCGAATTAATTTGGGGTCATCAAATTCTTCAATTTGTTTAACTAATTGAACGTATTAGACGAAGAGGAGGTGGGAGGAATTGAATCCACTGTCAAGGTTTGGTACTGAGATCTTTAAGAAGGTGGTTTAACTCATAAACAAGTAATTAATTTTAGCAAAGGATTTTAAATCTTAGACCAATTTAATACAGTGGGCACTATCTTGAAATTTCCATCGTAAGAGGGCAAGGTAATAAGGGTCGGCTAAGGAAAGGGTGGATTGATTGTTACAGTTACTTAGAATGCCCTTCAGTTACTTAGTTTTAAATAGAACTAAGAGAGAACATGAAGTAAAGTCTCACATTTGAGCCGATGGATTTGATAGGTGCATGCGAGTGGCCACACTAAACCAGTTCCAAAGGCAAAAGCCTGGGTTGCAGACTAGATAGAGATGCTGCAGTTGGGCTGACGGTGATACAAAAACTTAATGGACAGTGGGAAACAACAGGAGACATATGGAAGGACATACCTGTAACCAAGAGAAGCTTGAGGAGCAAACACGTTGATCCGGAACTTTGCTGCTCAAACTAGAACTTGATCTTCGAAGGAGAAAGGAGAATTTGCTCTAGCGATGCTGCCGTCGAAGGAGATTTGGGGTTTTGAGAGAGAAAAAACGATGGATGCCTGGCTTATAAGTATCCGTATCTCTTTGGATTTGTAAGAAGGGTCGATGATAGATTTAGGGAAATTTTGGTTGGCTTAGGATTAGGATTCCATCGTGTATGGAATATGAGATTTCCTCCGTAGGTTTCGTCGGCTTGACGTGTACAAGGGGATTGAGATTCAGGAGGGAAAAAGTCGTACGGGAAAAGAATCCCATCGGTGAAAGGATTCTGGGTAGCTTCCATTTTCGAAATAGAAGATAGGGATTTGAGTCCCAAACGATCAAGGAAGAAGGAGAAGAAAAGGGAAGAGAGGGATTTGAGGATTTTGTCCATCAAGACCCTAGGGATTTCACCGAAGGAGATGGAAGGGAGGAGGGTCTTACTGTAACAGGAATCCTATCCGTGTATGGGATAAGGGAAACTCAGCGGAAAGGAGGTGTGGATCTTAAGGACCCACCCGACTTACCCAACTCGGGTTTTAGGGTCGGGTTTCCCCTTTTGATTAATTTGTCATACAATAATTAAATTCTAGATAAATAAAATTTGGAACTCATTTATTGATTTTAAATCCTTAATAGAATATTTCCAATTTAAATTCTAAATTAGGGGAATTTAAAAGTCTATGTTGACCACTTATTTTTTTCCCATTCACTTAAATTTTAATTTGGAGGGGATAAACTTATAAATTCTCATTGAGGGAAAGTGTGTGAAATCGGGGTCTAATATTCAATCCCTAAATTCAATTGTATTTACCCCAAATAAATTTATAATTAACTAATAAATCAATTTAAACTACGATTATTTTCTAAATTAATTTTACCCATCACTACTGTAACACCCCGGATTTTTCAATTTATTAATATATATGAAAATTACCCATTTAATGTGTGAATTTTAGATAGAAATTTTTATATGGGTAAAGTGTTGGGTCATAGCCCAATTAAGACCCAACGGTTGAGGAAATGGTTTCAATTTAAATTAAATGGGTTGAATTAATTTAGTAATGCATTATGTCCAAAATTAAATAAAAGATTATGCATGGCCGAATATTGGATTTGCATATCCAAGAAGATGTTTAAAAATAAATAAGGATTGCATGGTCGTGTATGGGATATTGTATGGCCGAATGTGAGATTTGTATACCCAAGTTAATGCGGATAGATCATTTAAAAAAAAAAAAAAGAGGTGTCCTTTCCTTGTTAGGAAAGGCAAGAGGGGCCCATGACATGTTATATTTAGAACTCTCTAAAGTGGGAAGCCAAGGTCGGCAAGTGCTATCTTAATAGGATTGAGTGGAATAATAAAAGGAGAGATACAAGGGGCGCACGATCCTAAGGGGAAATTGTATCTAAAGCACCTTCTAAACTAGGATCAAGAGGGAGTTATTAAAAAGAAAGAGAGCAAGGGCGCACGGCACATACCATAGCCGAATTTTCCTTATCTCAATTATCATTCTCAGCGAAGCAAAGAGGAAGAGAAGGCAGCCAGCAAGAGGTGTTCTCGGCTTGGAAAAAATCAAGAAGAAAGGAGAAGGATTGGAAGAGCAAGAATCAACCGGAACCGGTTAGTATCTTATTTGATAAATTTGTTTTAAGATAAGGAACCATAGGGTTTGGCCATAGTGTATAGCCAAACCCCATGGAAGAGAATTAGTAGATGGAAGAGTTTTGATAATTTTAATGGAAGCATGAACTATAGGGTTAGGCCACAGTGCATGGCCGAACCCCATGAAAGAAGACATGTTAATCTATGGATTTTAATGAGGAAAGAACCATGGGAGTTGGTTAATAAATTTACATTGTTTTAATTAGATACATGGAATATTATTGATAAATTTTAAAGAAAGGATCTTGAACCCCATGGAAGTTGTCTTTAATTTTAAAAGGGTTTTAATGGACAACATCTATGAGTGAGGTTCGGCCATGGTGTATGGCCGAACCCCACTAGAGTTTATTTCATGAAGGATGCTTCTTAATTTAGAAAGTTTCTAATAATGGAAGCTTGGAGGAACATTGCTTATTTTTATGGAAGATGGTTACTATTTTTAGTAAGTTTCTAATTAAGGATATGGGTCGGCCATTGCATGGCCGAACCATAATTTCATTATGGCTAAGATGCTAGATCAAGGATTAATGATTTTTGAAAGAGGGTTCATAATTTGGAAAGGTTGTTATGTTTAATTGTTGGATCAAAAGAATAGAAAAGAAGGGGTGAGGTTCGGCCATGGTGTATGGCCTAACCCCACCAAATATAGTTATGGATTTGGGGTTTCTTAGACATTGAATCATGTGGACTGATTCATTAATTTTAAAGGGTTGCAAAACATAAAAACCATGGAAAGTGTTAAGGAAGTTTTAAAGGTCTAAAGGGATTTTAAGAAGGGAAGATGATGGACCATAGGGTTCGGCCAGTTTGTATGGCCGAACCCCATGAAGAGACATTGGTTTTATATTAAATGGAAATAAGGAACCAAAGTGTTCGGCCATGTGTATGGTCGAACTCCATGGACCATTTTTATGGGCTATTGGTGATGTGAACCATGAATAAATAATTGGATGTTTGAGCAAGAAAACAATGGATTTAAGTATGTATAATTGTGATCGTAGAGCATGTTATTGGTCATGAAATGTTATGAATGGCAAAAGTGTAATTAAAAGCCAAAATGGAGGATCATGGGTTCGGCCATGGTGTATGGCCGAACCCCATGAGGTCCTTTAGGGACTTAAGTGGTTAAGGTATTTTTAGGGGTCATGTATGGACCTAATATGTTTAAATAAATGAATGGACCTATGTGTTGGAACTTAAACATAAGTTGTTGAAGGCAATGACAAAATGGTAAATAAGAGTGAAAGTGTTAGACCATGGGTTCGGCCATGGTGTATGGCCGAACCCCATTGGAATTATTTTGTGAACTTAGATGTCTATGAATCTATGTTTCGAACATAAACATGAGGAATGTTTTGAGTATGATTTGAACAATGGCAATTTGGTAATTAAGTGAAAAATAAGGGACCATGGGTTCTGCCATGGTGTATGGCCGAACCCCTTGGGGATTTGTTTATGGACTTAGAATATTGAAAATCAAGTGAGACTTGGTTTTGATTGATTGTTATATTATAAGGTAACAGGACCTCACAAGGTGTTTACGATAGTAAGCGGTTACCGGATGAAAGACGCAAGGACACGTTAGCGGTCTTTGGTAGGATTCCACCTCTTTGAAACAATGGGTTTATGTACATTTGTTTTATCTTATTTTTGATGAAATTATGTTTCAAAGGATATGTTTTAAATTGAATTTTAAATGCTATGTTTATTTGTATAAATAGCATGTGTTGGATATATTTCAAAAGGTGATTTTAAATGCTATGTTTATGTTATAAAATACCATGTGTTTCTTTGGCATCTCATTCATGGCATGGGGTGAAGGATTTGTAACCAGAGGGTCCACACTCCGTCGGGGCGTCCGAAAAACCTATGTGGGGTACCTTGATGTGCTTTTCCATCAGGAAGAAACTGGAGGGTCCACACTTCGTCGGGGCGTCCGAAAGACCTATGTGGTGGGTACTTTTATGTACATGTGATGGGTGGGACTCATTGCATTTGTCATCATTGTATGGCATGGTTTTATATGGTTTTGGATATTATGTTATAATATATGTTTGTACTAACCATGTGTTAGCCGTAACTGGAATACCTATTGGGCTCGTTGCTCTAACGCCCTATTTCTACCCTAGTTGATGATACAAGAAATAAGGGGAACGATGAACGCAAGGAGGGCCAAGCATAGGAGCTTGGATGATTTATTTTATATGTTTTGAATAAAGTTACTTATGGACATGTATTTGAGTAACTAGTTTTCAGGAATGTAATAACTTAGATGGTTGGATGTTAAATTTGATAATTATGATATCTGAATGATGATTAAGAACTTGACGTACTTTGCTATCTGAATGGAATAGAACTCGGTTCTATTATATTTCCGCACGTTATAATTTTTATTCCGCAAGTGATATTGTTATGTGTGAACCATTTTCATGGACTTAGTCCATGCACACATAGGGTTGGCTAGTTAAGGGTCAGACTTTGGAAGTTCGGACTTAGCTCGCGTCGTGGTGTCCAGCTCTCTATCACTCTGCTCTGTTATAAAAAAAAAAGAAAAATAGACTTTGCTTTACGGGAAGAAGCGAGTGAAAAAGGGCGGGGCGTTACAACTACTGACCCGTTACCCCAGGTCGGGTCACTACACTTCATCTTCACTTGGTTATAGACTGATTTGAGTTTGTTGATTTTTCGACTTTTAACGAGTTTTATTGATTTTCTTAAATTTTACAATGTCTTAAGTTTTTTCGAGTCAACCGAGTTAGGCCGAGAAGAATTGAGATTTTGGACTAAATTTTAAATTTTTTGTGATCTAAACATATAATATTTGTTGAATGTGAATTATAAAATGTGTTAATATTTTATATCTTTACATTTTCGTTACGATACTTTCTGATAGAATTTGATTTAATGATTTCTTGTTATTATTTGGGGAGGGGGAGGGGGAGGGGGAGTGAGTGTAGGATATATTTTGTGACAAAGCGATGGAAACGTAATCAATTAAATGTTTTCAAGCACTATAACAAATCATCGACATCATTCATTATTGGTATGCCTTTTTTAATTATGATAATTTAATGATGGTGATGATGTTAAATAGATGATTGCATAAAAGTCATTAGCATATGAGAAGAAGTGACTAACACGTGATTAATTGCATGTTTGATCATTATTAATTACGTAACATGTGAGTATTGAATGTTTTTATATTGTTATTGTTGTACAACTTATTAGAATTTGATTCGATTATTTCTTATTTTATTTATTGTACCCAGTGGCGGAGGTGATTGCGCACCATATGGGGTTGGTGATTGCGTTCAAGTATGTCTTTTTTTGTCTTTTTCTTTTTCTTTTAGGTATAATGATAGTGTGTCGATGATGGTAAATATATTATGGTGATGAATGTTATAATGAAGACGTTGAAACATGTTCCATTTAAAGCTTACGAACATTAGAAGAAATTATGGACATCACTACAGGTATGCCTTTCTTCATCGTCCTTTTCATTTTCATTTCTTTATTATGGTGATAATGATTCGTGAATTTGATGAGGGTAATAGATTATGATTTGAACTGTGTTGATGGTAATGGATTAAAATGATGATAGTTTTTAGGGATAGCAATGTTTAGGACGTCTCACTTTTAGCATAGTGAGAAAATGTGGCATGAAAGATCGTAATTATTAAAATAGTTCAAAATCTCAAAACTTCATCTTCACTTGGTTATAGATTGATTTGAGTTTGTTGATTTTTCGATTTTTACCTAGTTTTGCCGAGCTTTATTGATTTTCTTAAATTTTACAATGTCTTAAGTTTTTTCGAGTCAACCGAGTTCGGACAAGAAGAATTGAGATTTTGAACTAAATTTTATTTTTTTTACGATCTTAACATATAATATTTGTTGAATGTGAATTATATAACGTGTCAATATTTTATATCTTTACATTTTTGTTACGGTACTTTCTGATAGAATTTGATTTGATGATTTCTTATTTTTGTTTGGGGAGGGGGAGTGGGTGTAGGATATATTTTGTGACAAAGGGATGGAAACATAATCAATTAAATGTTTTGAAGTACTATAACAAATCATCGACATCATTGATTATTGGTATGTTTTTTTTTAATTTGTATGTGTTTGCCTTTTTTAATTATGATAATTTAATGATGGTGATGCTGTTAGATAGATGATTGCATTAACGTCATTAACACATGAGAAGAAGTGACTAACATGTGATCAATTGCATATTTGATCGTTATTAATTACGTAACATGTGAGTATTGAATGTCCTTATATTGTCATTGTTGTAAAACTTATTAGAATTTGATTCGATTATTTCTTCTTTTATTTATTGTGCCTAGTGGTGGAGGTGATTGCACACCTTATGGGGTTGGTGATTGCCTTCAAGTATGTCTTTTTCTGTCTTTTTCTTTATCTTATTTTTTATGTATAATGATAGTGTGTTGATGATGATAAATAGATTATGGTGATGAAGGTTGTTGTGAAGACGTTGAAACATGTTCCATTTAAAGTTTACGAACATTAGAAGAAATTATGGACATCACTACAGGTATGCCTTTCTTCATTGTCCTTTTCATTTTCATTTCTTTATTATGGTGATAATGATTGGTGAATTTGATGAGGGTAATAGATTATGGTTTGAAATGTGTTGATGGTAATTGATTAAAATGATGATAGTTTTTAAGGATGGTAAGGCTTAGGACGTAGCATAGTGAAAAAGATGTAGGATGAAAGATCGTAATTATTAAAATAGTTCAAAATCTCAAAACTTCATTTCACTTGGTTATAGATTGATTTGAGTTTGTTGATTTTTCGACTTTTACAGAGTTTTGCTGAGTTTTATTGATTTTCTTAAATTGTACAATGTCTTAAGTTTTTTCGAGTCAACCGAGTTAGGCTGAGAAGAATCGAGATTTTGGACTAAATTTTAAATTTTTTGCGATCTAAACATATAATATTTGCTGAATGTGAATTATAAAACGTGTCAATATTTTATGTCTTTATATTTTTGTTATGGTACTTTCTGATAGAATTTGATTTGATGATTTCTTCTTTTTGTGTGGGGAGGGGGAGGGGGAGTGGGTGTAGAATATATTTTGTGACAAAGCGATGGAAACGTAATCAATTAAATGTTTTCAAGCACTACAACAAATCATCGGCATCAGTCATTATTGGTATGCCTTTTTTTAATTTGTATGTGTTTGCCTTTTTTTAATTATGATAATTTAATGATGGTGATGATGTTAAATAGATGATTGCATAAAAGTCATTAACACATGAGAAGAAGTGACTAACACGTGATCAATTGCATGTTTGATCATTATTAATTACGTAACATGTGGGTATTGAATGTCTTTATATTGTTATTGTTGTAAAACTTATTAGAATTTGATTACATAATTTCTTATTTTATTTATTGAGCTCAGTGGCGGATGTGACGCCCCGACCCGAAAGGTAGGCTTGGAACGCGACTGAATTTTTTTTTTTTTGAAATTAAACTAACTCAAGCATTCTAACTGGGTCGGATCAACAGTTGGGCCCAGAGGCCACACACGATCTCAACATTCTTCTTAGGAGACTTCGGGAATCCTGTTACAAAATCCATCGTGATATGCTCCCACTTCCATTCAGCCACTTCTAAAGGTTACATCTTTCCACCAGGTCGTTGATGTTCCGCTTTCACTTGTTGACAAGTTAAGCACTTAGACACAAAATCTGCTACCTCTCCCTTCATACCTTTCCACCAGAAAAGTCGCCGCAAGTCATGATACATCTTCGTACCACCAGGATGCACTGCAAAGCGAGAATGATGAAAGTGATCAAACACCTTTCTCCTGCACTCGTTGGTACAAAAAGTTTGTCTTTGAATGTAAGACTTCCATTCGCCTTGATCTTCCAATCTTCTAGAGTCGCTCCTCCTGAAAACTGAGTTGCCAACTCCTTTGCTTCTGGGTTGTTCTGTTGTCCTTCCAACACCAATCTAATTACCTCGCGTTGCAGAACCAAACTCGATCAGAACTTCCAACATCTTCCACTGCAAGGATGCCATCCTCGCGATGTTGCTGTGAAATTTCCTGCTCAAGGCATCGGCCACCACGTTGACCTTCCCTGGGTGATAAGAGAGACTGAAGTCGTAATCTCCCAACTACTCCATCTATCTTCGCTGCCTCATATTTAAGTCTTTCTGAGTGAAGATATACTTGATACTATGGTGATCAAAAAATACATTAAACTTCTCACCATATAAGTAATGTCTCCAGAACTTTAACGAGAATACAACGGCTGCTAACTCCAAATCATGAATCGGGTGGTTCTGCTCATGTCCCTTCAATTGCCTGGAACCATAAGTTACTACCTTCCCCTCTTGCATCAGCACACAACCCAAACCAAACTTGGACGCGTCGCAATACACATCATAACCTCGTTTTTGCTCGGGTATCACCAACACTAGAGACGTCGTCAACTTCTCCTTCATCTCCTGGAATGCTCTTTCACAAGCTTCGCTCCACTCGAACTTGACGTTCTTCCTCGTTAGCCAAGTCATCGGCATCGCGATCTGAGAGAAATGTGGGATAAAGTTTCGGTAATATTCCGCTAATCACAGAAAGCTCCGTATCTCGAACACGCTCTTGGGACTTTCCCAAGTCTTCATTGTTTCAACCTTCGCTGGATCTACCGAGATTCCTCCTAGAGACACCACATGTCCCAAAAACTGCACTTGAGTCAACCAAAACTCACACTTGCTCAGCTTAGCGAACAGCTGATGCTCTCGAAGAGTCTGAAGAGCAATGCGCAGATGACGCTCGTGCTCCTCCTCTGATGATGAAAAGATCAAGATATCGTCGATGAAGACTATCACGAACTCTCGCAGATACGGTCGGAACACGCGATTCATCAAATCCATAAACATGGCTGGCGCGTTCCTCAAACCGAAAGCCATCACGAGAAACTCGTACAAGCCATACTGCGTCTGGAAAGCAGTCTTAGGAATGTCTTCCTCTTGAATCCGCAACTGATGGTAACCCTACCTCAAATCGATTTTCGAAAAACATCTCGATCCCCTCAAAAGATCAAAGAGGTCTTCTATTCTAGGCAACGGATACTTATTCTTAATAGTTACCCGGTTAAGCCGCCGGTAATCTATACACATCCTCATCGATCCATCCTTCTTTTTCACAAAGAGAGTAGGTGCGCCCCACGACGAGTTGCTCTGACGGATAAAACCAAATCTAGGAAGCTCATCTACCTGCGTAGCTAGCTCTCTCTGTTCAGCCGACGCCATCCGATATGGTACCATGGAAATTGGAGATGTTCCTGGCTGTAGGTGTATAAAAAACTCTATCTCTCGGCGTGAAGGTAGCCCAGCCAACTGGTCAGGAAACACATTCACAAACTCACACACCACCCGAGGAGTAACAAACCCTACACTACCTACATCTTCCCAACCCATGCTCGCCACCACACTACCAAGATACGCCCTAAGGTTAGAGAAAGTGACTCTCATCTTCTCATAGGGTACCAACTTCTCCATAAACCTCTCATTGGTTGAGGAGACCCCACGAATTCTCCTCTGAGAGCAGCCGATCAGAACCTCAAAAACTGACAACCAATCCATACCAAGGATGATGTCAAAGTCCGTCATTTCCAACACAAGAATATCATAGGACAACTCTACACCGCTAATCTTCAAAACACAATATCTACACTCTTGGTTCACGAAAGCCTTCTTACCTAAGGGTGCTACTACCATTAACGGTTTAACTACTTCTACCTGTCTCAAACCCAATCTATCACAACAAGTTCTAGAAATAAAGGAATACGAAGCACAGGTATCAAAAAGCACTCGAGCCAAAAGACTGAAAAGATTAAGGGTACCTTCCATCACCGTATTCTCCATTGGCTCTTCCTTTTGAGACCCAATCGTGTAGACTCTCCCCTCAGGACTGTCCTTGTTCTCTCCCCTAACTGTTTTGAGGTGGTTCGTTCCTCGGTGCCATCGAGCCTCTGGAGGTCTGCTGAGAACCTCAACCAACAGATGGTTGCGCCACAGAAAAAGAAGCACCTGCGCCTTGCGAAGGTGCAGCTTTACCCAGATAAGGGCAGTCTCTAAGGAGGTGCCCGATTTGCTTGAAATGATGGCACACATTTTCTCTTCCGATTGGGCAAAACTTAAAAGTATGCCCAGGCTGGCTACAGGTGTAGCACACAAATTGCCAGGAGTCAGACCGACTCGACTGTCTTGTGCTAGGCTGGCTCTTCTTTAAGTACGGCTTTTGCTGGTTAAACTTGGCCTTCTTGTTGGAAGAAGGTTTCTGCGAGTTGTCAGTGCTCCGGTTGATGGAGTCCACCGCTTCCACCCTTGAAGATCGATCGATGATCTCCTCCAAAGTGTCGAAAACTAGGCCGGCCACTTGTCGCTGAAGAAACGGTCGGAGTCCATTTTCAAAGTGTTGGACCTTCTCCTCTTCGTTCGTTGCCATCCAAGGCATGAACTGCATCAAGTCAATGAAGCGCATGGCATACTGTGCCATGGAATCGGATCCTTGCTGGATGTTGAGGAATTCCCTCTTCCTCGCCTCCTGCACGGTCTTCGGAAAGTAATGGGGCAGAAAGGCTGCTGAGAATTCTTCCCACATCATTGGCTCGTGGTTACGAACCAAATTCTTCGCTTCCCACCACTCGTAAGCGTTTCCTTTTAACTGGTACGCCGCCAAGGTCACTCGCAAGTCATCGGCAATAGCTAGGGTGTTAAGGATCCTGTTAATCTGAGTCAGCCAGTTCCTCGTTGCGCTAGGGTCCTCTGTCTCCGAGAAACTTGTCGGGTTTAGTCGCTTGAACTCTTTAAGAGCCGAGCTGGCTTTCTTCTCTTGCGTACGGATTGGAGGGCGTCGTATATTTTCAACTATTTGCTGAAATGCTTCAACCGCTGTTCGAACGGCCTCATTGGGTAGGTCACGGGGTGGAAGACCAGTCCTCCTCCCACGGCAGTTGTTAGAGTGAGCGTTGGGTCCTGACATGTGTTATTTACACTTATAAATATCACTTAACCATTTAAGAAACTTATTAGAGCAAAGCACACATGTTGCAAAAGTTTCATTAGAAATCATTCAAATGCATTTCAATTACAAGGGTTAGTAGGGTATGAAAACCCTTCAAAACAACAAAACAAAATTCAACCATTACAACAAAATTTCCCCGATCCCCCGACCAACCCTAATCTAATCTTCCGAAGAAGATCCTGCATCATCACCAAAGTAAAAGAAGTTGTCCGGACAAGTCGCCGACTTATGCCCGAACACTCCACAGGTCAAACAGGGAATGATCCCTGGTCCTCCAACATAAGGACAATTATTCCTTGCGCTCCCATGCCCGCAAAGTCCGTAAACAGGGCAGATGACATCAATGGGATAGAGGCAATAAATGCAGTTGTGCCCCTCCTGATTGCATAATTCGCACATATAGTCCGAATACTCATCCAAAGGTGGAGTAGCCGGAGTATATTCAGGCGAGCCTATCTCCCCCTACAGACTCCTCTAGGTTTGGGACATCTCCCACTTCCTCTTCAGGATCAACCCCAACATGATACTCAGGCGAAGCTGCTTCCACTTCCTCATTTGGTGCAACTTCATTGAAGAAGTTTTGAACACTGGAATCAGAAGAAACCAGGTCGATCGGATTGCTAAGGGGCCCCCTATCCCATAACTCAGTGTACTCTGTATTGTTTGACATGTCTGTGTCACAAAACAGGATAATGTCAAAAACAATTGCAGTACTAAGTCAAAAAGCAAGTCTAACTAGGTTGTAACCCATCACAGTCATAGGCTTGAGTCGAAGCTCTGATACCAAGCTGTCATGCCCAGACCCGAAAGGTGGGCTCGGAACGCGACTGATTTTTTTTTTTTTGAAATTAAACTAACTTAAGCATTCTAACTGGGCCGGATCAATAGTTGGGCCCAGAGGTCACACACGATCCAACATGTGGACTCAAACATAGACCATAAGTCTACCCAACAAAAATAACACATAGAATGATCACAAAATTCCAACCATTGAATTATCATTAAACACCATCAAAGTAACTACAGAAGCATAATAGTTTTCAATACATCACATTGATACAAACTAAGTACCACACCCGGTACTTTACAAAAGAAAATGGTTCTAAGAACCAGAAAACAACAATAAGGGTATTCCCCTCAGTGGGAATCCCAAAACAACGCCACAGCTTATCCACCCTAAGCTTGAAATAGAGGGTTCTTCTCCTCGGGTTCATCTCCTGAAAGGTGAGTGGGGTGAGCTAACTAGCCCAGTGAAGGAAATATAATAGTGCAGTTTTCAGTAAACGACAGGTTAGCAAAAATCAACAGTTGCAATAATATCTTATGCTTGATAACAAATTCTCAAAATCAAGTAACATATTATCAACATTCTCATAATTCATCATCTCTTCCAATACTGCTGTCATCCAACGTACCCCCCTGCCCCCCATATACTATATTGACACCAATAGTATTAAGTCCTGACACGGTCAAAATACATCCTTGCAAGTACATCTCCGGTATACACCTCAAAACCGGCACTGACACACCTTGCCAGTCACTGTCGACCCACCTGGTCCAGTAGACGTAACCAACACCCTCGACGATGGTTCAATAGTAAAAGGTACGTGGAAGCAGTATAACTTATAATCAACACCATAAGCATTTATAATCACCATAAGCACTTCTTACAGCAGTGCATCAAGTCTAGGCACATGAGTGAGTTTGTCAAATCTGAAACCACTCATTGCTTCAAGATCCATCTCGAATAACAAAACTGTTTATATCTACTGCAAAGTTAAGTTCCCTCACCGTAACTGTGTGGTTTCGCTGTCTCTGTTCAAACAACAAACAAGTGCACAATCATTATCACGTCAATATACATAGCATCAACTACATACACACAAGTAGTATTTCGAAATCATACTGGTTTTTCCCAAAATATCCAAGGTATATGGAATTGAGTTTCCTACTTGGTTTCTAACCTTTTTAAATTAGAATAATCCACAAGATAGTAAATAAAACGGGTGCTCAATCCAAAACTCATATTGTCTTCTGGGCATCGACCAAATTGACTTATTGAGTTAAGTCTAGATTCTCAGGCCACTTCTCGGTTGTCTTTTGGATAGGACCAGATCTGACATTTTGAGTAAGGCCTCGAGATCACTCAGTGCCCGACAATTATACCGTTGGCCTGAAAGTGAGATCACTCAGTGCCCGACCAATAGAGTCGGCCTGGAAGTGAATACAATAGTATATACACTATAGTAATAAGAGAAGAGGGTTAATACAATTTTAATTTAACAATGGGGTACCAACATCACATGCAATCAATAACAATCAACCAGTATTTAACAATTAAAAACTGAGTCCCACGGAACATGCCTCGGAACCAGGTACTGTGGCTTCGGATCATCCGAACTATACCTAAACTAGTCACTGACCTCGGATCTTGGGTCTGACTTCGGATTGTCCGAAGATCGGGTCTCGGATCATCCGAAGTCCTTCAGAATCGAAAGAACTCGAAAAACAGGTCTCGGTGGGTCTGTAAGTCTCGGAACATCTGAAGTAGTGCTCAGATCATCCGAGTGGGGTTCGGTCCTTCCGAGCCCTACTCGGAACATCCGGGCGAGTCTTGCTAGCCTCGGGTGTTTCTGGGCTTCGAGTGAAGCTCGTAACGTCCGAGGGGTCCTCTGGGACCGTCCGAAGGGTGTGATCCTCGGACCGTCCGAAGATCGACTCTCGGACCGTCCAAGAGTCGTCTTCCTCACTGTCTCCACCAGCAAACAGTGACGGCAGACACTGTGTGAAATACAAATCTGGAAACAGTGGGTTTCCCGGATTCGGTTTCCACATCTAGTTGGTCCGATGGACTCCTCTGGGAGTCCTTTTTCCATAGGGAATGGTTTGGAGCTTTGAACCTCAGCAGCCACTGGATTTTAACACTGAAAGCTCACGGGTACAAGAGAACCCATGGCTTTTCTTAAACTTCAAACTGGTTTTACTCACTCAAAGCAGGGCCAAAACCAGTTTTTCTTGATTCTAAACCAACCGGAATTGAAAGAAGAACACAGTGATTACCTTTACTGGAGTTCCTAGGTTAAAGTCTGATCTTTTGAAAAACTTTCCTTTAAAGCTACGGTAACTGAAAACTGGTAACAGAGGCTGAAAGGGTCGGCTGGGTTTGGTCTGAGAATTAGAGAGGAGAGGAAATCTGAGGGAGTTTGAGCTGGTGGAGAAAGGCTGAATTTATAGGAAATCAGCCGTGGATTGGGGTCATCCGGCCATTGCATGCCGCTGCAGCGGATGTCCGGTACAGTGAAATCACTGCTCACTGGTTTGGTTGCAAATAAGTCTTTCAAGGTTTCTGGTTTTGCAAAAAGGCCTCTAGTTTGATAAAAACTGGATTTTTAACTAAAAGCATGATTTTCAAAACTCACAAAGTTAATCCAACCTACAGATAAGTAGAGTTTTACAAACTCTAATTACCATAAAAATTTTGAGATTTAAAACTCACTAAAACCCATTGATTTAAATAAAAATCACTATTTAATACTATTTACTTAATTAAATAAATGTTAAATAAAACAACTTAGAAACCTCATTTTTGGGGTTCGAAGAATAACTAGACCATACTTAAAATGGTCTAACATAAAATACTAGTTTCGAAATTTATTTCATTTCCAAAACCATTTAAAATAATTATTACTCCCTTTCGGGGTTCTGACGAGCGATTTTTAAATACTATTTTCTGAAAATAAAATTATTTTGAAGCAGAAATACAAATTCTTTATTAAGGAGAACATTATCATCTAATAATAATCACATAACAACATAATTTATAAAAATAATAACAAGAAGCGGTAAATTACCATTTTACCCCTCTAGTTGGACGAGCTGGATCACTGAGCTTTCGAGGTATGATTGGGCCACACCTGGGCTTTCCTCAAAACCCAAACCGTAATCTCGAGATTAACTGGTCCAAGCAAGATTATTAAGGTAAACTGCGCCTAATCTGGGTTAGGGTATTACAGCGGAGGTGATTGCGTTTAAGTATTTCTTTTTTGTCTTTTTTTTTTGTATTATGATAGTGTGCTGATGATGATAAATAGATTATGGTGATGAAGGTTGTGATGAATACATTGAAATATGTTCCATTGTAAGCTTACGAACATTAGAAGAAATTATGGATATCACTACATGTATGCATTTCTTCATTATCCTTTTCATTTCCATCTATTTATTATAGTGATAATATTGGTGAATTTGTTGACGGTAATATATTATTGTTTGAAATGTGTTGATGTTAATGGATTAAAATGATGATGGTTTTTAAGGATGGTAAGGCTTAGGACGTTTCACTTTTAGCATAGTGAAATGATTTACCATCAAAGATCGTCATTATTTAAATAGTTCAAAATCTCAAAACTCGAACTTCACTTGGTCATAGATTGATTTGAGTTTGTTGATCGAGTCTGTTGATTTTTCGACTTTTACTAAGGTTTGCCGAGTTTAATTGATTTTCTTAATTTCTACAATGTCTTATGTTTTTTCGAGTCAGCCGAGTTAGGCCGAGAATAATTGAGATTTTGGACTAAATTTTAAAATGTTTGCGAACTTTAACATATAATATTTGCTGAATATGAATTATATAACGTGTCAGTATTTTATGTCTTTACATTTTTGTTACGGTACTTTATGATAGAATTTGATTTGATCATTTCTTGTTTTTGTTTGAGGAGGGGGAGGGGGTGTAGGATATATTTTGTGATAAAGGGGAAATGAGACTCAACTACAACAAAGAGATGGACACGTAATCAATTAAATGTTTACAAGCACCACAACAAATCATTGACATCATTCATTTTTGGTATGCTTTTTTTTTTTTAATTTTCTTATGTGTTTGCCTTTTTTAATTATGATAATTAAAAGATGGTGATGATGTTAAATTGATGATTGCATTAAAGTCATTAACACATAATCCATAGATTGATTAACCTTTTTTGGTCGAGTTTGAATCGAGTGTTTGTCTTTTTAAGTTTTACCGGCTTTTGTCGAGTTTTATCAATTTTTTTAAGTTTTATAATGTCTTAATTTTTTTTAGTCAACTGAGTTAGGCTAAGTAAAATTTAGTATTTGGATTAAATTCTGAAGTGTTTGCTATCTTAAAAGAACAACGTTTTTGGGTAATGAATGTCTTTACATTGTTATTGTTGTTATTAGATTTTGATTATATTATTTCGTGTTTTTATTTAATATGCCCTGCGGGGGAGGTGATTGCGTGCCCCATGGGGAAGGCGGATGCATTGTAAGTACGCATTTTTCCTATTTTCGTCTTTTTTTTTTTCATTTTTTTAATTATGATAATGGATAGATGGTGATTATGGTAAATAGATTATGATGATGAAGATTATGATCAAGACGTTGAGACATTTGCATTGTAAGATTATGACCACTACAGAAATTATGGACATCGATACAAGTATGCCATTTTCGGATTTTCCTTTTAATTTTCTGTTTTTTTATAATGGTGATTATGATTGGTGAATTTAATGATGGTAATTGATGATGGTTTAAATTATGTTCATGGTAATGGATGACAATGATGATGGGTTTTAAGTATAGTAAGGCTTAGGACTTGCGACAAAGATATACCTCATTGATCTTAATTAGTTAAATAATTCATAAACTCAAAACTTAAGCTTTACTTGGTCATAAATTCATTTGAGTTTGTTGATCGAGTCTATTGATTTTTCGAGTTTTGTGGATTTTAATTGAATTTCTTAAGTTTTATATTTTTTTAACATTTTTCTAGTGAACCGAGTTAGGCCGAGTAAAATTTAGTTTTTGACTAAATTTAAAAATATGTGCGATCATTGTAACACCCCACCCTCTTTCACTATGCTTTCCTTTCCGAAAACCAGAGTCTATTTTTTTTTTTTATAAACAAAGAGTGATAGAGAGCGGGACGTCACGACGCGAGCTAAGTCCGAACTTCTAAAGTCCAAGCCTTAACTGGCCAACCCTATGTGTGCATGGACTAAGTCCATGAAAATGGTTCACACATAACAATATCAACATGCGGAATTAAAATCAAACCTTGCAGAATTAAAATCAAAACATGTGGAATTATAATAGAACCCAGTTCTATTCCATTCAGATAACAAAGTACGTCAAGTCTTTATCCATAATTAAAATATCATATTTGTCCAGATAAACATCCAACCATCTAAGTTATTACAATCCGAATTCTAGATACTCAAAATACAAGCCTATGAGTATCTTAACCATATATAAATTAAAAGCATCCAAGCTCCTATGCTTGACCCGTTTCACGTTCATCGTTCTCCTTGTTTCCTGTATCATCCACTAGGGTAGAAGTAGGACGTTAAAACAACACGCCCAGTAGGTATTCCAATTAGGGCTAACACATGGTTAGTACAAGACGTGCATATAACATAATAAATGAATCCATATAAAAACAATGCCATGACATGTGTAGTATGCAATGAGTCCCACCCATCATAAACACATGTATCCTCTTGATGGAATTCTCATCATCAAGGTATCCCACATAGGTCTTTCGGACGCCCCGACGGAGTGTGGCCCCTCCGGTTTCTTCTTGATGGGATTCTCACCATCAAGGTATCCCATATAGGTTTTTCGGACGCTCCGACGGAGTGTGGCCCCTTCGGTTACATATTCTTCACCCCATGCCATACATGAGATGCCAATGAAACACATGCTATTTTATATAATAAACATAGCATTAAAACCTCACATTTGAAACACATGCTATTTTGTATTATAAACATAGCATTAAAACCTCACATTTGAAACACATCTTTTCAACATAAATTCATCAAATAAGATAAGAAAACTTTGTACATAAACCCATGGTTTCAAAGAGGTGGAATCCTACCAAAGACCACTACGTGTTCTTGCGTCTTTCGTCCGGTAACCGCTTGCGATTGTACACACTTTGTGAGGTCCCGTTACCTTATAATATAACAATCAATTAAAACCAAGTCCCACTTGATTTACAATAAAGTCCAAGTCCATAAATCAATCCCCATGGGGTTCGGCCATACATCATGGCCGAACCCATGGTCTTTCATTTTTGACCATATTTACATCAATGCCATTCATACCACTTTTATTCATTAATCTAATGATAAACAAATTAATCATCTTAGATACATCAACCTTAAGTTCAACAAACATTCCCCATGGGGTTCAGCCATACACCATAGCCGAACCCACGGTCCATTGATTTCACTTAATTACATGTTTTGCCATTATTCTCACCCTTCATCCCTTGGTTTGGTAAACTATTCATTTACATTATACAAAGGTCCACAAATGGTCCAGTAACAAGTTCATGGGGTTCGGCCATACACCATGGCCGAACCCATGATCTTTCATTTTTAGTCGTATTTACAATAATGCCATTATACATATCCATAGCCATTTACCTTGCTTATTTTCATAAGACTTATGTTCCAAAACATAGGTCCATTCATTTACACATTATATACATGGATCTTCCAATGATCCACAACCATAGAACCATTTAATCATTCTTATATTTACTCATATTAGATCCATAATATTGGTTCATGGGGTTTGGCCATACACCATGGCCGAACCCATGATATCATGGTTCCATCCTCCTTCTTTTAATCATATTAGGTCCAATAACATAAACAAAAACCCTCAATCCAATAATATAATCCACAAGCATATATTTGCATTCTCCAATTAATCCACCATTCATTTAAAATATTCATAGACATAATAGCTATAAAAATTGTTTTATGTGTAACACCCCGAATTTTCAAGTTATTAATATATATGAAAATTACCCATTTAATATGTGAATGATTAAATATGAACCTTAGATGGGTAATGTGTTGGGTCATTGGTCGAATTGGGACCCAACGGATTGTGTAAATGGTTTCAATAAAATTAAATGGGCTGAATTTAATTAGTAATGCAATTCATATATAAATTAGGGGTTTGGATTATTTGCATGCGCATAAAGGAAACTTGGAAGATATGGATGACTAGATTTTAGTAGTTATAGTTGAACAAGGATTTCCTAAGATGGACCACACGCATGGATGAGATGAGATATTGCTTTGCTGTGTGGAGTGTCTAAAAAGGAGTTCCTTTTCTGGATAAAAATGGCAAACACAAAATAAGGAAGCAAGGGGCATATTAGCATATTCTAATTGGGACTTCCCAAAATGGGAAGCATATGCACGGCAATGGTTATTTCAAACAAGGTATTGGCCGAGTGGAATTTTTATAGAAGGGGCGCATAACCACCTTCTAAGTTGGAATCAATTGGAATTAATAAAGGAGAAGGGCAGCAAGGGGCTCACGGCATTGTCTAAACATATTACCGAGTGGGAGGTTTTATAAAAAGAAAGGAGAGCAACAAAAGGGCGCACGGCACATACATGCACATAGCTGAATTCTCTATGTCTCTCTCAATTCTCATTCTCAGCATTAACAAGAGGAAGAAAAGGCAGCTAACAAGAGGTGTTCTCAGTTTTGAGAAAGATCAAGAAGAAGGAGAGGAAAAGGCTAAGGAAGAAGAAGATTGGAAGAGCAAGAACAACCGAGGGAAAACCAATAGGTATACCAATTAGGGCTAACACATGGTTAGTACAAGACGTGCATATAGCATAATAAATAAATCCATATAAAAACAATGCCATGACATGTGTAGTATGCAATGAGTCCCACCCATCATAAACACATGTATCCTCTTGATGGAATTCTCATCATCAAGGTACCCCCACATAGGTCTTTCGGACGCCCCGACGGAGTGTGGCCCCTCCGGTTTCTTCTTGATGGGATTCTCACCATCAAGGTATCCCATATAGATGTTTCGAACGCCCCGACGGAGTGTGGCCCCTCCGGTTACATATCCTTCACCCCATGCCATGCATGAGATGCCAATGAAACACATGTTATTTTATATAATAAACATAGTATTAAAATCTCACATTTGAAACACATGCTATTTTATATAATAAACATGGCATTAAAACCTCACATTTGAAACACATGCTATTTTATATTATAAACATAGCATCAAAACCTCACATTTGAAACACATCTTTTCAACATAAATTCATCAAATAAGATAAGAAAACATTGTACATAAACCCATGGTTTCAAAGAGGTGGAATCCTACCAAAGACCACTACGTGTCCTTGCGTCTTTCGTCCGGTAACTGCTCACGATTGTACATACCTTGTGAGGTCCCGTTACTTTATAATATAACAATCAATTAAAACCAAGTCCCACTTGATTTACAATAAATTCCAAGTCCATAAATCAATCCCCATGGGGTTCGGCCATACACCATGGCCGAACCCACGGTCTTTCATTTTTGACCATATTTACATCAATGCCATTCATACCACTTTTATTCATTAATCTAATGATAAACAAATTAATCATCTAAGATACATCAACCTTAAGTTCAGCAAACATTCCCCATGGGGTTCGGCCATACACCATGGCCGAACCCACGGTCCATTGATTTCACTAAATTACATGTTTTGCCATTATTCTCACCCTTCATCCCTTGGTTTGGTAAACCATTCATTTACATTATACAAAGGCCCACAAAGGGCCCAGTAACAAGTTCATGGGGTTCTGCCATACACCATGGCCGAACCCATGATCTTTCATTTTTAGCCGTATTTACAATAATGCCATTATACATATCCATAGCCATTTACCTTGCTTATTTTCATAAGACTTATGTTCCAAAACATAGGTCCATTCATTTACACATTATATACATGGATCCTCCAATGATCCACAACCATAGAACCATTTAATCATTCCTATATTTACTCATATTAGATCCATAATATTGGTTTATGGGGTTTGGCGATACACCATGGCCGAACCCATGATATCATGATTCCATCCTCCTTCTTTTAATCATATTAGGTCCAATAACATAAACAAAAACCCTCAATCCAATAATATAATCCACAAGCATATATTTGCATTCTCCAATTAATCCACCATTCATTTAAAATATTCATAGACATAATAGCTATAAAAATTGTTTCATGGGGTTCGGCCATGATGTCTAATTTCCAATTTTAGCAACTCCCTTTCTTGAATCCAAAAATCAAGGTTCCTTCAAAAAACAATGCATCATTAGATACTTTCTTAAATAATAACCATCCTCCATGGGGTTCGGCCATATACCATGGCCGAACCCTATGGTCCCTTTAATTCCTTTTAAATCATGTATCAACTTATGATTTTCAACCTTTTCAAACTCCATTTATAATTACCCAACATTCTTTCATGTGCATGGCCGAACCCTATGGTTTCTCCTTTCCATTTTAATCAATTAACATACATTAAAAATACCAATGCACCTCCATGGGGTTCGGCCATACACCATGGCCGAACCCTATGGTTCATAATCTTCTTTCTAAAAATTATTAATCATTGATCTTCCAATTAATCAATCACCATATTAAGTCCATCTATATTTTTCCATGGTCTCCATTTAATCCCTTCAAAAATCATATACCATTACCAACAAACCCAATGTTCCTCCATTAAATAATCCAAGTCCTTCCATGGGGTTCGGCCATGGTGCATGGCCGAACCCTATGGTTCATCATTCCATTAAAAATACCATGATCATCTCCCAATTCTCTTCCATGGGGTTCGGCCATACAACATGGCCTAACCCTATGGTTCCTTCGGTTGTTCTTGCTCTTCCTATCCTTCTCCTTCTTGATCTTTCCCTCTTGCTGGCTACCTTCTTTCTTTCTCTTGATAATGCCGTGTGCCCCTCTCTTAATTTTGGATGTGCCGTGTGCCCCTTGTTCTCTCCTTTTATTACTTCTAATTGGTCCCAACTTATAACGTACCAAGACCCTTTAATTTAGCACTTGTCCAAATACCATCCCCCCCTTGCTGAAATAACCATTATCGTGTGCTGCTTGTGTCTTTCTTCCTTTTCAGCCAATGTAATATACATAGAAGTTCCAATTGGTTCCATATTTAGACAATGCCATGAGCCCCTTGCTGCCTCTTTATGAAACCTTCCAATTAATCCTATCTTAGAAAGTGCCATGTGCCCCTCTTGCCTTTCCTTTATAATCTCCAATGGGTCCTAACTTAGAAGGTGCCATGCGCCCCTTCTTTTAGCCATTGCCTTAATGCCGTTTTAAATCAAGAAAGACCTTCTTTAAAAATTATTCTAGCACATGCGCATATCTTAGATATCTTCTCAAGATATTCTAGCATATCAATGTGGATATGAAAATCCCACATACATGACCAAGGCAATCCATCTCTAATTCTCTCCATGCGCATAATCATGGATTGCATACCTAATATTCGGCCATGCTCAATTATCCCATTCCTAATCCCTTATTTATAGATATTGTATTACCAATTAAATTTAGCCCCATTTAATTTATTTGAAACCATTTCCTCAATCCGTTGGGTCTTAATTGGGCAATGACCCAACACTTTACCCATATAAGGTCCATATCTAATAATTCACAAATTAAATGGTAATTTTCATATATAATAATAACTTGAAAATCCGGGGTGTTACAATCATAACAAAAAACTTTTAGTTATTAATACATGATCAATTACATGTTTACAACCAGTACAACAAATCATCGACATAATTACTGGTGTGCGTTTTCTTAGTTTTGTTACGTGTTTACTTTTTTAAAGATGATAATGGATGAATTGCGATGACGTTTCTCTGATACCATGTGAAATAATGTGGTGTCCTCCTTAATCAAATATGGAAGGTAAATCAAATAAAATAGGAAAGGCACTAAAATGGAAAATACAATAATAGTAATTGCTAAGTAATGAAAATCTAATTTTATCAAATATAATCTAATTATATCTTAACAAATCTTAGTTGGAGTAAATACAAAAAAAGGCAGTCTGACAAACATATCCAGATGAAGTAGACAAAACATCTGACTTGTGGGAAATTGCCTGGGTTTCTTAGTAGGTTACATGATTTGCAATCAATCCAAATGAGTCTGGGAGAGGGATTTGATGAGGGATGGTGGCGACAGCTTCTTCACAGTATGTCATTTATAATTAGCTAATAGGTCGTTCAGGTGACAGTCCTGCTACTCTGCAGCTGTGGATATTTGGTAGGGCTGTAAAATTGTGGTATTGTGGTGGGTAGTTCCTCCAACAAGATCTTAACAACTGATTGGTTGACAAGTTGTTTGCTTGCTATCACTAATACCTATTCTTCATAGCTCTTAGAAGCTGAAAGTGTGAGGAATCCATTTATACATTGTTACTTCAGGAGAGAGGTCTGGGTCTTTACCTTCAACTTGTTTAGCATTGATTTGGTGATGCCATCTTTGTGCTTGGCTATTTAGCATCTGGCTACAGGAAAATAAATGGAAAAATAAAAACAAAGAAAGAAATTTCCTTTGATATAACAAGCTGTACATGAAAAATGCTATTCTCTCTCCAAACACATTGATATAGGCACAAAAAATTGTGTCCATGTATGTGTGGCTGCAAAAGAATTACACATTACCAAAATGCTATTCTCTCTCCAAACTGAAGTTTAAGTAACTTTTGGAGGTGCAGTGAGAATTCTGGGGCTGACAAACATGAGATTTGACAAATGTTAATGCTTGAAGGTATTATATAACATTGTTTAAACAAGCAGAGGTCCTTCGATGCTTACGTGAGAGGCAAAACAGAATGAAAAATTGAGGCTGATTACAAACGAATGCTATTTGATAAGATAATAACTGTATGCTGTCTTTTGGCAGAAAACCTGTAACTTTTTTTTATTAAATTTCTTCATTGGTTTAAAGATTTCACTTATGTTTCAATAGTGTTTAATTATTTCATGAACGTTTGAGAGAATTCAAAAAAATTGCAGCCTTTTTGAAGGAAGAATTGTTTTATAGAGAGATATTTCTGTGGAAACATATTTTACACCCATCAAGGGAATTGCTTGTTACTATGGATTATAACATTTTAATCATCAAACTCCACTTTGATCATTTTCGTGAAAATAGCCAAATATGGTATAGGTTTGGTCAAAGATATTATCATTGTTTTGTTGCTATGATCCACAACTTGGGATGTTAGGATTAGCTGTTATTTCCCTTGGCTGACCTATTGATGACAGAGAAGGCCTTCGTTGCATCATGACAAAGTAAGATTTAACACTTGCAAAAATCTGTAGAGTGCCTTTAAATTACTTTAACTGCTACTTCCATCTTGTCATTTAAAGAGAAAATCACGATGGAAGATCCATGTAGAAATCTCCTCTTTCTTTTCTTGAGCATAAAATTTTCTCATGGGCCACAGGTGGTTTGAGGAGGGTTTTCAGAGTTTCTCATATAGAACCATATTGAAGATGATATTGGATTTATGACCAACCATAATTACCAAATGATGCATTTCTTCTACTGCTTATCTTGTTTGCTTTGATGTAAGAGTTAAGATTGGTATTTCTGGCGCTTTTTGTGTTGGTGCAGATACCTAATCAATAAGCTTCAAGAGATTAAAGTTGGTGGTGAACTGAACAGGGTATGGTTCAATCAGTTCTATATTTAAGATTATGTTATATATTTATATTGTTCTTTATTTAATATTACCTTTCATTTTCACTTCAGAAGTTTGTTCTTGATATACTTCAATCTATAGTAGAGATAGTTACTTATGGAGATCAGCATAATCCATCTATTTTTGAGTAAGATTTCTTCCATGATAGTTTACTAATTGACTTAGTGATCGGGTCTGTTGGTATGATGGAGTTGTTCTATGACTTGGTGATTGTTTTGTTGCAGATGTTTTATGGAATATCAAATTTTGGCAGAGTTCCTTCGCTTGCTTAATATCAGTAGAAATTCAAGAATTGAGGCTCAATTGCTCCACTATCTAAGTATAATGATCCAGAACTTGAACAGTGAACACTCAATTTGTGAGATTTTCCACAAACCACATGTCTTACTTCTTTAGAGGCTGTTTGACGGATTTCCCCGAGTAAATAAACTCTGCAGAAAAAAACATTATCTTTGGGTGAAATCCACATTATCTGACAGGTGGCATGTTGCCCTGGAAACACACATTTATGTTGTTGGTCAAAACCCATGTTTCCATTGAAAATGAACAAAACACTTCAGCGTGGAAAACCTCTTCCTCTTTTACTTGTAAAATTTTTTGATCCCCTACAGAGAAATGGATTCCTTGGAAGAAGGGGGAAGGGTCTTACTTTTTGTACTCATCATTTTCCATTAGTTGGAAACGACAAAGCAATTTTCTGTGCTCTTCATTTTCCATTAGCTGAAAAATGGCAAACAGCCCCTTAGTATTATAGGAGTTCTTTGGTTTTCTGATAAGATGATGCTTGTACATGCTGCAGATTACTGTTTTAGCAATGTGTATATTAACAATATTATACTGCACAAATATGAATTTGATGTGAGTGATTTGGCTTCGTACTATGTATCATTTTTAAGGTTGTTCTTTTGTCCTCTGCATTACTTCAAATTGATTTATCCTATGTACTGTAGTTGATGGTTTTTCTGTTCATATTTATTTAAAGCTACTTAAGTCCATTTTGAAATGTGGGCCAGTTAGCATATGTTTCAATCTTATATATGCTTTCTTTGTAATGTCATGCATTTTGTTTATTAAAGAAACAATAACTCTGAACATTTCTTATTCTATTCTTCTTGTCAGAACAGTGAGTGGCAAAGTAAATAGAGACACTATCTGTCTTCTAGTGAAGGTTCATGATGTAAGAAGCCTATTCCTGTAGGGATTATTATTATTATTATCATTATTCTTATTCTTTGTATCTTTTAAGTTGTGTTTTATGCTATCCAACATTTGATATTGCATCTGCCTTTTAGCTTTCTTACAGTTTTAGTATTTATGGATGAACGTCTTAAACTGTGGCATTCATCCGTCACTTTCTTATCATTAGTAAATTATTATGATGCACTGGCTTGTACAAATTTCATTATTGTCCATCAACCGGATTGTGCTAGTTGCTATATAGGCAAACTAGGAGAAAATGGCTATAAAATTTATCGTAATTACTTGGCTTTTTCTTTTGCCAGTTTACATGCATCCACCGGCTAAGACATGGCAATAAGAGTTCAATGGAAAGATGTCCACAACATCATAATATATATTTAAGGACAGACTCCATTGGAAATGCTACAACCTTGGAAAATTCCAGTTGGAAGGAAATACAACTTGCAAATTTGAGTTTTTTTACACAAGGTTGCAACTAAATTTGAAAACATGATACCATTCAAGGAGGCAAAATCACCAAGGGAATCGGGAAAATGCTGCTGGTGGAGGATGGCTTCAGGTGACCGGGAGGACATGTAACACTCCTAATTTTCAAGATATTAATATATATGAAAATTATCCATTTAATTTGTGAATTATTAGATATGGATCTTATATGGGTAAATGGTTGGGTCATTGCCCAATCAAGACCCAACGGTTTTGGAATTGGTTTCAATAAAATTAAATGGAGATGAATTTAATTAGTAATGCAACATAGATAAATAAAGGAACTTGGGATAATTGTTGCATGGCCGAATTTAAGATGTGCATATCCAAGAAGATTGCTTATGCCCGTGTGTAGGGATTTCCAAATCCAAGGTTAGGCGCATAGGATCATTTAAAAAGGGTATGCAAATTGTCTAAAATTAAATAAAGAAGTTATCTAATTAAACAAAGATTGTATGGCCGTATGTGATATTGCTAGATTGGAAGGTCGACAACATCTAATTAAGGCAACACAAAGGGGCGCACATCATAAGGGAGTTGTATCTTGGTACCTTCTAGATAGAGGACCAATTGGAGATTAAAGGCAGCTAGAGGCTCATGGCAATTGCTATTGTAATTGTGGAATTTTGATTAAAGAAAGTGGGAAGCAATGGGCGCACGGCACTTGCCATCTTCTAAAGAATCTTAGCACCTTCTAAGATTGGCCAATTGGAAGTAATAAAAGAGGCAACAAGGAGGGGCGCACGGCTTACACACATAACCAAATTCTTTCTCCCTCTCAAGTTCTCATTCACGGCAATACATCAAGAGAAGGAAGAAAAGGCAGCCAGCAAGAGGTGTTCTCGGCTTGGGAAAAAAAATCAAGAAGAAAGGAGAAGGATTGGATGAAAAAGAATCAATCAGAACAGGTTAGTGATTTTATATTTTTTGTTTAAAAGAAAAGAACCATAGGGCTCGGCCATGGTGTATGGCCGAACCCCATGGAAGAGCTTTGATAATTTTAATGGAAAGACATAGTTATTGATTGGAAACCATGGAAGGACATGGATTATTTAATGGAGGTTTAAATGATGAAAACCATAGAATAATATGATGATGTTAAAAGGGTTTTAATGGATGATCATGGAATTAAGTTTTAATCAAAAAAAAGAACCATAGGGTTCGGCTACAGTGCATGGCCGAACCCCATGGAAGGTCATTGGTTAATTTTAAATAAGAGATTGATGTTAATGGTATATGATTTTTGAAGGGATTAAATGGAGACCATGGAAAAATATAGATGGACTTAATATGGTGATTGATTAAATGGAAGATCAATGATTAGTAATTTTTAAAGAGAGGATCTTGAACCATAGGGTTCATCCATGGTGTATGGCCAAACCCCATGGAAGTTGTCATTAATTTAGAAAGTATATAGAAATGTTTGGATTGTCTCTATGGGTGAGGTTCGGCCATGGTGTATGGCCGAACCCCACTAGGGTTTATTTATGGAAGTTGGATATTGAATTTAGAAAGTTTCTAAATATGGACCTTCTAATTATGGGCTTGCTAATTATGATTTGCTAATAATGGAAGTTGATGAAAATGGAAAGTTAGGCATCATAGGGTTCGGCCATGCTGCTTGGCTGAACCCCATGAATCAATGGTGGATTATGTTTTGGAATCTAAACCTAAGGTGATGAAGGTAATGGCAAAGTTGTGATTAAAGGCTAAAATGAAAGATCATGGGTTCGACCATGGTGTATGGCCGAACCCCATGAGGTCCTTTATGGATTTAAGTGGTTAAGGAATTTTTATGGGTCATGTAAGGACCTAATATATTTAAAGGAATTGGTTATGAATTATTTTAAAGGGTTATTGGGAGTGTTATGAATGTTTAAATAAATGAATGGACCTATGTGTTGGAATCTAAGCATAAGTTGTTGGAGGCAATGGTAAAGTGGTAAATAAGAGTGAAAGTGCTAGACCATGGGTCCGGCCATGGTGTATGGCCGAACCCCATGGGAATTATTTGGTGAACTTAGATGTCTATGAATCTATGTTTCGAACCTAAACATGAGGAATGTTTTGGGTATGATTTTGAACAATGGAAATTTGGTAATTAAGTGAAAATAAGGGACCATGGTTTCGGCCATGGTTTATGGCCGAACCCCATGGGGATTGTTTTGATGGACTTGGACATTGTTGTAAATCAAGTGGGACTTGGTTTAATTGATTGTTATATTTTAAGGTAACGGGACCTCACAAGGTGTGTACGATCGTGAGCGGTTACCGGATGAAAGACGCAAGGACACATTAGCAGTCTTTGGTAGGATTCCACCTCTTTGAAACCATAGATTTTTATGTACAATGTCTTTATTTTATTTTGATGAAGTTATATTGCAAAGGATAGGTTTCAAAATGTGAGTTTTAAATGCTATGTTTATATGATGAAATAACATGTGTTGGATATGTTTAAAAATGTGATTTTAATGCTATGTTTATATGATAAAATAGCATGTGTTTCATTGGCATCTCATGCATGGCATGGGGTGAATGATTTGTAACTAGAGGTTCCACACTCCGTCGGGGCGTCCGAAAAACCTATGTGGGGTACCTTGATGTGTTTTTCCATCAAGAAGAAACCGGAGGGTCCACATTCTGTCGGAGCGTCTGAAAGACCTATGTGGTGGGTACTTTTATGTACATGTGATGGGTGGGACTCATTGCATTTGTCATCATTGCATGGCATCGTTTTATATGGTTTTGGACATTATGATATTATATATGTTTTGTACTAACCATGTGTTAGCCCTAATTGGAATACCTACTGGGCTCGTTGTTCTAACGCCCTACTTCTACCTTAGTGGATGACACAGGAAATCAGGGGAACGATGTACGCAGGAGGGCCAAGCATAGGAGCTTGGATCATTTATTTTATATGTTGAATAAAGTTACTTGTGAACTTGTATTTGAGTAACTAGTTTCCGGGCATGTAATAAATTAGATGGTTGGATGTTTATATGGATAATTATGATATTTGAATGGTGATTAAGAACTTGACGTACTTTGCTAGCTGAATGGAATAGAACTTGGTTCTATTATTATTCAGCATGTTACGATTCCGCAGTTATGATGTTATTCTGCATATTGATATTGTTATGTGTGAATTGTTTTCAAGGACTTAGTCCATGCACACATTGGGTTGGCTAGTTAAGGGTCGGACTTTAGAAGTTCGGACTTAGCTCGCGTCGTGACGTCCCGCTCTCTATCACTCTTCGTTTATTAAAAAAAAATAGACTTTGATTTTCGGAAGAGAAAGTGAGTAAAAAAGGGCGGGGCGTTACAGGACAAACCGTGGAAAGGCAGCAATCACTTTGTTCATAACAAACTTGCTAGACCCAACGACTTGGAGCTGGCTGTGTTGAAAGTGATGAAGAAAATTAACTCTCTTGTATATATAGAGTGCAACGGATAATTTCTCACAATATGTGAGGATCCTAATTTTCTAATTAAGAGATTACACAATCAATCATAATCTAATCCTATCAACCATAAATGGAAATACATCTTTAATAAATCATTATATTTCTCAACACCCCCCACAAACTCAAGTGGGTCCCACTTGAGTTTGAACTTATTCAACTTAACGATTCAATAGTGATGCCATTTGATGGACCGAATGCAGATCAACAAGAACTCAAAAAATCGAGCCCGATCGAAGCAAAAAAAGCCAAAATTGGAACCAACGACTTCTCGCAAGAACATGTACGAGAACAAATACCCTAAAAGGAGCGATGGAAACTCAATTCTTGAAACAGCAAGGCTGCAACATGACGGTGTGAAGGTCTAGTTCTCCAAAAAAAGGTAGGGCGCAAAAGTGCTGGCGACAAAGGGAAGAAACGCTGGTAATTCTTTAGAAGACAATGAAGTAATGAGAATCTTTTACAGAAGTCTGCCGCATAGAGAAATTGATTCAAAGAAGATGCCGAAGTCCAATTAGGAACAATAAAACAGATAAAAACATAAACCTCCATTCAACAAGACCAAAGATAGGTCTTAGAGGGTTCCATTGGTATTCAAACTCAAAATCGTGCCTTACAAGCCTTTAAACCCCTAGCTCACCACTAGTGGACGAGTTATATTCTCGTAAGGACTTACAGTGATAATACCCACAAATATCAACATACTTAACAAGAACACAAGGATGAGATGTCTAAACATCATACAACTCTAAATTTCATTTTACAAGGTTTATACTTGGAGTGCAGTGTGTGCTTTAGCCAACATTAAGATAGACATCTTTTTCCAAATAAACCCAAGTTTTGTTCACACCATTGGAAAATGCACTTTGACTGCAAACCTCAGTGGATATATCTCTCGGAAAAATTAACACTCAGAAGTTTGGGTTCATTTTCTCTCAAAGTATATGTGAGCAGAATTTTTGTGTTCGAAATCAAAGTATCTCACATATGTATTAACAAAGATGTCTCAATTCAAAAGAAAATGAATAATCTCATGAATAGGTGTCACTTACCTGAGAGCGTCGAGTCAAATACCATTATTTTTCTTCATTTATTCTCCACTTGAAACACCCTATTTAGACCTAAGATCAATAGGACTTCTTTTTAAGATGAAACGTGGCTTGGGATCGAGTCAAATCAAAGAAGGATATAAGGCTCTAGAAATACTTTGAATAGAAATGGTTAGAGGTCTTCTTGATCTTGAATGGGATATTTTCCTCTATTTCTCTTTTCGGCACTTTTCTAAGTATTTTCTTTTCTTTTTCTCATCCTTTTTTTAGTATCTGGATGTTTCCCTTTTTTGGATGCTATTTTATTTCTTTTTCTTTTTCTTGTTCTTTTCTTTCTCGTGCCCTTGTTTTTAGAGTACCATCCCTTAATTTTTCATCTCTAAACTTTTCTAAGAATGGGTCATGGATATTTTTTTATTGGCTCATACTCCTGAACTGGAGTTGGATGTGGTAAACATGGCTAGTCAAGAAAATAGGCTATATAAGGCTCAACTGTGGAACTATCAAGATAAGATGACCAAGTATAGGTGGGCTTTTAGGCTCAAACGATCCAACAATGGCTTAAATCATATCCTAAGTTTTCAATGGGTGGTTTCTTTGTTTCAAATAAATTCTAAAAAATTTCAGGTATAATAACTCAATTTTGATGGCGTTCTCAGTAATATAACCAAGATGAAGGATAATGAGATCAACAACGACTTATTTGCGCTACCAAATAAAATAGAATTGACTTATAACTCTCAGAAAAAAGAATGACTCTAAAGCTCACTGGGTTAAGTCTCCACTGATATTCCTCTAGTGATTACTTGACTCGCGAATATTTTTCATTTTCGGACTAAACTCAATATGGCTGTGTACAATGGTTTCCAAATATAAATCCTATAAAAATCTTTTCGGAAAAATATGATATAAAGATCTCTTATCTAAGTATTAATGTTAAAGTTGTGACTCTTTTTATGTTAGATTGTCAAGACGCATGCTTTTCTAAAGTTAAGATTAATAGTCTTTTTTAAGCACCAAGGAGTCTCAGCCTTCGCATACTCTTCCCTTGAAAAGGTTATGTCTACCTATCTTTTCCTAAGAAAACAAATTTTTTTTTTTTGAGTGTAAGTGTAACACCTCAATACCTCCAAACTCGAATTGAACATTGTCCTCAATATTCCCTAGCCTACAGTGATCAGGTGTAAATCAGAAAATATCGGAACAGTGTTAACTGGGTTTAGATGTACTTAAAAGGGCTCACAACGCGAAATCTATAAATAGACCTAATGACAAAATTCCTAAACTGACATAATAAAAATCTTAGGCTAGACTGACTCGAACAAATTAACTAAATCCTAGACTGACTCAATGCAAACCTAAACTAGACACTAAGGACTCAGACCAACTCAGATATAGACATGTGGATAGTGGGTTTGGGTAAAAGAAGATGAGTGTGTAAATATGGGTAAATGAGTGTGGGCAGATAGGTAAATGGATGAATGGGTGCTGTGTAAATGGATAAATGGGCAAATCCTAGACTGACTCAATGCAAACCTAAACTAGACACTAAGAACTCAGACCAACTCAGATATAGACATGTGGATAGTGGGTCTGGGTAAAAGAAGATGAGTGTGTGAATATGGGTAAATGAGTGTGGGCAGATGGGTAAATGGATGAATGGGTGATGTGTAAATGGATAAATGGGCAAATGGGTGGATAGGTAAATTGGTAAATGGGTTAAATGGGAAGTAGATAAATGGGTGGATAGGTAAATTGGTAAATGGGTTAAATGGGAAGTGGATAAATGGGTGGATAGTTAAATGGGTAGATAGGTAAATGGGTGGATGGGTATATGGGTAAATGGGTGGATGGTATATAGGGTAAATGGGTAAACGGATAAATGGGTAAATGGGCAGATAAGTAAATGGGTGGATAGGTAAATTGATAAATGGGTTAATGGATAAATGTGTAAATGGATGGATGGGTAAATGGGTAGATGGGTAAATCATTGGATTAGTAAATGGGTAAATGGGTAATGGGTGAATGGATCTTCTTAATCAATTTTGGTCAGATGTTGGACCTACAAGTTGGCTATCAAGTTAGAGATAGGCTGATAGGGCGGATCCTATGATGGTTCTAGTGTGGGTGAAATGAATGATTGGGTAATGATGATGAGGGTGGACTATCTATGACTTGGCCTGACCGAGCCCTGAACGCAGCGATAGATGTAACACCCTGGATTTTTAAGTTAGCAATATATATGAAATTTGCCCATTTAAAATGTGAATTAACGGATATGGACCTTAGATAGGTAAGGTGTTGGGTCAATTGCCCAATTAAGACTCAACGGATATGTTATAATGTTCAATTTAAAATAAATGGGTAAGATGTGTTTAATTGGGTCAAGGATGTTATTTGGGTCAAAATGCCCAATTGGGACCCAATGGGTCATGGTTGAATTGGTTGACCCCCAAGTGAGTTCAAGCCTAATTACATTGGGCTGAATTGAGTTGGAAGGGAATCCAGTGATTAACTTGATTTTAAGTGAATTAAGTGAGTTGAGTTTAAAAGAATTAAAATTGAGTTATGGTGAGTTGAGTGGAAGTCAATGGGACCTCCATCTTAAGTGGGTGAAGTATGAAGATGAAGGAGTCTTGGTTGTTTCAAAAACCCAAGTCAAACCTAAGGTTTCACGTTGGACATGCGAGTTTCATCTCATAGATGAAACCCTCACTTGGATCATTAATGGAGAGATGAAGAGTTTTCTTATTTCAAAATTCAAACCAAGGGTACACATTGGAGGGGGAGTTTCATCTCATAGATGAAACCCCCAAATGGAGCATTAATGGGAGATGAATGATTTTAGTGGTGGTTACACAAGATAAACAAGGCACACCGTTGGAGCCTTGGGAGTTTCATCTCATGGATGAAACCCCCAAGTGGAGCACTAAGGAGGGAAGTTAATGAAAATGGGAGTTACACAAAGGGCTTTACCAAAAGGCATCACCTTTGGCGGATCACTCCATTGGAACAAAACAAGTTTGGTTTCCATTCACTCTCTCCCTCTCCCTCTTGGCTGTTTCTCTCCCTCAAACCCTCTCTTGGCCGACCACTCCTCAAGACAAAAGACTTAGAAAAGTTTTTGATCACAAGCTATCACTCAAGGCCGAACTCTCTCTCTCTCTCTCTCTCTCTCAAGTCTCACTCTCGGCCAAAAGAACAAGAAAGAAGGAGGAAGAGGCTAAGGCAGGAAAGGATTGGAAGAACAAGTCGGAGAGAAGGAAAATTGGAGGAGTCGCTGAACCGGTAGGTATTTTGATAGATTTTTAATAAAGTAAGGAAATTTGGTCAAAGAATATGGTTCGGCCATTGCATGGCCCAACCCTAGTCATGTCATGGCTAAGGACCTTCATATGAATAAAAAGGGGTAGATGAGGTTCGGCCATGATGTGTGGCCAGACCCCATCAAAGGTTAGGATCATGGCTATTGGATTTAAAAGAGAAAATGAGGAACCATAGGGTTCGGCCATGGTGTATGGACGAACCATAGGGTTCGGCCATGGTGTATGGCCGAACCCCATGGAAGAAGATTTAAATGGATGTATCATTTTGTTTTAATGGAAAGGATGAATCATAGGGTTCGGCCATGGTGCATGGCCGAACCCCATCGAAGGACATTACTTATTTTGAATGGATTTTTAAAGATGAAAATCATAGATGTGTGTGTATGATTTTAAAAGGTTTTAAAGGACTTAAGTGGAGGTATGTATGAGAATCAAAAAGAATTGAAAAGAAGGGCACAAAACCAAAGGGTGAGGTTCGGCCATGTTGTATGGCTGAACCCCACCAAGGAATATTTATGGACTTAGGATTTACGTAGATGTTGAACTTATGTGGACTGATTAATAATTTTAATGGGTTTCAAAACATGGAAATTGTAGATGCATGTTAAGGATTTTAAAGGGCTTTAAAGGAAGGAATGCTAATCATTTTAAAATGGTGTTAAAATGATAATTGGTGAAAGAACCATGGACCACAAGTTTGGCCATGGTGTATGGCTGAACCTCATGGAAGGTTGTTGATGTTTTTAAAAGGTTTAAGATGGAAATCATGTTGATGGACTTGGGGTAGTAAATGATGACCTAAGGATATGAGTAAACCCCCATAAAGGGACTTGTTTATGGACTTAAAAATGGTAATGAACTCAATGGAGAAAATGGAATTTAGACATCATAGGGTTCGGCCATGGTGTATGGTTGAACCCCATGAACCATTTTATGGGTCATTCATGGGCCAATCATGTTGATGAATGACTATGTAAAGAAAGGGAAATAATAGCAATGTTGTAAAAATAGGCTAAAATGAAAGATCATGGGTTCGGCCATGGTGTATGGCTGAACCCCATGAGGAATGTTTTGATGGACTTAGGTGGTTACCAAGTTTAGATGGTTAAGTTAAAGGATCAAAAGACTCAAAAGAGGGATCAAAATCAAGTGGGTGAGTTCGGCCATGTTGTATGGCCGAACCCCACAAATGGACTTGGACATTATTGTAAATCAAATGGGATATGGGATTGATTGGTTGACATGTTATAAGGTAACAGGACCTCATTAGGGGTGCACGATCGTGAGCAGTTTCGGACGTGAACGCAAGGACACACTAGTGGTCATTGGTAGGATTCTACCTCTTTGAAACCATGGGTTATGTATGATGTTTTAATTCTTATTTTTGATGGTTTATGTTGTAAAAATAATATGTTTCAAATATGTGGTTTTTAATGCTATGATCATTCTATTACATAGCATGTGGACATATACATCTCATGCATGGCATGGGAGGGATGTTTGTAACCGAAGGCTATGCTCCATCGGGGTGTCCGTAAGGCATTCGTACGAAGACCGTGATGTGCATTATCTATCAAGAAGTATCCGGAGAACACACTCCGTTGGGCATCCGTAAGGCAACTGTGGGGATACCTTGATGAGGAGAATTCCATCAAGAGGTTATATGTATTTGTGATGGGTGGGACTCATTGCATTTGACACCATGGCATGGCAGTGTTTTACATGAATTTTGTATTATGATATCTATATGTTTTATGTACTAACCATGTGTTAGCCCTACTTGGAATACCTACTGGGCGCGTTGTTCTAACGGCCTACTTCTACCCTAGTGGATGACACAGGAAATGAAGGGAATGATGAACGTGATCGGAGCCAAGCGTAGGAGCTTGGATGTGTTCGATTTTATTTATTTAAAGTTACTCATGGACTATGTAATTTGAGTAGCTAGAATTCGGGCATGTAATAACTTAGATATTTTGTTGTGGTTTGAATGTTTTATTTGGATAATTAAGCTATGATAATTATGGTTAAGTGACGAACTACTTTGCTATCTAAAATGGAATAGATTTAGGTTCTATTATAATCCGCAGTTAAGTTTTATTCCACATGTATGACTTATTGCGTGTGAACCGTATCCATGGGCTTAGTCCATGCACACGTAGGGTTGGCCAGTTTAGGGTCGAGTTTTAGAAGCTCAAACTTAACTCGCGTTGTGACGTCTCGCTCTCGATCACTCTTTTATTAAAAAAAAAAAAATAGAATCTGATTTTCCGAGAGCGAGTGAAAAACGGTGGGGCGTTACAATAAATGTATTGACGAGAAGTGTAACTCAAACCAAGCGATTGGTGGAGTCACTAGACCAATGATGCATACACAGACACGATCACACATGCTCACACAAACATAACTCAAGAAAATGCCTAAATCTAGATTCAAATTTCTTTAAAAGAAATTTATTTTTTATTGACTGCAAATAAGACCCTTAAAATTTGTCTCTAGACTTGCTCGTACTTTTCTCTCCAAATAATCTAAGTCTTTAAAGAGAGTTTAACCACAAAATGGCCAAGTAAGTGGGGGAGCACACGACATCTCGTCCCAGCTTATCCTTAGACGATGCTTGACCGCATGTCTGGATGACAGAACTAGCCTTAGACACCATTCTTGAAGATAAACTATTCATTGGTTACAAAAATTGATTTAGATTGAAAAAGGTTCCTAATGAGCATGAAACCCTAAAAATCTAGCCTAATGGTTCCTTAATTGATTTTATTACGAGATGCATCAACCATTTTTATTTACTAATCTTTTTTATTTTTCTATTTTTGTGAATGCAATCCTAAATCTAACAATGCGATACTCAAAGCAAATATTCAAACAATAAGCAACCAATCTAATCTAATGCATGAAACTAGTAACCTAAATGCATGATCAAAGTAAATATGCGATATTTTTTTTTATGCAAAATAAATGCAAAACACCCTAAATAAAATCTATATGAATGCATAGAAAAATAAAAAAAATTAAAGAAAATGAGGTTAGGCACTTACCTTGGCCTGTAGTGTTTTCCAGCCAGAAATTTTTATTACGCATTTCAAATTCCCTGTACAATGAAATACCACAAAACAAAGTGAAGATTCTGAGTCTCATAAAGAATGCATGAAACCTAATCTAGATGCAAGTCTACCTATGTCTACAATTAAAGAAGGAGATGTGATATAATCTATAAACAAAAATTCCAAATAGGATAAGATTGTGGAAATTAAATCAAAGTTCACCAAATTAAAATTTTATTCCATGATTCCAAAGATTTGACATCTTATTTTGAAGATTTCTTAAGTTAGATAAAAGTTCTAAAATTTTAGAAAAGTTCTAAGTTTAGAAATTTTACTAAAATTGGGAGGTTTCCAAAAATAGATCAATTACCAAAAATAGATTTTTCTAAAAATAGATTTTTTTTCTAAAAATAGATTGATTCAAATTATTGAGATTTTCAAGAATTTCTTATTTAATGTAACTTTCCAAAAATAAAAAAAGTTTCCATTTTTAAAAAGTTGCCAAAATAGAACTTTCCAAAAATAACAATTTTTCCTAAAAATAATTAATTTTTAGAGAGAACATAATTCAATGATTTTCCACGATAACGGCGCCAAAAACATGTTGATGGTTTTAAATTTGTAAATCTCGTAAGCGCACGAACAATATATAGTATAGCGATTGAATGCGAGGTCAAACCCAAAGAAAAATCTCAAAATATATGAATTTAAATTTATGTCCTCTAAAAATGAATTATTTTTAAAAAATTGAATCATTATATGAGTTATGTATCTAACTTGGAAAATCAGCAAATAAGATACATGATTTCTTATTCTTGTATTGTGAATTAAATTTTAACCTTAATCATGATTAGGAATTCAAGTTACAAAATTATTTACACATCTTCTTAACTTTGATTGAATGGATCTTTGAGAGAGAGTGATTTAAGAGAAAGAGAATCAAAGAATTAAAGAATGAATTAAATGATCAAAAATGAATTAAAGAGTTACAAACTTAAATATTAGATTATACAAGATTTGGGTTAACACAACTATTACACAACAAACATAAGATTTAACATAATTAAAAGGCAGAAAATTAAATTGTATGAAAGTAAATGACTGAAATTAAATGTGGAGTAATGGAAAGGTTGGTTTTTTGGAATAGACCGTTCATCACCCATGATATGTAAATAAAGTAAAGGTCTAGATCTGAATTTCATATTTATTAATAAAACAAGATTCACAACTTGGAATTTAATTAATCAAAACCTTAGTGATATGATTCAAGTCATACAATCAAGATCCTAACTATTTCATACGCTCATATTCAATCAAATAAATAAAAGTTGTGTTCTTGAAATTAAAAATAAAATAATCATAAAAGTATTTTAGAAATTGGATGTTACAGGGTTCTAAATGGATGCTTCACATTATTAAATGAAATAATTAAAGTACAAGGCTTTTCTAAATTAAATATAAGAAAGGCAACATAAAAGAAAAAATCTACACTCTCACTTATAAATTCGCATGGTGCTCCTTGTCTTCCTATCTTTTGGTCCATCCTTTTGTCCTCTTGAATTCCAGGTCATATTCGAATTTTACCCTTGGGGTAATGGGGTATTTATAGGTTTTGAAAGGAGATGGATGGCTTGGATTAAATCAAGGTTTAAGTCGGGAAGTCAAAGGACTGGATTAGATCTAAATGGGAATGGATGATGGGGATTAAAGCTTGGATTTTACGGTTGCACAAGGTATGACATTCGAATGGATTGGATTTGGGTTGAGAAAACCGTGTGGGATTCTTGGGGATTGGATGGTGAGGTGTGTTTGGATCTTAGGAATGTATCTAGATGGTTTTTGGTCTAAGTGCGTGAAGAGGTTTTAGGTTGCAAAAATCATGGGATGATGAGGTGTAATATGTGCATGGGGGCTAGCTTGATCTACAAGTTGTTCATAGTTTAGGGTTTATGAATAGAGGGCTAAAATTAAATGGGTTTTGATCTAATAGCTCTAAGGTATTTTGGGTAAAATAATTATATGAATGGGTAGATGATTGATGGAGGGTTTAGATGCATCGGTGGATCTTAATGGATGATGAAATGCATGACCTAAATCTAAGGTAATGTGTTTATGTGATGGATGCATGTGGAGGATCTAGCATATCTAAGAGATGAATGAATGGATGTGATTGGATTACCTAATATCTAATGGCTAAGATGCTCAATCCATGAAATGAATGCAAGGATTAATAGGTGGTGCATGGATGAATACTAGTCTAAGGTTAAGATGATCATGATGATGATGGATGACCTAGATCTAATGATAGATGAATGGATGGGTTAGATTTGATGGTGGGTCTAAGGGTTGACCTAATTGGGTATGTGAGATGGAAGGTTAATATCTAAGATGTAAATTGAATGGTGTGGATGTGAAGTTGGGTTATGGGTTTTGGACATAGGTAGTTGGGTTGGACTTAGGTAAATTCAAACATGGACCATGGAGTTCATTGGACTTGGGCTTTGGATTTGGATCTATACCTCAACTCAGGCCCATTTAAATTGGATTTGAGAGCTTGGGCCTTTGATGTTCACAGGAAAATGACTATTTTACCCTTCTATTTGGACTAGTTAGCCCTTGTTTTGTGTGTTTTAGGATATATTTAAGGGATTTTGGAAGTTTTATAGGATTTACAAGGAAATACAAGATATGAGAATTCAAATGGTGAATTTCTCAATTAATGAGCATAAGTTGTTATTTTTGGAAAACCCAATTATTAAGCCCTTTAAGAAAAGCCCATGAAGAAATCCACATGTGTTAAGTCTATTTTCATCATCTCAAGAAACATATGAGGAAATTCGAATAAGAGGATTTTCGAATTTGGCAAGTGGATTACGAAAAAAGAAACAAAATAAGAAGGGGAGAAAAAGAAGAAAAGTTTGACTCATTTTCATTATTTTGGCCATAAATTTTCACTCCAATGTCTGATTGCTTTGAGTCTTTTTGGGTTGGAAATAAGACTTCAAGGGCTAAAACTTTATAGTTTACAACTTTTCCTGATTCGGACATTAATTAGGTGAAAACTGAGTTGCAATGTGGCACATGTGTAAAAAAATGGGATTTTACTATTTTTTTCCACCTCCTTGTCTCCTTAAGACATTCCATGTTTAGCACAAACTATATCAGCCCTCTAAGTGTCCCTGGCTTTATTTAAATCTTTAAATCCAAGCCATTCACTCCACCTCCTTTCATCTATAAATACTATCCCTCTCCCATTGAGAAAATTGAACTTGGGCAGAGAATTTCAAAGTTGGCTAGGCTTTGGAAAGGGATTAAAAAGGAAAATATAAGACTTTGGCAATTTTGATTTTCACATTGGGTTCTTGAGGTTAGTGATTTTGATTTTCCATTATATTGAACATCCTAGACTTTCCAATGCAATAATATATTGGATTTTGACTAGTTAAATTGTTTAATTTGTTGAATTTAAGATTTATGGTTGAAATGGATTTTAAATGGGTAAGAATTGGGTCAATGGCCCAATTATGATCCAACGGTTCATGGAGAGGGTTTGATTTTAATTAATTGGGTAAATGTAGTTAATTGGGTCAATTACCCAATTGGGACCCAATGGGTCAAAGTGAATGGATTTTGGGAAATAAATGGGTAAGGAATTAATTTAATTGGGTCATGTACCCACTTAAGACCCAAGGCTTGGGATCCACCTCATCAAGTGAGGTGGCATGTAAGTGGCATAGCCAAGTGGGACCCAAATCCACCTCATCAAGTGAGGTGATGAGTGGTCTAAGGTAACATGTAGGGTTGGCTACCGTGGTTGACTTGGTCAACCATGGGTGAGTTCAAATGTGGTGAGTTGAATTACATTGGGTTGGAAATTAAAAATCATTTGAGTTATATGGAAATGAGTTCAAGAAAAATAAAGTGAGTTCGGATAGAGTTGAATGGGAAGTGAGTTCAAATAAGTGAGTCACATGGAAGTGGAAGAGGCCTATGTAACACCTCGGATTTTCAGTTAATTATTTTGTATGAAAATAATCCATTTAGAATATTAGTTATGGATCTTAAATTGGGCAAAGAGTTGGGTCATTGGCCCAATTAAGACCCAACGGTTTTGGTAAATGGTTTCAAATAAATTAAATGGGGTTAGATTTAATTAGTAATGCAATAAGGGATTTGAATTAATTTTATGCGCATACGATATATGTGGGATTTTCATGTCCACATTGATATGCTAGAATATCTAAAGAAGATGTCCAAATAAATATAGATGATGTCTTAACTGTGTGGGAGATATACAAATCCTTCTTTATGCGCACATGATCATCTAAAAGGAGGTCTCTCCTTGGTTAAGAGTGAAAGTAAGGGAATTGCTATTTTAGAGAGACAAGGGGTGCATGGCACCTTCTAATCTAAGATAGGATTAAAGGGAAGGTTCAATAAAAGAAAGGCATCAAGGGGCGCACACCATCTTCTAAGTTGGGAACCAATGGAAGATTAATTAGCAATGGCTAATTTAAAGGATAGTGCACACGGCAATGGGGATTGCAGCAAACATGGGGCCCATGGCACTTTCTATTTTTAATTAAGTGAAGGTTTTATAAGAGGCAAACATGGGGCGCATGACACTTTCTATTCTTGATTAAGTGAAGGTTTTAAAAGAGGCAACACAAAAGGGCACACGACAATTGCCACTTCAACAAGTTGAGACCGTGTGGAGTTTTTATAAAACAAAGGAGAAGGGCTCACGGCAATTATATTTTATCATTGGCCGAGTGGTAGTAATAAAGGAAAGGTAAGGAGGGGCGCATGGCACCTTCGAAGTTGGGATCAATGGGAAGTAATAAAGGAGAGGCAATGGGGGTGCACGCCGTTCACATTACATTCAAGGAGACGGCAGTACACACACAACAACAAGATGGTTGTCACGGCTTGGGAAAGATCAAGAAGAAGTGGAAAGAGGCTAAGCAAAGAAGAAGGATTGGAAGAGCAAGAACCGGTTAGTAATTTTAATGTTTTTGATTTAAAAGATAAGGAACCATAGGGTTCGGCTATGATGCATGGCCGAACCCCATGGAAGAAGATTGGGAGATGGTTTTAATAATTTTATTGGGTTTCAAGCATGAAGATCATGGATTTATGCTTATGTATTAAAAGGATTTGTTAATGGGGATATGGTTAAGGAGGTGGGTCGGCCATTGCATGGCCGAACCATGATTTTATTATGGCTAGGATGTTGGATCAAAAGAATAGAAAAGAAGGGGTGAGGTTTGGCCATGGTGTATGGCCGAACCCCACCAACTATATTTATGGATTTTGATTCATTAAAATGGAAGAGAATTAGGGATGAATGATGAGGTTTTAATGGAAAGACATGTTTAAATTATATGTTTTTAAAGGAGTTTAAATGGAAGGTTGTTGATTATATTTTTATGGTTGGAAAACCCCATGGAAGAAGAATGGGAGATCATTGTGATAATTTTAATAGAAAAGAAGGGATGAGGTTCGGCCATGGTGTATGGCCGAACCCCACCAAATACAATTATGGATTTGGGGTTTCTTAGACATTGAATCATGTGGACTGATTTATTAATTGTAAAGGGTTGAAAACCCCCCATGGAAAGGATATTAATAATGTTGATTGATTAATTGGGTGATCATGGTTTAATTTAATGGAAAGAAAGAACCATAGGGTCCGGCCATAGTGCATGGCCGAACCCCATGGAAGACTAATGGTTAAGTTTAAATGGGAATTTGATGTTAATGTTATATGATTTTTGAAAGGATTAAATGGATTAAATGTAAGATCAATGCTTAATAATTTGTAAAAGGAGGATTGTGAACCATAGGGTTCGGCCTATGGAGTTGTTTTAGTATGGCTGTTATATTTTAATTGATTTAATGGAAGGTTGGATCCTAGGTTTGGAAACTTTCTAATTATGGAGTTGGATGTTTAATTTAGAGAGTTTCTATTTAAGGACTTTCTAAATGTGGAAGTTGGATATTAATTTAGAAAGGATCTAGGTATGTTGAATTATTAATGAGGTTTTGTATAGATTTAATTTATTAAGGAATTTCATTGGAAGAATATTTATTAGAAAGGAAATTATAAACATGGCCGAACCCCATGGAGTTGTTTATTAAAGTTGGAAACCTTCTAAATATAGAAGGTGGAGATAGATTTGGAAACCTTCTAAAAAATAGAAGGAGGGGATTAAATGGGAAAGTTTCTATTTTTGGAAGGTGAACATTGAATTTAGTAAGTCTCTAATTATGGACCAAATTAAGGGATCATATGGGGTTTTAGGTCATTGGTTATTCTTATGGAAGATTGGAGGATCAAAATTATAGAATTATGGGTCATGTATGGATGTAATATTTTATATGAATGGTAGACCAATTGGATTATGGGTTTTGCTTAGGATGTTGGACCTAAGATTATGATCTTCTAAATGGAATTAAGATATCATAGGGTTCGGCCATGGGGTGTGGCTGAACCCCATGAATCAAGTTGAAAGGATTTTATGAACTTAATGTGATGATTGGATTAATGGAGAGAAATGAACATGAGGTAATGACAATCTTAAAAATATGTGAAAAATATTGGACATAGGGTTCGGCCATGGAGTAAGGCCGAACCCCATGAACTATTGTATGGAGTGGTTATGGAATTAACTTAGTGATTGATTAAATATTAAATAAAAGATACAAATTTATGATTATCAATTATGATATGGGATATGATAGCCATGGATGGCATTTTGGTAATTAGGTGAAAATAAGGGACCATGGGTTCGGCCATGGTGTATGGCCGAACCCCATGGGGAAGGTTTGCTGGACTTAGATGTTTATGATCTATGTATTTGGATCTAAACATGGGTGAATAAATGAAGGTGACTAACCATGGAAGGAATAATGACATTATTGTAATTAATTGAATTAATGGACTATGGGTTCGGCCATGGTGTATGGCCAAACCCCATGGTAATTGTTTGGTGGACATAGGGACTATGTTTGGCATATTAAAATGAAATATTAAATAAAGATTAGACCAATGGCAATTTGGTAAATAAGTATGAAAATGGTAAGCCATGGGTTCTGCCATGGTGTATGACCGAACCCCATAGGGATTGGTTTATGGACTTAAAATATTGTAAATCAAGTGGGACTTGGTTTTGATTGTTTATTGCATTATAAGGTAATGGGACCTCACAAGGTGTTTATGATCGTGAGCGGTTACCTGACGAAAGACGCAAGGACACGTAAAGGTCTTTGGTAGGATTCCACCTCTTTGAAACCATGGGTTTATGTACATTGTCTTTATCTTATTTTTGATGAAATTATGTTGCAAAGGATATGTTTCAAAGTATGATTTTAAATGCTATGTTTATATGATAAAATAGCATGTGTTGGTTATGTTTAAAAATGTGATTTTAAATGGTATATTTTGTATTTTATATAGCATGTTGGCATTTGCATCTCATGCATGGCATGGGAGGGATGAATAGTAGCCGGAGATCCACCACTCCGCCGGGGCGTCCGTAAAAGAATCATGGGGGATACCTTGATGTGATTTCCATCAAGAAGATTCCGGAGATCCACCACTCCGTCGGGACGTCCGTAAAATAATTGTGGTGTACCTTGATGAGGAGAATTCCATCAAGAGGATATTTTGTGATGGGTGGGACTCATTGCATATGATAGCATGGCATGGCATTGAATCGGCATGATTATGATCTTTATTATCATGCAAGGTTTCTGGTTTTTATCTGTATGATTGGATCTCTATTATCATACACTATTTTGGATACGATGCTTTATAAGTATGGTATGATTTATTATAACTGACTTTGATATATTTATTATATCTGGATTTTTTGTACTAACCCATGTGTTAACCCTAATTGGAATACCTACTGGGCGCGTTGTACTAATGCCCTACTTCTATCCTAGTGGATGATGCAGGAAACAAAGGGAACGATGAAAGCAAAACGGGCCAGGCATAGGAGCTTGGAGGATTATATTTATATTTTGTTTAAGATACTCATGGGCTTGTATTTTGAGTATCTAGAACTCGAATTGTAATAACTTAGATGAATTTGCTATGGTTGGATATTTTACTGAATAATTATGTTATGATAATGATGATTAAAGACTAGACATACTTTGCTATCTGAATGGAATAGAACTGGATTCTATTATGTTTCCGCATGTTATGGTTTTTATTCCGCATGTTATGATTTTTATTCCGCATGTTTATATTGCTATGTGTGAACCATTTTCTTGGACTGAGTCCATGCACACATAGGGTTAGCCAGTTAAGGGTCGGACTTTAGAAGTTTGGACTTAGCTCGAGTCGTGATGTCCCGCTCTCTATCACTCTGTTATTAAAAAAAAAAAAATAGATTGTGATTTACGGGAAGAAGCGAGTGAAAAAGGGCGGGCGTTATAGCCTAAGTGAGTCAAAGGGGGAGATGGATGGTTTCCATCTCATGGAAACCCTAGACACCATCGTTGGGAAGAGAGGGGGGGGGGGGGGGGGGGGTAAGTTCTCCAAGCTTAAGCCAAGTGTCTCCTTGGTTAATCAAGGGACAACACATGGGAAAGACCAAGGAGTAATGTGGGTGGTTGGGAGGTTAGGGCTGATGTACTCAAAGAGCTCACACCACCTCTTTGGCCGATCTTTCCATCCTAAGGAAAGATAAGGATCTTCATCTCTCTCCTTCTCATCTCTCTCTTTCCCTCTCTCAAACTACACTTAGCCGTTTCTTGTCTCTCTCTCCCTCTCTCTCCCACATTTGATCTTAACACTTAGAGGGCCAACAAAGCATCAAGGAAATAGACGAATTAACAAAGAAAGAAAGGAGTTTGGGTGTTGATTTCAAAGAGACCTCTTTGGCCAATCCTTCCATAGAGATTTTCATCTCATTTTCTCCCTCTCTCAATCAACACTCTTGGCCGAATGTTCCATTGAAGAACAAGGAGGTTTTCAATCTCTCTCCCTCCCATTTCAGATCTAGACTTGGAGGAAGAATAAGGACTAAGGAAGGAGAAGGACGGAGGAGCAAGATCAGACCTAAAGAAGCGGAGGAGACGCGGAAAAGGTATGTAATGTTTAACGAGGATAAAATGATTAAAAGAAGCTAAGGGAACCATGGTTTCAGCTATGGAATGGCCGAAACCATGGAGTTCCATATTTGATTGAAAAGTTGACAAAGACATTATGCTAAGGTCATGAACTGAAAAATCAATCCAAGAAAAACGGTTAAACGTTTGGAATGAAAGGAAAGGACCCTAACCTTGTTTGGTGGGTAAGATAAGTTGTAAAGATGAGTTGTGATGATGATGACTATGTTTATACATGATAAATGGATGACATTATATATGTTAAATATAAGAAATGAATTTCATAAGGAAAGGTCAAGCCAAACATCAAATAAAATGAGGACTGATCACGCATGACACTGTCTGCAAAGGGGTATCACCGTCCGCAGATGGGTTTTATCGTCCGCAGGACGGATTTTGACCGTCCGCCGATGGATAATGAACTGGATATGGTTTTCTGCGGACGAGTTTTATCATCCGCGGGATGGGTTTCGACCGTCCGCAGACGGATAATGAACTGGACATGGGTTTTCTGCTGACAGGTTGGATGGCTGAAGGACAGGTTTCTGCCGTTCGTGGACGGGTAACAAACATAATATGGTACTGTCTGCAGACGGGTGATACGTATGAAGTATGGGTTATACTCTATGTGGGACGGGTGTCTACCATCCGCGGGACGGGTTTTTATCGTCTGCGGATGGGTGTGGACCATCCGCAAGACGAGTAACGGGTGTGGACTGTTCGCGGGTAGCGGACAGTGGGTATCAGACCACCGCTGTGCGTTGTCTACGGACGGGTATCACTGTCCGTGGAAGGGTTTCTATCGTCCGTGGACGGGTTAACAAACTTCAGTTTGGTACTGTCTGCGGACGGGTTGACTGTCTGTAGGACGGATTTCTGCCATCCGCAGGACGGGTTTCTACCATCAGTGAACAGGTTTCTGTAGTCCGTATGATGGGCAGCGGACGGATAACCGACTGATTTTAAAAGTGAAGTTTTTGTATGATTTTCCTTTTCCAAATGGTTAAGTTTAATTGGAAGGATGTAAGGAATGATTTAAATCAATTAAATAATTAATTTGATTATTTTATATGATGGAATTCATTTAAGGTAAAAAGATTTCTGCAAGCTGGGGTGTGATCGATATGACGAAAATGCAAGGATACAATACTTGGACGTGGGTAGGATTCCTACTTGCTGAAACACTTTGGATTATGTACATGTAATGGTTTTATTTCCATATTTGATGATCTATTTTGGGTATCAAAATGCGTATGTTTTAAGAATGGAATTTCAATGCTATTATGTAATTTAATATGAAATAGCATGTTTGCACTCACATCTCATGCATGGCATGGGAGGGAACATATGAGAGGAATCTACGCTCCATTCGGGTATCCGATAAACAAACGTGAGGAGGAATCCACACTCATTCCGATTGACATACGGGAAGAGATATATGATGTTTGAAATGTAAGAGGAGTCCACGCTCCATTCGGTGGGACCGATAAGGCATATGTGGAGAGGCATAACAGTTATAAGAGGAGTCCACGCTCCATTCGGTGGGACCGATAAGACATATGTGGGGAGACATAACAGTTATAAGAGGAGTCCACGCTCCATTCAATGCGACCGATAAGGCATACGTGGGGAGGCATGAAAGTGAATACCTTGATGTGGCTTGTTCATCAGGAGGATTATCAATGTGTTTTGAGATATGGTTGATGGGTGAGAAATTATTGGCATATGACACCCATGGCATGGCATTGAATTAGCATGATTTTGATATTACGTATCTATTCTGATTTTATACTAATCCCATGTGTATGACCTTACTCGGAATACCTACTGGGCGCATTGACTAACGCCCTACTTCTACCTTAGATGATGGTACAGGGAACGGAACGGATGATGGACGCGAAAGGAACCAAGCTTAGGAGCTTGGGCAGCTTATTGCTTATTTTATTTAGGTTTTATTTTGGACAATGTAATTTGAGTTAATCGAATTTTGGGACTGTAATAACTTAGATATTATTTTCCTATGGTTTGACGGTACTTTCGGAATTAATATTTGACTTCCTTGCTAAGTAAAAGGTTATGGTTGGTTTTTGTAATCAAATATTAATTCCGCAATGTGTTTATTCCGCAAGTATAACTTTAATGCGTGTGAATTGTTTTAGTGGACTCGGTCCATGCACACGTATCAATGGCCAGTTAAGGGTCGGGCTTTGGAAGCTCGGACTTAGCTTGCGTCGTGGCGCTCCGCTCTCTCTCACTCTTTAATTTAAAAAAAAAAAATATGCTCTAATTTTCGACAAGTGAAAAAGGGCAGGGTGTTACATATATTTTCTTGTCTTTTTAAATTTAAAAATTCCAATGCTTTAATCAATAAGAGAAGGTGAGAATTAGAATTATGGTTTTCCAATTGTTTTTTCATCTGTAATGAAAATTTCAATTTTATTTCCATACTTTTCACGATTTTGTGTTGTTTATTTTTCTAAGAAATTCAAGGAAAATGAGATTATTTTAGGATTGGTAGAACTTGATTTTTCCCTTCTAAGGCTCTCTTTAAGAGTGAGATTATTTTAGATTTGGAATTACAAGTAGAAATTTTATCTAAGCCTAAGGACGGAATTGAATTTTCTTAGTTAAATGGATTTCATAGATTTCATATTTATAATTTAATTAAATGAGAGATGTGAATGTGTGAAAAATAATTTACGTGAGTTCCATGTTCAAGGCTGTTATTTTATTGTTAAAATATGGATAACAATGCCTCATTGAGTCTCTGATCCAATTCCACTGTAAATATGTACATATGTTGTTTTTAATTTATTTTCTTTTGTTTATAAATTCAAATTCTTGCAAATTGTGGAACTAGGTTGGAAATAATTTAATTGCATCTTAATTTTTTGTTCTAAGTTAGATTAAGGTTATTTAAATTTTTTAGATTAAATCCACCGTCTTAATTGAATTTAGGTAAATTTTGATTTTCCATTAAAATTAGATCTCTTTAATTGTTAAATTCTATTTTTAGATGTGGTTTCTAATTTTAGACCATGTTTTCTATTTTTAGAATTTTTTTAAATTAAAATTAAATTTCTTAGATTAGAAAATTAATTCCATATTTATGACTTATCTCCATGTTTTCTAAATTTCTTAAACTACATAATTCAATAGTATATTTTTCATGGATATATTGTCCTAAGTTCCGATGGGTTCGACCTCCCACTCAATCGTTATACTATTTAATGGTTCGTGCGTTTGCGAGTTATAAATTTAAAATTTGCACAATAGCCTTAGTTGGACTGAGCTTGCACACTAGCATGGCCCAATGTGTGGAATGCGCATGGGCTTGCACGTGGCTTGGCCCTTTGAAGCTTTGTGGAGCATAGCTTGGCCCACTTGAACTGAGTCTTGGCCCAATGACTTGAAATTCAGGCTTTGGCACTTTGATTGCAACTTTTAACCTCTAAAATTAAATAATTATTCAGCCACTTTAAATCTAAAAATTATTAATTAATCTTAGACTCTCATAACTGGATCTAGATTAATTACTTTACATGAAAATCCTAGAAAGTAACATAAAATAATTATAATAATTCTAGTTCTTCTCTTTAAAGCTCTAAACTTGCAATTAACTTGATTTTCCTAAACTTTCCATTTTTTACTACAAAACTGACAAACTACATTAAATGCATCATTATATACAAAATTGAGGATTAACTAACCTAATAATAAGGGGTAAAAATGTAATATTTCAGTGCTCAACAAGATGATAGATAGTGATGTGGAGGGTTGACTAGTGAAATTTGAATGAGGTTCTTAATTGATATTGGAAAATTGTATGGAGGTGGAAAGATTGGGATGATGAGGTGTTTGAGAGTTTAGGAATAAACTTGGATGGATTTTTTGTCAAATGCATGGAGAATTTTTAGTTGCAAAAATCGTATGGAGTGTATGTGTGTAACACCTTGGATTTTCAATTTATTATTTTGTATAAAAATTATCCATTTAATTGATGAATATGAGATATGGATCTTATTTGGATAAAGAATTGGGCCATGACACAATTAAGACCCAATTGATTGTGGAATTAGTGTTATTAAAAATTAAATGGGTTTAAATTAATTTAGTGATGCATTTAAATAAAAGATTTCATGGCCGAATTTTAGATGTAAAAATCTATGTTTATGTGCATGGGATCTTTTAAAAAGGGAATGCATATAATCTTAAATTAATTAAAAGAAGTGTCTAAATTAAACACAAGGGCACACAGCAATGGGGCATAATTTATCTTAGACACATTCTAATTTAAACAAGGGAGGTCGGCAAGGGCTAAAAATACACAAGGGGCACACGACCCTAAAGGGGGGCATTGTTTATTTTAAGTACCTTCTAAATATGGGACTAAGGAGAGCTTGTAAAGAGATACATGGAGCCGGCGCACGGCGTTACCACTCTAGCTAAATTTTCTCTCTATCTCTCTCAATCTCTCATCCTCTCACACGGCAAAGAGCAAGAGAAGAAAAGGCAGCAACAAGAAGGTGTTCTTGGTTGGAGAAAAATTAAGAAGAAAGGAGAAAGATTAGAAGAGCACGGAATCGGAAAAGGTTAGCATCTAATTGATAAGTTGTTTTGAAATAAAAGAACCATAGGGTTCAGCCATAGTGTTTGGCCGAACCCCATGGAAGAAGAATGGGGGATCATCTTGATAAATTTTAATAGAAAAGAAGGGATGAGGTTCGGCCATGGTGTATGGCCGAACCCCATCAAATACAATTATGGATTGGGGTTCTTAAGACTTTGAATCATGTGGATTGATTTATGAATTGTAAAGGATTGAAAACCCCCATGGAAAGGATATCAATAAGGTGGTTTGATTAATTGGATGATCATGGTTTAATTAAATGGAAAGAAAGAACCATAGGGTTCGGCCATAGTGCATGGCCGAACCCCATGGAAGAATATTGGTTAAGTGTAATTGGGAAATTGATGTTAAAGATATATGATCTTTGAAGGATTTTAAATGGAGACATGGTAGAGATGTGGGTCGGCCATTGCATGGCCGAACCATGATTGTATCATGGCTAAGTTGTTGGATCTAAAGAATGGAAAAGAAGGGGGTGAGGTTCGGCCATGGTGTATGGCCGAACCCCACCAAGTATATTTTGGGATTTTTAATTGATTATAATGGATGGTAATCGGTTAAATTTAATAAGAGGTTAATGTTATTGATATGTAACTTTCCAAGGGATTAATTAATCAAGATTATGAACCATAGGGTTCGGCCATGGTGTATGGCCGAACCCCATGTGGTTGTTTTGGAAGGGAGATAGTTTTTGGTTGCTAATTATGGAAAGAGTTGCTAAATTGGAAAGCACTCCAATTTTGGAAAGAGGGTTTCTAATCTAAGAAATTATCCAATTATGGAAAGGGGAATTTATTTATGGAAACCTTCTAATAATAGAAGGTGGAGTTTAATTAAGGAAACCTTCCAATTATGGAAAGGTGGAGTTTATTTTGGAAACTTTCTATTTTTGGAAGGAGATGGCTAAATTAGAAAGCTTCTAATTTTGGATGATTATCTTGGAAACCTTCTAAGTATGGAAGGACTTATGGTAAATATGGAAACCATAGGGTTCGGCCATGGGTATGGCCCCATGGCCGAACCCCATGGAATTGGATTGGTATTTTAATGTAAGTGAATTTATTAAAATACAAGGATAATTATTAATTTAGAAAGGATCTACGGTGGAGATAAAATTAGTAACTTACTAATTATGGAACTTAGATTAAGTGGAAGGTGATTCTAAATTTGGAAACCTTCTATTTATGGAAGGTAAGCCATAGATGGCAAAGTTGTAATTTCATGCCAAAATGGAGAATCGTGGGTTCGGCCATGATGTATGGCCAAACCCCATGAGGTCTTGTATGGACTTAGGTTGTTAAGAAATTATTATGGATCATGTAAAGGGTGAATGATTTTAAAAGAAGCTATGGGTTATGTAAGCCATGAGTGGCAAAGTTGTAACACTTGTTAAAAATGGAAGCTTAACTTTGTATGGCGATAAGGTAATATGAGGAATTATTTGGAGAACTTAGATGTTTAGGATCTATGTAGTTGGATCTAAACATGGGAATTGATTGGCGGACCTAGGGTTATGTACTTTAGATAAAAATAAATAGAATATTAACTAAGGTTTGGACCAATGGCATTTTGGTAATTAATGGAATAAATGAACAAAAAGGGTGAGGCTCGGCCATAGGTATGGCCGAACCTCACAAGTATGGTTTATGGACTTAAATACTGCAAATCAAGTGGGACTTGGTGTTGACTTATTATTATATTATAAGGTAACGGGATCTCGCAAGCGGTGCGCGATCAGTGATCGATTTTTGAACGGAAGCGCAAGGACTCGTGAACGGTCTTTGGTAGGATTCCACCTCTTTGAAACCATGGGTTTATGTACATTGTGCCTTATCTTATTTTTGATGAATTTATGCTGCAAAAGATATGATTTAAATTGTGATTTTAAATGCTATCTTTATATGAGGAAATAACATGTGTTTTAAATATGATTTTTAATGCTATGTTTATGTTATAAAATAGCATGTATTTCATTGGCATCTCATGCATGGTATGGGGTGAAGGATTTGGTAACCGGAGGGTCCACACTCTGTCGGGGTGTCCGAAAAACCTGTGTGGTGTACCTTGAGGTGCTTTTCCAGCAGGAAGAAACCGGAGGGTCCACACTCTGCCGGGGCGTCCGGAAGACCTATGTGGTGGGTACAATTATGTACATGTGATGGGTGGGACTCATTGCATTTGTCATCATTGCATGGCATGGATTTTTTATGGTTTTGACATTACGATATTATTATATATGTTTTGTACTAACCATGTGTTAGTCGTAACTGGAATACCTACTGGGCGCGTTGTTCTAACGCCATACTTCTACCCTAGTTGATGATACATGTGATCAGGAGAATGATGAACGTAAGATGGGCCAGGCATAGGAGCTTCGAAGACTTATTTTATACGTTTTGAATAAAATTACTCATGAACTTGTATTTGAGTATTTAGATTTCGGAATGTAATAACTTAGATGGATGAATGTTAAATTTGATAATTTTGGCATTTGAATGATGATTAAGGACTTGACGTACTTTGCTATCTGAATGGAATAGAACTTGGTTCTATTATGTTTCCGCAAGATGATGTTATGATTCCGCAGGTTATGATATTTATTCCGCAAGATTGATATTGCTATGTGTGAACCATTTTAGTGGACTGAGTCCATGCACACATAGGGTTGGCCAGTTAAGGGTCGGACTTTGGAAGTTCGAACTTAGCTCGCGTCATGACGTCCCGTGCTCTATCACTCTACTCTGTTATAAAAAAAAAAAAATAGACTCTGAATTTACAAGAAAAAACAAGTGAAAAAGGGCGGGGCATTACACTGTGTGATGTGTCAAAATCGTGTGGATTGGGATAGGTTTGCTAGGGTTCCAAGTTGGGTAAGATCTTAGGTGGATGGCTATGATTGTTTTGGGTTTAAATCTAATGGTTCAACTAATGGATGTTTAATCTATTTTACGAATGATAAAATGATGCATGAATGATTATGATTCTAAGGTTAATCTACATGATGGATGGATTGGATGGCCTAGATCTAATATGAGTTATGAATGCATTGGATATGGAAAGGTGGCTCTAGGTATTACCTAATTTTGATGCATGAGATGAAGGGTTGAGATTGAAGATAGAGAATGAATGGTGTGGATGACATGGAAATGGACAACGCTTTGGGTGTGTAAATGGGTTATGGACTTGGGGTTTTGAGCTTCTAAATGAGCACATGGGCTCCATTAAATCTTGGACTTGAGCTTAAGGATTTGGGCCTTTGTTCGACTTGAAGTGCACATTGGCCTGGCCCAATTGTGATATGCGCTTGGGCTGCTTGTGGCCTGGCCCAATTGAAGTGGATCTCTGGCCCATGGATCTTGAATTTCAGCGTTTGGCTCTTGAATTGCATTTTCTATCTTCCAAAATTTAATTATTAACTACACCACTTTAAAATCTAAAATTATGATTTAATCTAGACTCTCATAAATGGATCTAGACTAACCAATTTATATGAAAAGCCTAAAAGTGAAATGCAATTAATTATAAAAATTCTAGGTCTTCCAAATTAAGATTTAAATTTGCAATTATCCACTGATTTGAGATTGTTTTCTTGTACTTTCCATTTTTATCTACAAAACTAAGAAATGACATTAAATGAACCTAATATATACAAAATCAAAGCCAACTGATCCAAAATTGAAGGGTAAAAATGTAAACTTTCAATGCTCAACAAATACCCCCAAACATAGATTTTGCTAGTCCTTAAGCAAAACTACCTAAATAAAAACTTAAAAAAAAAAAAATTTCCTAATCTATACCACTTTGCAACAAACCTTTAAGCTCCTGGCTTACCCTTAGTGGACGCTTTATAGTCTCGTGAGGGCTTTCAGTGATGATGCCCACAAACATCAGCATCTTTAACAAGAACACATAGACAATGTAAAACCTCGGATTTTCATACTATTATTTTATTTGACAATTATTCTTTTAAATGGTGGATTTTAGAATTGGACCTTATTTGGATCAAGAATTGGGCCATGACCCAATTAGGACCCAACCAATGTTGGAATTGGTTTTATTAAATGCAAATGGGTTGAATTAATTTAGTGATGAATTATATCTAATTTTAAACAAAAGATTTTATGGCCGAATTTTGAATGTGAAACCTATAGATTTTGCGCAGGAGAGATATGTGGGATTTTAAATCCACAATGATATGTTAGATATTTAAAAAGGGATGAAATATCTATGAAATAAATAAAAGATTATTTGGATTATGATTAGGGTTATGCGCATAGTACTTGCTAATAAGAATTAAAGGAAGGTCTTAATAAGGCAAGGGAAAGTCGGATATGGCTAGTTAAAGAGGGAAAGTCGGCCATGGTTAAATAAGGAAGGTTGACATATGTCCAGTGTTTTGGTTATAACTTTTTATTCTGATATCTGATAGCCTTGATTCTTTTTGCATTCGAAAGAAGACGTCAAGGGCTACAACTTTGTAGTTTACCACTTATTCTGATTCGGAAGTTAAGAAGGTCGAAATTGAGCTACAAAATAGTATATGTGTAATAACGGGGAACACAAGGGGCACACGGTTAAGGGCTGCTTATCTTAAGAACTTTCTAATGTGGGATTAGGAAAGGCTATAAAAGGAGAGATCAAGAGGGATACACGGTTTTGACATCCTTTATTGTTGAGTTTATTCCTCTCTCTCCCTCTCTCAATTCATCATTCTCTTCCACGTCAAAGCAAGAGAAGGAAGGGCATCAACTAGAAGGTGTTCTTGTTTGGAGAAGAAAAATAAGAAGAAGGGAGAAAGATTAGAAGATCAAGGAAGAGGTTAGTATCTAAAGTGTTTTAATGTTAAAATTTTTATTTATGAAATCAAAAGAACCATAGGGTTCGGCCATGGGGGTTGGCCGAACCCCATGGAGAAAAATTGGAGATGGGTTAATGGTTTAAAGAGAGAAGAAAGAACCATAGGGTTCGGCCATAGTGCATGGCCAAACCCCATGGAAAGATTTGATTAATTATTGGTTTTAAAGATTGAAAACCGTGGGTGTGTTTTTGATTCATTCATTGGGTTATGTTTCTTAAACTTTGGAACATGGAAAGACATGGCGATTTCATGATAAAAAAACATGGGGATCTATGGTTTAGATTTACAAATTTGAATGATGGAAATCCATGGAAGAGTTTGATAATTTTTAAAGAAAAATTGGATGGACATGTGGGTCAGCCTTGGAATGGCCGAACTATGATTTCTAGATGGCTAAATTAGTGGATCTAAACCAATGGCTAAGATCATGAACCATATGATTCGACCAAGGTGTATGACCGAACCCCATGGGGTAGATTTTGAATGGAGATTAAAAATAGGAAACCTTCTAATTGAGGAAAGGGTTTGCTAAATTGGAAAGCACCCGATTTTGGAAGGTGTTCTATTAAATTTGGAAACCTTCCATTTATGGAAGGAAATTGTTTAATTAAGTATGTCTAATTAAGGAAAGTACCCAAATATGGAAAGAGTTGTTAATTATGGAAAAGCAATCTAATTTTGGAAGGTGTTTCCAAATATGGGAAGGAGGTTGCTTATTAAGAAAGTTTCTATTCTTGGAAGTGGATATTAAAATTAGAAAATATCTACTTAAAGACCATGAAGATTATTTATGGAAACCATCCCAAAAATGAAAGGTAAGGCTTGATTATGGAACCTAGTTTAAAGGAATGGATTGGTTGCCATGAGTGAGGTTCGGCCATAGGCATGGCCGAACCCCACTAAGGCTTAGTATTTGGAAACCTTGTTAATTATGGAATGATGGAGGATAATTTGGAAAGTTCTAAAAATAGAAAGTGGAGATTAAATTGGTAAGTTTCCAACTATGGAAAGTAGAGATTAAATTGGTAAGTCTCCAATTATAGAAAGTGGAGATTAAATTGGAAAACTATCTAAATATGGAAGGTTATTGATGGTTAATTAATTATGGAAACATGAATGCTAACTTAGGAAACTTTCTAATTAAGAAAGTTTGGATTTAAAAAGGGGAATGAATGAAATGGTTAGACCAATGGTAAAATTGTAAATATGAGGAAATATTAGACATAGGGTTCGGCCAAGGAGTGTGGCCGAACCCCATGAACTGTTTTGATGGACTTAGGGATATTGATTTAAGGTAGTGATAAAATTAGAAACTATCTAATAATGTACCTTAGATTAAAATGGAAAGTGGAGGATCATGGGTTCGGCCAAGGTGTATGGCCGAACCCCATGAGGTTTATTTTATGAATCGTGTTTAGGGTTCAATGATGGGAAAGGTCTATGATTTTAAAGGGGTTAAAATGGAGGAGCATTGGTTATATTTTAAAGGATGGTAATTTTGTAATTATCACCTAAAAGGAAAGATCATGGGTTCGGCCATGGGTATGGCCAAACCCCATGACTTTGGATTAATGGGTTGATTATTAGCCCAAATATTTATAAGTAAGAATATTGGGTTATATTAGCCATGGATGGCAATCTTGTAAATATATGAAAATAGGGAAGGTAAATGGCTATGGATATGTATAATGGGATTATAGTAATTAAGTGAAAATAAGGGACCATGGGTTTTGGCCATGATGTGTGGCCAAACCCCATGGTGATTGTTTGGTGAACATAGGGACTATGTTTGGCATATTAAAATGGAAAAAAAAGTAGACCAATGGCAATTTGGTAAATAAGTGTGAAAAATGATAAACCATGGGGATTGGTTTATGGACTTAAAATATTGTAAATCAAGTGAGACTTGATTTAGATTGTTTATTATATTTAAGGTAACGGAACCTCACAGGGTGTTTATGATCGTGAGCGGTTACCGGACAAAAGACGCAAGGACGCGTAGCAGTATTCGGTAGGATTCCACCTCTTTGAAACCATGGGTTTATGTACACTGTTTTTATCTTGATTTGATGAATTTATATTGCAAAGGTTATGTTTCAAAATGTGAGTTTTAAATGCTATATTTATATGATAAAATAGCATGTGTTGTATATGTTTCAAATATGAGCTTTTAAATGCTATGTTTTGTATAATGGCATAGCATGTGGACATTTGCATCTCATGCATGGCATGGGAGGGATGACAGGTAACCGGAGACCTACACTCCGTCGGGGCGTCCGTAAATCAATAGTGGGGGAAAACCTTGGTGATGAGCATTCCACCAGGAAGATACCTTGATGTGATTTCCATCAAGTAGATTCCGGAGATCCACCACTCCATCGGGGCATCCGTAAAACAATCGTGGGGGATACCTTGATGTGATTTCCATCAAGTAGATTCCGGAGATCCACCACTCCGTCGGGGCGTCCGTAAAATAATCGTGGAAGGATACCTTGATGATGAGAATTCCATCAAGAGGATATTTTGTGATGGGCGGGACTCATTGCATATGATAGCATGGCATGGCTTTGAATCGGCATGATTATGATCTTTATTATCATGCAAGGCTTTTGGTTTTATCTGTATGATTGGATCTCTATTATCATACACTGTTTTGATACAATGTTTTGAAAGTATGGAATGATTTATTATAGCTAGTTTTGATATATATATTATATCTGGATTTTTGGTACTAACCCATGTGTTAACCCTAATTGGAATACCTACTGGGCGCGTTGTACTAACGCCCTACTTCTACCCTTTAGTGGATGATGCAGGAAACGAGGAAAACGCTGAACGCGAAAAGGGACAAGCATAGGAGCTTGGAACACTTTTAATTTTATATTTTGTTTAAGATACTCAGGGATTTGTATTTAGAGTATCCAGATTTTCGGAATGTAATAACTTAGATGAATTGCTATGGTTGGATGTTTTATTTGGATAATGATTAATGTGTTTTATTTCACTAAGTACTTTGCTATCGATGGAATGGAACTTGGTTCTATTATTTTCGACATGTTATGATTCTTATTCTGCATGTGTATCGTATTGCTATGTGTGAACCGTTTTCTTGGACTTGGTTCCATGCACACATAGGGTTGGCCAGTTAAGGGTCGGACTTTGGAAGTTCGGACTTAGCTCGCGTTGTGACGTCCCGCGCTCTATCACTCTACTCTGTTATATAAAAAAAAATATGCACTGAATTTACAGGAAGAAGCGAGTGAAAAAAGGCGGGGCATTACAGACAAGGGGTTTAAACATCATACAATTCTAAAATTCATTTTTCATTGTTTATACTCGGAGTGTAGTTTGTGCTTATCCAATATTAAGATAGATTTTTTTTTTCAAAAGACGCACAAGTTTTGTTCACACCATTGGAAAATGCTCTTTGACTGCAAACCTAATTAGATATATCACTCAGAAAAATGAACACTTAGAGGTTTGGGTTCATTTTCTCTCAAAGTATATGTTAGCAGAATTTATGTATTCAATTCAAAATATCTCATATATGTATTAGACAAATGCGGTTCATATCAAAGAAAATGAATGATCTCATGAATAGATGTCAATTTCCTAAGAACGTTGAGTCAAATACCATCATTTTCCCTCCTTTACTCTCCACATGAAATACCCCATTTAGACCTAAGATCAATAAGACTTCTTATTAGGATGAAACGTGGCTTAGGACCGGGTCAAATCAAAGAAGGATAGAATGTTCTAAAATAAGTACGTTGAATAGAAGGGTTAGAGGTCTTAAAGATGTTGAATGAGATATTTTTCCACTATTTTTCTTTCAGCACTTTTCGAAGTATTATTTTTCATTTTATTCTCTATTTTTTTTCTTTTTACATCCTTTTTTGGTATTTGGATGTTCACTTATTTAAATGTTATTTCTTTTTCTTTTCTTGTGCCATTGTTTTTAGACTACCATCTCAAATTTTCATCTCTAACTTTTTATAAGAATAGGTCATGGATATTTTCAATTGGCTCATACTCCTGAGCTGGAGTTGGGTATGGTAAACATGGTTGGTCAAGAAAATAGGCCACTTCAAAAGCTCAACTGGGAAACTATCAAGATAAATTACCAAATATAGGTGGACTTTTAGGCTCAAACGATCCAAAAATGGCCTCTATCATATCTTAAGTATCATAAGATGATTTCGTTGTTTCAAATAAATTTGGAAAAACTTCAAGCACACTAACTCAAATTTTAGGTCGTTGTCAGTAATATGACCAAGATGAAGAATAATGAGATCAACAACGACTTTATTGCGCTACCAAAGAAAATGAATTGACTTATAACCCTCAGAAGAAAAGAATGGCTCTAAAACTCACTAGGTCAAGTCTCCACTGGTATTCCTCTAGTGATTACTCGACTCGTGAATATTTTTCTTTTTCAGACTAAACCTTAATATGGTTGTGTACAAAATTTTCCAAGTATAAATCCTATAAAATCCTTCCAAAAAAGCATGATATAAAGATCTCTATCTAAGTATTAATGTTAAAAATGTGACTCTTTTTACGTCAGATTGTCAAGACGCATGTTTTTCTTAAGTTAAAATGGGCAACCTTGTAAAGCACCAAGGAGTCTCAGCCTTCTCTACTCTCCCCTTAAAAGATAAAGTTTCCCTATCTTTAGCTGAGAAAAATTGACTCATTTTACATCAGATCGTCAAGAAGTTGGTAGGCCGATAAGCGAAAATCAATAGTTCTTTGGAGTTTAAGGGCGTCTCAGTCTTTCTGAACTCATTCTACCTTTGACTACATCCAAAAAAATCTATTTATTCTGTAACGGCCCGCCCTTTTTCACTCGCTTTCTCTTTCGAAAGTCAGAGTCTATTTTTTTTTATAAACGAAGAGTGATAGAAAGCGGGACGTCACGATGCGAGATAAGTCCGAACTTCTAAAGTCCGACCCTTAACTGGCCAACCCTATGTGTGCATAGACTCAGTCATGAAAACGGTTCACACATAGCAATATAAACATGCGGAATAAAAATCATAACATGCGGAAACATAATAGAATACAGTTCTATTCCATTCAGATAGCAAAGTACATCAAGTCCTTAATCATCATTATCATAACGTAATTATCAAATAAAACATGCAACCATAGCAAATTCATCTAAGTTATTACAATCCGAATTCTAGATACTCAAATACAAGTCCATAAGTAACTTAATCAAAATATAAACTAAATCATCCAAGCTCCCATGCCTGGCCCATTTCGCGTTCATCGTTCCCTTCGTTTCCTATATCATCCACTAGGGTAGAAGTAGGGCTTTAGAACAACGCGCCCAGTAGGTATTTCAATTAGGGTTAACACATGGGTTAGTACCAAAAATCCATATATAATATATACAAATCCAGTTATAATAAATCATACCATACTTATAATGCATCGTATCCAAAACAGTGTATGATAATAGAGATCCAATCATACCGATAAAACCAGAAACATTGCATAATAATAAAGATCATAATGATGCCGATCAATGCCATGCCATGCTATCATATGCAATGAGTCCCACCCATCACAAACACATAGTAACCTCTCGATGGAAAGCTCCTCATCAAGGTATCCCCCCACGATTGTATTACGGACGCCCCGACGGAGTGTGGATCTCCGGTTACATTTCATACATAGTATCCTCTTGATTGAATTCTCATCATCAAGGTACCCCCCACGAGTGTTTTACGGGCGTCCCGACGGAGTGTGGGTCTCCGGTTACCGTTCATCCCTCCCATGCCATGCATGAAATGCAAATGCCATATGCTATGCAATTATACAAATCATAGCATTTAAAATCATAATTTGAAACATATCCTTTGCAACATATATTCATAAAAAATAAGATAAAAACAAAGTACATAAACCCAAGGTTTCAAAGAGGTGGAATCCTACCAAAGACCGCTAACGTATCCTTACGTCTTTCGTCCGGTAATCGCTCACGATCGTACACACCTTGTTAGGTCCCGTTACCTTATAATACAACAATCAATTAAAACCAAGTCCCACTTGATTTACAACAATGTCCAAGTCCATAAACCATATTTGTGGGGTTCGGCCATACACCTTGGCCGAACCTCACCCTTGTTGTTTTAGTTTCCTTTTTGCTCATTTATTCAATTAAGTCCACACCCATGCCATTGCTTGATCTATGGCTGTTCATTTTAATTAATCCAACAAACATAAACTCTAAATCCATCAAAACAATCCCCATGGGGTTCGGCCATACACCATGGCTGAACCCATGGTCCATTAATTCAATTAATTACAATAATGCCATTTTTCCTTCCATGGTTAGTCACATTCATTTATTCACCCATGTTTAGATTCAAAACATAGATCCGTAAACATCTAAGTCCAGCAAACCTTCTCCATGGGGTTCGGCCATACACCATGGCCGAACCCATGGTCCTCTGTTTTCACTTAATTACCAAAATGCCATCCATGGCTATCATTCCATTATTCTCACCCTTCATCCCTTGGTTTGGTAAACCTTTCATTAACAAATGACTAAGTCCATGTTTTGATACACAAACCCATCTCATGGGGTTCGGCCATACATCATGGCTGAACCCATGATCTTTCAATTTAGGCAATATTTACAAAATTGCCATTGATTCCATAGCCAATACATAAACCATGAACATAGGTCTATAATTAAATCCCTAAATTAATTCATTTAAACACTTAGTCCATAAAAACATTCATCATGGGGTTCGGCCATACACCATGGCCGAACCCATGATTTTTCATCTTAAACCATATTTACATTTTTGCCATTCCTTTAATCATATTAGGTTTATGTCCAAAACCGATCCATAAAACCATATGATCCCTTAGTTGGTTCATGGGGTTCGGCCATACACCTTGGCCGAACCCTATGATGCATAACTTCCCAATTATAGAAACTTTCGAAATTTAGCATCCATCCTTCCATAATTAGAAAGTTTCTAAATTTATCGTCCCTCCTTCCATAGTTAGAAAGTTTCCAAATTTAGTATCCATCCTTCCATAATTAGAAACTTTCCAATTTAATAACCATTCTCCATTTGAATCAATCAACATACATCAAAAATACCAACACAACTCCATGGGGTTCGGTCATACACCATGGCCGAACCGTATGGTTCAACCCTTTTTATTAAACTATTTAAACCCCTATGGATTCATTAACCAACTCCAATATAAATTCCTTAATAAATTCAATCCATACATGTAACACCCCAATTTTTTCAATGAAATGGATAATTATGAAAATGCCCCTGGTTTGTTAAATTAAATGTTTGTGATGTTAAATAAGGAAATGGTGGGGCCTATTGCTCAAATTAAGATCATATGAGCACATTATAAATGTCAAATTTGATTGGATGGGTAATGTACATCAATTGGGTCGAAAATGGCTAAATGGGTCAAAGGGCCCAATTGGACCCAATGGGTCATAAGGGACTTATTAGACCATTGGGTGAGCCCAAATTTAATGGGGATAAGCTGAATTGATTGGAAATCAAGTGGAGACAAAATGGGTAGGCTTGATGCACAAGTGAAAACCATTTAAAAATGGCAAAATCAGCCCATTAATGGGTCATGTTGTCAAAACGAGTAAAGGGACTAATTGGGGACCCAATGGGTCGGGTTGACTAAGTTGACCACGGATGACCGTGTGGGCCCTCAGATGAGCTCAAGTGTGAGTTAGTTCCGCTTGACTTGGACTGATTTGGAGTGAGTTTTAATTAAGAAAAGAGTTGACTCAAATATGGTGCATTAAATGTGTTGAGTTGGATGAGTTGAGTTGGAATAAAAAGATCACGAGTCAAGTGAGTCAAGAGGAAGTGGAAAGGAGTTCTGATCTCACACAACTCTTAATCAAACAAATCCTAGCCGTTGGAGTGAAAGGGTGCGTTGGCCAAGCCAAGGGACACCAAGTAATGGCGTCATGCATCTCATCTCATGAGATGCATGGGTTGAAATTGAATGGAGGCAACATTTGGATGAAGGGGTGCCTTGGATGGCACCCAATATCCCATCGTTTGTACCAAGAAGTAATGAGGGAATGGAGGGGTCTTGGGGGCTGAACTACAAAAGGGATAGACCATCTGTTATGGCCGTTTTTCACACAAGAAAATTTTAAGGAATCCTCATCTCTCTCCCTCTCTCCAAACTCTCTCTCTTGGCCGAACATGTTGCTGTATTTCACCATTTGATCAAGCACCATTTCAGCAAATGATTAAGGAAGAAAGAAGGAAACAAGAGGGAAGAAGGCAAAGGAAGATTGGTAAGTGTTTATGTGTTATTTTGTTTAATAAGATGGAACAAATGGAGCATGTATTGGGCCATGGGTATGGCCGAATGCATCAAGGTTTAAACCTTGAGTAATGGAGGTTTTAAAATTGTAAAAGGGATCATTGGGTTCGGCCACCTTGGAGGGCCGAACCCCATGTAAATAATTGGTTGGTTTTGATGTATTTGAAACATAGAAACCATGCAATTTGTGGACTGTTTTAGATGTTTCTTTAAGATTTAAAATGCATGTTTTAAAGAGGGTTAAAACATGGACTTGAATGTCATGAAGGACTGAAGGTATCATGGGTCTAAACCATGGATATAAATTGATAAAATGGATCATTGGGTTCGGCCACCTTGGCTGGCCGAACCCCATGAAGTGTTATGGTCATTTGGATTGAGTTTTTATAAAGTGGAAACCATGCAAAGTGATGGACTGATTTGGATGGTTTTGAGAGGTAAAAACCCGGTAATGTTATACTGATTATTACATGTTTAAATGAGACCTAAAACATGTTTATGAGGACCAAGACATGGACATAGGGTTCGGCCACCTTGGATGGCCGAACCCCATGAAAGTATTTGATGATTTTGTGAGATGAAAACCATATAAGATTATGGTGTTTTTATGGGAATTAAATGAATATATGTTTACTGTTTTTGGTTGCTCAATATATGGCTGAACCATGTATTGTTCATGGTTGAAATAGCATGTTAAAACCATGAGTAATCATGGAGAATATTGAACCAAGTGAACCATAGGGTTCGGCTATGGGTATGGCCGAACCCCATGGACCATTGCATGGATTAAATAGACTAAGTTTACGGGTAGTATTTGTTATTGATTCCATGATGTTTTAAAAGGGTTTAATATAACTGAAAGAGTGATGGATTTGGATGTTAATGTTCATCAAAAAGAAAGGCAAAATGGGGCACCAAAATCAAAGGGGTGAGGTTCGGCCATGGGTATGGCCGAACCCCACCAAGTATTATGAATGAAGAAATAAAATGGATCAAAAGTGTGATGGTGAGGTTCGGCCATGTTGTATGGCCGAACCCCACTAAGATGGATTGATTTTGGATAATGGTGATCAGCAAGATTAATCATTGGTTGATTGTGGACAATGGTTTTTGATATGGCTTAGCCTACTGGCAAAGCTGTAAATACGAGTAATAATGTAAATATCGGTAGAGAAAGTTTAAAAGGACATGAAAGAAAGGTTAAAACCAAGGTGGTATGGTTCGGCCATGGTGTATGGCCGAACCCTGCCAAGATATGTTTAAAGGGTTAAGTATTTAAGAATTGATTAAATGAAAAAGGAGGTTAAATCCTAAGTTCGTGATGTTTGGCCATGGGCATGGCCGAACCCCACAAGATGTTTTGGGCCTTAGATGTGAATGAATAAGTAAATGATAGTATGATTTACTTATTGTTATATGGACAAGGTGACGGAAGTGAACGGCGGGCAAGTCGTGAGCAAGTGACGCTAAAGAAAGATTGAACACTGAAGTGAATCTTCAGTAGGTTTCCTACCTACTTGTAACCACAAATATGATTTGGTTTTATCATGTTTTATGAGATATGCTGTATTTGTTACAATGTTTCAAATGTGGTTTTAAATGATGAGCTATGTATTTATAAATGATATACAATGCATTGACATCTCATGTATGGCATGGAGTGATGGGAATGGAACAACATAATGATAAATATCCTATCCAGAGGAAATGTGGATTACTCTGGATTAACTTGACATAAGCACCATACCCAGAGGAAATGTGGATTACTCTGGCTTACCCATCCGGAGGAAATGAGGACTACTCCGGAATATCTTGACGTAAGAGTTTCTTGAGATAATGGCTATGTAGACTTGTGATGGGTAGGACTAATTACATGGGCATATACATAGCATTCGTTTTCAGATGTTTTATTGATTATCATGTACTATGATACATATGCATGTTTTATAAGCTAACAATGTGGTAACCCTGATCGGGAACCTACTGGGCGCATAGATCTAACGCCTTAATTCTATCCTCAGAGGAGAATGCAGGTACAAGGAAAGGGAAAGAAAAAGTCGACGACCAGGCGGGGAGTCAAGCCTAAGCACTTGATTGTTGATTGGGGTTTCCTTATTACTGTCTTTTAGTTATATTTTGTGGACTTGTAATAATTTGATACCTTGCTATGGTTTGTCTAGGATATTAACAATGGATGGTTGGTTTATGTTATTTATTAATTGAGACTGGTACTTGTTATCTGTTCAAGCTATTTCCGCAGTTAGTCTAGTTTATTGCGCAAGTCATTGTATAGTTCCACGTGTGGTTTGTTATCGTGGGTTTAGTCCACACACACATGGGTGGCCAGTTAAGGGTCGGACTTGGGTAGTCCGAACTTAGCTCGTGTCGTGACGCCGCCCGTTCTCTGCCGTTGTTATTTTTTTTATTAATTTAAAAAAAAATTAGACTCTGATTTCTTGGAGAGGGCGGGACGTTACAGGTGGTATCAGAGCGAAACGGGAAGTTGAATCATCGAAGTAAGATTAAGAGTGTTTCATGTCTCGCTGACAGATAAGAATCCCAACTGACCGACTCTTCGGAGTCCGGTGACTGGGGGCCGGATTAATTTACTTCGAGTGACTCAGACTGAACAATCAATCTGAGAACGACAATGAAAGATAACAAGTAAAGTATAGACAATATAATTGGTCATATCAAACATAGCAAGGTAGGATGCACTCCCATGATATTCCCACACTGAGAAACAAACAACAGGAATTTAGAGATTTCCCCAGAAACAAAAGAACACAAAGAGTGATGATTTGGCAATCTTCCCAAACAAAGCACATGAGATTATACATGAAAAATCCCCAAAAATCAAGACTGGTTCTTTATTGGAACGGTTGTGGTTGATTTATATGTTTTATATGTTGTGGCACAGATATGTCAAGCAACGAGGAATATACAGAGTTATGGGATAAATGGACACCTAGTTGTCCAGTAGATTTGGTGTCGGCTTCCAACAATACCAGCATGGAAGTCAACATGGACCTTCAGGAGGGACCTCCTGAGGAGGATGATGTGGACCTAGTGCCTTTTCCGGAGGATCTTATGGATGACATTCCTTGGATAATGGAACCTCCCGAGGAAGATGATGTGGAACTAGCACCTTTTCCGGAGGATCTTATGGAAGACATTCCTTGGATAATGGGACCTCCTGAGGAAGAAGAAGAGGATCTAGCACCTTTACCGGAGGATCCTATGGAAGATGTTCCTATAATATTGGAATCGCTTGGGGAGATAGATCCCTACGATACGTGTGAGTTGTGCAACCAAGACGGGCACAACTGTATGTATTGTCCTCACCCTCTAGGCATTGTCTGCCCGGTCTGTGGACTGCATGGGCACGGAGAGGCAAGGACTAATTGTCCTTATATTGGAGGACCTGGGCTAATACCCTGCATGACATGTGGAGTATTGGGGCACACGGCGATGACATGTCCTGATAACCGCTTTAGGTTCGCTGATGATGCATGATCTTCTATGGAGGACTAGGCTAAGAAGTAGTATGAAGGGACATTAAAAAAAGAGGGTTATATTGTAAGGGTGCATTTTGTTCTTTATAAGGTTTTGTTTAACCCTGTCCACCTTTGTACAAAGATGAATTATGAATTTATATAAAGTATGCGATTTTATGATTTTAGTGAGGATTTATGGCATTTAATGCATGTTGTGATGGAAACTAAGTCTATGATGTTTCCATGAATAGGAAGAAATGGCGCCACAGAAAAAGATCGTAAAGAATAAAAAGGGAAAAGAAAAAGTATTACAAATTGGAGTAGGCGAAGGGGCATCAAAGAGAAGGACGCGACAAGACGGTAAAAAGAAGGAGGAAGTATTAATAACCACGCAACAAGGGAAAGTGGTACCTCAACGTGAGAAGGTTGTACATAAGAAGGTGCAATCGGTACATGATAGGGAGCAGTCAGTTCATGATGAGGAGAGATCAGTTCATGAAAGATCAAGCAATGAGGAAGAGTCGCAACATTCTCGGCAAGAAGAGGACGATAGTGACCCTTCATATCAACGGGAGGAAGAAGGAAACAACAACAACAATGTGACTATACCACATGTGCCGCATGAACTACACAACCTGGTGCAAGCTGTGGTTACTTCTGTCCTCCAACAACATATGAATGGAGATGGAAGCACGAGTGAGACTAATGACCGGAACATGGTCAGAGACTTTCAATAACAGCGTCCACCTTACTTCAAGGGGAGAGAAGGGCCTGTCGGAGCTGAGAACTGGTTGAAAAAGATCTCTCACACACTGACTCTTTTGAATATCAAGAGTCATGCTCACAAAATCCTATTGGCCACGTCACAGCTGATAGATGACGCTGCTAAATGGTGGGAAATAGTTGAGAAACAGCAGGCACTTGTGCCGAAAGGAGAAAGGATTGCTATGACCTGGGAGCAATTTTTAGCGACGTTCTTAGGTCACTACTTTCCAGAAGAAGAAAAGGAACGTCATATTCAAGCATTCTTGTCATTAGTGCAAGGTTCGATGACGGTAGTTGAGTATCACCAAGAATTTCTTAGTCTGTCAATTTATGCATTCTATATGGTGGACACGGAGTATCGGCAGACTCGCAAGTTCGAGCGTGGGTTATGGCCAAACATTAGGGCCAGAGTAACCGTGTTCAAAGCAGCCACGCTGGCGGAAGTGGTCAGCAAAGCTACCATTGTGGAACAAGAATTGGCGGAGTTTGCAAGAGTGGACAACCGCCGAGAGCCGAGTGGGAGGGGTACTTATCAACCCAACAAGAAGTTCAGACCGGACTTCAGCAGACCCTCGCCGTCTATTGGATATACTGGGGCTTTCGTCCCAATCAACCCTCCCAATCTGTAGCAGTCACTCAGGCTTCTAAAGGAGTGAGCACCTGCTTCCACTGTGATCAGCCAGGTCACTTTAAGAAAGATTGTCCAAAACTCAATAGGTTTTCATACTCCAGAGGATCGTCTCGTCCACCAGTCAGACCGGCTAACTCCAGAGGAGGCAGGACATATAATCGGGCGAGACGGGCGCCCAACCTTGTTGGAGCTGGACGATTATTTACTTTAACTTCTCCAGAAGGTGAGGATCATTCGATGATACAAGGTATGGCGGTAGTGAGTAGTTCTTATGCATATGCACTATTTGATTCTGGAGCTTCACACTCCTTCATGGCTGCATCATTTATTACTGCTATCGGTACATTAGTTCAAAGATTAGCCACAACACTTACAATTGTGTCCCCTGTCGGAGACTCGGCATTGGGACTTATATGCACGGCAGTTAACACTGAACTAGCTAGACTCAGATTTGAGTTCAATTATTTGGTGTTTGACATGTCTGAGTATGACATAATATTCGGCATGGATTGGTTGGCTAAGTTCCAGGCCAACATTGACTGTTATCGCTGAAGAGTGACATTTTGGTCACCCAAAGGGAAGCAATACGTGGTTCGTGCAAACAAACAAAGTGAATTGCAGGAAGGATTGAACCACGTGGTGTTGAATAATATCACCATAAATAAAGCTCCAATTACTGAACTTCCGGCAATTGTAAAGACATTTGCGGATGTGTTTCCAAAGGAACTCCCGGGTTTACCGCCTATGAGGGAGATCAACTTCGAGATCAAGTTATATCCTGGTACTTCACCAGTATCTCTACCACACTATCGGATGGCACCAGCAGAGATGTCGGAGCTAAAGAAGCAGATCGATGAACTGCTTAGGCTGGGATGCATCCGACATAGCACATCGTCATGGGGAGCTCCAGTGTTGTTCGTAAAGAAAAAGGACGGTTCACTTCGGATGTACGTAGACTACCAGAAGCTGAATCAGCTAACAGTCCGGAACAAGTACCCTCTACCCAGGATCGATGATTTATTCGATCAATTGAGGGGTTCCAGCCATTTTTCAAAGATTGATTTGATGTCTGGTTATCATCAAATCCGAGTCAGGGAAGAAGATATAGAAAAGACATCCTTCAGGACGCGGTATGGACTATACGAGGTTGTAGTCATGCCATTTGGACTCACAAATGCGCCAGCTGTGTTCATGGATTTAATGAACAGAATCTTCCATCCCTATTTAGATCAATTTGTAATCGTATTCATTGATGATATCATGATCTATTCTAAGAGTCAGGAGGAACATGCAGAGCACTTACGTATAGTTTTGAATACTTTGAGGCAGAATAAGCTATATGCCAAGGCCAGTAAATGTGAATTGTGGCTATCCGAGGTCAATTTCTTGGGACATGTCATAACAGAAAACGGTATAGCCGTGGATCCAACTAAGGTGGCGGCAGTAAGTGAATGGAAAGCGCCAAAGAATGTAACCGAGATCCGCAGTTTCTTAGGATTGGCGGGTTATTATCGAAAATTTATCATGGATTTCTCCAAAATTGCATCTCCGTTGACTCGACTCACTTAGAAGGGAGTCAAATATGAGTGGATAGATCTGTGCAATCGGAGGTTTGAGGAACTGAAAAGTAGATTTACCACTGCCCCTATTTTAGTTTTGCTGGAAAGGGGCAAAGGATATGAAGTACAATGCGATGCTTCAGGAGAGGGACTAGGGTGTTCACTCATGCAACGTCATCGTGTGGTGGCTTATGGATCAAGGCAGTTGAAGGTGCATGAACGCCTCTATCCCACACATGTTCTGGAGCTAGCTGCAGTGGTCTTCGCTCTTAAAAGTTGGAGACACTACCTCTATCGCGAAAAATTTGAGGTATTTTCTGATCATAAGAGTTTAAAATATTTATTTGATCAGAAGGAGCTCAATCTAAGGCAGCGTAGATGGATGGAGTATCTGGCGGATTATGAGTTCGCGCTTCGATACCATCCAGGCAAGGCAAACAAGGTGGCGGATGCCCTCAGCCGCCTATCACATGCATCGGTAGCATGCTTGATCAGAACAGAATGGGAGGTGCTGCACACCATTTGAGAGTTCAATCTTTATATCAACAACTGTGGGAGTATGTATAATTTGATCATACGGTCCAATATAGTCACCAAGATTGAACAAGAACAAAGCGCAGATCCGAAAATGGAGGAAATATGGGCCAAGATGTCCATTGGCATAGACATACCAGAATGGGAATTACGACCAGGACAAGGTCTTTTATTCCGAGGAAGAGTATAAGTGCCAAAGAGTTGTAGGAAAGAGCTACTGATTGAGGCACATCAATCTAAGCTCTCCATTCATCCGGGCAGCACCAAAATGTATCACGATCTGAAAAGGCATTATTGGTGGCACGGGCTAAAAAGGGATGTGGCGGAATTCGTGGCACATTGTTTAACTTGTCAGCAAGTTAAGACTGAACATCAAAAGCCACCAGGGTTACTCAAACCCTTATCAGTGCCAGAATGGAAATGGGAGCACATTTCCATGGATTTTGTGACCGGGTTGCCGAGATCCTCAAAGGGCAATGACGCCATATGGGTCGTAGTTGACCGGCTGACCAAGTTCACACATTTAATTCCTATCAAGATGACGGATTCATCTGAGACGTTGGGTCGGCGGTACATCAAGGAAATTATTCGGCTTCATGGCATTCCCCGAACTATAGTATCTGACAGAGACGGCCGGTTTACTAGCAGAGTGTGGTAAAGCATGCAGTCAGCCATGGGGGTAGAATTATTGACTAGCACCGCTTTCCATCCACAGACTGATGGACAGTGAGAAAGGACAATACAAACCTTGGAAGACATGCTGAGAGCATGCATGTTAGATTTAAAGGGTGGATGGGAGGACCATTTGCCACTGATGGAGTTCTCGTATAACAACAGCTATCAGGCAAGCCTTCAGATGGCTCCATACGAGGCCTTATATGGTAGACCGTGTAGGTCGCCAGTGTGTTGGACAGAGGCTGGAGAGCATGCATTGATTGGACCGGAACTAGTCGCAGAGACTACCGCACAAATTAAGTTGATACGTCAACACTTATTGACTGCACAGAGTCGGCAAAAGAGCTATGCTGACAAAAGGAGAAGATTTCTAGAATTTGAAGTGGGAGACATGGTATTCTTAAAGGTCTCACCAAGGAAAGGACACATGAGGTTTGGCAAGAAAGGAAAACTGTCACCAAGATTTGTGGGACCGTTTTCCATCATGAGAAGAGTGGGGGATGTGGCTTATCAGATAGCACTCCCTTCACAATTAGCAGCTTTACACGATGTGTTTCACGTGTCGATGCTAAGAAAGTATAATCCGGATCCGTCCCATATTTTGAATGTCCAAGATATTGAAGTGCAAAGTGATGTGACGTACGTCGAGAAGCCGGTCAGGATAGTGGAGACCGAACAAAGGGTGTTGCAAAACAGAGCGATACAGTTCGTAAAAGTGGTATGGGACTGACATGGTGATGAAGAGGCCACATGGGAACTTGAATCGGAGATGAGAACAGCTCACCCCGAATTATTTATCTAATTTACTTTGGGAACCCTACTTCGCTCGATTTTTGGGATGAAAATTTTAAAAAGAGGGTTATATTGTAACGCCCCAATTTTTCAATGAAATGGATAATTACGAAAATGCCCCTGGTTTGTTAAATTAAATGTTTGTGATGTTAAATAAGGAAATGGTGGGGCCCATTGCTCAAATTAAGATCATATGAGCACATTATAAATGTCAAATTTGATTGGATGGGTAATGTACATCAATTGGGTCGAAAATGGCTAAATAGGTCAAAGGGCCCAATTGGACCCAATGGGTCATAAGGGACTTATTAGACCATTGGGTGAGCCCAAATTTAATGGGGATAAGCTGAATTGATTGGAAATCAAGTGGAGCAAAAATGGGTAGGCTTGATGCACAAGTGAAAACCATTTAAAAATGGCAAAATCAGCCCATTAATGGGCCATGTTGTCAAAACGGGTCAAGGGACTAATTGGGGACCCAGTGGGTCGAGTTGACTAAGTTGACCATAGATGACCGTGTGGGCCCTCAGATGAGCTCAAGTGTGAGTTAAAACCAAGGTGGTATGGTTCGGCCATGGTGTATGGCCGAACCCCACCAAGATATGTTTAAAGGGTTAAGTATTTAAGAATTGATTAAATGAAAAAGGAGGTTAAATCCTAAGTTCGTGATGTTCGGCCATGGGCATGGCCGAACCCCACAAGATGTTTTGGGTCTTAGATGTGAATGAATAAGTAAATGATAGTATGATTTACTTATTGTTATATGGACAAGGTGACGGAAGTGAACGGCGGACAAGTCGTGAGCAAGTGACGCTAAAGAAAGATCGAACACTGAAGTGAATCTTCAGTAGGTTTCTTACCTACTTGTAACCACAAATATGATTTGGTTTAGCATGTTTTATGAGATATGTTGTATTTGTTATTATGTTTCAAATGTGGTTTTAAATTATGAGCTATATATTTATAAATGATATACAATGCATTGACATCTCATGCATGGCATGGGGTGATGGGAATGGAACAACATAATGATAAATATCCTATCCAGAGGAAACGTGGATTACTCTGGATTAACTTGACATAAGCACCATACCCAGAGGAAATGTGGATTACTTTGGCTTACCCATCCGGAGGAAATGAGGACTACTCCGGAATATCTTGACGTAAGAGTTTCTTGAGATAATGGCTATGTAGACTTGTGATGGGTAGGACTCATTACATGTGCATATACATAGCATTCGTTTTCAGATGTTTTATTGATTATCATGTACTATGATACATATGCATGTTTTATAAGCTAACAATGTGGTAACCCTGATCGGGAACCTACTGAGCGCGTTGATCTAACGCCCTAATTCTATCCTCAGAGGAGAATGCAGGTACAAGGAAAGGGAAAGTGAAGGTCGATGACCAGGCGGGGAGCCAAGCCTAAGCACTTGATTGTTGATTGGGATTTCTTTATTACTGTCTTTTAGTTATATTTTATGGACTTGTAATAATTTGATACCTTGCTATGGTTTGTCTAGGATATTAACAAAGGATGGTTGGTTTCTGTTATTTATTAATTGAGACTGGTACTTGCTATCTATTCAAGCTATTTCCGCAGTTAGTCTACTTTATTCCAAAAGTCGTTGTATAGTTCCACGTGTGGTTTGTTATCGTGGGTTTAGTCCACACACACATGGGTGGCCAGTTAAGGGTCGGACTTGGGTAGTCCAAACTTAGCTCGTGCCGTGACGCCGCCCGCTCTCTGCCGTTGTTATTTTTTTTATTAATTTAAAAAAATTAGACTCTGATTTCTCGGAGAGGGTGGGGCGTTACAATACAAGACCTCATGGGGTTCTGCCATACACCATGGCCGAACCCATGATCTTTCAATTTGGTCTATATTTACAAAATTGCCATCATCTCCATGATCTCCATTCGATCTTCACCAAATTAAATCCATCTATATTTTCCCATGGTCTCCATTTAAAATTAAAACATAAATAACCTTTCCCATCATTTTAAATCCATTAAAATTTATTAATATTCTTTCCATGGGGTTCGGCCATGTTATGGTTCATCTTATTCCATGGTTTTCCTCATTAAAAATTCCATAAATTATAAGCAACAACCTTTCATGGTTTTCCTCATTAAAATTTCCATAAATTATAAGCAACAACCTTCCATGGGGTTTGGCCCTTCATCATGGCCGAACCCTATGGTTTATCCAATTCTCTTAAACCATTTAAAACCCATAAATCAAACCATGTCTTTCCATGGTTTCCATCTTTCAAACGTTAATTAAATTACCATAGTATTTCCATGGGGTTCGGCCATGCACAATGGTCGAACCCTATGGTTCATCATTCCATTAAAAATACCATGATCATCTCCTAATTCTCTTCCATGGGGTTCGGCCATACACCATGGCCGAACCCTATGGTTCTTTTCTTTTAATCAAAAACATCGAATCACTTACCGGTTCAGCGACTCCTCCGGCTTTCCTTCAGTTGATCTTGCTCTTCCAATCTTTCTCTTCTTCTTGATCTTTCCCACTTGCTGGCTGCCTTTCCTTCTCTTGATAATGCCAAGAGTGAGAACTTGAGAGGAAGAGAGAATTCGACCTTGGGGTGTATGTGTATTGTCGTGAGCCCCTCTCCTTGTTTTATAAAACTCCACACGGCCAACCTTATTGAAATGGCAATTGTCGTGTCCCCTTGCTTCCTTTATTAATCTCTAATTGGTCCCAACTTAGACAATGCCGTGAGCCCCTTGCTAAAATAACCATTTCCGTGTGCACTACCCTTGTTTTATAGAAATTCCAATTGATCCCAACTTAGAAGGTGCCATGCACCCCTCCTTGCTTTTCCTTTATTATTTCCAATTGATCCCAACTTAGAAGATGGTGTGCGCCCCTTCTTTCTTAGCAATTGTCTTAGTGCTATTTTTAATCTTAGGTATCTTTTATATTTAGCAATATGACATGCGCCCCTTCCATTTATCAAATCCCTAGTATCACTCTTAACCAAGGAAAATACTCCTTTTTAAAATATTATAATACATCATGTACATATCCCATACATGTGCAAATGCTTCATACATGGCCGATGTAATCTTTCCATCAATACTTTTCATGTGCATGCAATTAATCCAAATCCCTTAATTATATAAATTGCATTACGAATTAAATTCAGCCCATTTAATTGATTTGAAACCATTTCCACAATCCGTTGGGTCTTAATTGGGCAAAGACCCAACACTTTACCCATATAAGATCCATATCTAAAAAATCACAAATTAAATGGGTAATTTCCGTAAATATTTAATAACTTGAAAATCCGAGGTGTTACAATACAACCCTCTTTTTAAAATTTTTGTCTCGAAAATCAAGTCAAGTAGGGTTTCAAATATTTACATAAATAGCTCAGGATGAGCTGTCCTCATTTCCGACTCGAGTTCCCATGTGGCTTCCTCAATGCCATGTCGATCCCATACCACTTTGACAAACTGGATCGTTCGGTTCCCTAATACTCTTTGTTCTGTGTCCACCACTCGGACAAGTTTTTCAACTTAGGTCACGTCGCTTTGGATCTCTATATCTTGCATGTTCAGTACATGAGAAGATTAGGATTGTACTTCCTCAACATCGATATATGGAACACATCGTACAAAGATGCCAACTGTGATGGAAGTGCCAATTGATAAGCCACGTCCCCCATCCTTCTTATGATTAAAAATGGTCCCACATATCTTGGTGATAGTTTCCCCTTCTTTCCAAATCTCATGTGTCTCTTTCGTGGCGAGACTTTCAAGAACACCATGTCTCCCACTTCAAATTCAAGGAACCTCCTCCTTTTGTTAGCATAGCTCTTCTGACGACTCTGCGCATTCAATAGGTGCTGCCGTATCAACTATATCTGCTCTGTAGTCTCTGTAACCAACTCAGGTCCAATCAGTGCAGGCTCAACGGCCTCTGTCCAGCACACTGGTGACCTACATGGTCTACCATATAAAGCCTCAAATGGAGCCATCTAGAGGCTTGCCTGGTAACTGTTGTTGTATGAGAATTCTACCAACGGCTAGTGATCCTCCCATCCACCCTTGAAATCTAACATACATGCTCTCAGCATATCCTCCAGTGTCTGTATTGTTCTCTCAGACTACCCATCAGTCTGTGGATGGAATACTGTACTAGTCAATAAATCTGTTCCCATGGCCGACTTCATGCTCTGCCATACTCTGCCGGTGAATCAACCATCTCTGTCGGACACAATATTCCGAGGAATACCATGTATTCTGATGATATCCCTGATATACCGCCGACCTAAAGTCTCAGATAGTCTGTCAGCTTAATGGGAAGAAAATGTACAGACTTTGTCTGTCGGTCTACCACGACCCATGTCACATCGTTGCCCTTTGAAGACCTTGGCAACCCTTAGATACATATATCCTTCCTTGGAATACAAGACTCTGTCCCGGTCTTAACTCCCATTCCAGTATGACTTCACCAGTAGACATCTTGACCCATCTCTCTTCCACTTCTGGGTCTACCCGTTGTTCCTGTTCAATCTTGTCAAGTACCACTCAATTACCTCAAAGTCACTCATATCAACCTGTGAGTTTCATTCTCGTAGAATTTACTCTGTCTCATGTTATCTCTTTTTCTCGTGAACCCATTTGCGATCTTACGTAGATCAATATATTCTATTTCACTTTACCTGCTGCAAAGATATTTTCCATACATACTCGCTCAAAACATTCATTCGTCTACTCTCTGTGTGAGGTAGCCTGCCAATATAAGCCTATGCTCAAATCTTTTCCTCATTCCATTTTAACTAGGTTTCTAGCTGTACTCTCCTGGAACTCCATCGGCTAACTACAGAGTCAACTAACTAGACTAACTCGACAGTCGCCCATAGTTTCTCATTCGAGTTTCACTAGACTCTTATCTTTTCCATTAAATACATCTCCAAAAGTAAGTATATCTTCATTTGCACATAAGTCACCATATGACTAACACCTTCTGTTCAAAACTTCTATGATACCGAATATCTCTCTATACTAACTTTCCTGTGATACAAGTCGTAATACGACTAACACCTTTTTCTTATAACGTGGGATGTAAATCGAAACATGTCCCAATCATTATATCTATATGTCATCTATGAGACCAATAGGTCCATCATACTACCAACATGTCTACCATGGTATGGATACCCGACATTAATCCAAACCACCATGGGAATTATCATCCACGTTTATACACATCCTTCCCTGGTACCACTATATCAGTGAGTATCTTCTACCCCCGATTAATAACCATCCATGAATATAACTCCCTTCTGGGTATAATCCATTCATGGGCATAATTAATCTAGGGCACATCCTCTACCCTGAGATATTTTATCCATAGAAACAACACTCAAATGAGTCACTACCTGACTGTGGCAACCATATCAAATCACAAATATACCCCGACCCCTAGCAAGACTTAGAACCCATGACTTATCAAGTGGAAGACCCACGTCCAACGTGATCAAGTCTACCCCGCCCTGCATCCCTTCACCTCAAAGGTGATTCAATCAAGCTCTAAGGCAGTTGGTCCGCGTCTAACGAAGCTAGCACCACCCCCACGGGGTAAAATAGTACCTAGCTCTACGCATCCACACACGTCAAATGTGTGAAATAGCTGTGAGAGCGCCCTCCAGCACGTAGCCTGTAACACCCCGGATTTTCAAGGTATTAAATATTTACGGAAATTACCCATTTAATTGTGAATTTTTAGATATGGATCTTATATGGGTAAAGTGTTGGGTCTTTGCCCAATTAAGGCCCAACGGATTGTGGAAATGGTTTCAAATAAATTAAATGGGCTGAATTTATTTAGTAATGCATTATGTATAAAATTAAAATAAAGATTACATTGGCCGTGTATAGGGATTTTCATATTTATGTGATGCGCATGGAATATTTTAAAAAGGGTCTTTTTTGATTAAAAACGGCATAAGGGAAGTGTTATCTTAGCACCTTCTAAATTGGGACCAATGGAAGATTAATTAAGGCAATGGCTAAAAGGAAGCAAGGGGCGCATGGCACCTTCCAAAGTGGGAAACAAGAGGGGCCCATGGCACCTCCTAATTATGGATTGGACTGATTGGGAGGTACATAAAAGAATATGTCTAATTAAATTAAGAGGATTGTTTAGGCCATGTATAGAAGATATGTGCATGGAACCTTCTATTTAGATCAAAAGGAAGTTTTAATAAAAGAAAGGCATGAAGGGCACATGGCACCTTCTAAGATAGGACTGATTGGATTTTTAAAGGAAAGGCAACAGAAGGAAAGTAGTGCACACGGCAATGGCTATTTCAACAAGGGAGAGAGGTGCACAAGAACCGGGGGGGGGGGGGGGGGGGGGGGGGGGGCTTGGGGGCTCACGGCATTGTCTAAGTTGAGACTGTGTGGAGTTTTATAAGACAAGAAGGAGAGGCATACGGCATTCACATCACATACAAAGAAGGGCAGCCAACAAGTGAGAAAGATCTAGGAGGAGAGAAGGCCAAGAAAGAAAAGAATTGGAAGAGCAAGAACCAATCGAAGCAACGGAAAACCGGAGGACTCGCGGAACCGGTAAGTGATTTTATGATTTTTGTTTAAAAGATAAAGAACCATAGGGTTCGGCCATGGTGTATGGCAGAACCCCATGGAAGAGAATTGGGAAGGATTATGGTTTGATTTAATGGAAAGAAAGAACCATAGGGTTCGGCCATAGTGCATGGCCGAACCCCATGGAAGGTTATTGGTTAATTTTAAATGGGAGTTTGATGTTAATGGTATATGATTTTGAAGGGATTGAATGAAAACTATGGGAGATGAATAAAATAATTTTAAGGGAAGGTGATGAACCATAGGGTTCGGCCATGTTGTATGGCCAAACCCCATGGAAAAAGATTGGTTATATTTTAAAAGGAGTTATCATTTAGTTTAAATGGAAATAATGATTTCCATGAAAGAGGATTAGTGAACGATTATGATAATTGTAAATGATGTATGGTTGATGGTTTTCAGATACATAGATTGTTATTAATAATTTTTTAGAAAGAGGATTATGGACCATAGGGTTCGGCCATGGTGTATGGCCAAACCCCATGGAGTTGTATTGGTATTTTTGATGGATGTAATTGATTAAAATGGAGAATAGTTATTAAATAGGAAAGTTTCTAATTATGGAAGTTGGTTGCTAAATTAGAAACTAATTATGGAATTATGTCTATGTATCATAGTTAAGTAATGTTCAAAAGGAAATTAAAGAAGCATAGGGTTCGGCCATGGTGTATGGCCGAACCCCATGGAGTTGGATTGGTATTTTATTGAATGTTAAATTTAGAAAGTTTCTATTTAAGGACTTTCTAATTATGGAGTTGGATATTAATTTGGAAAGGATCTAAGCATGGTGATTAAAATAGAAGGTGGAGATTAAGTTTGGAAACTTTCTAATTATGGAAGTTGTATATTAAATTACGAAGTTTCTATTTATGAACCTTCTAATTATGGACTTGCTATTTATGGATTTTCTAATAATGGCAGGTGTAATTAAAGGCCAAAATGGAGGATCATAGGTTCGGCCATGGTGTATGGTCGAACCCCATGAGGTTCTTTATGGACTTAAGTGGTTAAGGAATTTTTATGGGTCATTTATGGACCTAAGATGGTGAACCAATTTAATGGGTCATATGGATTTTTATGGAACAACATTATGGATCGGTTATGGAATTAAGGTTTATACATATTAAATGAAAGATCATGGGTTCTATAATACCTCGAATTCTCAAGTTATAAATATTTACGAATTGGGAGATTTTAGATATGGATTTTAGATGAATTGCTATGGTTGGATGTTTTATTTGGATAATGATTAACGTGATTTATTGACTAAGTACTTTGCTATCAATGGAATAGAACTTGGTTCTATTATGATTCCGTAAATTGGATGTTATGATTTCGCATGTTATGATTTTTATTCCGTATGTTGATATTGCTATGTGTGAACCATTTTAGTGGACTGAGTCCATGCACACATAGGGTTGGCCAGTTATAGTTGGTATCAGAGCGAACCCGAAAATTGAATCTTTTGGAGTAAATTAATCCGTCTCTTGTGCATTAATTTACTTCGATAGACTCAACGGATGATAGCAAAGGAAGTACAGTCAAAATAATCAGATTTATACAACATAGCAAATAGGATATATTCCCCGGAAACAACGAAAAATCAAAGAGTACTGATTTGGCAATTTCCCCAAGCAAGAGACATTATGTGATGCATAGGAAAATTCCCCAAGGACAAGAAATACAAGAGGATGATTAGAGAAATTCCCCAAAACAAGATTAGTTTGATTTGAACTATGGTTATCATTGATGTACCTCTGTTGTTGTGATACGGAAGATTAGCCTAAGGAGTGGTAAGAGAATGTCGGGGAAAAGGGAAAGATTTTATAAGGGTTGTAATTACGTAATAAAGGTTTGTTCTAACCCTACCAACCCTTGTAACCTAATGAAAGTTCAAATAAATTTCAATAAAGTATGCAAATTTAAGAGTTTATGAGGATTTTGGCATTGAGATGCATGTGACGAGGTCACTTGATTTTATGGAGATGTGGTATGGGTACGTCCCTCACAGGATATTGATGAGATAAGTAGATAAATTATATGAGTATGGCTTAGAGTAGCAATGAGACTGTGGGAACCTCGATACGAAATACGGAGACTAGGTCCCTAAGGGTTACCGTTGAGGGTGGGTCCCTCGCAGGCTTTGTGCTGGAGTACGCTCTCACGGCTATTTTGCACACTTGATGTGCGTGGATGCGCAGAGCTAGGTACTATTTTACCCCGTGGGGGTGGTACTAGCTTCGTCAAACGCGGATCGACCGCCTTAGAGCTTGACTGAATAACCCTTGGGGTGAAGGGATGCAGGGCGAGGTAGACCAGATCACGTTGGACGTGGGCCTTTCGCTTAGTAAGCCATGGGCCCTAGGTCTTGCTAAGGGGTCAGGGTATATTTGTGATTTGATATTGTTACTACAGTTACATGGTGACTCGTTCGAGTGTTGTTACTATGGATAGAATATCTCATGGTAGAAGATGTGCATTGGATTAATTATGCCCATGAATGGATTATACCCATAGGAGGGTGATATTCATGGATGGTTATTAACTATGGAAAGAAGATCTCATAGTAGTATGATGGACCTATTAGTCTCATAAATGACATATAGATAGATCTAAGGATTGGAACACGTTTCGATTTACATTCCACGGTATAAGACAAAGGTATTAGTCACTTAGTGACTTATGAGCAAGTGAAAATATGCATATATTTGACTCTGTAGTTGGCCGATGGAGTTCCAGGAGAGAGAAGCTAGAAATTTAGTTAAAATGGAATTAGGAAAGGACTTAAGCATAGGCTCGTATTGGCAGGCTACCTCACATAGAGAATAGACGAAGGAACATATTGAACAAGTACGTATGGAAAATATTTTTTTTCTCACATAGAGAATAGACGAAGGAACATATTGAACAAGTACGTATGGAAAATATTTTTTTTGCAGGTAAAAGTGAAACAGAGTAAATTAATTTACATAGGAATTGTAAATGGGTTCACGAGAAAAAGAGATAACATGAGATAGAGTAAATTTTACGAGAATGAAACTCATAGGTTGATATGAGTAATTTTGATATAATTGAGTGGTACTTGACAAGATTGAACAGGAACAACAGATATATCCTGAAATAAAGGAGATATGGGCCAAGATGTTTATTAGCGGTCATACCGGAATGGGAGTTAAGACCGGGATAGGTCTTGTGTTTCAAGGAAGGATATAAATACTTAAAGGTTGCCAAGGCCACCAAAGGGAAACGATACGATATGGGTTGTGGTAGATCGACTGACCAAGCCTGCACATTTTATTCCATTAAGATGACAAATTCATCTGAGATTTTGGATCGGCAGTATAATTAGGATATCATCAAATTTCATGGTATGTCTCCGACTATTGTGTTCGACAGAAATGATCGATTTACCAGCAGAATATGGCAAAGCATATAGGCGGTCATGGGAACAAACTGATTGACTAAGTATAGTATTCTACCCACAGACTGAGGGGCAGTCTGAGAGGATAATACAGACATTGGAGGATATGTTGAGAGCACGCAGGTTAGATTTCAAAAGTGAATGGAAGGATCATCTGCCGTTGGTAGAATTCTCATGTACTGAACATGCAAGACATAAAAATCCAAAGTGACGTGACATACGTCGAAAAACTTGTCCAAATGGTGGACATAGAACAAAGGGTATTACGGAACTGAGCGATCCAGTTTGTCAAGGTGGTATAGGATCGTTATGGCATTAAGGAAGCCATATGGGGACTCGAGTCGGAAATGAGGACAACTCATCCTAAGTTATTTATGTAAAGATTTGAAACCCTACTTCACTCGATTTTCAGGACGAAAATTTTAAAAAGAAGGTTGTATTGTAATACCCCGAATTCTCAAGTTATAAATATTTACGGAAATTACCTATTTAAATTGGGAGATTTTAGATATGGATTTTAGATGAATTGCTATGGTTGGATATTTTATTTGGATAATGATTAAAGTGATTTATTGACTAAGTACTTTGCTATCAATGGAATAGAACTTGGTTCTATTATGATTCCACAAATTGGATGTTATGATTCTGCATGTTATGATTTTTATTCCGCATGTTGATATTACTATCTGTGAACCATTTTAGTGGACTGAGTCCATGCACACATAGGGTTGGCCAGTTAAGGGTCGGACTTTAGTAGTTCGGACTTATCTCGCGTCGTGACGTCCCGCGCTCTATCACTCTACTCTGTTATAAAAAAAATAAACTCTGATTTGTAGGAAGAAGCGAGTGAAAAAAGGGCGGGGTATTACAGGTTCGGCCATGGTGTATGGCCGAACCCCATGAACTTGTTAATGAGCCATTTGTGGGCCTTTGTATAATGTAATTGAATGGTTCACCAAACCAAGGGATGAAGGGTAAGAATAATGAAATTATAGCCTTGAATGGTAATTTTGTAATTATCGCCTAAATTGAAAGATCATGGGTTCGGCCATGATGTATGGCCGAACCCTATGAGATGGTTTGTGGATCAAACATGAACTTAGGTAAATTTTAATTATTGAAAGGATTGGATTATGGAATGATAGCCGTGGATGGCATTTTGATAATTAAGTGAAAATAAGGGACCATGGGTTTAGCCATGGTGTGTGGCCAAACCCCAAGGGGATTTGTTTATGGACTTAGAATATTGAAAATCAAGTGGGACTTAGTTTTGATTGATTGTTATATTATAAGATAACAGGACCTCACAAGATGTTTACGATAGTGAGCGGTTACTGGACTTTGGTAGGATTCCACCTCTTTAAAACCACGGGATTATATACAAGTTTTCTTTTCTTATTTGATGAATATATGTTGCAAGGGATTGTTTCAAATTGTGATTTTAAATGCTATGTTTATATGATAAAATAGCATGTGGTTTAAATGTGAGTTTTAAACGCTATGATTTGTATTTCTACATAGCATGTTGGCATTTGCATCTCATGCATGACATGGGAGGGATGAAAGATAACCGGAGGGTCCACACTCCGTCGGGGCGTCTGAAAAACCTATGTGGGGTACCTTGATGTGATTTCCATCAAGAGGATACTGTGTATGAACTATAACCGGAGATCCACACTCCGTCAGGGCGTCCGTAATATAATCGTGGGGGATACCTTGATGAGGAGCTTTCCATCAAGAGGATATTGTGTATGAAATGTAACCGGACGGTCCACACTCCGTCGGGGCGTCCAAAAGATCTATGTGGTGGGTACTTTTATATACATGTGATGGGTGGGACTCATTGCATATGATAGCATGGCATAGCATTAAATCGGCATGATTATGATCTTTATTATCATGCAAGGTTTTCTGGTTTTTTTATTGGTATGATTGGATCTCTATTATCATACACTGTTTTGGATACGATGTTTTATAAGTATGGTATGATTTATTATAATTGGTTTTGATATATATTATATCTGGATTTTTGGTACTAACCTATGTGTTAACCTTAATTGGAATACGTACTGGGCGCGTTGTTCTAATGCCCTACTTCTACCCTAGTGGATGATACAGGAAACGAGGGGAACGATGAACGCGAAACGGGCCAGGCATAGGAACTTGGTGGATTATAGTTTATATTTTGTTTAAGATACCCATGGGCTTGTATATTGAGTATCTAGAATTCGGATTGTAATAACTTAGTTGAATTTGCTATTGCTGGATGTTTTATTGGATAATTACATTATGATAATGATGATTAAGGACTTGACATACTTTGCTATCTGAATGGAATAGAACTGTGTTCGATTATGTTTCCGCATGTTATGATTTTTATTCCGCATGTTTATATTGCTATGTGTGAACCATTTTCATTGACTGAGTCCATGCACACATAGGGTTGGCCAGTTAAGGGTCGGACTTTGGAAGTTCGGACTTAGCTCGCGTCGTGACGTCTCGCTCTCTATCACCTCTCTATCACTCTACTCTGTTATAAAAAAAAAATAGATTCTGATTTACAGGAAGAAGCGAGTGAAAAAGGGCGAGGCGTTACATAACCTGCGAGGGACCCACTCCTCAAAGGTAACCCTACGGGACCTAGTCTCTGTATTTCATATCGAGGTTCCCACGGTCTCATAGCTACTCTAAGCCATACTCATAGAATCTACATACTTATCTCATTAATATTACGTGAGAGACGCACCCATGACACATCTCAATAAAATCAAGTGACCTCGTCACCCACATCTCAATGCCCAAGTCCTCATAAACTGTTAAATTTGCATACTTTATTGTAATTTATTGAAACTTCTCATCATTGGAAAGATGATATCTATCCATAGATCCATCATATTTACCATGGGGCCACTATATCTATTGTGGGATCCATATATCGTCATCGTTTATCAATAAAGAATACTATAATAAGTGCAGTGGGCATTAGTTGTACTACGGTGCTAGTAACATATGCGAAGGCAGTAGATCAAATAACGCATAAGCATATGAACTACAAATCACTGCGATACCTTGAATTACCGAATGGTCCACTGTCTCTGGAGAAGAAGTTGAAGTGTTCAATCGTCTAGATCCTTGTGACTGAGCTAGTCGAGCCGAACGACGGAGAGAACCCCTAAAGTGAGGAGATCTTTTGCTCTGTGGACACTCTCTTTTGAAATGGCCCTGTTGACCACACCGGAACAGGAACTTCCAGTGGAACCAGTAAATGCTGAAGATCTCCAAAAGTAGGGTTTGAATCTTTTGTGAGGGCAAAAAGTATTTCCCCCACCCCGACCTTTTCGGTCTTATGTTTCATTGGGGGTTGTGTCCCTCTTTCCGCTCAAGAGTTCCTGTAGAACGGAAGTGACTACTGCTTATACTAGGTTCCGTAGTTCAGGAGGTACTTCAGGAATGTTTGCACTGCCCTGACCCTCTCCATTATGTTCTGTTGCATTTGTCTTCCTTTTGGAGGCATTTTCCTAAGTCATGGAAACATCGGTTGACTTAGCTTCTATGTAAAGTTTTGTGTTCTTCATAGTTTAGGGAAATTGCCAAATAAATATCTTGTGTTTCTTGTCCTTGGGGAAATTTCCAAATCAGTACTCTTTGATTTTTCTTTGTTTTCGGGGAATATATCCTATTTTACTAGGTTGGATAAATCCGATTATTTTGACTGTACTTCCTTTGCTATCATCAGTCTGAGTCTAACGAAGTAAATTAATGCACGGGGGCCGGATTTGTAACACCTCGGGTTTTCAGTTTATTAATTATTCAGTTTTAATTGTGAATTTTAGAATTAGATCTTATATGGATAAGGAATTGGGCCATGACCCAATTAGGACCCAACCAATGGTGGAATTGTTCTTATTAAAATTTAAATGGGTTGAATTAAATTAGTGATGAATTATATCCAATTTTGAATAAAAGATTTTATGGCTGAATTTTGAATGTGAAATCCATAGATTATACGCATGAGAGATATGTGGGATTTTAAATCCACAATGATATACTAGAATATTTTCAAAAGGGATGAGATGTTTAAGAAAATAATTAAAAGATTGAGCATGGTTGAAGTTTGGATATTAATATCTACATTATGTGTATGGATGGGAAGCCAAAGGAAACTATCTAATATAGATAGAGATAGAACTAAGGAAGGTTTTAAATTAGGCAAGGGAGGTCGGCCATTGCCATCTAATGGCAAGGGGCGCACGGCGAAGGGGTTGCTCATTGTAAGAACTTTCTAAGGATGGATTAAAGGGAAATTATAAAAGGAGAGATGGGCAATGGCACAAGGTTTACACCTTCATAGCAGAAACCTCTCTATCTTTCTCTTAAATTCTCTCACACGGAAATAGCAAGAGAAGAAAGGGCAGCAACAAGAAGGAGTTCTTGTTTGGAGAAAAGCAAAGGGAAAGGAAAAGAAAATTAGAAGAGCAAGGATTGAAAAGAGGTTAGTATTTAATTATTTGAATAATTTTATTTTTATGAAACAAAAGAACCATAGGGTTCGGCCATGAAGTTTGGCCGAACCCCATGGAGGGAAATTGGAGATGATTTAATGGTTTAAATGGAGAGAAAGAATCATAGGGTTAGGCCATAGTGCATGGCCGAACCCCATGCAAAGGTTTGACTTAATTCTTGGGTTTTAAGATTGAAAACCATGGAGAGATTGGATTTATTTCATTGGGGTTATGTTCTTAAATTTTGGAACATGGAAAGACATGGTGATTTCATGATAAAACCATGGGGATTTATGGTTTAGAATTACAAATTTCAATGATGAAAATCCATGGAAGAATTTGATAATTTTAAAGGGAGATTTGGATGGGGATGTGGGTTGGCCATGGCATGGCCGAACCATGATGTATTTATGGTTAAGTTATTGGATCTAAAATAATAAAAAAGAGGGGTGAGGTTCGGCCTTGGTGTATGGCCGAACCCCACCAAACATTTTTATGGATGATAATCGGTTAATGGTATTAGTGAATGTTTTATTGGATCTAAGCTAATGGCCAAGATCTTGAACCATAGGGTTCGGCCACGGTGCTTGGCCGAACCCCATGGGTTAAGTATGGAAGGGTTGGTTAATTAAGGAAACAATCTATTTTTGGAAGGTGTTTCCAATTATGGAAAGGGATGGTTAATTAAGGAAACAATCTATTTTTGGAAGGTGTTTCCGATTATGGAAAGGGTTGGTTAATTAAGGAAACAATCTATTTTTGGAAGGTGTTTCCAATTATGGAAAGGGTTGGTTAATTAAGGAAACAATCTATTTTTGGAAGGTGTTTCCAATTACGGAAAGTGTTGGTTAATTAAGGAAACAATTTATTTATGGAAAGAGGTTGTTAAATTAGTAAGATTAATTATGGAAATTATCCAAGAATGGAAGGTGGAGATTAATCAAATGAATGGATTGGTTATCATGAATGAGGTTCGGCCATGAGTATGGCCGAACCCCACTAGGGTTTAATTTTGGGAAACCTTTTAATTATGGAACATGATATCTAAGTATGGGATCTATATTTTGAAAGCATTTAATTATGGAAAGGTGGAGTTAATTTGGAAACTATACACCATAGGGTTCGGCCAAGGTGTATGGCCGAACCCCGTGGTCCAAATTAAAGGATTAATGGCATCTTTAATTCAAGGTTAGGGGCTGATTTATGAATCAGATTATGAACCTATGTTATGAGTGATGTTTTGTGTAGTTTTAAAATAAAAGAAAAGGATACAATGTAGGTTATGGATTGATGGTGAAAGGAATGGCAAAAACGTAATTTCACACCAAAATAGAGAACCATGGGTTTGGCCATGATGTATGGCCGAACCCCATGGGGTATATTTATGGACTTAATTTGGTTAAAGATTCTTAAAGGGTCTAATTATTGTAGATTTAAAGGAATGAGGAAACCAATGGCATTTTTGTAAATATGAGAGAATATTGGACATTGGGTTCGGCCATGGTGTATGGCCGAACCCCATGAATTATTTTTATGGGATTATGTGCTTTGGAAGTATGGATGATTATTTGGGATCTAAGCAATAAAGAAGTCTATGGTTAGGCTCAATGGCATTATCGTAATTATGGACAAAAATGGTAGACCATGGGTTTCGGCCATGATGTATGGCCGAACCCCATGGGGTCTTGTTTATAGACTTAGAACTTTGTAATTAGGTGAGACTTGGTGTTGATTTATCATTATATTATAAGGTAACGGGATCTTGCAAGCGGTGCGCGATCGGTGATCGAATCTTGGACGGGAACGCAAGGACTTGTGAGTGGTCTTTGGTAGGATTCCACCTCTTTGAAACCATGGATTATGTACTTTGTTTTATCTTATGTTTGATAAAAATATGTTTCAAAGGATATGCTTTATTATGGATTTTAAATGCTATGTTCATGTTGTAAATAGCATGTATGGATTATATTTCAAAGGTTGATTTTATATGCTTTGTTTATATGAGGAAAGAGCATGTGTTTTAAAGTATGATTTTTAAATGCTATGTTTATGTTATAAAATAGTATGTGTTTCATTGGCATCTCATGCATGGCATGGGGTGGAGGATTTATAACCGGAGGGGTCACACTCCGTCAGGGCATCCGAAGAACCTATGTGCAATATCTTGATGCGATTTCCATCAAGAAGATTCCGGAGGGTCCACACTCCGCCGGGGCGTCCGGAAGACCTATGTGGTGGGTACTTTATGTACATGTGATGGGTGGGACTCATTGCATATCTGTCATCATTGCATGGCATGGATTTTACATGGTCTTATCTATTATATTATAATATGTGTTTTGTACAAACCATGTGTTAACCGTAACTGGAATACCTACTGGACGCGTTGTTCTAACACCCTATTCTACCCTAATTGATGATACAGGTAATCAGGGGAACGATGAGCGTAAGACGGACCAGGCATAGGAGCTTGGAAGATCTAGTTTATATGTTTTGAATAAAATTACTCATGAACTTGTATTTGAGTATCTCAATTACAGAATGTAATAACTTAGATGGTTGAATGTTTTATTTGATAATTATGACGTTTTAATTATGGATAAGGACTTGACGTACTTTGCTATCTGAATGGAATAGAACTTGGTTCTATTATGTTTCCTTATTTTGATGATTATGATTCCGCAGTTTATGATTTTATTCTGCAAGTCGGTATTGCTATGTGTGAGCCATTTTCTTGGACTGAGTCCATACACACATAGGGTTGGCCAGTTAAAGGTCGGACTTTGGAAGTTCGGACTTAGCTCGAGTCATGACGTCCCTCGCTCTATCACTCTACTCTGTTATATAAAAAAAAAAAAATACACTGAATTTAAGGGAAAAAGCGAGTGAAAAAGGGCGGGGCGTTACAGGATTAATTTACTCCAAAAGATTCAGTGTTTCGGGTTCACTCTGATACCAACTGTAACGCCCCGCCCTTTTTCACTCGCTTTCTCTTTCGAAAATCAGAGTCTATTTTTTTTTTATAAACGAAGAGTGATAGAGAGCGGGACATCACGACGCAAGCTAAGTCCGAACTTCTAAAGTCCGACCCTTAACTAGCCAACCCTATGTGTGCATGGACTCAGTCCATGAAAACGGTTCACACATAGTAATATAAACAAACGGAATAAAAATCATAACATGCGGAAACATAATAGAACACAGTTCTATTCCATTCAGATAGAAAAGTACATCAAGTCCTTAATCATCATTATCATAACGCAATTATCCAATAAAACATCCAACTATAGCAAATTCATCTAAGTTATTACAATCCGAATTCTAGATACTCAAATACAAGTCCATAAGTAACTTAATCAAAATATAAACTAAATCATCCAAGCTCCTATGCCTGGCCCATTTCGTGTTCATCATTCCCTTCGTTTCCTGTATCATCCACTAGGGTAGAAGTAGGGCGTTAGAACAACGCGCCCAGTAGGTATTCCAATTAGGGTTAACACATGGGTTAGCACAAAAAATCCATATATAATATATAACAAATCCAGTTATAATAAATCATACCATACTTATAAAGCATCGTATCCAAAACAGTGTATGATAATAGAGATCCAATCATACCGATAAAACCAGAAACATTGCATGATAATAAAGATATAATCATGCCGATTCAATTCAATGCCATGCCATGCTATCGTATGCAATGAGTCCCACCCATCACAAACACATAGTAACCTCTCGATGGAAAACTCCTCATCAAGGTATCCCCCCACGATTGTATTACGGACGCCCCGACGGAGTGTGGATCTCCGGTCACATTTCATACATAGTATCCTCTTGATGGAATTCTCATCATCAAGGTACCCCCCATGAGTGTTTTACGGGCACCCCGACGGAGTGTGGGTCTACGGTTACCTTTCATCCCTCCCATGCCATGCATTAGATGCAAATGCCACATGCTATGCAATTATACAAATCACAGCAATTAAAATCACAATTTGAAACATATCTTTTGCAACATATATTCATCAAAAATAAGATAAAAACAATGTACATAAACCCATGGTTTCAAAGAGGTGGAATCCTACCAAAGACCGCTAACGTGTCCTTGCGTCTTTTGTCCGATAACCGCTCACGATCGTACACACCTTGTGAGGTCCCGTTACCTTATAATACAACAATCAATTAAAACCAAGTCCCACTTGATTTACAACAATGTCCAAGTCCATAAACCATATTTGTGGGGTTCGGCCATACACCTTGGCCGAACCTCACCCCTTTTGTTTTAGTTTCCTTTTTGCTCATTTATTCAAATAAGTCCACACCCATGCCATTGCTTGATCTATGGCTGTTCATCTTAATTAATCCAACAAACATAAACCCTAAGTCCATCAAAACAATCCCCATGGGGTTCGGCCATACACAATGGCTGAACCCATAGTCCATTAATTCTATTAATTACAAAAATACCATTATTCCTTCCATGGTTAGTCACCTTCATTTATTCACCCATGTTTAGATTCAAAACATAGATCCGTAAACATCCAAGTCCAACAAACCTTCCCCATGGGGTTCGGCCATACACCATGGCCGAACCCATGGTCCTTTGTTTTCACTTAATTACCAAAATGCCATCCATGGCTATCATTCCATTATTCTCACCCTTCATCCCTTGGTTTGGTAAACCTTTCATTAACAAATGCCTAAGTCCATGTTTTGATACACAAACCCATCTCATGGGGTTCGGCCATACATCATGGCTGAACCCATGATCTTTCAATTTAGGTAATATTTACAAAATTGCCATTGATTCCATAGCCAATACATAAACCATGAACATAGGTCTATAATTAAATCCCTAAATTAATTTATTTAAACACTTAGTCCATAAAAACATTCATCATGGGGTTCGGCCATACACCATGGCCGAACCCATGATTTTTCATCTTAAACCATATTTACATTTTTGCCATTCCTTTAATCATATTAGGTTTATCTCCAAAACCGATGCATAAAACCCATATGATCCCTTAGTTGGTTCATGGGGTTCGGCCATATACCTTGGCCGAACCCTATGATGCATAACTTCCCAATTATAGAAACTTTCCAAATTTAGCATCCATCATTCCATAATTAGAAAGTTTCTAAATTTATCGTTCCTCCTTCCATAATTAGAAAGTTTCCAAATTTAGCATCCATCCTTCCATAATTAGAAACTTCCCAATTTAATAAGCATTCTCCATTTTAATCAATCAACATACATCAAAAATACCAATACAACTCCATGGGGTTCGGCCATACACCATGGCCGAACCCTATGGTTCAACCCTTTTTATTAAACCATTTAAAACCCTATGGATTCATTAACCAACTCCAATATAAATTCCTTAATAAATTAAATCCATACAAGGCCTCATGGGGTTCGGCCATACACCATGGCCGAACCCATGATCTTTCAATTTGGCCTATATTTACAAAATTGCCATCATCTCCATGATCTCCATTCGATCATCACCAAATTAAATCCATCTATATTTTCCCATGGTCTCCATTTAAAATTAAAACATAAATAACCTTTCCCATCATTTTAAATCCATTAAAATTTATTAATATCCTTTCGATGGGGTTCGGCCATGTTATAGTTCATCTTATTCCATGGTTTTCCTCATTAAAAATTCCATAAATTATAAGCAACAACCTTCCATGGTTTTCCTCATTAAAATTTCCATAAATTATAAGCAACAAGCTTCCATGGGGTTCGGCCCTTCATCATGGCCAAACCATGTGGTTTATCCAATTCTCTTAAACCATTTAAAATCCATAAATCAAACCGTGTCTTTCCATGGTTTCCATCTTTCAAACTTTAATTAAATTACCATAGTATTTCCATGGGGTTCGGTCATGCACAATGGTCGAACCCTATGGTTCATCATTCCATTAAAAATACCATGATCATCTCCCAATTCTCTTCCATGGGGTTCGGCCATACACCATGGCCGAACCCTATGGTTCTTTTCTTTTAATCAAAAACATCGAATCACTTACCGGTTCAGCGACTCCTCCGGTTTTCCTTCGGTTGATCTTGCTCTTCCAATCTTTCTCTTCTTCTTGATCTTTCCCACTTGCTAGCTGCCTTTCCTTCTTTTGATAATGCCGAGAGTGAGAACTTGAGAGGAAGAGAGAATTCGGCCTTAGGGTGTATGTGTATTGCCGTGAGCCCCTCTCCTTGTTTTATAAAACTCCACACGGCCAACCTTATTGATATGGCAATTGCCGTGTGCCCTTGCTTCCTTTATTAATCTCTAATTGGTCCCAACTTAGACAATGCCCTGAGCCCCTTGCTAAAATAACCATTGTCGTGTGCACTACCCTTGTTTTATAGAAATTCCAATTGATCCCAACTTAGAAGGTGCCATGCTCCCCTCTTTGGCTTTCCTTTATTATTTCCAATTGATCCCAACTTAGAAGATGGTGTGCGCCCCTTCTTTCTTAGCAATTGCCTTAGTGCTATTTTTAATCTTATATATCTTTTATATTTTGCAATATGACATGCGCCCCTTCCATTTATCAAATCCCTAGTATCACTCTTAAATAAGGAAAATACTCCTTTTTAAAATATTATAATACATCATGCGTGTATCCCATACATGTGCAAATCCTTCATACACGGCCAATGTAATCTTTCCATCAATACTTTTCATGCGCATGCAATTAATCCAAATCCCTTAATTATAAAAATTGCATTACTAATTAAATTCAACCCATTTAATTGATTTGAAACCATTTCCACAATATGTTGGGTCTTAATTGGGTAAAGACCCAACACTTTACCCATATAAGATCCATATCTAAAAATTCACAAATTAAATGGGTAATTTCCGTAAATATTTAATAACTTGAAAATCCGGGGTGTTACAATCGTGCTTATAGATCTATACTTTGCTGCTGTCACACAACGGACTCTTTGATCTGATATCATTCCAGTATAATTTATATGTCCACATTTATGACAAATTGCTAGCCTCTTCCCTATCCTTTTTGCGGCCAGAATGCTTCGACCACAAAGAGTTCTGAGTTGCTTCTCTTGGATTTCCAACTTCCTCACCCTCATAGCTGAGGAAATGATTTTCGTACACAAGTCTGGGGGAACTTGTGTTCTAGACAGACACAATACGAAAACAAAAACTCGACCATCTATGAATTCTATCCAATTCTTTAACATCTACTGCAAAGACAAAGATGAATGATGGATGCCAGAAAAAAAAAAAATTAAAGGGTCTCCGTTTGCACTTACTCTCCCCTAAAGATTTTTTTTGTGGATGAAATATGATGAACTATGATGACATCTGTACCCTTAAACAAAAATTGAACACTGTCCTCAATGCTAATCTACACTGGGCAGGTGTAAAAGAAGAAATATTTTAGAAAACGAACAATCAGGGTTTGGACGTACCTTAGGATGTGCATAAAATGATGAATGACTGACTCAATGAAAAACCTAAACTAGACATGCTAAAATCAAAATTTGACACTAATGACTTAGACCAACTTAGACATAGATAGATAGGTCGGTGGGTCTAGGTGAATGGAGATAAAAAGGATGAATGGGTGAATATGGATCAATGGGTGTGGGTGGATGGATAAATGGGCGAATGGATCGGTCTTGGTAAATGGGATCAATGAACATAATTTCTCTCTCATTTTGGATTGTGAAACTCTAAGAATGGTTTCAATAGATAACCATTGACTTTGAAAGCATGATCATTCTTAGGATGCTTGATTTGAACGACTCCATTTGGGAATACAGCTATGACAATGAAAGGACCAGACCATTTTGATTTTAGTTTTCCAGGCAAAAAATGTAATCGTGAATTTACAATAAGACCATCTGACCAACAATAAGACCATTTTGATATTTCCACTTGTCCGCTTGTTTGTGGGTGATAGGGTGTAGCTACTTTGTGAATCACCCCATATTATTTTATCAATTTTTTGAATGGGCGATTACAGAAGTATTTACCTCTAATGAACACTAGAAAATTACCATTTTACCCTTAATAATTGGATTAGTTAGTCTTTATTTTCTATATATTAGATACATTTAATGTTAGTTGTGAGTTTTGTAGGTAAATTCAGAAAATGCAGGAAATGAGAAAAACTTTGGAAAAAAGTACAATTTTCGGGCAGAAAAACTATTTTTGGAAAATTTGGATTTTTAGTGATTATTTCACCACATTTTAGGATTTAATTAAAAATTGAATAATCCAAATCCATTTATGAGAGTTTGGGTTATTTCAGTGCATTTTCAATTGTCAGTGGTAAAATAATTATCTAAAAATTCCATGAATATTTAGAACCCTCCAGAAGCCCAATGAAGTCCATGGAGAAATCAAACACATCATAGGCCCACTCCAATGGCGCCATGGACCAACTCATAAGTCAAATGCAAGAGAGGCCCAAAGATCCAAGGCCCATTCATTGCCAAAGTTCAAAGTGTAAGCCCAATTCACTCGAACTCTATAATGGATTGAGTGGGCCATGTTAAATCTACAAATACCATGTGTCCAAAGGCTAATTTGGAGCATACGCATGAGGTAAGAAATTTTTGGAATCCTCCTAATTCCAATCGTACAAGCCAAAGGAAAAATCTCAAATTCGTATGAGCATGGTGGAAAACGATTTTGATGAGTTAGAAGAGATTGAGATCTATTTCTTTGGAGAAAAGCATGGCAGATAGAAGATTATGGAGGAAACAAAGGAATGAGAAACTTGTGGAGAAATTCTCTCCAATTCTAATTGCTATGATCGTATGGAGAATGGGATTATGAGCATTAGCAAAATAAAACACAAGGAAAATCATGTGAAACGATGTCGAAGCTAGGAAAAAGAGAGAAAAAAATGGGATTTGGATAGAAGATGAGCTAGCATCCAAATCCTTTGGATTTCAATCCCACATTCGTATGTGTCATATACAATTGCATAAAAATTTCTCTCCTAAAAATCGTGTAAAACAATAAATCCCACATTGCTTTCAAGGCTTTATTTCTCCACCTTTCTACATTATAAATAAAAGGGTCTAGACAAATTAAAATTCGACCAGAGCCAAGGGCTGAATTAGTACATTGAAATAAGAGCAGAGAAGATCGACAGGAGCAGTGCTGAATTCGAACTTCAGGTTGGCATTTTTTAATTCATGCATTGTAATTCTTGAATTTTTAATTCACATCCTTGTATTCTAATTCTGAATTTTTTCCCATTAATAAAATAATTTCAGGCATAGCTGTTTAGACTATGGGTTTTTCTTGTTTACGAATTTTATTTATGAATATTTAAATTTTGATTTTAATCTTTTTATGGATATATGTTGAAGATTTAATCTAAAAATTTCTCAAAGTTAAATATCGTGCTTTATAGGAGAAATTGGACTTGATGCTTTCATTTTAAGACTCTTTTTAGGGTATTTGAAATAATTAGACTTGAATTTCAAGTGGAAATTCAATTTAACGTAAGGTTTAATTTGATTAATTTTTGTTTAATGAAACTCATATTATTTCTTCTAAGATTAAATTTAAAAAAAAATGTATGAAATAAAATTTGTAAATTAATGTGAGTTCCATAGTCTAGGTCACGAATTTAATTTACTTAGAGTGTGGGATATGACGCCGGCTTGAGAACTTGACTCTGTCCAATTGTAAATATTTTGTGTTTGCTTATGTTCTTTCTTTTATTTTATTCATTCAATTCTTTAAATTATTTTTTGAAATAGGTTAGAAATATTTTATTTGCTACTTAATTTTGCAAGTTTAAATTAAATTGACGTTATTTAAATTCATTCCATCATGTTAAGTAAATTTACGAATCCATGGTTTGTGTGATAAAATTAGATCTCATATTTTGTTAAATTCCAAAGTTAGATAATCATATAAATATTGGTTTTCTAAATCTAGAATTTTGCTAAATTGAGAATATAATTTCATGTTTTAGAGATTCTCCATGTTTAGATTAATTCTTGATAAGCACTGAAAAATGATAATTTTACGCTTTAATATTGGATTAGTTAGTTTTTAAATCTTGCTTATTTTATATTATTATTGCGATATATTATATATCTAAACTTATATTTGTTAGTAATTTATTTTATTTAAATAATGTCTTTCCTAATCTTCAATATATGATTGGGTTGATGGACGATGGGATGACATCAAATTATGCTTCAAGGAATGAAATTGTGATAGAGAGTGAATGGGTATTGAAAATCTAAAGAAGGTGTGGGAAACAAAGAAAGTGTGAATAGAAAAAGTCAGAGATAAGAAAAGGAATTCGGTTGGCACATGATTGGTTGCTGAAATAATAGACAAATCAAATAGGAAGGTGTTGTCAGCAAGCAAAGGTGATGTAAAGATGCTGCAGCAGATCAGTCCCCACTCCAAGCCTTTGTTGTATATCTGAAACAGCAAATAAAGAAGAAAAAATGTAGCACGAAGCTGTAACACTATCGATAGAAGATTTCTTACAACAAATAGGAAAAAAAAAAAAAGGCAAGCAACCCATTCAAACAGTGGGCAGCTAATAGAGAATAAAGATTGAGAGAACTTTTTTATTTACAAAAGCCATTGCAAGAAGCAGCAGTAGCAAACATTGGGCTGATGGATTAAGGAAAAATTAGCACAGTAGTGGCTAGAGAGATGATGGGTTTGTGACAAGTTTTAGAAAGCTTTAGTTAAGAGAGGAAGAAGCTCAAGAAAGAGAGGCTGAGAAGAATTACAGAGAAAATCAGCACAAATAGAAAGAAGGAGAGATGAGCATTGCCAAGGCCAAGATCTATTGTACCGTGAAAATAAGAGAATGAAAATAGAAGGAGGAAACAAAGGAAAGTTGGGACGGTAGATGCGAATAAAGAAAATAAAGGAAGGGGAGGCTGACTGAAGTTTAGAAACATAGAATCGGCTGAATGAAAAGTGGGTCCCACCAGTCCTGTAACGCCCTGCCCTTTTTCACTCGCTTCTTCCCGTAAATCAGAGTCTATTTTTTTTTTTTATATATATATAAATGAAGAGTGATAGAGAGCGGGACATCACGACGCGAGCTAAGTCCGAACTTCCAAAGTCCGACCCTTAACTGGCCAACCCTGTGTGTGCATGGACTTAGTCCATGAAAACGGTTCACACATAGCAATATAAACATGCGGAATAAAAATCATAACATGCGGAAACATAATAGAACACAGTTCTATTCCATTCAGATAGCAAAGTACGTCAAATCCTTAATCATCATTATCATAACGCAATTATCTAATAAAACATCCAACCATAGCAAATTCATCTAAGTTATTACAGTCCGAATTCTAGATACTCACAGTACAAGCCCATGAGTATCTTAAACAAAATATAAATTAAAAGCATCCAAGCTCCTATGCCTAGCCCGTTTCACGTTCCTCGTTCTCCTTGTTTCCTGTATCATCCACTAGGGTAGAAGTAGGGCGTTAGAATAACGCGCCCAATAGGTATTCCAATTAGGGTTAACACATGGGTTAGTACCAAAAATCCAGATATAATATATATCAAATCCAGTTGTAATAAATCATACCATACTTATAAAGCATAGTATCCAAAACAGTGTATGATAATAGAGATCCAATCATACCGATAAAAACCAGAAACCTTGCATGATAATAAAGATAATAATCATGTTGATTCAATGCCATGCCATGCTATCATATGCAATGAGTCCCACCCATCACATGTACATAAAAGTACCCACCACATAGGTCTTTCGGATGCTCCGACGGAGTGTGGACCCTCCGATTTCTTCCTAATGGAAAAACACATCAAGGTACCCCACATAGGTTTTTCGGACGCCCCGATGGAGTGTGACCCCTCCGGTTACAAATCCTCCGCCCCATGCCATGCATGAGATGCCAATGAAACACATGCTATTTTATAACATAAACATAGCATTTAAAATCATATTTAAACCACATGCTATTTTATAACATAAACATAGCATTTAAAATCATATTTAAACCACATGCTATTTTATAACATAAGCATAGCATTTAAAATCATCATTTGAAACATATCCTTTGCAGCATAAATTTGTCAATAATAAGATAAAACAATGTACGTAAACCCATGGTTTTAAAGAGGTGGAATCCTACCAAAGACCGCTAACGTGTCCTTGCGTCTGGTAACCGCTCACGATCGTACACACCCTGTGAGGTCTCGTTACCTTATAATATAACAATCAATTAAAACCAAGTCCCATTTGATTTACAATAATGTTTAAGTCCATAAACACAGTCCTCATGGGGTTCGGCCATACACCATGGCCGAATCCATGGTCCCTTATTTTTACCATAATTACACTTATGCCATTATTCCCTCCATGGTTAATCACCATCATATATTTATTCATGTTTAGATTCAAAACGTAGATCCATAAACATCTAAGTCCAGTAAACCTTCCCCATGGGGTTCGGCCACACACCATGGCCGAACCCATGGTTCATTTATTTCACTTAATTACCAAATTGCTATTATACCTAATAACATAACCAATAGCATAAACCATGAACGTAGGTCTATATGAAATTCAATCCCTAATGTCCCTTAAAATATTCCAACACATGGTCCATCAAATAATTCATGGTGTTCGGCCATACACTATGGCCAAACCCTATGTCCATTATTTTCACCTTATTTACAACATTGCTATTGTTTCCATCAAACATTTCATTCACTTTAATCTATCACACAAAGGCCCTAAGTCCACCAATTATTTCCCATTTGTGGGGTTCGGCCATACCACATGGCCAAACTTTACCATATTGATTTTAGTCCCTTTTTCAAGTCCTTAAGCCATCATCCATCCATGGCCAACATAAATTGGTATGCTCCAATTAATATGTAATCAATCACTTATGTTAAGTCCATGACCAATCCATGTTAGAGTTCCATTATTGATCCATTAACCTAACCATATCAAGTCCATAAAATCCATAATCATTCCCCATGGGGTTCGGCCATACACCATGGCCGAACCCATGGCCTACCATTTTCACCCTTATTTACAATTCAGCCATGGTCTCCATTACCTCATGTTTATGTTCAAAACATAGGTCTATAATTGATCATTTGTAAAACCCAATATAAAACTCCCAAGTTGGTCCGTAACATAGGCTCATAATTTGATTCATAAATCAACTACATAAATAAAAACCCATAATATTGATTCATAAAACAAACCATTAACCATGACTTAAAACCCCATATGATCCCTTAATTTGGTCCATGGGGTTCGACCATACACCTTGGCCGAACCCTATGGTGTATAACTTCCCAATTATAGCAACTTCCATATTTGAATCCATAATTCAAGTTGCCTTCCTTTTTGATCAACAAGTCCATATTTAGAAACTTTCTAAATTTAATACCCTCCATCTATTTTTAAATCCTTTCTAAATTAAACTCCACCTTCCATATTTAGAAGGTCTCCAATTTAGAACCCATCCTTCCATAATTGGAAGCTTTCCAAATTTATCTCCACCTTCTATATTTAGAAGGTTTCCAATTTAGTACCCATCCTTCCAAAATTAGAGACTTTCCCATTTAATAACTGTACTCCATTTTAATCAATAATCAAACATCAAAAATACCAATACAACACCATGGGGTTCGGCCATACACCATGGCCGAACCCTATGGTTCATAATCTGTAACACCCCGGATTTTTAAGTTATAAATATTTAAGGAAATTACCCATTTAATTTGTGAATGATTAGATATGGACCTTGGATGGGTAAATTGTTAGGTCATTACCCAATTAAGATCCCACAGATATGTTATAGATTCAATTTAAAATAAATGGGTAAGATATGTTTAATTGGGTCAAGGTTGTTTATTTGGGCCAAATGCCCAAATGGGACCCAATGGGTCGTGGTTAACTTGGTTAACCACCAAGTGAGTTCAATTAAAATTAAATGGGGCTGAAATTTAATTAGTAATGCAATTTTATATAAACAAGGGGAATTATTTATCATGGCACCTTCTAAGATAGGATGCATGGTCGCATGAGGAGATATGAATATCTATGAAATATGCGCATGAGGTGTTGGAGTGATCAAAAGGAAGGTAATATAAGGAGAAAAGGAGAGGGGTGCACGGCAATCATTATCAAAGGGAGAAAGGCGCACAAGACAAGAGCTTGGAGTATTTTTCTATTCCAAAACATCTCCTCTCTCTCTCTCAAACTATATCTCACGGCATACACCAAATCAGCAAGCATTGGCACTGGTTTGCTCTTGGCAACAAGGTGTTCTTAATTTGTGAAAGATCAAGGAGGAGAAAAGGCTAAGGAAAGAAGAAGATTGGAAGAGCAAGATCAACCAAAGATCAAGCCGAAGGAGTCGCGGAATCGGTAAGTGCTCTTAATAATTTTTGTTTAAGGAAAAAGAACCATAGGGTTCCGCCACGGTGTATGGCCGAACCCCATTGAAAAGAATTGGGAAAAAAGGATGGTTTAATTTAATGGAAAAACATGGATTGCTTAATGGATGTTTTGGTGATTTTTAATGGAAAGTATTGGTTATATTTTAAGGGATGAAAAACACGGAAAGTCATGGTTTAAATTTTGGGTGTTTGGGTTGAAAACCATGGACTAATTATGTATGTTTTAAAAGGGATTTAAAATGGTTTAAGAGAGGTTGATAAACACAGGGTTTGGCCATGATGAGGGGCCGAACCCCATGAAAGGATTATGGTTAATAAATTTGTATGGTTTTAACAGAAGGTTGTTGATTATATTTTTATGGTTGAAAACCATGGAAGAAAACTATGGGAGATGAATAAAATAAATCTAAGGGAAGGTGAGGAACCATAGGCTTCGGCCATGGTGTATGGCCGAACCCCATGGAGTTGTTTTGGAATGATTGATGGGTTTTGATTGGTTAAATTAGAAGCTATCTAATTATGGATCTTAGATTAAAATGGAGGGATTATTTATGGAAACCTTCTAAATATGGAAGCATGGATGCTAAATTTGGAAAGTGTCTAAATATGGAAGCATGGATGCTAAATTTGGAAAGTGTCTAAATATGGAAGCATGGATGCTAAATTTGAAAAGTGTCTAAATATGGAAGCAGGGATGCTAAATTTGGAAAGTGTTTAAATATGGAAACATGGATGCTAAATTTGGAAAGTGTCTAATTTTGGAAGTATGGATGCTTAATTTGGAAAGTGTTTAATTATGGAAACCATGGAAGGACCTTGGTGAATCTTTTATAGAAGTTTGAATGATGAAACAAGAAATTAATGGACCATAGGGTTCAGCGAACTTGTATGGCCGAACCCCATGGGAATTGTTGATAATGTTATATGATTTTTGAAGGATAATGATTTATTTTAAAAGGATTGGTGATTGATTAAATGGAAGAGGAACTATTATTAATTCTAGAGAGGAGGATTGTGAACCATAGGGTTCGGCCATGGTGTATGGCCGAACCCCATGGAGTGGTTTTGTTAAGGTTGTTGGATTTTGATTGATTTAATGGAAACTTTCTAATTAAGGAACATGGAATTATAATTCAAGTATGGAAGTTGATGAACTGGAAAGTTTACATCATAGGGTTCGGCCATGGTGTTTGGTTGAACCCCATGAATTAAGTCTTTAGTTCAATAATGGATCTATTATTAGTAAATAAATTTAGAAGGAGGATGGAACCAAGATATCATGGGTTCGGCCATGGGGTATGGCCGAACCCCATGTTCCAATTTTTAAATGGATCCCTCAATGATAGATCATGTTTGGAATAAGGAATTGTTATGAAACATTTAAAGGGGTTATTTGGAGTGTTAGGCATGATTAGATAAATGAGAGGACCTACGTTTGGCTATGTTATTAGGTATAATGGCATGTTGGTAATTAAGTAAGAATAAAGGACCATGGGTTCGGCCATGGTGTATGGCCGAACCACATGAGAAATATTTGGTAGACATAGGGACTATGTTTGGCATGTTAAAAGTGAAATATTAACTAAAGTTTAGACCAATGGCATTTTAGTAATTAATGGAATAAATGAGCAAAAAGGAAACTAAAATAAAAGGGGTGAGGTTCGGCCATGGTGTATGGCCGAACCCCACAAGGTTGGTTTATGGACTTAAACATTATTGTAAATCAAGTGGGACTTGGTTTTGATTGATTGTTATATTTTAAGGTAACGGGACCTCAAAAGGTGTTTACGATCGTGAGCGGTTACCGGACGAAAGACGCAAGGACATGTTAGTGGGCTTTGGTAGGATTCCACTTCTTTGAAACCATGGGTTATGTACATTGTTTTTATCTTGATTTAATGATGTTTATATTGCAAAGGATATGTTTCAAATGATAATTTTATATGCTATGTTTATTTGATAAAATAGCATGTGTTTTAAATATGAGCTTTTAAATGCTATGATTTTGTATAATTGCATAGCATGTGGTATTTGCATCTCATGCATGGCATGGGAGGGATGACAGGTAACCGGGGACCCACACTCCGTCGGGGCGCCCGTAAAGCACTCGTGGAAGGATACCTTGATGATGAGAATCCCATCAAGAGGATACTATGTATGAATACCTTGATGATGAGAATCCCATCAAGAGAATACTATGTATGAAGACCTTGATGATGAGCATTTCACCAGGAGGATACTATATATCCTGGGATCCACACTCCGTCGGGGCGTCCGTAAAACACTCGTGGAAGGTACCTTGATGATGAGAATTCCATCAAGAGCATACTATGAGTTTGTGATGGGTGGGATTCATTGCATATGATAGCATGGCATGGCATTGAATCGGCATGATTATGATTTCTATTATCATGCAAGGTTTCTGTTTTTATCGGTATGATTGGATCTCTATTATCATACACTGTTTTGGATACGATGCTTTATATTCATGGTATGATTTATTATACTGGATTTGATATATTTATTATATCTGGATTTTTGGTACTAACCCATGTGTTAACCCTAATTGGAATACCTACTGGGCGCGTTGTACTAACGCCCTACTTCTACCCTAGTTGATGATACAGGAAATCAGGGAAACGATGAACGCGTAATGGGCCAGGCATAGGAGCTTGGAGGATGATAGTTTATATTTTGTTAAAGATACTCATGGGCTTGTATTTTGAGTATCTAGAATTTGGATGTAATAACTTAGATGAATTTGCTATGGCTGGATGTTTTATTTGATAATTATGTTATGATAATGATGATTAAAGACTTGACGTACTTTGTTATCTGAATGGAATAGAACTGTGTTCTATTATGTTTCCGCATGTTATGATTATTATTCCGCATGTTTATATTTCTATGTGTGAACCATTTTCTTGGACTGAGTCCATACACATATAGGGTTGGCTAGTTAAGGGTCGGACTTTAGAAGTTCGGACTTAGCTCGCATCGTGACGTCCCGCGCTTTATCACTCTACTCTGTTATTAAAAAAAAAAAGATAGACTCTGATTTTACGGAAAGAAGCGAGTGAAAAGGGCGGGGCATTACATAATCTTCATTTTAAAATCATTCATCCCTTAAAAATTCCTTTAATAAATTAAATCCATAAAAGACCTCATGGGGTTTGGCCATACATCATGGCTGAACCCATGATCCTCCATTTTATCATGTATTTACAAAATTGCCATCATTTAAAACATAACCAATACTTCTCCATTTTAACCCTTCAAAATCATAGACCTTTCCCATCATTTTTCATGTTCTAAGTATATGAACATAATTCCATAAATATTTATGGGGTTCGGCCATACTCCATGGCTGAACCGATGGTCTAGAATCTTCACCAAGAATCCTTCAAACATCCCTTAAAATTTCATACATTAAACCATGTCTTTTCATGAAATCACCAAAGTCCCTCCATGTTCTTCTATCAAACGGTTCATTAAAAACTTTATAAACATCCAGTCATTTTCTTCCATGGGGTTCGGCCATGCACATGGCCGAACCCTATGGTTCCATGCTTCCTCTTTTAAAATCCATACAAAACCTCCTAACCGTCCATAGTTTTCATCATTAAAATTTATTAATCAGCTCCCGTAATTTTTCCTCATTAAAACTCTATACATTAAACCATGTCTTTCCTTTAATAAACACTATATTCATCTCCCAATTCCCTTCCATGGGGTTCGGCCATACACCATGGCCGAACCCTATGGTTCCTTATCTTTTAAACAAAAATCATAAAATCACTTACCGGTTCCGCGACTCCTTTGGTTTTCCTTCGGTTGATTTTGTTCTTCTAATCCTTCTCTTCCTTAGCCTCTTGTCCTCTTTGATCTTTCACAAACTAAGAATACCTTCTTGCCAAGAGCTCCCAACGTCAAGACCTTGCTGCTTTTTAATATGCCGTGCGTCCCTTGGTGCTTTTCTTTATAAAACCTTCCTTTTGATCACAACTTAGAAGGTGCTAAGATAAGAATTTCCCTTATGCCGTGTGCACTACCCTTTAAATTAGCCATTGCTAATGCCGTGTACACCTTGCTGCAATCCCCATTGCCGTGTGCACTACCCTTTAAATTAGCCATTGCTTTAATTAATCTTTCATTGGTTCCTAACTTAGAAGGTATCTTGCTCCCCTACTTCGCAAGTGACTTAGAGCCGTACGCCCCCTTGTTTGTGGCTGCCTCTCTTCTAATAATACTTCTAATTAGTCCAATATTAGAAGATGCCAAGATCCCTTTAAGAATATTCCAACATATGCACACATTCATGGATTTCATATCCAAAATTCGGCCATGACCATTAATTCAAATTTCCTTTTATGCGCATATCTTTAATCCATAACCCTTATTTATAATTATGTTTCATTACCATTTAATTTCAACCCCATTTAAATTTTATTGAAACTAACTCCATAATCCGTTGGGTCTTAATTGGGCCATTGACCCAACACCTTTCCTATCTAATTTCCATATATGTTAGTTCACAATTTAAATGGTAAAATCCGTAAATATTCGTAACTTGGAAAACTGGGGTGTTACAAGTCCTTGCTTATTTTACTTCTTCCCAACCTCTATAAATCCCTCTCAAAAAGAAAGAATCAGAGAATATAGAGGAGAATCGCATATTGAAGAGTGTGCAGAGAGAAGGTCATGGCTGAAGGCTCGGGAGCTTCGACGATCGCTCGAGTTCAATTTTTCCTATCTCTTTTATTTTAATTTCATAATGTCCAACTAATTTCTTGTGGTGAGGTTGAAGAGGAAGCTCCATTAATGAAATAAATTTTCAGTTATTTACTTATTGATTCTCATAGATGTGTGTTTATTACTTAATGATTTTGACTTCATTAGATTAATTAAATATTCATTATTTTCACCATTAATATCATGTATTTTTGGTAGTTAATAATATTATTTAATTAATCAAGGGCTTGGCATTTTAATTAAAATGGAAGATTTCTTTGAAATAATGTTTTTCAATCTTATTAGATACATTGGATGCTTAGATTATTTTCTTTGATCCAACGTTTTTTTAATCTCAATTGGATACATTAAATGCTTAGGAATTATATCTTTAAAAGCGAAGGAAAATCTAAATTTTGAACACCATATTAATGAACTTAAATGTTTAAATATTTAAAAACTTGAATTGGTAAATAAATAATTGGACTGTTATGGATTTAATGGTGGTGGAATCCGACACCTTGGTAATTTCTCTCACTTGATTCAATCTCTATTTTAGCTATTTTAATTAATTTTTGCATGTTTAATTCAACCATCTTCCATAAAAAATTTGTTAACTAGGTAAAGGTTAAAATATTAGGCTTTTTAATTTGTTTTCCCGTTCATTCTAAAATCAAGTCTCAGTGGGTTCGACCGTTGCCGGGTACATGGGATTGAAATGGAAAAGTAAAATTAAAAACTTTATTAGTTTAATCTTTCCACTAGTCATAGATTTAGGAATTTTGCATCTAGATCTAGGTTTCATGCATATTTTTATGTGATTTGGGGTCTTCACCTAGGTTTTGTGTGTTGAATTCTGCAAGACTTTGAATTGCATGTTTAAAAAGATATGCAAAAAGCGACTACAGGCCAAGGTAAGTGCCTAAACCACTTTCTTTAAATTTTCAAGTTTTCATGCATTCATATAGATTTTGTTAGGTTGTCTTGCATTTATTTTGCATAAAAAAAATTGCATATTTAATTTGCTCATGCATTTAGGGTGTTAGTTCATGCATTAGATTAAAATTTTTTGCATTATTGTTTGCATATTTGCTTTAAATCTTGCATTGTTAGATTAGGCTTCCATTCAAAAAAAAAATCTAGAAAATCCAAAAAAATTTAGTAAAAATTGGTTCATACATTGTATGTTAAAAACAATCTAGAACCATCGTTTAGGATTGTTCATGCTCAACATGACCATCTTTAATTCAGTTATTTTCTTTAATTCAGTTATTTTAAGTTCACCGGTGAATAGTTTTGCTTCAAGCACGGTGTCTAGGCAAATTTTCTCACCAAGGTGTAAACAACCGAAAGGATAAGTGGGAGCTTAAGTCGATTGCCATTGTGCTCCACCACTTACCTGGAAACTTACCTGACTGTGCTTGTGGTTAAACTCTCATCGGAGGCTTAAATGTTCTGGAAAGGAAATTACGAGCAGTCTAAAGTCTAGGATTTGTGTGTGTCAGTATAGTTTTAGGGCATATTTTGTATGAATTTGTTTGAGCGTGTTTATTCGTGTTTGTGAAAACATCATTGGTCTTGTGACTCCACCAATCGCTTGGTTCGAGTTACATTGTTTATCATACCACCGATCATTGCATCCGGGGCTCAGTCAAGCCCAATCATAGATATAGACAATCCACCGTCATCTCCACCACCATCACCCAAAATGGCCGGAGATTACTTTTCATCGGTCGTAGCCAACACACCCTCCAGCATAGTCATCCTAGCCACCAATTCCACCTATGAGCTAAAACCAGGCCTTTACATCTCCCCGCTTTCCATGGCCTTGATCGTGAGGATTCTTACTTACACATTAAGGAATTTTTAGAGATTTGTGCCACTATCAAACTTCAAAATGTCACTGATGAATCTATTAAACTTCGCCTCTTTCCTTTTTCTCTATAAGAAAAAGCGAAATCATGGCTGAACTCCCTCCCTGCAAATTCCATCAACACGTGGGATCAGTTGGTAAATAAATTCTTGAATAATTTTTTCCCGATATCTAAAACGAATGCCCTCAAAACAGAAATTTCAAATTTTATTTAGAAAGAGGGTGAACAATTCTCGGAGTCATGGGAAAGATTCAAGGATCTATTGAGTAAATGTCCCCATCATGGTTTTGAAACTTGGAGACTCATTCAATTTTTCTATGATGGCTTAACCACATCTAGCCGTACTTTGGTCGAGTATATGAATAGTAGGGCATTTTTGGAACAGAGTCAAGTTGAAGGATGGAATTTCTTGGAAAATTTGACAGAGAATTCTTAGTGATGGGATTTATCCAAAAAGGAGAGTTCAGGACAAACCTCCAAAAAAGGAGGTTTGTACGAAGTCAATAATGATTTTGAGGTTAAGGTCGCAATTGGAAATCTAACTAAAAAAGTAGAGGCTTTAGCAATGACTCAGAGGGTGATCCCGTCAATGGGCGTGCAGCCTGAGGTGTGTGCCTTGTGTACTAACCCTGGACACACAACACAAACCTATCCTTCCCTGAATGCAAATCAGGAGTGCCTAGCCGAAAAGGTTAACACACTAAATAATTTTGAGAAGCAGCAGGGGAATCCATTCTCTGCGACCTATAACCCCAATTGACGAAATCACCTTAATTTCTCGCGGGGTCAGAACCAGCCTATGAATTAGGGACCTCATCAATTTCAAGCACCTGGTCAGCCATTCCACTCACTCGGTCAGTCATTCCATCCACCCCAAAACCAACCACTCCATCCACCCCAGAGTCAGTCCTATCAACCTGGTCCACAACATCATAAGCCATCTCTGGAGGATACACTGCAACAATTCATACAGTCCACTCAGCAAGCCTTGCAGTCAAATTCTCAAGCTATACTGAAGCTTGAAACACAGATAGGGCAACTTACAAGTGCTATCGGAGAGAGTGAAAATGGCAAATTCTCCTGTCAACCCACTCTCAATTCTAAGGGTCAGTTCGAAGTGGGTCCTTCAACTACTTCCACTGTGCATCATGGAGATGTTAAATCTATCATCACTCTTAGGTCAGGGAAGACAATTGATAATCAGGTTAGAGTGCTAGAAGATTGACGGCAGGACAACCAAAACCATGATCAATCTGAGCGATCAAAGGGCACTAATTGCCCGCCTAAGAAGAACCCAAAGAGTCAGTGCCGACTGATTTTTCCGAAAAGCTTCTTACCCATAGAGATTTATTCCAATTAAGAAAGATACACCACAGAGCGACGTGTTAGATGTGTTCAAACAAGGCCGCATAAACATTCCTCCCCTCGACACTATTAAACAAATACCTTCTTATGCAAAATTCATGAAAGATCACTGTATGGTAAAAAGGAAAATGAATGCTCCAAATAAGGCATTTTTAACTGAACATGTGAGGGCCATTATTCAATATAAAACCCTATCAAGTACAAAGATCCTAGAAGTCCCACAATTTGTCGTGTCATTGGTGACCATTCGATCGATCATTCCTTATTTGATTTAGGAGCGAGCGTTAATTTGTTGCCGTACTCTGTGTACGAGCAATTGGGGCTAGGAGAACTGAAACTACATCTGTTACACTTCAATTGGCTGATAGGTCAGTCAAAATTCCAAGAGGTATAATAGAAGATGTTCTAATCAAGATTGACAAGTTTTATTTTCCAGTGGACTTTATAGTCCTTGATACACAACCTGTGATGAACACTAGTGGACAAATTCTAGTAATTTTGGGTCGACCCTTTTGGCCACCTCCAATGCAATCATCAATTGCAGGAATGGAGTGCTCCAACTGTCTTTTGGTAACATGACTTTAGAGCTCAATGTGTTTAATTGTGGCCACCAACCTCCACATACAGATGACCTATTTGAGGTAAACATGATTGAGAGTACAGTCCATGAATCCTTCCTGAACTTTATCAGCGATGACCAATTTGAGGAATGCTTCTCACATTTTGGCACTAATTTCAATGAAAAAGGAGTCATAAAAGCGAATGCTATGCTGGAATTCACTCCATTTTTGGAGACCGCTAAATGGAAGGTAAAATTTGAACCTCTCTCCATCAGTGTTGAAAATCCACTAGTATTGGACCAGGGTTGATTAGTAGGTCCGTTAATCGAGTCCGAGTCAGTCTGTCGTGTGTCAGTGTATCTGTAGATTTTGATTCTGCTGACTCCGTCTAGTCTAGGATTTTTTAATTCGTTTGAGTCTGTAGTCTAGTGTGAGAGTCAGTCTAGAGTCATGGTTGTTGTGTTTGAGTTTTTGTGTCAGTTTGTTTTTGCAGGTTTTGAATAAAGTGAGCCATCTCAGGTATTTTACGAACTTTAGTTGTTTGTTTCTGATATTTTTTTCTAATTTATAGGTGCACATGTAGATTAGGGAACACTGGGGACACTGTCCAATTTAAGTTTGGGGGTATTGAGGGGTTACAATGTGTCAGTTTTGTGTGTTTTGCTTTTTTTAGTCCAAATTTTTTTTTGAAAAATTGAAAAAAAAAATTTGATTTTAGTATTAATATGTGGATGAAATTTATGCTCGAAAAACTTGTGCACTAGCCATATTAATATTAATTGGAAAAATAAGAGAATTCATGAGTTAAGTAATCACCGGTAGATTACTAGTGGAGACTTATACCCAGTGAGCTTTTGAGCCATTCGATTTTTTTCTCAAGGTTATAAGTAATTCTTTACTTTTACTAATATGCGTAATTTTTTTGTTGAAGATCTCATTATTCTTTGATTTTTGGTCATGTACTGAGAATGATATCAAAATTGGATTATAACACCAATTTTTTTTCTGAATTTATTTGAAGCAAGAAAAAAAAAATCCATATGAAGCTTAGGAAGTGATATAGGCCATTATTTTGGATCGTTTGAGCCTTTCTAGCCTACATATTTTGGTCATATTATCCTGTTAGTTCCCACTTTTGAGCCTTTATATGATAGCCTATTTTTGTTGTTAGCCATACTAATCATACCCAACTCCAGTTGTGGACTTTACCTATATTGAAAATTCTGTGACAGATTCTAGGGCCCGAAAATGTTAGAGATGATTGTTACTGGGATGGCAATCTAAAGAAAAATATGGCACGAAAATGTTAGAGATGATTGTTACTGGGATGGCAATCTAAAGAAAAATATGGCACTTGAAAAAAAAAAAAGAATGATGTAGATAAAAAAAAGCATCAATGAAAAAAAAAATTGAGAAAAAGTAAAGAAAGGGAACATTCGTATAATGAAAAGAATGATGTGAAGGTAGAAAAAAAATGCTATGAAAATGAAGAAAAAAAAATAAAGGAAAAAGAATCCCAGTGAAATTTTGAAGACCTCTACCTTTTCTGTTCAAATTACTTAATTTTAGAACCTTGTTATCCTTCTTTGATATGACCCGATCCTAGTCCACGTTTTGTCCTATTAGTAAGTACTATTGATCTTCAGTTAATATGGTATTTATGTGGAGAATAGAAGAGGAAAAATATTGGTATATTATTTCAAATGTTCTCAGGAAAATGACATCCATCCATGAGATCTGTATTTTTCTTTGTTATTTATCGTTCGTTGTTAATAAATATGTGAGATATTTGTATTTGAGAAATTATTCTACTCACATATACTTTTGAGTAAAATTTAATCCAATCTCTGAGCAAAAGTCTTTTTGAGAAATAAATTTGGTGAGATTTGGAGTCGAAGCAAATTTTCGGCTGGTGGTTGTAAAACTTTTCTATATTTTGAAAAATAAGGCTATGTTAATATTTGGCTATCACACCCTACACTCCGGGTATAAGTTTTGTATAATAAATTTGGAGTTATATGATGTTTAAATTTTTGTTAATATATTTTGGTTGAAATTTGATGTTTGTGGGTATCATCACTGGAACCCTTCACGAGACTGTAACTCATCCACTAGTGGTGAGCTAGGGGTCTAAAGGCTTGTTGCATACGCTAAATACAACCGAGAGTGCCATCGAAAGTGGTTTGGTTTAGGATTTTGATTTTTAATTTTTAATTTTAGTTTTGCTCGAGGACTAGCAAAATCTAAGTTTGGGGGTATTTCATAAGCAATGAAAAATGATAATTTTACCCTTTAATATTGGATTAATTAGTTTTTAAATCTTGCTTATTTTATATTATTATTGGGATATATTGTATATCTAAAATTATATTTTTTATTATTTTATTTTATTTAAATAATGTGTTTTTGTGTGTTCTAGGTGATTTCTTAGATTCAATATATGATCGGGTTGATGAATGATGGGATGACATCAAATTATACTTCAAGGAGTGAAATTGTGATAAGGAGTGAATGGGTATTGAAAATCTAAAGAAGGAGTGGGAAACAAAGAAAGTGTGAATAGAAAAAGTCAAGAGATAAGAAAAGGAATTCGGTTGGCACAAGCTTGGTTGCTGAAATAATAAACAGATCAAAAAGGAAGGTGTTATCATCATGCAAAAGTGATGTAAAAATGTTGTAGCAGATCAGTCCCCACTCCAAACCTTTGTTGCATATCTGAAACAGAAAATAAAGAAGAAAAAAATACAACACAAAGTTGTAAGGCTATCGATAGAAGATTTCTTACAGCAAATAGAAAAAAAGGGCAAGCAACCCATTCAAACAATGGGCAGCTAGTAGAGAATAAAGATTGAGAGAACTTTTTTATTTGCAAAAGCCATTGCAAGAAGCATTAGTAGGAAACATTGGGCTGCATGGATTAAGGAAAAATTAGCACATCAGCAGCTAGAGAGATGATGGGTTTGTGACAAGTTTTAGAAAGCTTTAGTCAAGAGAGGAAGAAGCTCAAGAAAGAGAGGCTGAAAAGAACTACAGAGAAAATTAGCACAAAAGAAAGAAGGATAGATGAGCATTGCCAAGGCCAAGACTTGCCGTACCGTGAAAACAAAAGAAGGAAAATCGAAGGAGGAAACAGAGGAAAGCTGGGATGGTAGATGCGAATAAAAAAATAGAAAGGAAGGAGAGGCCGATTAAAGTTTAGAAACATAGAATCGGCTGAATAAAAAGTGGGTCCCAACAGTCCTTGCTTATTTTACTTCTTCCCAACCTCTATATATTCCTCTAAAAAAGAAAGAATCGGAGATTACAGAGGAGAATCGCATACTGAAGAGTGAGCAGAGAGAAGGCCGTGGCTGAAGGCTCGGGAGCTTCGACGATCGCTCGGGTTCAATTCTTCCAATCTCTTTTATTTTAATTTCATAATGTCCGGCTAATTTCTTATACTGAGGTTGAAGAGGAAGCCCCATTAATGAAATAATTTTTCAGTTATTTATTTATTGATTCTCATATATGTGTGTTTATTATTTAATGATTTTGACTTCATTAGATTAATTAAATATTCATTATTTTCACCATTAATATCATGTATTTTTGGTAGTTAATGATATTATTTAATTAATCACGGGCTTGGCATTTTAATTAAAAATGAAGATTTCTTTGATTTAATGTTTTTCAATCTAATTAGATACATTGGATGCTTAGATTATTTTCTTTGATCCATTGTTTTTTAAATTTAAATTGGATACATTAAATGCTTAGGAATTATATCTTTAAAAGCGAAGGAAAATCTAAATTTTGAACACCTTATTAATGAACTTAAATGTTTAAATCTTAAAAAATTGGAATTGATAAATAAATAATTGGAATATTATGGATTTAATGGTGATGGAATCCGTAACTTAGTAATTTCTTTCACTTGATTCAATCTCTATTTTAGCTATTTTAATTAATTTTTTTATGTTTAATTCAACCATCCTCCATAAAAAAAATGTTAAATAGGTTAAGGTTAAAATATTAGGCTTTTTAATTTATTTTCCCGTTCATTCTAAAATTAAGTCCCTGTGGGTTCGACCTCGCACTTGCATATCTCTATACTCCAATTTGATTCGCGCGCTTGTCAGTAACTATAAATTTAAAATTTGTACAACAATTCTTAAAATTTTATTTTCTTAAACCACTTTATTTTAGTGGTACCAATTTATCTTCTTAAACATATATTTTGTTGATTTCCCATGGGTTCGACCTCGTACTCATTTACTACACTATTTAATGGTTCGTGCGCTTGCGAGTTAAATTTAAAGCACAACCACCTCCATCACTGATGATTGTTCATGCAATACCAAATCTAGAGAAAATATTTTCTTTCAAGAAACGGGTGACAACCTTGTGATCATTGGTTTTGCATGCCACCGCTTCTACCCACTTTGATACGTAGTCGATACCTACGAGGATATATAGATTGCCAAAAGAATTAGGGAAGGGTCCATGAAGTCGAAGCCCCAAACATCAAAGAGTTCAACGATTAAGATGGGGTTTAAAGGCATCATATTCCGGTGGGATATACTTAATTTTTGACATCTAATCACATGAAAAGCAAAAGTTATGGGTATCATGAAACATGGAGGGCCAGTAAAATCCGCACTGCAAGATTTTTGTTGTTGACTTTTTAGCACTGAAGTGGCCTCCACAGGCTTGATCATGACAAAAACTTATGACACTTCATTGTTCCTCCTCAGGGATAGAACGATGAATGATTTGGTCTGCACAATGCTTAAACAAATATGGATCGTCCCACACAAAACTTTTGATTTAACCTAGAAACTTAACTCTATCTTGCTTTATCCAATGCCGAGGCATTTGACTAGTTACAAGATAATTGACAATATCAGCAAACCATGGTACTTGGGATACATACATGAGTTGTTCATCAGTGAAAGACTTAGTGATACGATGGGTGTCATCAGTGAATTCAATTACCAATCTAGAAAATGGTCGCCTACCACTTTTTCGGAACCTTTCTTGTCTCGGATTCCATGGGGTTCAGCCATACACCATGACTGAACCCCATGGGGAATGTTTTGTGGACTTAGGGTGTTATTAATGTTAAATGATTAACTTATATGTGTTTGGATTAATGAATCAAAGACGGCATAATCGTAGACCCACATTGGTTAGATTGATCAAAGACTAAAGAGAGGGACCCAAAACCAAGTGAGTGAGGTTCGGCCATGTTGTATGGCCGAACCCCACTAAGGCATGTTTGTGGACTTAAATATGGTTGGAAATCAAATGGAACATGTAACACCTCGGATTTTCAAGTTATTAATTTATATGAAAATTATCCATTTAAATTGTGAATTTTTAGTTATGGATCTTATATGGGTAATGTATTGCCCAATTAAGACCCAACGGATTGTGAAGATGGTTTCAATTTAAATTAAATGGGTTGAATTAATTTAGTAATGCATTATGTCCAAAATTAAATAAAAGATTATGCATGGCCAAATATTGGATTTGCATATCCAAGAAGATGTTTAAAAATTAAATAAGGATTGCATGGCCGTGTATGGGATATTGTATGGCCGAATGTGAGATTTGTATACCCAAGTTAATGCGCATAGATCATTTTTAAAAAAAAAGAGGTGTCCTTTCCTTGTTAGGAAAGGCAAGAGGGGCACATGACATGTTATATTTAGAACTCTCTAAAGTGGGAGGCCAAGGTCGGCAATTGCTATTTTAAATTGGGATCAATGGGAGATTAAAAGAAGCAAGGGCACACGGTATTACTAATTAAGACGAGGGGCGCACGGCCTAAGGGGGATTGGTTATCTTAAGCACCTTATAAGTTGGGTTCAAGTGTAAGTAATAAAAGGAGAGAAGGACAAGGGCACACGGTTTACATCCACCATAGCCGAATTTCCTCCCATCTCAATTCATATTCACGCCAAAACAAGAGGAAGAAAAGGCAGCCAGTAAGAGGTGTTCTCGGCTTGGGAAAAAGAATCAAGAAGAAAGGAGAAGGATTGGAAGAGCAAGAATCAATCGGAATCGATTAGTATTTTTATTTGATAAATTTTTTTTAAAAGAAAAGAACCATAGGGTTTGGCCATGGTGTATGGCCGAACCCCATGGAAGAGGATAGGGAGATGAATGTATGAATTTTAATGGAAAGAAAGAAACATAGGGTTTGGCCATGTGGAAAGACATGTTTAATTCATGGGTTTTGATGATTGAAAACCATGGAGGAACATTGGGTTTGTTTAATGGGTTTTTGAAGGATGAATCCTATGGAAAGAACATTGATTTTTAAATGGAAGTTTGAAGGAAAAGTTGAACCATAGGGTTCGGCCATGTTGTATGGCCGAACCCCATGTGAAAGGTCATTTATGATTTATTTTAAATGGATGTATGGTTGATGGTTTTAGATCCATGAAAAGACAAAATAATGGATGAATGGGAATGTATGATTTCTAAAGAGTATGAACCATAGGGTTCGGCCATGGTTTATGGTCGAACCCCATGGAATTGTTTATTAAATTTGGAAACCTTCTATATATAGAAGGTGGAGATAAATTTGGAAACCTTCTAAAAATAGAAGGAGGATATTAAAATGGGAAAGTTTCTATTTATGGAAGATGGTTAGTATTTTTTTAGTAAGTTTCTAATTAAGGATATGGGTCGGCCATTGCATGGCCGAACTATAACTTTATTATGGCTAAGATGCTAGATCAAGGATTAATGATTTTTGAAAGAGGATTCATAATTTAGAAAGGTTATTACATTTGATTATTCGATCAAAAGAATAGAAAAGAAGGGGTGAGGTTCGGCCATGATGTATGGCCGAACCCCACCAAATATGGTTATGGATTTGGGGTTTCTTAGACATTGAATCATGTTGACTGATTTATTAATTTTAAAGGGTTGCAAAACATAAAAACCATGGAAAGTGTTAAGGAAGTTTTAAAGGTCTAAAGTGACTTTAAGAAAGGAAGATAATGGACCATAGGGTTCGGCCAGTTTGTATGGCCGAACCCCATGAAGAGACATTGGTTTTATTTTAAATGGAAATAAGGAATCCCATGGACCATTTTTATGGGCTATTGGTGATGTGAACCATGAATAAATAATTGGATGTTTGAGCAAGAAAACAATGGATTTAAGTATGTATAACTGTGATCTTAGAGTATGTTATTTGTCATGAAATGTTATGAATGGCAAAAGTGTAAATAGATGGAAATAAGGAGACCATGGATGAATAAATGGCAATATTGTAATTAGAGGCTAAAATGAAAGATCATGGGTTCGGCCATGGTGTATGGCCGAATCCCATGAACCATGGTAATGAGATATTGATTAGCCTAAGCACGTTTTAAATGAATAGAATGAACAATGGCATAGAATGTAAATATGGGTAAACATGCAAGATCATGGGTTCGGCCATGGTGAATGGCCGAACCCCATGAGGATTGTGGTTATGGACTTAAACATTATTTTAAATCAAGTGGGACTTGGTGTTTGATTAATTGTATATTATAAGGTAACGTGACCTCACAAGGTGTGTACGATCGTGGTCAGTTACCGGACGAAAGACGCAAGGACACGTTAGCGGTCTTTGGTAGGATTCCACCTCTTTGAAACCATGGGTTTATGTACATTTGTTTTATCTTATTTTTGATGAAATTATGTTGCAAAGGATATGTTTTAAATTGTGATTTTAAATGCTATGTTTAATTGATAAAATAGCATGTGTTGGATATGTTTCAAATGTGATTTTAATGCTATGTTTATATGATAAAATAACATGTATTTCATTGGCATCTCATGCATGGCATGGGGTGAAGGATTGGTAACCGAAGGGTCCACACTCCGTCGACGTGTCCGAAAAACCTATGTGGGGTACCTTGATGTACTTTTCCATTAGGAAGAAACCGGAGGGTCCACACTCCGTCGGGGCATCCGAAAGACCTATGTGGTGGGTACTTTTATGTACATGTGACGGGTGGGACTCATTGTATTTTTCATCATTGCATGGCATGGTTTTATATGGTTTTGGATATTATGTTAAAATATATGTTTTGTACTAACCATGTGTTAGTCGTAATTGGAATACCTACTGGGCACGTTGTTATAACGCCCTACTTCTACCCTAGTTGATGATACAGGAAACAAGGGGAACGATGAACGCAAGGAGGGCCAGGCATAGGAGCTTGGATGATTTATTTTATATGTTTTGAATAAAGTTACTTATGGACATGTATTTGAGTAACTAGTTTCCGGGAATGTAATAACTTAGATGGTTAGATGTTAATTTTGATAATTATGATATCTGAATGATGATTAAAGACTTGACGTACTTTGCTATCTGAATGGAATAAAACTATGTTCTATTATGTTTCCGCACGTCCCTCTCTCTATCACTCTACTCTGTTATAAAAAAAAATAGACTGTGAATTTATGGGAAGAAGCGAGTGAAAAAGGGCGGGGCGTTACAGTTGGTATCAGAGCGAACCAGAACCATTGAATCTTTCGGAGTAAATTAGTCTGGCCTTCGTGCATTAATTTATTTCATTAGACTCAGACGGATGATAGCAAAGGAAGTACAGTCAAAATAATCGAATTATCAAACATAGCAACATAGGATATATTTCCCCAGAAACAAAGCAAAAATCAAGAGTGCTTATTTGGAAATTTCCCCAAAAAGTAAGAAATACAAATTTTTATTATGGAAACTAAGTCTTGATATTTTTTCAATGGCTTAGGGAAAAATGGCTCCAAGGAGAAGGCCAAGGAGAAATACCCGACAAAACCCAAATGGGGGTGAAGAGGTGGTAGAACATCCTCGAAATGAGGAGGAACGACAGTCTCACCATGAGGAAGAACGACAATCTCACCATGAGGAGGAACAACCATCCCACCAAGAGGAGGAGGCACAAAGCAGCGTGAACATACCGGTGGTGCCTCTTGAATTGCAAAATTTGGTTCAAGCGGTGGTCACTTCAGTGCTCCAACAGCACTTGAATGATAATGGAACCACCAAAGAGACCAATGATAGGAGCATGGTCAGGGACTTCCAGCAGCAGCACCCTCCTTACTTTAAAGGGAGAGAAGGGGCTGTCGGAGCGAAAAATTGGCTTAAGAAGATGACACAGATCCTGACCCTACTCAAGATCAAGAGTCATACTGACAAGATTTTACTGGCCACATCACAACTGATTGATGATGCTGGTAACTGGTGGGAGGTCGTATAGAAGCAGCGAGCACTTCTTCTAGAAGGAGAGAGAACTGCCATGACTTGGGAGTAGTTCTCAGCTACCTTCCTAGAACATTATTGTAACACCCCGCCCTTTTCACTCTAATATTCAGAGTTTATTTTTTATTTTTTAAATAAAATAATCATGTGATCGGGGTGGAGTGTCACGACGCGAGTTAAGTTCGGATCTCTAAATCCGACCCTTAACTGGCCAAGCCCATGTACATATGAACTAAGTCCATAAAACTGATCCGCACATGGTACATATATAACTTACGGAATTAACTTAGTCTAAATCTAACTGAGGTTATAATAGAACCTATGACTATTCCAATTTTCCATTCTTAGATAGCAAAGTACATAACTTATTCTCCAAAATTACTAATCAATCTTAACTAATCGTTTTATCAAAACATCCAACATAAAACAAACCATAGCATCTATCTTAACTACTTATTACAAGCCAACATAACTAATTACCAAATTACATTGTCCAAATATATCAAATATCAAGTCCATAAAATAGTCCATTCATAATCCATTCCAATCATTCAATCCGCCCAAGTTTCCATGCTTAGTCCTCTTCACGAACCACGTTCTTCCTTTTTTCTGCGTCATCCACTAAGGATATAAATAGGGCATTAGATCAACGCGCCCACTAGTGTTTCCGAATAGGGCTACCACATGGTTAGTCAAAAACATGCAAATAGTATAATAATAAAACATGTGAGACAAAATTCCATAAAAACATGCTATGTATGAAATGAACATGTAATGAGTCCCACCCATCACCATTCAACATAGACATCACTTGACGGGATTCTCATCGTCAAGGTAACCCACAGTGGTCTTTCGGACGCCCCGACGGAGTGTGGCCTCCGGATTCCTCCTGATGGGATTCTCATCATCAGGGTACCCCACAGTGGTCTTTCGGACGCCCCGACGGAGTGTGGCCTCCAGTTACAACACCATCATCCCATGCCATGCATGAGATGTCTATGCAAACATGTCATTTAGAAACATAACTTTACAATCATATAAGATATCAAAATCAACATAAAACAGCATATGAAATAGTGGTTACAATAAAGGTAGGAAACCTACTCTTGTTTACTTTGTTCGACCCTTCCTTTGAACCGTCTTCCGATCACGGCTTGTACACCGTTCTAGAAATCCCAAAACCTTATTTACATAACAGCAAGTTAAGCATTCATTCATGTGATTCTAACTTAGTCTAAGTCCCAAAAATCCACTTAAACTTCCATGTCCTGTCTTAACCATAGAACCCCATAGTTTTGGTCCTTTTAAACATGTTTTTGGTCTCATTTAGATATAGGATAACAGTATAATGTTATCATGTTTTTACCTTTCAAAACCATCCAATAAGCCCATCACTTTGTATGATTTCCATTTTGTAAAACTCAATCCAAATATCCACATAACAGTCCATGGGGTTCTTGGTGTAATTAATCCAACCTCTGTCCATGGTTTTAATCCATAATTTAACCATAGTATTAATATGGTTCAGCCAAGCCATAATTACCTAAAAACAGTAAGCTTATCTTCACTTTAAGTCCTTTAAAATCTCACAAAACCATTTAATACTTCCATGAAATGTCATACCATTTCATGGGGTTCAGCCCACCCAATTGGCTGAACCTCATGGCTTATGGTTTAGATCCATTTATCCATTTATAAACTTAGTTTATTCTTAAATCAAAGCACATTATGTTTACATAAAAATCCATCCTACACTTGACCCAAATAACCATCAAAAACAGTCCATTGGGTTAGGCCATACACATGGCCGAACCCCAAGGTTTCCTTGATGTAAATCTTCTCATCCGACTTACTGATTTTTGGCCACAAAATGACCCATTTGACATATATAAAATTTACCGTGTTTTGACATGATTTTTGTCCTTTAAAAACATCAAACTTAATCCACTTTTATCATGGGGTTCGGCCAACCAAAATGGCCAAACCCAATGATGTATTTTCTCTCCTTTTTGAACAATCTCATTCAAGATTAATCCCTTGATGTGTTCGGCCAATCCATAACCCAACACATGACACTTAAAACCATAATTTTAGAATTTTTCAAAGCATGAAAACAATCTAACTTAGCATCCAAAAACAGTCCATAATTTTGTTCCAAAAGACCATGTAATTTAACCCATTCTTTTCATGGGGTTCGGCCATCCCATGTGGCCGAACCCTATAACCATTTTTTTTATTATTCATGCACTTCCAACTAATATCTAACCCTTGTTAGATTCGGCCATCCAATGGCCGGATTATGATTTAAAAGAATTGTTTATCGAAAACCTACCATTTCCGCGACTCCTCCAATTGATCTTCACTTCGGCTTGTTCCTTTCCGTTTCTTAGCCTCTCCTTCTTCTTGATTCCTTGATGGTCAAGGACTGATTAAGCAACCAGCTGCTGCTCTAATTTTTGAATGTAGAAAACGGCAAAGAGGTAGAGAGAGAGAAAGAATTTTGGCTTTGGATGAGAAACCTTGATGCCCCCTCTTTTGCTCAATTTGTGCTTTTGTCTTGGTTAAAGAAAGCAACCAAGGACTGATTGCAAATCAGTGACCAGCTGCTGTTCTTGATGTTTGGAGAGATGGAGGACGCCCAAGAGAGGAAGAAATAATGATAGAGAATGAAATCCTCTTGGCTAATCAAATTCAGCCCAAGGTTTAACTTTGTGTAACTCACCTCTCCATAATTAAAATCCTTTAAGTTCCTTGGGGTTTCATCTATGGAATGAAACCACCCCCGCGCCCCCCCCCCCAGCCAGCATCCAACGTCTCTATTATCTTTGGAGGTGAGAGTTTCATATGGAAATGAAACTCCCACACCAATGGCTAATCTTTGTAACAGCCCACCTTCATTCATATCTTACATGGGAGTCTCAAATGAAACCCCATGTGCTTCACCGTCTCCCATTGGTTGTTTCCTTTAAGATGAAACCCATCATATTCCAACGACCCTATGCTTGTTTTTTTTTTTAAGTCCTCTCCTCATTAGTCTCTCATTAAACAATTCAAATTGGAGTTTCATCATAAGATGAAACTCCTCCCCTCCTCCAACGTCTCCCATGCAACCCATGTAAAATGTAACTCTCATTTCCTTTATCATTTAAATGGGAGTTACATGCATGGTAATACCTCCCATGCAGCCAACGTTTATTGTGTTCAAACCTACAACCAGCCCACACCACCATCTTACACACACTTCACTCATTAAAATAATTATTCCAACTACCTCATGTATTTAACTCACCCAAACTCACTCTTTTATTTAATGTAACTCAACTAATAATTTCCACTCAACTAAACTCCAACACTTATTTCAACTCAAACAAACTCAAATATTTAGTAAACTCAAATCAATTAAGCTTTGAGCTCACTCATGATTAATCATGCCCATTTCGACCCGTTGGGTCCCAATTAGCCATTTTGACCCATTTAACGAAATTTGACCCAATTATGATTCTTGACCCGTTTATGTTCATCTTATCCATTTATTTGTTTTGTAATCAAACTACTAACCATTGGGTCTTGATTGAACCATTGACCCATTTAAATTCAACCCAAATATAACACAATGGTAATTTCGTAAATATGAATAAATTCATATAAATTGATAACTTTGAAATTCCAGGGTGTTACAATACAATACTCTTTTTATAATTTTCGTCCCGAAAATCGAACGAATTAGGATTTCAAAATAAATCATACAAACAATTCAGGGTGAGATGTTCTCATCTCCGATTCCAGTTCCCAAGTGGCTTCCTCAACACCATGTCGATCCCATACCACCTTGATGAACTGAATCGCTCGGTTACGCAACACCCTTTGCTCACTCTCTAATATTCTGACCGGCTTCTCGACATAAGTGACGTCGCTTTACACATCTATATCTTGCACATTCAAAACATGAGACGGATCAGGGTTGTACTTCCTCAGCATCGACACATGGAATACATCATGTAGAGACGCCAATTACGAAGGAAGTGCCAACTGATAGGCTACATCTCCCATCCTTCTGATAATTGAAAACGGTCCCACATATCTTGGCGACAATTTTCCTTTCTTCCCAAATCTCATGTGCCCTTTTCGTGGCGAGACCTTTAAGAATACCATGTCTCCCACTTCAAATTCAAGAAACCTCTTCCTCTTATCAGCATAGCTCTTTTGCCGACTCTGTACGGTCAACAAATGTTGACGTATCAACTGGATCTGTGCAGTAGTTTCGGCAACCAACGCCGACCTCGGTCCAGCACACTGGCCTGCATGGTCTACCATACAAAGCTTCGAATGGTGCCATCTGAAGGCTTGCTTGGTAGCTACTGTTATAAGAAAACTCCACCAATGGCAAATGATCCTCCCATCCACCTTTGAAGTCTAGCATGCATGCCCTCAGCATGTCCTCCAATGTTTGTATTGTTCTTTCCGACTGTCCATCAGTCTGTGGATGGAACGCTGTGCTAGTCAGTAAATCTGTTCCCATGGCTGACTGCATACTCTGCCATACCCTGCCGGTGAATCGGCCATCTCTATCAGACACTATAGTCCATGGGATACCATGTAATCTGATGATGTCTTTGATATATCTCCGACCCAATGTCTCTGATGAATCCGTCATCTTGATAGGAATAAAATGCGAGGACTTGGTCAGTCTGTCTGCCACAACCCATATAGCGTCATTGCCCTTCGAGGACCTCGGCAACCCTGTCACAAAGTCCATGGAAATGTGCTCCCATTTCCATTCCGGCACTGCTAAGGGTTTGAGTAACCCTGGTGGCTTCTGATGTTCCATCTTAACCTGCTGACAAGTTAAACAATGAGCCACAAACTCTGCAACATCCTTCTTGAGTCCATGCCACCAATAATGTCTTTTTAAGTCATGATACATTTTTGTGCTACCTGGATGAATGGAGAGCTTGCTCTGATGTGCCTCTATCAGTAATTCTTTTCTGCAGCTTCTTGGCACATAAATTCTACCCCGGAAGATAAGACCCTGTCCTGGTCGTAATTCCCAATCCGGTACAACCTCGCCAATAGACATCTTGGCCCATGTCTCTTCCATTTCCGGATTTGTTTGCTGCTCCTGTTCAATCTTTGTAACCATGTTGGATCGTATGATCAAATTGTACATACTCCCATGGTTTGTGATGTATAGATTAAACTCATGAATGGAATTCAACATCTCCCATTCGGTCCTGATCAAACATGCCACTGATGCATGAGACATGGGCTGAGAGCATCCACCACCTTGTTGGCCTTTCCCGGATGATATCGGAGCGCAAATTCATAGTCCGCCAGATATTCCATCCATTTGCGCTTCCTCAGGTTGAGCTCTTTCTGATCACATAAATACTTCAAGCTCTTGTGATCTGAAAATACTTCAAACTTTTCACCATATAGATAGTATCTCCAGCTTTTGAAACCGAAGACCACCGCAGCTAATTCCAGATCATGTGTGGGGTAGAGACGTTCATATATCTTTAGTTGTCTTGAACCATATGCCACCACACGATCACGTTGCATGAGTGAACATCCCAATCCCTCTCCTGATGCATCGCATTGTACTTCATAACCTTTGCCTCTTTCCGGCAAAACTAAAATAGTAGCAGTTGTAAGTCTCTCTTTCAGCTCCTCAAACCTCTGATTGCACAACTCTGACCACTCATATTTGACCCCTTTCTGAGTGAGTCGAGTCAATGGAGATTCTATTTTAGAGAAATCCATGATGAACTTCCTATAATATCCAGCCAAACCCAGAAAGCTACGGATCTCAGTGACATTCTTCGGTGCTTTCCATTCGCTTACTGCTGCTACCTTAGCCGGATCAACGGCTATACCATCAGCTGTTATAACATGCCCTAAGAATTTGACCTCAGGTAGCCAAAATTCACATTTGCATGCTTTGGCATACAGCTGGTTTTGTCTCAAGGTGTTCAATACTATTCGTAGATGCTCAGCATGATCCTCCTGACTCTTGGAATAAATCAGGATATCGTCAATGAACACTATAACGAACCGATCCGGATATGGACGGAAGATTCTGTTCATTAAGTCCATGAACACAGCCGGTGCGTTGGTAAGCCCAAAAGGCATGACTACAAATTCAAATAGTCCATACCGTGTTCTGAAAGCTGTCTTCTCAATATCTTCCTCCCTGACCCGGATTTGAAGATAACCGGAGATCAGGTCAATCTTGGAAAAGTGACTGGAACCCCTCAACTGATCGAATAAATCATCGATCCTGGGTAGAGGATACTTGTTCCGGACAGTTAGCTGATTCAACTTCCGGTAGTCCACACACATTCTGAGTGAACCATCCTTCTTTTTCACGAACAACACTGGTGCTCCCCATGATGATGTGCTGTTCCGAATGCAACCCAGTCTGAGTAACTCATCAAGCTGCTTCTTCAACTCAGACATTTCTGCTGGTGCCATCCGATAATGGGGTAGAGACACTGGTGAAGTACCAGGATACAGCTTGATCTCAAAATTGAGCTCCCTCATATGTGGTATACCAGGGAGTTCTTTTGGAAAGACATCAGCAAATTATTTCACAATTGCTGGAAGCTCAGTGACTGGTGCTTTGTTGATGACAATATTGTTCAACACCAAATGATGCAACCCTTCCTGTAATCTGCTTTGCTTGTCGGCACGAACTATATACTGCTTTCCTTCGGGTGACCAAAATGTCACTCTTCGGCGATAACAATCAATATTGGCTTCATAACTAGCCAATCAGTCCATGCCGAATATAATATCATACTCAGTCATGTCGAGTACCAGATAAATGAACTCAAATCTGAGTCCAGCAAGTTCTGTATTTATGTCCGTGCATATGAGTCCCAAAGACGTGTCTCCGACAGGGGATACTACTGTGAGTGTGGTGGACAGTTTTTGAAGTAGTGTTCCAGTAGTAGTTATAAAGGATGCAGATATAAAAGAGTGCGATGCTCCAGAATCAAACAATGCATAAGCATAAGAACCATTGACAACGGCCATACCTTGAATCACAGAATGATCCACATCCTCAGGAGGTTCCAGAGCAAATAGTCGTCCAGATCCGGTAGGATTAGGCGACCGGCCCTCCTGATTATAAGTCCTGCCTCCTCGGGAGTTAGCTGGCCTAGCTGGTGGACGGAAAGATCCTCTGGAATATGAGAGCTTATTGAGCTTTGGACAATCTCTCTTGAAGTGACCCGACTGATCACAGTGGAAACAGTTGTTCACCCCTCTGAATGACTGGGTGACTGATGCAAATGGGGAGGGCTGATTGGGACGAAAGCCCCCCGTGGACCCTGAAGATGGTGTGGGTATACTGAAGTTTGGTCGAAACCTCTTGTTGAGCTGGAACCCACCCCTCCCACTTGGAGCTCAGCGGTTGTCAAACCGTACCATTGCATTCAACTCCTCTTCTGCTACTGTGGCCTTGTTGACCACCTCAGCCAATGTGGTGCAGTTGAAAATGGTCACTTTGGCCCTGATATTCGGCCGTAAACCCCTCTCAAACTTCCTTGCTCTGCGATGTTCTGTGTCCACCATATAGAATGCATAGATGGATAGACTGAGAAATTCCCGGTGATACTCTTCCACCTTCATAGAGCCCTGTACCAAGGACAGAAAAAGTTGCGTCTGTCGCTCCTTCTCCTCCTCCGGAAAGTAGTGTTCCAGAAAGGTTGCTGAAAACTCATTCCATGTCATGCTCGTCCTCTCCCTAACTGGTTTGAGTGCCCTCTGCTTCTCCACCACCTCCCACCATTTACCGGCATCTTCTATCAATTGTGAAGTAGCCAGTAGAATCCTATCAGCAAGACTCGAGATCTTAAGTAAATTTAAGATCTGAGTGATCTTCTTCAGCCAATGCTCGGCTCCGACAGCCCATTCCTTCCCTTTGAAGTAGGGAGGACGCTGTTGCTGGAATTCTCGAGCCATACTCCGGTCACTAGCATCCCTAGAACTTTCACTCCCATTCATATGTTGTTGGAGTACAGAGGTTACCACTGCTTGAACTAAGCCTTGAAGTTCTGGCGGCACATGTGGTATATGTACACCACTGTTCCCTTCTCCCTCCTTCCGTGATAAATTCTCACTCCCCTTTTCTTCCCTCCAAGAGTGCTGTGATTCTTCCCCATTGTGCGACTTTTCATGAACAGATCGCTCCTCATCAGGTTGGGTTACCTCCTTCTCATGTATAGACGGCTCCTTCTCATGCATAGATTTTTCGTGTTGTGATAACAATTTCTCATGTTGCATGATTTGCAACACCTTTTCCTTCCCTTTCTGGTTCTGAAGGATCCTTTTCTTTGGAGCCATTTCCCTAAGTCATGAAAACATTATTGACTTAGTTTCCTCGTACAATTTGTATTTTTCACAATTTTGGGGAAATTTCCAAATAAGCAAACTTGGTTTTCTATTTGTTTTTGAGGGGAGAGTCTCTAAATTCCCTATGTTTGTTTTTCTCAATTGGGGAGTATTGGGGGATGTATATCCTATTTTGCTACGTTTGATAGATCAGTTATAATACTGTACTTTTGCTATCTTTCACTGTTGTTCTCAGATTGATTTGTTCAGTCTGAGTCCACGAAGTAAATTAATCCGGCCCCCAGTCAGCGGACTCCGAAGAGTCGGTCAGTTGGGATTCTTATCCGTCAATGAGACATGAAACCGTCTTAATCTTACTTCGGAAGATTCAACTTCCCGTTTCGCTCTGATACCAACTGTAACACCCCGCCCTTTTCACTCTAATATTTAGAGTTTATTTATTTTATTTTTTTAAATAAAATAATCATGTGATCGGGGCAGAGTATCACGACGGGAGTTAAGTTCGGATCACAAAATCAGACCCTTAACTGGCCAAGCCCATGTGCGTATGAACTAAGTCCATAAAACTGATCTGCACATGGTACATATATAACTTACGGAATTAACTTAGTCTAAATCTAACTGAGGTTATAATAGAACCTATGACTATTCCAATTTTCCATTCTTAGATAGCAAAGTACATAACTTATTCTCCAAAATTACTAATCAATCTTAACTAATCTTTTAATCAAAACATCCAACATAAAACAAACCATAGCATCTATCTTAACTACTTATTACAAGCCAACATAACTAATTACCAAATTACATTGTCCAAATATATCAAATATCAAGTCCATAAAATAGTCCATTCATAATCCATTCCAATCATTCAAACCGCCCAAGTTTCCATGCTTAGTCCTCTTCACGAACCACGTTCTACCCTTTTTCTGCGTCATCCACTAAGGATATAGATAGGGCATTAGATCAACGCGCCCACTAGTGTTTCCGAATAGGGCTACCACATGGTTAGTCAAAAACATGCAAATAGTATAATAATAAAACATGTGAGACAAAATTCCATAAAAATATGCTATGTATGAAATGAACATGTAATGAGTCCCACCCATCACCATTCAACATAGACATCACTTGACGGGATTCTCATCGTCAAGGTAACCCACAGTGGTCTTTCGGACTCCCCGACGGAGTGTGGCCTCCGGATTCCTCTTGATGGGATTCTCATCATCAGGGTACCCCACAGTGGTCTTTCGGACGCCCCGACGGAGTGTGGCCTCCAGTTACAACACCATCATCCCATGCCATGCATGAGATGTCTATCCAACATGTCATTTAGAAACATAACTTTACAATCATATAAGATATCAAAATCAACATAAAACAGCATATGAAATAGTGGTTACAATAAAGGTAGGAAACCTACTCTTGTTTACTTTGTTCGACCCTTCCTTTGAACCGTCTTCCGATCACGGCTTGTACACCGTTCTAGAAATCCCAAAACCTTATTTACATAACAGCAAGTTAAGCATTCATTCATGTGATTCTAACTTAGTCTAAGTCCCAAAAATCCACTTAAACTTCCATGTCCTGTCTTAACCATAGAACCCCATAGTTTTGGTCCTTTTAAACATGTTTTTGGTCTCATTTAGATATAGGATAACAGTATAATGTTATCATGTTTTTACCTTTCAAAACCATCCAATAAGCCCATCACTTTGTATGATTTCCATTTTGTAAAACTCAATCCAAATATCCACATAACAGTCCATGGGGTTCTTGGTGTAATTAATCCAACCTCTGTCCATGGTTTTAATCCATAATTTAACCATAGTATTAATATGGTTCAGCCAAGCCATAATTACCTAAAAACAGTAAGCTTATCTTCACTTTAAGTCCTTTAAAATCTCACAAAACCATTTAATACTTCCATGAAATGTCATACCATTTCATGGGGTTCAGCCCACCCAATTGGCTGAACCTCATGGCTTATGGTTTAGATCCATTTATCCATTTATAAACTTAGTTTATTCTTAAATCAAAGCACATTATGTTTACATAAAAATCCATCCTACACTTGACCCAAATAACCATAAAAAACAATCCATTGGGTTAGGCCATACACATGGCCGAACCCCAAGGTTTCCTTGATGTAAATCTTCTCATCCGACTTACTGATTTTTGGCCACAAAATGACCCATTTGACATATATAAAATTTACCATGTTTCGACATGATTTTTGTCCTTTAAAAACATCAAACTTAATCCACTTTTATCATGGGGTTCGACCAACCAAAATGGCCGAACCCAATGATGTATTTTCTCTCCTTTTTGAACAATCTCATTCAAGATTAATCCCTTGATGTGTTCGGCCAATCTATAACCCAACGCATGACACTTAAAACCATAATTTTAGAATTTTTCAAAGCATGAAAACAATCTAACTTAGCATCCAAAAACAGTCCATAATTTTGTTCCAAAAGACCATGTAATTTAACCCATTCTTTTCAGGGGGTTCGGCCATCCCATGTGGCCGAACCCTATAACCATTTTTTTTATTATTCATGCACTTCCAACTAATATCTAACCCTTGTTAGATTCGGCCATCCAATGGCCGGATTATGATTTAAAAGAATTGTTTATCGAAAACCTACCATTTCCGCGACTCCTCCAATTGATCTTCACTTCGGCTTGTTCCTTTCCGTTTCTTAGCCTCTCCTTCTTCTTGATTCCTTGATGGTCAAGGACTGATTAAGCAACCAGCTGCTGCTCTAATTTTTGAATGTAGAAAACGGCAAAGAGGTAGAGAGAGAGAAAGAATTTTGGCTTTGGATGAGAAACCTTGATGCCCCCTCTTTTGCTCAATTTGTGCTTTTGTCTTGGTTAAAGAAAGCAACCAAGGACTGATTGCAAATCAGTGACCAGCTGCTGTTCTTGATGTTTGGAGAGATGGAGGACGCCCAAGAGAGGAAGAAATAATGATAGAGAATGAAATCCTCTTGGCTAATCAAATTCAGCCCAAGGTTTAACTTTGTGTAACTCACCTCTCCATAATTAAAATCCTTTAAGTTCCTTGGGGTTTCATCTATGGAATGAAACCACCCCCGCGCCCCCCCCCCCAGCCAGCATCCAACGTCTCTATTATCTTTGGAGGTGAGAGTTTCATATGGAAATGAAACTCCCACACCAATGGCTAATCTTTGTAACAGCCCACCTTCATTCATATCTTACATGGGAGTTTCAAATGAAACCCCATGTGCTTCACCGTCTCCCATTGGTTGTTTCCTTTAAGATGAAACCCATCATATTCCAACGATCCTATGCTTGTTTTTTTTTTTTAAGTCCTCTCCTCATTAGTCTCTCATTAAACAATTCAAATTGGAGTTTCATCATAAGATGAAACTCCTCCCCTCCTCCAACATCTCCCATGCAACCCATGTAAAATGTAACTCTCATTTCCTTTATCATTTAAATGGGAGTTACATGCATGGTAATACCTCCCATGCAGCCAACGTTTATTGTGTTCAAACCTACAACCAGCCCACACCACCATCTTACAGACACTTCACTCATTAAAATAATTATTCCAACTACCTCTTGTATTTAACTCACCCAAACTCACTCTTTTATTTAATGTAACTCAACTAATAATTTCCACTCAACTAAACTCCAACACTTATTTCAACTCAAACAGACTCAAATATTTAATAAACTCAAACCAATTAAGCTTTGAGCTCACTCATGATTAATCATGCCCATTTCGACCCATTGGGTCCCAATTTGCCATTTTGACCCATTTAACGAAATTTGACCCAATTATGATTCTTGACCCGTTTATGTTCATCTTATCCATTTATTTGTTTTGTAATCAAACTACTAACCATTGGGTCTTGATTGAACCATTGACCCATTTAAATTCAACCCAAATATAACACAATGGCAATTTCGTAAATATGAATAAATTCATATAAATTGATAACTTTGAAATTCCAGGGTGTTACAATTATTTTCCTGAGGATGAGAAGGAGCTCCAGACACAGGCTTTTCTATCTTTCGTACAAGGTACCGTGACGGTGGCAAAGTACCACCAGGAGTTTCTTAGTTTATCGGTATATGCATTCTATATGGTGGATACAGAGTATCGGAGGGCATGCAAGTTTGAGCGGGGCCTTCGGCAGCATAAGGGCCAAGGTAACCATATTCAAGGCAGCCACATTGGCATAGGTGGTCAGCAGGGCCACAATCGCAAAGCAAGAGATGGCTGAGTTGACGCGTTTTGACAATGGCCGAGCTCAGATGTGGGAGGGGTACTTTTCAGCCCAATAAGAGGTCCCGACCGAACTCTAGCAGACCCTCACCATCCACTAGGTCAATAGGGGGTTTTCGTCCCAATCATCCCTCCCCATCTACATCAGTCACTCAAGCTCCCAGAGGTGTGAGCAACTGCTTTCATTGTGATCAACCTGGCCATTTTAACAGGGAATGTCCACAACTCAACAAACCCTCATATTCTAGAGGTTCATCTCGTCCACCAGTTAGGCCAGCTAACTCACGTGGAGGCAGGACATTTAACCAGGCGGGACGGTCGCCTACAGGATCTGGACGGGTATTCACCTTAGCACCTCCAGCAGCAGAGGATCATTCTGTGATTCAAGGTATGGCAGTAGTCAGTAGTTCCTACGCCTTTGCATTATTTGATTCGGGAGCATCTCACTCTTTCATATCTGCTGCATTTATAACTGCTACTGATACATTGGTACAAAAACTGTCCACATCACTCACCATTGTATCCCCCGTTGGAGACACATCATTGTGACTTATATGCATAGCAGTGAATACTGAACTTGCTGGACTCAGATTTGAGTTCAATTATTTGGTACTCAATATGTCAGAATATGATATTATTTTCGGCATGGATTGGTTGGCTAGCTTTAAGGCCAACATTGATTGCTATCGTAGCAGAGTGACATTTTGGTCGCCTGAAGGAAAACAACATGTGGTACGTACTGATAAACAAAGCAGACTGCATGAAGGGTTGAATCACCTAGTATTGAACAGTATCCAAATCAACAAGGCCCCGGTGACTGAACTTCCGGAAATAGTAAGCGACTATGCAGACATTTTTCCAAAGGAACTCCCTAGCTTGCCTCCCATGAGGGAGATCAATTTTGAAATTAATTTGTACCCTGGCACTGCACCAGTGTCATTACCACATTACCGGATGGCACCAGCTGAGATGTCCTAGTTAAAGAAGCAGATTGATGAAGTGCTTAGACTAGGGTGCATTCTGAACAGTACATCGGCTTGGGGAGCTCCAGTTTTATTTATGAAAAAGAAGGATGGTTCACTCCGTATGTGTGTGGATTACCCAAAACTGAACCAGTTATCGGTCAGAAACAAGTACCCTCTACCCTAGGATCGATGATTTATTTGATCAACTTAGAGGTTCCAATTATTTCTCTAAGATTGACCTGATGTCCGGATACCATCAAATTCGGGTTAGGGAGGAGGACATAGAAATGACAACCTTCAGAATGTGGTATGGATTATTTGAGTTTGTAGTCATGCCGTTTGGACTCACCAATGCACCGGCTGTGTTCATGGATTTAATGAACATGATCTTCCGTCCTTACTTGGACCAATTTGTTATTGTGTTTATTTATGACATCCTAATTTACTCCAAAAGTAAGGAAGAGCACGCTGAGCACCTGAGGATAGTTCTGGATACTTTGAGGAAGAACAAACTATATGCCAAAGCCAGCAAATGTGAATTTTGGTTGTCTGAGGTCAACTTTTTGGGGCATGTTATATTAGCAGAAAGTATAGTTGTTGATCAGGGTAAGGTGGCGGTAGTAAGAGATTGGAAAACACCGAAAAATGTAACCGAGATCCGTAGTTTCTTGGGATTAGCTGGTTATTACAGAAAGTTTATTATGGATTTCTCCAATATACTCCACTAACCCGACTCACTCAGAAAGGAGTCAAATTTGAGTGGTCAAATTTGTGCAACCAGAGATTTGAGGAGCTGAAAAATAGACTTACAACTGTACCTATCTTAATTTTGCCAGAAAGAGGCAAGGGTTATGAGGTATATTGCGATGCTTCAGGAGAGGGACTGAGGTGTTCACTCATGCAAAGTCGTCATGTGGTGGCTTATTATAATACCCCAGATTTTCAGTTTATCAATATTTATGGAAATTGCCATTGAAAGTGTGAATTAATGGTTATGAACCTTAGATGGGTAAGGTGTTGGGCAATAGCCTAATTAAGACCCAATGGTTATGTTATAAGGATCAATTTAATAATTTGGTAATGTGCATTTAATTGGGTCAAGGTCTTTATTTGGGTCAAAAGGCCCAATTCGGACCCAATGGGTTGTAGTTGACTTGGTTGACCATTAAGTGAGCTCAAGCCTAATTAGGTTAAGGCTAAATTAAATGGGAATGCAAACAAGTGTTTAAGTGGATTCAAATTAAATGGTTGAGTTGAATTAAATGGTTGAGTTGGATTAAATGGTTGAGTTAGATTAAATGGTTGAGTTGAATTAAATGGTTGAGTTTAGTAATGTGAGTGTAGTGTGAAGGTGAAGGTTTGTTGTTCCAAATCCCAAATAAGGGGTACACGTTGCCATGGGAGTTTCATCTCAAAGATGAAACCCCCACATGGAGAAGTAATGGAAAGGTGTGGTTCATTTCAAATTCAAATTATAGAACACGTTGGATGCATGGAAGGTCTATCCCATGCATGAAACTCCAAAGATGGAGAATGAATGGAATTGGCGTTTTGTGGAGTTACACAAGAGGTGGGGAGTTGTTTATTTTAAATTCAACCATGGGTACACGTTGGAAGGGGTGGGGGGGGAGAGGAGTTTCATCTCATGGATTAAACCCCCAAAATGGATAATGAAGAGTTGAGGAGTTTCTTATTTCAAAATTTAAACCCAAATAAGAACTAAAGGGGAGTTGGACGGTTTGGTGGGCTAAGGCAAGACAAAACCGTTGGCTACATGGGAGTTTCATCTCATGGATGAAACCCCCACATGGGGAATTAAAAGGAGAAGTGGCGGTTACACAAGACACCCCATTGAAGCCGTTGGAGCCTTGGGAGTTTCATCTCATAGATGAAACCTTCAAGGGAAGCATTAAGGAGGGAGGTTAAGGAGATGGGAGTTACACAAGGGTTTAACCAAAAGGCATTACCTTGGCCGACCATCTCATTTGGAACAAAAGAATTGGATTTTCATCTCATACTCTCCCTCTTCCTCTTGGTTGTTCTTCTCTCCCTTAAAATCATCTTTTGGCCGATCACTCCTTAAGACCAAAGGATTTAGAAAAGTGTTGATCTCAAACTACTAAGCAAGGCTGAATTTTATCTCTCTCAAACCTATTCCCCTCTTGGCTGAACCACTTTTGGAGGTGTTTATTGATCAAGCTCACACTCGGCTAAAGGAACAAGAAAGAAGGAGGAAAGAAGGCTAAGGAGTGGAAGAACAAGCCGGAGCAAAGGACAAATTGGAGGAGTCTCAGAAACGGTAAGTCCTCAACAAGTTTTATATTAGAAAAGAGGATTAAAGATCAAGGATATGGTTCGGCCATATATCATGGCCGAACCCATCAAAGGTTAAGATTATGGCTATGGGATTTAAAAGATGAGATAAGGAACCATAGGGTTCGGCCATGTTGTATGGCCGAACCCCATGGAAGGTTATTGATGTTTTTAAAGGGTTTAAAATGAATATAAAGTGATGGACTTGGATGCATTTTGATTATCAAAAAGAATGGAAAAGAGGAGCACCAAAACTAGAGGGTGAGGTTCGGCCATGGTGTATGGTCGAACCCCACTAAGTGCTATGTATGGTATTTTATTTTTAAAGGGTCTAAAAGGATTTAAATGGATGAAGGTGTGAGAAACAATTATAGATGAATAAAAGGTTTTAATGGAAATAAGGAACCATACACGAACCCCATAGAGTGACAATGGTGGATGATTAAGGGCTAGATGATTGATATGTGAATGCTTAGATGAATGGATTGGCAATTGGACTTAATTAAAAAGGATTAAAGGACCAAAATTTATGATGGTGAGGTTCGGCCATGTTGTATGGTTGAACCCCACTAAGATGGATTTTCATGGACCAAGGTTTTATGGATTAGGTGGTTACCAACGGTGGATGATTTATTGTTAAGTGATTAACTAAGAAATTAGGAAATAATGAATCAAAGGAAAGAATAAAATCAAATAGGTGAGGTTTGGCAATAGTGTATGGCCGAACCCCACAAGTTGTTGTTTTTGGACTTAGGTTATTATGTGGGTTAGATGATTAATGTATAAATGGATAAATCAATGGAATTGTGTGATTGGGTTTAAGAACCCAAAGGAGGGACTAAAACAAAATAAGTGAGGTTCGGCCATGGTGTATAGCCGAACCCCACAAGGTGTGTATATGATTTTGGACATTAAATCAAATGGGACTTTAGTTTGACTTGTTGTTATGTAACAAGGTGACGAGACCTCACAAACAGTATACGGTCGTGAACGGTTTGCGGACAAGAACGCGTGGTCAAACTAGTTGTCATTGGTAAGATGTTACCTTATTGAAACATGGATATGTAAATGGTTTTATCTTATTTGATAGTTTATCTTGTAATTATATTATGTTTCAAAAGTGAAGATTTTAAATGCTATGGTTAATTATATTGCATAGCATATGAATATGTACATCTCATGCATGGCATGGGAGGGGAATTTGTAACCGGAGGCCACGCTCCATTGGGGCGTCCGTAAGGCAACCATGGGAAGAATGCCATCAAGAAGAATCCGGAGGCCACACTCCATCGGGCCTTCCGAAAGACCACTGTGGGGATACCTTGATGAGGAGAATTCCATCAAGAGGTTACACGTATATGATGGGTGGGACTCATTGCATAGGTCATATGGCATGGCATGATTTCATATGGTTTTGAGTATATGATATTATATATGATTTTGTTACTAACCAATGTGTTAGCCCTATTTAGAATTCCTACTGGGCGCGTTGTTCTAACACCCTACTTCTACCCTAGTGAATGATACAGGAAAGGAAGGGATCGAGGATCGTGAAAGAAGCCAAGCATAGAAGCTAGGATGTGGGATTGGATATTAATTATTATATTTTGTTGGACATGTAATTTGAGTAGTTAGATGTTGGCATGTAATAATTTAGATTATGTTGCTATGGTTTGGAATGTTTTGTTGAATGTTTAAGTTAAGTTAATTTTGGATATTTGACTAAGTACTTTGCTATCTAAAATGGAGTAGACTTAGGTTCTATTATAATTCGTAGTTAATTTAGGTTATATTCTGCAAAGATTATATTTTTCTATGTGTGAACCATTCTCATGGACTTAGTCCATGCGCACATAGGTTTGGCCAGTTAAGTGTCGGACTTTTGAAGTCCGGACTTAACTCACGTCGTGACATTCCGCTCTTTATCACTTTTGTTTATTTTTTTTTAAAAAAAATAGACTCTGATTTCGAGTGAAAAGGGTGGGGTGTTACACTTATGGTTCAAGACAATTGAAAATACATGAACGTCTCTATCCTCCGCAAGATCTTGAACTAGCGGCAGTGGTCTTCGCTCTTAAAAGCTGGAGACATTATTTATATGGCAAGAAATTTGAAGTGTTTTCAGATCATAAGAGCTTGAAATACTTGTTTGATCAGAAAGAGCTCAACCTGAGGCAGCGCAGATGGATGGAATATCTAGCGGATTATGAGTTCGCACTTCGTTGTCACCCTGGCAAGGCGAACAAGGTGGCAGATGCACTCAGCCACATATCACATGCATCAGTGGCATGTTTGATCAGGACAGAATGGGAGATGCTGAATACCATTCGAGAGTTTAATTTTTATATCAATAACCATGGGAGTATGTACAATTTGATAATACGGTCCAACATGGTTATTAAGATTGAACAGGAACAGCGGACAGACCCGGAAGTGGAAGAGATATGGGCCAAGATGTCTACTGGTGTAGTCATATCGGAATGGGAGTTACGACTAGGACAGGGTCTCCTATTCCGAGGAAGGATTTATGTACCTAAGAGCTGCAGAAAAGAGTTATTGGTTGAGGCACATCGGACCAAACTCTCTATTCATCCGGGCAGCACCAAGATGTATCACGACCTAAAGAGACATTACTGTTGGCACAAACTCAAAAGAGATGTGGCAGAATTTGTGGTTCACTGCTTAACTTGTCAGCAGGTTAAGATGGAACATCAAAAGCCACCGGGGTTACTCAAACCCTTACCAGTGGCGGAATGGAAATGGGAACACATTTCCATGGATTTTGTTACAAGGTTGCCAAGATCTTCAAAGGGCAACGATGCGATATGGGTCGTGGTAGACAGACTGACCAAGTCTGCACATTTCATTCCCATTAAGATGACAAACTCATCTAAGACTTTAGGTTAGCGGTATATTAGGGATATCATCAGAGTGCATGGTATACCTCGGAGTATTGTGTCTGACAGAGATGGTCGATTCACCGGCAGAGTATGGCAGAGCATGCAAGCGGCCATGGGAACAGATTTATTGATAGTACAGCATTCCATCCACAGATTGATGGAGAGGCTGAGAGGACAATACAGACACTGGAGGATATGCTGAGAGCTTGTATGCTAGATTTCAAGGGTGGATGGGAGGATCACTTGCCGTTGGTAGAATTCTCATACAACAACAGCTACCAAGCAAGCCTTCAGATGGCTCCATTTGGGGCTATGGTAGCCCATGTAGGTCACCAGTGTGCTGGACAGAGGCCAGTGAGCCTGCATTGATTGGACCTGAGTTGGTTGCAGAGAGTACAGCGCAGATAAAGTTGATACGACAGCATTTATTGACTATGCAAAGTCGCCAGAAGAGCTATACTGACAAAAGGTGGAGGTTCCTTTCATTTGAAATGGGAGACATGGTATTCTTGAAAGTCTCACCACGAAAGGGACACATGAGATTTGGAAAGAAGGGGAAATTGTCACCAAGATATGTGGGACCATTTTCAATCATAAGAATGATGGGGGACGTGGCTTATCAATTGGCACTCCCATCACAGTTGACGTCTTTACACGATGTGTTCCATATATCAATGTTGAGGAAGTACAATCCTGATCCTTCTCACGTACTGAACATACAAGACATAGAGGTCCAGTGCGATGTGACGTACGTCGAAAAGCCTGTCCGAGTGGTAGACACAGAACAAAGGGTGTTACGGAACCGAGCGATCCAGTTTGTTAAGGTGGTATGGGATCGACATGGCATTGAGGAAGCCACATGGGAACTAGAGTCAGAAATGAGGAAAGCTCATCCTGAGCTATTTATGTAAATGTTTGAAACCCTACTTCACTCGATTTTCGGGACGAAAAATTTAAAATGAGGGTTGTATTGTAACACCTCGGATTTTCAAGTTACTAATTTATATGAAAATTATCCATTTAAATTGTGAATTTTTAGTTATGGATCTTATATGGGTAATGTGTTGGGTCTTTGCCCAATTAAGACCCAACGGATTGTGAAGATGGTTTCAATTTAAATTAAATGGGTTGAATTAATTTAGTAATGCATTATGTCCAAAATTAAATAAAAGATTGTGCAAGGCCGAATATTGGATTTGCATATCCAAGAAGATGTTTAAAAATTAAATAAGGATTGCATGGCCGTGTATGGGATATTGTATGGCCGAATGTGAGATTTGTATACCCAAGTTAATGCGTAAAGATCATTTAAAAAAAAAGAGGTGTCCTTTCCTTGTTAGGAAAGGCAAGAAGGGCGCATGACATGTTATATTTAGAACTCTCTAAAGTGGGAAGCCAAGGTCGGAAATTGCTATTTTAAATTGGGATCAATGGGAGATTAAAAGAAGCAAAGGCACACAGCATTACTAATTAAGACAAGGGGCACACGGCCTAAGGGGGATTGGTTATCTTAAGCACCTTCTAAGTTGGGTTCAGGTGTAAGTAATAAAAGGAGAGAAGGACAAGGGCACACGGTTTACACCCACCATAACCGAATTTCCTCTCCATCTCAATTCTTATTCACACCAAAATAAGAGGAAGAAAAGGCAGCCAGTAAGAGGTGTTCTCGGCTTGGGAAAAAGAATCAAGAAGAAAGGAGAAGGATTGGAAGAGCAAGAATCAATCGGAACCGGTTAGTATTTTTATTTGATAAATTTGTTTTAAAAGAAAAGAACCATAGGGTTCGGCCATGGTGTATGGCCGAACCCCATGGAAGAGGATAGGGAGATGAATGTATGAATTTTAATGGAAAGAAAGAAACATAGGGTTCGGCCATAGTGCAAGGCCGAACTCCATGGAAAGACATGTTTAATTCATGGGTTTTGAGGATTGAAAACCATGGAGGAACATTGGGTTTGTTTAATGGGCTTTTGAAGGATGAATCCTATGGAAAGAACATTGATTTTTAAATGGAAGTTTGAAGGAAAAGTTGAATCATAGGGTTCGGCCATGTTGTATGGCCCAACACCATGTGAAAGGTCATTTGTGATTTATTTTAAATGGATTTATGGTTGATGGTTTTAGATCCATGAAAAGACAAATTAATGGATGAATGGGAATGTATGATTTCTAAAGAGTATGAACCATAGGGTTCGGCCATGGTGTATGGCCGAACCCCATGGAGTTGTTGTAACACCTTGGATTTTTAGATTATTTATTTATATGAAAATTTCCCTTTTTAATTTGTGAATTATTAAATAAATGTGCATGGCCGAATTTTAGATATTAAATCCAAGTTTATGCGCATGAGTGATATGCATATCTATGTAATATGCTAGAATATCTTGAGAAATATCTAGGATTTGCATATCCAAGAAATTGTCTAAAATTAAATAAAGAAGATATCTAAGAATAAAAATAAAATAGCATGGCCGTGTAAAGGGATTTCCATATCTATGCCATGCGCATAAAATCTTTTAAAAAGAGGAAGCAAGGGGCGCACGGCCCCAAGGGGGAAGGGTTATCTTAAGCACCTTCTAAATTAGGACTAAGGGGAGATTTTTAATAAAAGAAAGGAGAGGGCCGCACGACAATACACATAGCCGAATTCTTTCCTTCTCTCAAGCCCCATTCTCGCCAATTCTCAAGAGGAAGACAGGGCAGCCAGTAAGAAGTGAAGGCCAAGGAAGAAAAGGATTGGAAAAGCAAGAACCAACCGGAGCGAAGGAAAACCGAAGGAGTCGAGGAACCGGTAAGGGATTCTATAATTTTTGTTTAAAAGAAAAGAACCCTATGGAGTTGGATTGGTTAATTTTAAATAATAGTTTGATGTTAATGTTATGTAATTTGGAAAGGAATTAAATGGAAGCATAAACCATAGGGTTCGGCCACAATGCATGGCCGAACCCCATGTTAGAAAGAAATTAATGTATTGTTTTATGAATCAATGTATGGATCGGTTTTGGACTTATTTTGGTGATTGATTAAATGAAGATCATGGAAGATGATTATTAATTTGGAAAGTTTCTAATTATGGAAGGAACCTAGAATTATGGATTCAAGAATGCAATTGCTAAATTTGGAAACTTTCTAATTATGGATTATTGATGAAAATTGAAACTTAGACATCATGGGTTCGGCCATGTGTATGGCCGAACCCCATGAACCAATTTTATGGTTTGTGGATCAAAATATGGATTTAGGTGTTTGTAATTGAATGAAATGTTAACTATGGATGAGACCAATGGCAAAGTTGTAATTATAGCCTAAAGTGAAAGATCATGGGTTCGGCCATGATGTATGGCCGAACCCCATGAGGTCTCTTTTATAGATTTGAGTGATGAAGGGAAGGATTAGAGTCTTATTTATGAATCATGAATCTATGATTATGGATCGGTTTGGACTTAGACATCATAGGGTTTGGCCATGGTGCTTGGCCTAACCCCATGAATCAATTATTGGTCTATTGTGTTTATGTGTTAAGGAGTGGAAGGTTTGAAATGATTAAACCAAGGGAAAAGTTGTGAATACATGCTAAGATGAAAGGTTGGCCATGAATGGCAATCATGTAAATATGGGGATTGGTTAATCGACTTTAAATGTTGTAAATAAAGTGGGACTTGCTTTTGATTGATTATTATATTATAAGGTAACGGGACCTCACAAGGTGTTTACGATCGTGAGTGGTTACCGGACGAAAGACGCAAGCACACGTCAGCGGTCTTTGGTAGGATTCCACCTCTTTGAAACCATGGGTTTTTGTGCATTTGTTTTATCTTATTTTTTATGAAATTATGTTTCAAAGGATATGCTTTATATTGAATTTTAAATGCTATGTTTATTTGTATAAATAGCATGTGTTGGATATGTTTCAAAAGGTGATTTTAAATGCTATGTTTATGTTATAAAATAGCATGTGTTTCATTGGCATCTCATGCATGGCATGGGGTGAAGGATTTGTAACCGGAGGGGTCACACTCCGTCGGGGGGTCCGAAAAACCTATGTGCAATACCTTGATGTGCTTTTCCATCAGGAAGAATCCGGAGGGTCCACACTGTGTCGGGGCGTCCGAAAGACCTATGTGGTGGTACTTTTACGTACGTGTGATGGGTGGGACTCAGTGCATTTGTCATCAATTGCATGGCATGGATTTATATGATTTTGACATTACGATATTATTATATATGTTTTGTACTGACCATGTATCAACCGTAACTAGAATACCTACTGGGCGCGTTGTTCCAACGCCCTACTTCTACCCTAGTTGATGATGCAGGAAACAAGGGGAACGATGAATGCAAGGAGGGCCAGGCATAGGAGTTTGGATGATTTATTTTATATGTTTTGAATAAAGTTACTTATGCACATGTATTTGAGTAACTAGTTTCCGGGAATGTAATAGCTTAGATGGTCGAATGTTTATTTGGATGATTATGGTATTTGAATGATGATTTAGGACTTGACGTACTTTGCTATCTGAGTGGAATAGAACTTGGTTCTATTATTATTCTGTATGTTATGATTCCGCAGTTATGATGTTTATTCCGCAAGTTGATATTATTATGTGTGAACCATTTTCGTGGACTTAATCCATGCACACATAGGGTTGGCCAGTTAAGAGTCGGACTTTGGAAGTTCGAACTTAGCTCGCGTCATGACGTCCTGCGCTCTATCGCTCTGCTCTGTTATAAAAAAAAAATAGACTCTGAATTTACGGGAAGAAGGGAGTGAAAAAGGGCGGGGCGTTACAGTTGGTATCAGAGCGAACCAAAAACATTAGATCTTTCAGAGTAAATTAATCCGGCCCTCATGCATTAATTTACTTTGTTAGACTCAAACGGATGATATTAAAGGAAGTACAGTCAAAATAATTGGATATATCGAACATAGTAACAAAACAAAATCAAGAGTGCTTATTTGGAAATTTCCCCAAAAAGTAGGAAATGCAAATTTTTATGATGGAAACTAAGTCATGATATGTTTCAATGGATGAGGGAAAAAATGGCTCCAAGGGGAAGGCCAAGGAGAAATACCCAACAAACCCAAGTGGGGGTGAAGAGGAGGTAGAACATCCTCGAAATGAAGAGGAACAACAATCTCATCAGGAAGAGGAACAACAACCATCCCACCAAGAGGAGGAAGAAGAAAGCAGCGTGAATATATCGGTGGTGCCTCATGAACTGCAAAACCTGGCTCAAGCGGTGGTCACTTCAGTGCTCCAACAACACTTGAATGAGAATGGAACCACCAAGGAAAAACATGACAGGAGTATGGTCAGGGACTTCCAGCAACAGCGCCGTCCTTAATTCAAGGGGAGAGAAGGGGCTGTCGGAGCGGAAATCTGGCTGAAGAAGATTTCACAGATTCAGACTTTATTGAATATTACGAGTCATGCTCAGAAGATTTTACTGGCCACATCACAACTGATTGATGATGTTGGTAAATGGTAGGAGGTGATAGAGAAGCAGCGAGCACTTATTCCAGAAGGAGAGAGGACTGCAATGACTTGGGAGCAGTTCTCAACAACCTTCCTGGAACATTATTTTCCTGAGGAGGAGAAGGAGCGCATGACTCAGGCTTTTCTATCTTTGGTACAAGGTACCATGACGGTGGCAGAGTACCACCAGCAGTTTCTTAGTTTATCTGTATATGCATTCTATATGGTAGATACAGAGCATCGGAGGGCACACAAGTTTGAACGGGGTCTTCGGCCTAGCATAAGGGCCAAGGTAACCATATTTAAAGCAGCTACATTGGCAGAGGTGGTCAGTAGGGCCACTATAGCAGAGCAAGAGATGGTTGAGTTAACGCATTTTGACAATCTCCGAGCTCAGAGTGAGAGGGGTACATTTTAGCCCAACAAGGGGTTCCGACCGAACTCTAGTAGACCCTCATCATCTACTGGGTCAACAGGGGGCTTTCGTCCCAATCATCCCTCCCCATCTGCATCAGTCACTCAGGCTCCCAGAGGGGTGAACAACTGCTTCCATTGTGATCAGCCAGGCCATTTTAAGAGGGAATGTCCACAACTCAACAAACCCTCTTATTCCAGAGGTTCATCTCGTCCACCAGTTAGGCCAGCTAATTGTAACACCCCGAATTTTCAAGTTATAAATATTTACGAAAATTACCCATTTAATTTGTGAATTTTAGATATGGATCTTAGACAGGTAAAATGTTGGGTCTTTGCCCAATTAAAATCCAACGGATATGTTATAGTTTCAATTTAAAATAAACGGGTAAGATACGTTTAAGTGGGACAAGGTTGTTTATTTGGGTCAAATGCCCAATTGGGACCCAATGGGTCATGGTTAATTTGGATGACCACCTCGTGAGTTCAATTTAAATTAAATGGGGTTGAATTAAATAAAAATGCAAAATGGCTAAGATTAAATAAAAGATCATGGACCGTGTATGTGAGGTTGATATGGAAACATACATCTATCTAGATTAAAGATATGCGCATGACGTGTGAGAGATATGCATATCCATGTAATATGCGCATAATATGTTGGAGTATTTTTAAAAGGATCCTTTTCCTTGGTTAAGAGTGATATTAGGGATTTGATAAATGGAAGGGGCGCATGTCATATTGCTTAATATAAAAGATATCTAAGATTAAAAATAGCACTAAGACAATTGCTAAGAAACAAGGGGTGCCTAGGCACTTTTTTAATATGGAACTCCTAATTTTAAGAGAAAACTCTCAGTAGTTGCTTAATTCAAGTTTGAATGGGACTTCTAATGACGTTTGGAAGTTGTTATAGTGGGATTCTCGGGTGTGCATCATCTGGTTACAATAATATAGCAATTGCTATATTGATAGGTTTGGCCTAATGGTGATTCCATTAATAGACAACTGGAACCTTTTTTATTTAGCAAGGGGATACAAGCTGAGAATAACAATTTCTTAATGAAACTGCTTTATGGGACCGACTGTATTTGGTTATATATATACCTGCTAACGTGGTGGAGAGGAGATCTGTGACAGTAACGCCAAGTAGAGGCGTTTGCTGCATGGAAAGAGAGCTGCATTGCAGAGCAGCGAGCGTGAGGAAGCAACACAAGGAGCATCATCTCCTCCATCGTTGTTGAGGAATCATCTGAGACGTTGGACAAAGAGAGACAAATAGGAGTGCTGCCAGCGCTATGTAGCAGAGAAGTGTACACCGTAGAGAGACACGAACTGAGAGGAAAGATTGTAATAGATTGGAGGAGCTGTTTGAAACGTGTAAGCAGCAAGGAGGGGTTGTTTTACATACAGCATAATCTCTGTCTTACAGAGATTAGAACAAAGAGAAACAAGTGTGTGTGCTGGCTGCAAACAGCAACGGTTGTTCCAGATCTGACGGATAGGTCTTGGCTTTCTTTTTGTGTAGATAGCAACACACAACACTAGCGTGGAAGGCATTCTCTCTGAGAATCAGTGTGCAAAGAAGAAGAAAATTGAAAGAGCAAGAACAAGCCGAAGGAGTCGCGAAACCGATTTGTGATTTCATATTTTTGTTTAAGATAAGGAACCATAGGGTTCGGCCATGGTGTATGGCCGAACCCCATGGAAGAGAATTGGGAGATGATCATGGTATGTTTTAATGATGAAAAATATGGGAGTTGTTAATAAAATTACATGGTTGGATTTATGGGTTTTTGGAGGTTGAATCCCATGGAAGAGAATCGGGAGATGATCATGGTATGTTTTAATGATGAAAAATATGGGAGTTGTTAATGTGTATTTTAAAGGGATGAAGGGTGAGAATAATGGAATTATAGTCTTGGATGGCAATATGGTAATTATGTAGAATTAATAGAACTATGGTTTTGAAACTCAAGCATAAGTCGATGGAATCGGTTATGAATTATTTTAAAGGGCTATTGGGAGTGTTATGAATGTTTAAAATAAATAAATGGACCTATGTGTTGGAACCTAAGCCTAAGTTGTTGGAGGCAATGGCAAAGTGGTAAATAAGAGTGAAAGAGCTAGACCATGGGTTTGGCCATGGTGTATGGCCGAACCCCATGGGAATTATTTGGTGAACTTAAATATTTATGAATCTATGTTTCTAACCTGAACAAGAGGAATGTTTTGGTTATGGTTAGACCAATGGCAAGGTTGTAAATACTTGCTAAAATGGAAGATTAGCCATAGATGGCAATCTTGTAAATATATGAAAATAAGGAAGGTAAATGGCTATGGATATGTATAATGGCATTTTGGTAATTAAGTGAAAATAAGGGACCATGGGTTTGGCCATGGTGTGTGGCCAAACCCAATGGTAATTGTTTGGTGGACATAGGGACTATGTTTGGCATATTAAAATGAAATATTAAATAAAGATTAGACCAATGGCAATTTGGTAAATAAGTATGAAAATGATAAACCATGGGGATTGGTTTATGGACTTAAAACTATTGTGAATCAAGTGGGACTTGGTTTTGATTGATTGTTATATTTTAAGGTAACGGGACCTCACAAGGTGTTTACGATTGTGAGCGGTTACTGGACGAAAGACACAAGGACACGTTAGCGGTCTTTGGTAGGATTCTACCTCTTTGAAACCATGGGTTTTATGTACATTGTTTTATCTTGATTTGATGAATTTATATTGCAAAGGATATGTTTCAAAATGTGAATTTTAAATGCTATGTTTATTTGATAAAATAACATGTGTTGGATTTGTTTCAAAGTGTGATTTTAAATGCTATGATTTGTATAATTACATAGCATGTGGACATTTGCATCTCATGCATGGCATGGGAGGGATGAACGGTAACCGGAGACCCACACTCCGTCGGGGCGTCCATAAAACATTCGTGGGGGGTATACCTTGATGAGGAGCATTCCATCAAGAGGATACTATGTATGAATTGTAACCGGAGATCCATACTCTGTCGGGGCATCCGTAATAGAATCGTGGGGGATACCTTGATGAGGAGCATTCCATCAAGAGAATATTATATGTAACCGGAGGCTCCACAATCCATTGGGGCGTCCAAAAGACCTATGTGGTGGGTACTTTTATGTGCATGTGATGGGTGGGACTCATTGCATATGATAGCATGGCATGGCATTGAATCGGCATGATTATGATCTTTATTATCATGCAAGGTTTCTGGTTTTAGAGGTATGATTGGATTTCTATTATCATACACTGTTTTGGATACGATGCTTTATAAGTATGGCATGATTTATTATAATTGGTTTTGATATATATTATATCTGGATTTTTGGTACTAACCCATGTGTTAACCCTAATTGGAATACCTACTGGGCGCGTTGTTCTAACGCCCTACTTCTACCCTAGTTGATGATACAGGAAACAAGGGGAACGATGAACGCGAAACGGGCTAGGCATAGGAGCTTGGAGGATTAAAGTTTATATTTGTTTAAGATACTCATGGGCATGTATTTTGAGTATCTAGAATTCAGATTGTAATAACTTAGATGAATTTGCTATGGTTGGATATTTTACTGAATAATTATGATATGATAATGATGATTAAAGACTTGACCTACTTTGCTATCTGAATGGAATAGAATTTGGTTCTATTATGTTCCGCAATTTGATGTGATGATTCCGCAGTTATGATTTTTATTCCGCAATTTGATATTGCTATGTGTGAACCATTTTCGTGGACTTAGTCCATGCACACATAGGGTTGGCCAGTTAAGGGTCGGACTTTGGAAGTTCGGATTTAGCTTGCGTCGTGACGTCCCGCTCTCTATCACTCTACTCTGTTATAAAAAAAAAAAAAAACTCTGTACTTACGGGAAAAAATGAGTGAAAAAGGGCGGGGCGTTACACTAATTGACGAGGAGGCAGGACATCTAATCAGGCGGGACAGCCGCCTACAAGATCTGGACGGTTATTCACCTTAGCACCTCCAGCAGCAGAGGATCACCCTGTGATTCAAGGTATGACGGAAGTCAGTAGTTCCTACGCCTTTGCATTATTTGATACGGGAGCATCCCACTCTTTCCTATCTGCTGCATTCATATCTGCAACTGGAACTTTAGTACAAAAGCTGTCCACATCACTCACCATTGTATCCCCCGTCGGAGACACATCATTGGGGCTTATATGCACAGCAGTGAATACTGAACTTGCTGGACTCAGATTTGAGTTCAATTATTTGGTACTCGATATGTCAAAATATGATAGTATTTTCGGCATGGATTGGTTGGCTAGCTTTAAGGCCAACATTGATTGTTATCATCGCAGGGTGACATTTTGCTCGCCCGAGGGAAAACAACATGTGGTGCGTGCTGATAAACAAAGCAAACTGCATGAAGGGTTGAATCATCTGGTATTGACCATTATTAGAATCAACAAGGCACCGGTCGTTGAACTTCCGGAAATAGTAAGGGACTATGCGGACGTTTTTCCAAAGGAACTCCCTGGTTTGCCTCCCATGAGGGAGATCAATTTTGAAATCAAGCTGTACCTGGGCACTACACCAGTGTCATTACCACATTACCGGATGGCACCAGCAGAGATATCCGAGTTAAAGAAGCAGATTGATGAACTGCTCAAACTGGGGTGCATTCGGAACAGTGCATCGGTTTGGGGAGCTCCGGTTTTATTTGTAAAGAAGAAGGATGGTTCACTTCGTATGTGTGTGGATTACTGAAAACTGAACCAGCTGACGGTCAGAAACAAGTACCCTCTACCCAAGATCGATTATTTATTTGATCAACTTAAAGGTTCCAGTCATTTTTCTAAGATTGACCTGATGTCCAGATATCACCAAATCCGGGTTAGGGAGGAAGACATAGAAAATACAGCCTTCAGAACGCGATATGGACTATATGAATTTGTAGTCATGCCATTTGGACTCACCAATGCACCGGCTGTGTTCATGGATTTAATGAACAAGATCTTCCATTCTTACTTGGACCAATTTGTTATTGTATTCATTGATGATATTTTGATTTACTCCAAAACTCAGAAAGAACATGCTGAGCACCTGAGAATAGTTTTGGACACTTTGAGGAAGAACAAACTATATGCTAAAGCCAGTAAATGCAAATTTTGGCTATCTGAGGTCAATTTTTTGGGACATGTTATATCAAAAGAAGGTATAGCCGTGGACCAGACTAAGATAGCAGCATTAAGAGATTGGAAAGCGCCAAAGAATGTAACCGAGATCCGTAGCTTTTGGGGATTGGCTGGTTATTATAGGAAATTTATCATGGACTTCTCAAAAATTGCATCTCCACTTACTCGACTCACTCAGAAAGGAGTCAAATATGAGTGGTCAGATTTGTGCAATCAGAGGTTTGAAGAGCTGAAGAAGAGACTTACCACTGCTCCTATCCTAATTTTACCGGAAAGAGGCAAGTGTTATGATGCACAATGCGATGCTTCAGGAAAGGGACTGGGGTGTACACTCAGTCAAAGTAATCGTGTGGTGGCATACGGATCAAGACAGTTAAAAATACATGAACATCTCTACCCTACGCACGATCTGGAACTAGCCGCCGTGGTCTTCGCTCTCAAAAGCTGGAGACATTATCTTTATGGCGAGAAATTTGAAGTGTTTTCAGATCATAAGAGCTTGAAGTACTTGTTTGATCAGAAAGAGCTCAACTTGAGGCAGTACAGATGGATGGAATATCTGGCAGATTATGAGTTCGCACTTCATTATCACCCTCGCAAGGCGAACAAGGTGGCAGATGCCCTCAGCCGTTTATCACATGCATCAGTGGCATGTTTGATCAAGACAGAATGGGAGATGCTGAATACCATTCGAGAGTTTAAACTTTACCTCAATAACCATGGAACTATATACAATTTGATAATACGGTCCAACATGGTTACTAAGATTGAACAGGAATAGCGGACAGACCCGAAAGTGGAGGAGATATGGGCTAAGATGTCTACTGGTGAAGTCATACCGGAATGGGAGTTAAGACCAGGACAAGGTCTTGTATTCCGAGGAAGGATTTACGTACCTAAGAGCTGCAGAAAAGAGCTATTGGTTGAGGCACATTAGACCAAACTCTCTATTCATCCGGGCAGTACAAAGATGTATCACGACCTGAAGAGACATTATTGGTGGCACAGACTCAAAAGAGACGTGGCAGAATTTGTGGCTCATTGCTTAACATGTCAGCAAGTTAAGACGGAAGATCAGAAGCCACCAGGTTTACTCAAACCCTTACCAGTGTCGGAATGGAAATGGGAACACATCTCCATGGATTTTGTAACTGGGTTTCCAAGGTCTTCAAAGGGCAACGATGCGGTATGGGTCGTGGTAGACCGACTGATCAAGTCTGTACATTTTATTCCCATCAAGATGACATAATCATCTGAGACTTTAGGTCGGTGGTATATAAAGGATATCATCAGATTGCATGGTATACCTCAGACTATTGTGTCCTACAGAGATGGTCGATTCACTGGCAGAGTATGACAGAGCATGCAGGCGACCATGGGAACAAACTTATTCACTAGTACAGCATTTCATCCACAGACTGATGGACAGTCTGAGAGGACAATACAGACACTGGAGGATATGCTGAGAGCATGTATGCTAGATTTTAAGGGTGGATGGGAGGATCACTTACCTTTAGTAGAATTCTCGTACAACAACAGTTACCAGGCAAGCCTCCAAATGGCTCCATTTGAGGCATTATATGGTAGACCATGTAGGTCACTAGTGTGCTGGACAGAAGCCGGTGACCCTGCATTGATTGGACCTGAGTTGGTTGCAGAGACTACAGCGTAAATACAGATGATACGGCAGCATTTGTTGACTGCGTAGAGTCGTCAGAAGAGCTATGCTGACAAGAGAAGGAGTTTCCTTGAATTTGAAGTGGGAGACATGGTATTCTTGAAAGTCTCGCCACAAAAGGAACACATGAGATTTGGAAAGAAGGGGAAGTTGTCGCCAAGATATGTGAGACCCTTTTCAATCATAAGAAGGATGGGGGACATGGCTTATCAATTAGCACTTCCATCACAATTGACATCTTTACACGATGTGTTCTATACATCGATGTTGAGGAAGTGCAATCCTGATCCTTCTCACGTGCTGAACATACAAGATATAAAAGTACAAAGCGACGTGACATACGTCGAAAAACATGTCCGAGTGGTGGACACAGAACAAAGGGTATTACAGAATCTAGCAATTCAATTTGTCAAAGTGGTATGGGATCAACATGGCATTGAGGAAGCCACATGGGAACTCGAATCGGAAATGAGGAAAGCTCATCCTGAGCTATTTCTGTAAAAGTTTGAAACCATACTTCACTCGATTTTCAGGACAAAAATTTAAAAAGAGGGTTGTATTGTAACACCTCGGATTTTTAGATTATTTAATTATATGAAAATTTCCCTTTTTAATTTGTGAATTATTAAATAAATGTGCATGGTCAAATTTTGGATATTAAATCCAAGTTTATGCGCATGAGTGATAGGCATATCTATGTGATATGCTAGAATATCTTGAGAAAATATCTAGGATTTGCATATCCAAGAAATTGTCTAAAATTAAATAAAGAAGATATCTAAGAATAAAAATAAAATAGCATGGCCGTGTAAAGAGATTTCCATATCTATGCCATGCGCATAAAATCTTTTCAAAAAAGGAAACAAGGGGCGCATGGCCCTAAGGGGGAAGGGTTATCTTAAGCACCTTCTAAATTAGGACTAAGGGGAGATTTTTAATAAAAGAAAGGAGAGGGACACACGGCAATACACATAGCCGAATTCTTTCCTTTTCTCAAGCCCCATTCTCGCCAATTCTCAAGAGGAAGAGAGGGCAGCCAGCAAGAAGAGAAGGCCAAGGAAGAAAAGGATTGGAAAAGCAAGAACCAACCGGAGTGAAGGAAAACCGAAGGAGTTGCGGAACTGGTAAGGGATTTTATAATTTTTGTTTAAAAGAAAAGAATCCCATGGAGTTGGATTGGTTAATTTTAAATAATAGTTTGATGTTAATGTTATGTAATTTGGAAAGGAATTAAATGGAAGCATGAACCATAGGGTTCGGCCACAATGCATGCCCGAACCCGATGTTAGAAAGAAATTAATGTATTGTTTTATGGATCAATGTATAGATCGATTTTGGACTTATTTTGGTGATTGATTAAATGAAGATCATGGAAGATGATTATTAATTTGGAAAGTTTCTAATTATGGAAGGAACCTAGAATTATGGATTCAAGAATGCAATTGCTAAATTTGGAAACTTTCTAATTACGGATTATTGATGAAAATGGAAACTTAGACATCATGGGTTCGGCCATGTGTATGGCCGAACCCCATGAACCAATTTTATGGTTTGTGGATCAAAATATGGATTTAGGTGTTTGTAATTGAATGAAATGTTAACTATGGATGAGACCAATGGCAAAGTTGTAATTATAGCCTAAAGTTAAAGATCGTGGGTTCGGCCATGATGTATGGTTGAACCCCATGAGGTCTCTTTTATGGATTTGAGTGGTTATGGAATTTATATGGAACTAATATGATTAAATGAAGGGAAGGATTAGAGTCTTATTTATGAATCATGAATCTATGATTATGGATCGGTTTGGACTTAGACATCATAGGGTTCGGCCATGGTGCTTGGCCGAACCCCATGAATTAGCTATGGGTCTATTGTGTTTATGTCTTGAGGAGTGGAAGGTTTGAATCGATTAAACCAAGGGCAAAGTAGTGAATACATGCTAAGATGGAAGGTTGGCCATGAATGGCAATCTTGTAAATATGGGGATTGGTTAATGGACTTTAAATGTTGTAAATCAAGTGGGACTTGCTTTTAATTGATTATTATATTATAAGGTAACGGGACCTCACAAGGTGTTTACGATCGTGAGCGGTTACAGGACGAAAAACGCAAGCACACGTTAATGGTCTTTGGTAGGATTCCACCTCTTTGAAACCATGGGTTTTTCTACATTTGTTTTATCTTATTTTTGATGAAATTATGTTTCAAAGGATATGCTTTATATTGAATTTTAAATGCTATGTTTATTTGTATAAACAGCATGTGTTGGATATGTTTCAAAAGGTGATTTTAAATGCTATGTTTATGTTATCAAATAGCATGTGTTTCATTGTCATCTCATGCATGGCATGGGGTGGAGGATTTGTAACCAGAGGGGTCACACTCCGTCAGGGTATCCGAAAAACCTATGTGCGGTACCTTGATGTGCTTTTCCATCATGAAGAATCCGGAGGGTCCACACTCCGTCGGGGCATCCGAAAGACCTATGTGGTGGGTACTTTTATGTACATGTGATGCGTGGGACTCATTACATTTGTCATCATTGCATGGCATGGATTAATATGGTTTTGACATTACGATATTATTATATATGTTTTGTACTGACCATGTGTTAGCCGTAACTGGAATACCTACTGGGCACGTTGTTCTAACGCCCTACTTCTACCCTAGTTGATGATACAGGAAACAAGGGGAACGATGAGCGCAAGGAGGGCCAGGCATAGGAGCTTGGATGATTTATTTTATATGTTTTGAATAAAGTTGCTTATGGACATGTATTTGAGTAACTAGTTTCTGGGAATGTAATAGCTTAGATGGTCGGATGTTTATTTGGATGATTATGGTATTTGAATAATGATTCAGGACTTGACGTACTTTGCTATCTGAATGGAATAGAACTTGGTTCTATTATTATACCGCATGTCATGATTCCGCAGTTATGTTGTTTATTCTGCAAGTTGATATTATTATGTGTGAACCATTTTCGTGGACTTAGTCCATGCACACATAGGGTTGGCCAGTTAAGGGTCGGACTTTGGAAGTTCAGACTTAGCTCGCATCGTGAAGTCCCGCGCTCTATCACTCTACTCTTTTATAAAAAGAAAAAAAAATAGACTCTGAATTTACGGGAAGAAGCGAGTGAAAAAGGGCGAGGTGTTAGAGTTGTTTATTAAATTTGGAAACCTTCTAAATATAGAAGGTGGAGATAAACTTGGAAACCTTCTAAATATATAAGGTGGAGGTAAACTTGGAAACCTTCTAAATATAGAAGGTGGAGGTAAACTTGGAAACCTTCTAAATAGAGAAGGAGGAGATTAAAATGGGAAAGTTTCTATTTATGGAAGATGGTTACTATTTTTTTAGTAAGTTTCTAATTAAGGATATGGATCGGCCATTGCATGGCCGAACCATAACTTTGTTATGGCTAAGATGCTAGATCAACGATTAATGATTTTTGAAAGAGGATTCATAATTTAGAAAGGTTATTATGTTTGATTATTGGATCAAAAGAATAGAAAAGAAGGGGTGAGGTTCGGCCATGATGTATGGCCGAACCCCACTAAATATGGTTACGGATTTGCGGTTTCTTAGACATTGAATCATGTGGACTGATTTATTAATTTTGAAGGGTTGCAAAACATAAAAACCATGGAAAGTGTTAAGGAAGTTTTAAAGGTCTAAAGTGATTTTAAGAAAGGAAGATGATGGACCATAGGGTTCGGCCAGTTTGTATGGCCGAACCCCATGAAGAGACATTCGTTTTATTTTAAATGGAAATAAGGAACCATGGACCATTTTTATGGGCTATTGGTGATGTGAACCATGAATAAATAATTGGATGTTTGAGCAAGAAAACAATGGACTTAAGTATCTATAACTGTGACCTTAGAGTATGTTATTTGTCATGAAATGTTATGAATGGTAAAAGTGTAAATAGATGGAAATAAGGAGACCATGGATGAATAAATGGCAATATTGTAATTAGAGGCTAAAATGAAAGATCATGGGTTCGGCCATGGCGTATGGCCGAATCCTATGAACCATGGTAATGGGATATTGATTAGCCTAAGGACGTTTTAAATGAATAGAATGAACAATGACATAGAATGTAAATATGGGTAAACATGCAAGATCATGGGTTTGGCCATGGTGAATGGCCGAACCCCATGAGGATTGTGGTTATGGACTTAAACATTATTTTAAATCAAGTGGGACTTGGGGTTTGATTAATTGTATATTATAAGGTAACGGGACCTCAAAAGGTGTGTACGATCGTGAGCGGTTACCGGACGAAAGATGCAAGGACACGTTAGCGGTCTTTGGTAGGATTCCACCTCTTTGAAACCATGGGTTTATGTACATTTGTTTTATGTTATTCTTGATGAAATTATGTTGCAAAGGATATGTTTTAAATTGTGATTTTAAATGCTATGTTTAATTGATAAAATAGCATGTGTTGGATATGCTTCAAATGTGATTTTAATGCTATGTTTATATGATAAAATAACATGTGTTTCATTGGCATCTCATGCATCGCATGGGGTGAAGGATTGGTAACCGGAGGGTCCACACTCCGTCGGGGCGACCGAAAAACCTATGTGGGGTACCTTGATGTGTTTTTCCATCAGGAAGAAACCGGAGGGTCCACACTCCGTCGGGGCGTCCGAAAGACCTATGTGGTGGGTACTTTTATGTACATGTGACGGGTGGGACTCATTGTATTTTTCATCATTGCATGGCATGGTTTTATATGGTTTTGGATATTATGTTAAAATATATGTTTTGTACTAACCATGTGTTAGTCGTAACTAGAATACCTACTGGCCGCATTGTTATAACGCCCTACTTCTACCCTAGTTGATGATACAGGAAACAAGGGGAAGATGAACGCAAGGAGGGCCAGGCATAGGAGCTTGGATGATTTATTTTATATGTTTTGAATAAAGTTACTTATGGACATGTATTTGAGTAACTAGTTTCCGGGAATGTAATAACTTAGATGGTTGGATGTTAATTTTGATAATTATGATATCTGAATGCTGATTAAGGACTTGACGTACTTTGCTAACTGAATGGAATAGAACTGTGTTCTATTATGTTTCCGCATGTTTATATTGCTATGTGTGAACCGTTTTCCATGGACTTAGTCCATGCACACATAGGGTTGGCCAGTTAAGGGTCGGACTTTGGAAGTTCGGACTTAGCTCGCATCGTGACGTCCCGCTCTCTATCACTCTTCGTATAAAAAAAATGGACTCTGATTTTACAGAAAGAATCGAGTGAAAAAGGGCGGGGCGTTACAGAACATGGGTTTGATTTATTGATATGTAATAAGGTAACGGATCTCACAAGCGGTGTATGATCGGTGAGCGATTTTCAGACAAAAACTGCAAGGACACATTAGTTGGTCATTGGTAGGATTCCTACCTCATTGAAAACCATGGATATGTATATGTGAATGTTTTACGTGATGTATTTTGTTATCAAATGATATGTTTTAATGATGAGGTTTTAATGCTATGATTTATATTATTACATAGCATGTGGCCATTTGCATCTCATGCATGGCATGGGAGGGATGAAGTGTAACTGGAGACCACGCTCCGTCGAGGCATCCGTAAGGCATTCGTGAGGGTACCTTGATGTGTATTAATCCATCAAGAGGTAACCGGAGACCACGCTTCGTCGGGGCGTCCGTAAGGCATTCGTGAGGGTATCTTGATGAGGAGATTCCATCAAGAGGATACCATGTGTTTGTGATATGGAAGATGGGTGGGACTCATGGCATATGACACCCATGGCATGGCATTGTATCAGCATGATTATGATCTCTATTATCATGCATTGTTTCTGGTTTTATCTATATGATTGGATCTCTATTATCATACACTGTTTTGGATACGATGTTTTACAAGTACAGTATGATGTATTATATCTTGATTTTTATACTAACCCATGTGTTTGACCCTACTTGGAGTACCTACTGGGCGCGTTGTCTAACGCCCTACTTCTACCTTAGTTGATGACGCAGGAAATGGACGGAACGACGGATATGATCGGAGCCAAGCTTAGGAGCTTGGATGATTAAGTTTCATTTTGTTTAAGTTACTCATGGATAATGTATTTGAGTAATTAGTTCATGGGACTGTAATAACGTAGATTATTTGCTATGGTTTGGAATGTTAATTTTGGATATTTAACGTAAGATAATTATGATTAAGTGATGGACATCCTTGCTATCTAAAATGGAATAAAATTATGATTCTATTATAATTCCTCATGTATGATTTATTCTGCATGTTTAACTTGAGTACGTGTGAACCGTTTTAGTGGATTTGGTCCACGCACACGTATGGTTAGGCCAGTTAAGGGTTGGGCTTTGGAAGCTCGGACTTAGCTCGCGTGTGACGCACCCACTCTCTCTCTCTTTTATTCAAAAAAAAAATCGACTTTGATTTTCGGCGAGTGAAAAAGGGCGGGGCATTACAGATTTCACTGTCAAATTCTTGTAGCAAAAGTATCCATCGGATCAGGCGGGACTTAACATCTTTCTTTGAAGGAAGATACTTCAGTGCAGCGTGATATGAATAGACGATGACCTTCGAACATACTAGGTAAGATCGAAATTTGTCTAACAAAAAATACGACAGCTAACAGCTCTTTCTCTGTGGTGGAGTAGTGGACCTGAGCGTCATTCAAAGTTTTGCTAGCATAGTAGATAACATGAAGCAATTTGCTCATTCTTTGTCCTAACATGGCTCTTACTGCATAGTCAGATGCATCGTACATCATTTCAAAAGGTACAGACCAATCAGGTGGCTGCATGATCGGAGCAGAAGACAAAGCAATTTTCAATTTTTCAAGGCTATGACACATTTTTCATCAAAATTGAAAATGACATCCTTGGTCAGGAGTCTGCAGAGAGGTCGCAATATGTCATTGAATCCTTCGATAAATCTTCTGTAAAATCCAGCATGACCTAAGATTGACCTAATCTCTTTAAGAGGTTGGGGTCTTGGCAAATTAGAGATTAGGTTAACTTTGGCTTTATGTACTTCGATTCCTTTTTCTGAGATGATATGCCCTAGTACTATGCCTGATTTCACTATAAAGTGACATTTTTCCCAATTGAGTGCCAAGTTCTTTTCTTTGCGCTTGACTAACACAAGGGTCAGATGGTGCAGATGCTGGTCAAAAGTTGATCCAAAAACTGAGAAATTGTCCATGAAGACTTCCTAGAAACGTTCTTCCATGCTGGAGAAAATGTTGACCATACACCGCTGAAAGGTGGCGGGTGCATTAGACAATCAAGAAAGGCATACACGATAGGAAAATTTACCGAGGGACAGGTGAAGGTTGTTTTCTCCTTATCCTCAAGAGCAACATAGATTTGGTTATAACCAAAATAACCATCAAGAAAACAATAGAATGCATGACCGGCTAAACGATCAAGCACCTGATCGATGAATGGAAGAGGGAATTGATCCTTTCGAGTGGCAGTGTTCAGCTTACAGTAGTCAATACAAACTCTCCAACCCGTTTGAATGCGTGTTGGAACTAACCTATTTTCTTCATTTTTTATTACCGTGATACGAGACTTTTTCGAGACAACTTGAATTGGACTTACCCATGCACTGTTAGAGATTGGGTAAATGGTACACGCCTCGAGCAGCTTCAAAATTTCGACCCTCATTACCTGCATCACAGGGTTTAACCGTCTTTGTGGTTCTCTAGATGTCTTGGAATTTTCTTCCAAATGAATTTTGTGCAAGACCACAGAAGGGTTAATTCCTTTTAGATTGGTGATGGACCATCCTATAGCTTCACGATGATCACGTAAAACAGCAAGGAGTCTAGACAATGCTCAGAAGTTATGTAGCGCCCCATCCTACTATGGGCGCGTTATCTTCGAAATATCTCAAAATATCACAAAAGACGGATGTCGAGTATTTTTTTTTTGAAACGTGGTAACTACCTCCGCTCAATAAACTATAAGTCCACAAAACTAAGAAGCATAACAATCAACAAACATAAGTTAATCGAGTATTGTCATACAGTCATCCAAACAAACATATGGTAATGAATCCATACAAACTAAAGTTTCTCAAAGTTTAAAACATAAGCATGACATAAACGTCTAATTACTACTTCTCTTCCCCTGGTGCTTGCTCAAGGAGACCGCCTGGCCCCTCCGTGATTGGGGTATCTGAAAGGTAAGGAGTGAGCAAACCAGCCCAATGAAGGGATAAAACATACCACATGTCAGCAACATAATTATATATCACATGTATAAAGTGTAGTAAACATCATAAATGAATGAATATCCCTCTCCATGGGTATTCAACTATACTATTAACCAATGGTCTTGCTAACCAGTCCAAGACCTCATCTTCATAGATCTCAATGGTCCTCTAACAACTCTGGTCTCCCTACCAATACAAATGGGAGACCATACAATATACAACTGCCTCAACCACCGTAATGCAACGGGGAAAACCCCCATCTCCTATGGGGGTCTCGACCGCCAGAGAATAACAAATAAGCCAATCTCAAGGGCATGTACCTCAACTACAGGAATGCAATGGGAAAACCCAAATCTTCTACGGGGGTCTCAACCGCTGGAGCGTAACGGGGAGGTCGTCCTGACAACCAACTCATCACATCACCATAAACATATACACATGTGAACAATCTCTCCAATGCATGCACACGAAGTCATGATCATGTATAACAATGAGGGTACATTCTTATTCAACCACCTCAAAATCAACAACATAGTTCATCATGTGAGTCAAAGGTATATAATGAGTTAATTAGTCACACATATCTATACTCAGCATAGTTTCATTAACATACAGTGAATAAACACTCAAGAATCATCAACAACATCCAAATAATACATTCAATTATCAGATTGTCCAATTAACATTCTCCACAAATGCATATAGTTAACAGGAGTACACCCGAGTGGATCCTCTGCCACATATTTGTTTCAACAGTTTTTCCCTTACCGAGTGGCTAAATATACATAGGGTTACACTCGGGTCACCCATCTTAATTGTAACAGTTAGTATATGCAATTTTATGCTAAAACAGTGATAGGTCCCCTCACAGTGTGTGGAGTTAGAAATTCGAAGCAAGCAAGCGGCTTGATGGGTTGAAGGGAGCTCAATCTGTCGAAACAAGGAAGAGTGAATAAGTAAATAAGGAAGAGTCTGAAGCTATAATAATAGGCAATGTGTTTGAAGTTCTAGCATAAGAATATTTGAGAGTCTCAGGGAGTGTCTTAAGCTCTAATTATGATGGCTTCTTGATAGATGGGATTGAAACAAATTGATTGACAAAGAGAGGTTCAGACATGGTGATAGTATTCACTTCATTTTAAAGTCCTTGTCTAAAGTAGGCAGTAATTTTTTGAACGGATCATCACAAATGGAGTGAAGGAAAACCTCATCAACAGAACTCTGAATCATGCTAACCTCTCATGGATACATCCGTGCAGAGAGGTTGTCTACTGATGAGCACAAGAAAATGACTACTTTACCCTTGTATTTGGACTAGTTAGCCCTTGTTTTGTGTGTTTTACGATATGTTTGATGGGATTTTGGAAGTTTTGCAGGATTTACAGGGAAATACAAGATATGAGAATTCAAATGGTAAATTTTGCAATTCATGGGCATACGTTGATATTTTTGGAAAGTTGGAATTTTTAATAATTATTTTACCACAATTTTAGGGGTTTTATTTGTAAACTAATTAATTCAAATCCATTTATGATAGTTTTGATTAATTTAGATATTTTTACAATTGATTGTAAGTGGTAAAATTATTTATTAGATTTTCCATACTTTGGAAAACCCAATTATTAAGCCTATTAAGAAAAGCTCATGAAGAAATCCACATGTGTGAACTCTATTTTCACCATCTCAGGATACATATGAGGAAATTCAAAATTTACAATTCATTGTAAGAGGATTTTCGAATTTTGCAAGTGAATTGAGGAAAAAGAAACAAGATAAGAATAGGAGGAAAAGAATGAAGGTTTGACATAACTTCAATATTTTGGCCATAACGTTTTACTCCGATATCCGATTGTTGTGATTCTTTTTGGGTTGGAAATAATACGTCATGGGCTACAACTTTGTTGTCTATTTTTCGTGATTCGGATGTTAGCTAGGTTAAAATTGATCTCTAAGGTGGTACATGTGTAAAAAATGGGATTTTGCACCTACTTTCCTTACACGAATTTTACTAATTTTTTCCACCTCCTTACCTCTTTTAAGACATTCCATGTTTAGAACAAGCCATATCAGCCCTCCAAGTGCCCCTTGCTTTATTTAAATCTTTAAATCCAAGCCATTCATTCCACTTCCTTTCATCTATAAATACTCCCTCTCCCATTGAGAAAATTGAACTTGGAACCTTGAGATTTTGGGGAGTTTGAGACTTTGGAGAATTGGAGAAGAATTTTGGAGTTTTAGAATTTTGGGTTAGTATTTTTATTTTCCATTGTTCTTTTGTAATTAGTTTTTAAAGTTTAATTCCATGTTTTAATGTTCTTTTATCTTTATTTTCTTGAATTCAATGTTAATGTGTGATTAATTTCAAGAATAAATTCGAAAATTCTATGAGTCTTCTTGTTTTGAGTTTTCTTAAAACCAAATTTCCAATGCATTGTAATTCTTAATTCCAATTTTTATTAATAATTGAAAGGAAGAAAAACCCTTAGAAATGTGGTTTTCCACTTACTTATTTTTGTATGATGAAAGTTTGATTTTATTTTAATTCTTTTTATGGATTTATGTGAGAAATTACTCTAAGTTATTCAATGAAAGCAGAAAAAACCTTTAGACTGAATAGAACTTTATTTTTCCAGTCTAAGGCCTTTTTTTAAGAGCTGAAATGTAACGCCCCGCCCTCTCCGTGAATTTCAGAGTCTAATTTTTTTTTAAATAAACATCGGAAGAGAGCGGGCGGCGTCACGACGCGAGTTAAGTTCAGACTACCCAAGTCTGAACCTTAACTGGCCACCCATGTGTACATGGAATAGACCATGATAGTGAATCACACATGGAACTAACATCAACATGCGGAATAATCTAAATAATTGCGGAATAGAAAGACGAGATAGCAAGTAACAGTCTTAAACATTAATTAACATAGATCAACCATCCAAAGGTTATTATCCTAATCAAACCATAGCAAGTAACGAATTATTACATGTCCAACAAAATATTCAAGTGACAGTAATATAACGTAATCCAAATCCATCATTAAAGCACTTAAGCTCAGCTCCCCTCCCGGTCAATGACCTTTCCTTTCCCCTTGCTTGTACCTGCAATCTCCTCTGAGGATAGAATTAGGGCGTTAGATCAACGCGCCCAGTAGGTTCCCGAATCAGGGCTACCACATGTTAGCATATAAAACATGCATATACATATCATAATACATGATCATCAAAACAGGTAAAACAATGCTATGAAATATGCACATGCAATGAGCATCCCCCATCATGTACTTTCATAGCCATCACTTGACGTGCCTTGCACCGACAAGGTAAATTACAACACACCTTCATCTCTTCTATAAGGGATGTACATGTAATGAGCAACCCCCATCATGTACCATCGTAGACATCACTTGACGTGCCTTGCACCGACAAGGTAAATTACAACAACATTCATCTCTTCTATACAATATGTACATGCAATGGGCAACCCCCATCATGTACAATCGTAGCCATCACTATAGAACTTCATTCATTATCCCATGACTATGCATGAGATGCCAATGCATGTATGCCATTTGTTAATGCATAATATATCATTTGAAACACATATATTAAAACAAGAGTATCATAAGACAAACTGGGTAAAATCGTGGTTACAAGTAGGTAGGAAACCTACTGAAGAATCCCTTCAGTAACTGATCTTTCTTTCGCGTCACCCGGTCACGACTCGCACGTCGTTCGACTTCCGGTACCTTATCCATATACCAAACAGTAAGACATAACATCATTTACTTATTCAATCACATCTACGACCCATCCGCATCATGTGGGGTTCGACCATGCCTTTGGCCGAACATCACCAACTTAGGACTTAACTTCCTACTTTATTTAATCAACTCTTAAGCACTTAACCCTTTTAAAAATGACATGGTTCAGCCCTATGTTGGCCAACCAATAATCAGCAAGTTAAACTTCCATAACCCACATCAAACACCATATTTTATATGGTTTAAAACTCACCAACTTCATCAAAACTAACATGGGGTTCACTTGATCTGGTTGATCCCTCTACTTCTCATGATTATACATGATTTAATCATGTTAACACAACCATGAATTACACATGGTTCAGCCACATAACCAGCCACCGAAACAGCAATTTAACTTCACCAAAACACATCACTTACTTACATGGGGTTTGGCCATCCAAGGTGGCCGAACTCAATGTCCATATCTTGGTCTTTTAACCATGCTTTAGGCATTATTTAAATATGCAATATCAGTATTATATTGCTGCCTTTAAACCTCTTAGAAACCATCTAATTAAATTCATTCACAACAGTCCATAAAGTCCAGTGGTTTCCATGTTTCAAACACCTTAAAACCAACCATCATTTGCATGGGGTTCGGCCCTCCATGGTGGCCGAACCCAATGCTATGTTTGCTGTTTTTGAACCTCATATAAACATGCATAAACAGTATATTAATATCAAGTTTTAACTCTCAAAAAAAATCATCCAAAACAGTCCATAAAAAGTCTATGGTTTACATGTTTTTCCAACATGAAACCAACATTCTTTTACATGGGGTTCGGCCCTCTATGTTGGCCGAACCCAATGGTTATGTTTGCTGTTTTTAAACTTCAATCATCATGTAATTAACAGCGTATTAACATCAGGTTTTAACTTTAAAAGAAACCATCCAAAAACCAACATGATATCATGGGATTCGGCCATCCAAGATGGCCGATCCCCATGGTCCATCTTCTCCAATTTTACTCCACTGATTAGACCACATATCTTCAGCTTTTCTGATATCCAAACCCATGTTTTAACCCTCTTTAAGCATATATTTTAAATCTTAATAAAATATGTAAAAACAGTCCCCAAATGGATGGTTTTAAATTTCAAAAACCATAACCATTAACCAACTCTTTTCATGGGGTTTGGCCACCCAAAGTGGCCAAACCCAATGGTTCATTTCATTTCTTTTGACACCTTCTTCCATGGTTTAGACTCTTGATGCATTTGGCTATTCCAAGGCTGAATTATGCCATCCAAATCCAAGATTTAAAATCCTTTATCTTGCATCTAAACACATACAATTGTTCATCATTTTTGCATGGTTTTTAGCCTCCAAAAACCATCAAAATACCCAAACAAATGTCATGGGGTTCGGCCATCCAAACTGGCCGAACCCAATGTGATTTGTTTACCACTTAAGACAACCTTTAACCAAGGCTTAGGTCCTTGATAAAATCAGCCATTCCATGGCCAATTCATGTTCCACTTAATCTAACTTATTAAATAACATTGTAAGGAATTCTTACCAATTTCCTTTGCCTCTTGCTCCTTGCCTTCTTCCCTCTTGTTCCTTCCTTTCTTCTACTGTCTTGTGCTTGATCTAATGGTGATAAAATACCAAGGTAAACTCGGCCAAGAGAGTGTGTTTTTGAGTGAGGGAGAGAGAGATGAATTCTAAAACTTTTGCACAAGAAATTCGGCCAAGCATGGTGTTGTTTGCCTTTGCATTTTCAGCCCCCAAAAACCTCTCAATTCCTCATAACTTCTTGCTCAAAACGGTGGGCATTGGGTGCCATCCAAGGCACCCCTTGGCAGCTACCAATGCAGCCATTCAAATCCCCAAGCATCTCATCCAATTTCCATGTATTCTCATTTAAAACCCATCATGAAAATCACCAAAACAAGTCCCCAACGTGTGGGACTTGTTTTGGTTGGTTTAAGACCAGCCAATCTCTTCAAATTCCCTCTCAACTCACTGATTTTACAGCCCCTTGAATTTCCATTTTGACTCACCCAACTCAAGGTATTTTTATTCCAACCCAACTCATCACATTTAATGCATTTCATTTAATGCATGAGTTAACTCACCTTTTGATTTAATTCCAAGTCACCTCCATCCCACTCAACTGATTTGAATCGTGTTTGAGCTCCCTTGAGGGTTCACACGGTCAACAATAGTCAACTCGGCCCGTTGGGTCCACTTTTAGCTCCTTGACCCGTTTTGACAACATGACCCATTTATGGTATTTTGGTCATTTCTAATTGGTTTTTACATATGGATCAAGCCTACCCATTTTTCCTCCACTTGATTTCCAATCAAATAGGCTTAACCCCTTTTAATTTAAAATCACAAAATGGTCAAATCATCCATTTTGACCCGATGGGCCCCATTTGGGCCCTTTGACCCATTTAGCCATTTTTGACCCAAATGATGAAAATTACCCAACCAATAAAACTTAACATTCATAATGTGCTCATATGATTTTATTTTGAGCAATGGGCCCCACTATTTCCTTACTTAACATCACAAAATAATTAATTAAACAACTCAGGGGCATTTTGGTAATTTTCCACTTCATTGAGAAATTGGGGTGTTACATGAAAAACTCTTAGATTTGGAATTACAAGTGGAAATTCTATTTAGCCTAAGGCCGGATTTGAATTTTCTTAGTTTAACGGATCTCAAAAATTTTTTATTTAGAGTTTTAATGGATGAAAAATTTGAGTGCATGATAGATAATAAATGTGAGCTCTGTATTCTAGGCCTTGATGTTATTTTTAAAATATAGAAAATAAAGCCTCCATAATTCTTTGATCTTGTTCCACTGTAAATATGTTGTTTTTATTTTTATTTTCATTTTCTATGTTTATAAATTCAAACTTTTTAAAAAATTGTGAACTAGGTTGGTAATTAATTAATTGCATCTTAATTTTGTGCTCTAAGTTAGATTGAGATTATTTAATTTTTTTAGATCGAATCCACCATCTTAATTAAAATTAGATATGGTTTCTAATTTTCGACCATGTTTTCTATTTTTTAGAATGTTTCTAAATTAAAATTAAATTTCTTAGATTAGATAATTAATTCCATATTTAAGATTTATTTCCATTTTTCCTAAATTTCTAAAATTACATAATTCAATGGTATACTTTTACGAATATATTTTCCTAAGTTCCGATGGGTTCGACCTCGCACTCAATCACTATACTATCTAACGGTTCGAGCACTTACGAGTTATGAATTTAAAATTTGCACAACATCGACATAGACCAAAACCGTTGAGTTTAATTTTCAAGTAACTAAATGATAATCGAAGCATACCATTCTGACAATTGATCACAACTTTTGCAGTGGCCAAGAATGACTAGGATGTTGTGCCTATTATCGTTCTGAGTTGGTTGTGTATTCAATACCACAAAATCTATAGGAAAGTAGAAATTGTCAACCTTAACTAGAATGTTTTCTATCACACCTCTTGGAATTTTTATAGAACGGTCAGCTAACTGTAAGGTGATAGAAGTGGGTTTCAACTTTCCCAAACCTAACTGCTCATAAAGAGAGTATGGCAGTAGGCTGAAACTAGCTCCAAGATCTAATAAGGGCCTGTCAATTTCATAAGTACCAATGGTGCATGCAATGGTTGGGCACCCAAGATCCTTAGGTTTGATTGAAAATGGCTGTTGGAGGAGTGCACTGGCATTCTTTAGTTGAAATGCTGTTGTAGGAACATTAGTTCTTCATTTTACTGTACATAGGTTTTTGAGAAATTTGGCGTACGAAGGTACTTGATTGATGGCATCAAATAGAGGGATATTGATAATGATATGTTTGAACACCTCTAGTATGTCACCATAAGGTTTGTTTTGCTGACAACCTATGAGGGTATGGAGCCCTAGGTAAATCTGCTTTCTTAGCAGAGAGATCTGGTGAATTTTGGACACGGGGCTCAATGAGTTATCCTGATGCTTTGATTGATCAATGATTTGTTCTTTTAGTTTAGGCATTTCCACTTTATTGTCTACCTGTTTTCCTAATCTCAATGTAGCAATTGATTTAACATACTCCAGGTTGGATGATGAAACCTCGTACTGTCCTTTGGGATTTGGAATAGGTCGACTGGGAAATTTGTTTTTTTCCTGATCACCAATAGCAATGGCTAATTCTCCAAGCTATGTTTCAAGCTTGTGCATAGCCTGCTGGGTAGATTGCATGAACTGCTGCAATGTATCCTCAATCGAAGGCTTACGTTGTTACGAAGGATTAGACTGATAAGACTGATTTGGCTTGGGTGAATGATTATGATATTGTGAAAATGGGTGATATGATTGATTTTGAGGTGAAGGATATGATGGATTTGGAGATGGGTGGAACGGTTGATTTTGATATTGAAGAGGGTTTTGATTCATTGAAGATGGATTATGACGCCAAGAGAAATTGGGATGATTCCGTCAATTGAGATTGTATGTGGCAAAGAACGGGGTTCCTTGCTGTCTTCCAAAATTATTGAGTGCATTGGCCTGTTCGGTTGAACACTTAGCATTTGATCCAAGGGAAGGACAATTTTGGGCAATGTTTCCTAGGTTAGAACACATAGCACAAAACTCAGTATTCGTTCCTAGTGATAGATTCATCGCCTGAGTCGTCGCTAATGAGTCAACTTTTTTCGTTAGGTTTGCGATTGCTGACTTAATGTCAAAGTCACTACTCACTTCAAACAAACCCCTTTTCATTGAGGTTTATGCAAAATTCTCTTTCTTGCAGAAATCTCATCGCTAAGAATTCTCCGCCAATGTTACTAGGAATGTCCATCATTTTTTCTCAGTTAGTTTCAAAAAGTCCCCATTTTTCATGGATTTAACCATTTGACAGGTTGATGTGGTTAAACCACTATAGAAAAATTAGATAAGTCTCAATGTTTCAAAACCATGGTGGGGGCATTTCGCTAATATATCTTTGAATCTTTCCCATGATTCCCAAAATTGTTCATCCTCCTTCTGATTGAAGTTTATCATTTCTTTCTTGAGGGCGTTTGTCTTTAACACAGGAAGAAACTTGTTTAAAAATTTATTAACTAATTGATCCCAAGCTATGATGGAATTCACAGGTAAAGAATTTAACCAAGATTTCATTTTTTTCTTTGAGAGAAAAAGGGAATAATCGAAGTTTAATAGATTCATCAGTGGTTCCTTGAATTTTGATGGTGGCGCAGATCTGTATGAATTCCTTAACATGGAGGTACATATCATCTCTATCAAGACCATGGAAGGCTGGTAGAAGATGTATGTTGAGCATTGAAATATTACATTTTTACCCCTGATTATTGGTTCAGTTAATCCTCAATTTTGTATATAATGATGCATTTAATTTAGTTTGTCAGTTTTGTAGTAAAAAATGGAAAGTTCAGGAAAATTAAGTTAAAACAACAGAAGATTACAAGTTTAGTGCTTTAAAGAGAAGACCTAGAATTATTATAATAATTTTATGTCACTTTCTAGGATTTTCATGCAAATTAATTAATCTAGATCTAGTTATGAGAGTCTATGATTAATTAATAATTTTTAGATTTAAAGTGGCTAAATAATTATTTAATTCAAGAGGTTAAAAGCTACAATCCAAGTGCGAAAGCCTGAATTTCAAGTCATTGGGCCAAGATTCAATTCAAGTAGGCCAAGTTATGCTTCACAATGCTTCAATGGCCCCAGCCACATGCAAGTCCATGCGCATTCCACACATTGGGCCAGACCAGTGTGCAAGCTCAGTCCAACCAAGGCCCAAGCTCTCAAATCCAATTTAAATGGGCCTGAGTTGAGGTCTAGATCCAAATCCAAAGCCCAAAGTCCAATGAACTCCATGGTCTATGTTTGAATTTACCTAAGTCCAACCCAACTACTTATGTCCAAAACCCATAACCCAACTTCACATCCACACTACCCAATTTTCATCTTAGATCTTAACCTTCCATCTCACATACCAAATTAGGTCAAACCTTAGATCCACCATCAAATCTAACCCATCCATTCATCTATCATTAGATCTAGGGCATCCATCATCATCATGATCATCTTAACCTTAGATTAGTATTCATCTATTAATCATTGCATTCATTTCATGCATTGATCATCTTACCCATTAGTTATTAGGTAATCCAATCACATCCATGCATTCATCTATTAGAAACCCTAGAGTCTCCACATATATCCATCACATACACACATTACCTTTGAATTAGGGCATGCATTTCATTATCCATTTAGATCCACCTATGCATCTAAACCCTCCATCAACCATCTACGTATTTTTATAATTACTTTACCCAAAATAACTTAGAGCCATTAGATCAAAACCCATTCAATCTAAGCCCTCCATACATAAACCCTGAGCTATGAACAACTTGTAGTTCAAGCGAGCCCCCATACGCATATTACACCTCACCATCCCATGATTTTTGCAATCTAAAACCTCTCTATGCACTTAGACTAAAAACCATCTAGATAGATTCCTAAGATCCGAAAACACCTCACCATCCAATCTGTAACACCCCGGATTTTCAATTTATTATTTGTATGAAAATTATCTATTTAATTTGTGAATATTAGTTATGGATTTTAATTGGACAAAGAGTTGGATCATTGGCCCAATTAGGATCCAACGGATTGTGTAAATTGGTTTCAATAAAAATTAAATGGGGTTGAATTTAGTTAATAATGCAATATTAAATAAATATTGCATGGCCGAATTTTAGAGGTGCATATCCAAGAAAAATACTAGGCCGTGTATAAAGATATTTCCCTATCTATGTTAGGCGCATAAGATAATTTTAAAAAAGGGTATGCATATGGTCTAAAAATTAAATAAGGAAGATGTCTAATTAAATAGACATTGCATGGCCGTGTGTGACATTACCAAAGTGGGAAGGTCGGCCATTTCCAATTAAGATACAAGGAAGGGGCGCACGGCATTGCTATCTTAGCATTGGCAGATTGGAAGTTTATAAAAGAGGGAAGCAAAGAGGAAGGGCAATTTCTATCTTCATACCTTCTATATTGACCGATTGGAATTGCATACAAGGAGAGAAGGACATGGGCACACGGTTTTACACCCTTCATAGCCGAATTTTATCTCTCTCTCTCCCTCTCTCAAGTTCTAATTCACGGCAATACATTCAACTTCAAGATCAGTTCAGTTTTGTGAAAGATCAAGAAGAAGAAGTGAAAAAGGCTAAGGAAGAGAAAGATTGGAGGAGCAAGAACGAGTCGTATAAACGGTTAGTAGTTTGATTATATACTGTTGTTTAAAAGAAAAGAACCATAGGGTTCGGCCAAGGTGTATGGCCGAACCCCATGGAAGTTATATTAATGGTTTTAGATCCATGGAAGTTATATTAAGGGATTAAATAGTCAAGATCATGAACCATAGGGTTCGGCCATGGTGTATTAATTCTACATAATTACCATTATTTCCATGGCCAAACCCATGGTCCATTAATTCTACATAATTACCATATTGCCATCCAAGGCTATAATTCCATTAATCTCACCCTTAATCCCTTCGTTTGGTGAACCATTCATTAAAATTATACAAAGACCCAAACATGGCCCATTAACAAGTTCATGGGGTTCGGCCATACACCATGGCCGAACGATGTTTCTTTTCCAACTTTTTTTTTAAATGGTTCACCATCTTAGGTCCATAAACATAAGTCTATACTTGCATCCTCCCTTCATTTAAAATACACATAAACATAGTAGATCCATAATTGGTTCATGGGGTTCGGCCAAGCACCATGGCCGAACCCTATGATGTCTAACTTCCAATTATCTACACTGCATCCATTATTATTCACCAAAGTCCTTCCATGGTTTCCAACCCATAAAATAACCATGTCTTGTAACGCCCCGCCCTTTTTCACTCGTTTCTTTCCGTAAATTCAGAGTCTATTTTTTTTTTATAACAGAGTAGAGTGATAGAGCGCGAGACATCACGATGCGAGCTAAGTCCGAACTTCCAAAGTCCGACCCTTAACTGGCCAACCCTATGTGTGCATGGACTAAGTCCACGAAAATGGTTCACATATAGCAATATAAACAGGCGGAATAATTAACATCAAAATTGCGGAATCATAATAGAACCAAGTTCTATTCCATTCAGATAGCAAAGTACGTCAAGTCCTTATCCATAATTAAAACATCATAATTATCCAATAAATCATCCAACCATCTAAGTTATTACATTCCGAAATCGAGATACTCAAATATAAGTTCATGAGTAACTTTATTCAAAACATATAAAATAAATCTTCCAAGCTCCTATGCCTGGCCCGTCTTGCATTCATCGTTCCCTTGATTTCCTGTATCATCAACTAGGGTAGAAGTAGGGCGTTAGAACAACGCGCCCAGTAGGTATTCCAGTTATGGCTAACACATGGTTAATACAAAACATATATTATAACATAATATCCAAAACCATGTAAAACCATGCCATGCAATGATGACAAATGCAATGAGTCCCATCCATCACATGTACATAAAAGTACCCACCACATAGGTCTTTCGGACGCCCCGACGGAGTGTGGACCCTCCAGATTCTTCCTGATGGAAAAGCACATCAAGGTACCACACATAGTTTTTCGGATGCCCCGACGGAGTGTGACCCCTTCGGTTACAAATCCTCCACCCCATGCCACCACCCCATGCCATGCATGAGATGCCAATGAAACACATGCTATTTTATAACATAAACATAGCATTTAAAATTACCTTTTTGAAACATAACAATATATGCTATTTATACAATTAAACATAGCATTTGAAATTCAATATAAAGCATATCCTTTGAAACATAATTTCATCAAACATAAAATAAACATATGTACATAAACCCATGGTTTCAAAGAGGTGGAATCCTACCAAAGACTGTTAACGTGTGCTTGCATCTTTCGTCCGGTAACCGCTCACGATCGTAAACGCCTTGTGAGATCCCGTTACCTTATAATATAATAATAAATCAAAACCAAGTCCCACTTAATTTACAACATTTAGAGTCCATTAACCAAACTTGTAGGGTTCGGCCATACACCATGGCCCAGCCTCACTCTTTTTTTGTTCATTTAATTCCATTAATTACCAAAATGCCATTGGTCTAAACCTTAGTTAATATTCTATTTATTTTAATCCAAAATGCATAACCCTAGGTCCGCCAAACAATTCCCATGTTTAGATCCAAATATATAGATCATAAACATCTAAGTTCTCCAAATAATTCCTCATGGGGTTCGGCCAGACACCATGGTCGAACCCATGATCCAACAGTTTCACTTATATTTACAACAATGCCATCCATGGCTAACATAGCCCGTAGTCCAATAATATAATTGATAAACATAAATTGGTATGCTCCAATTAATATTTAATCAATCACTTATGTTAAGTCCATGACCAATCCATGTTAGAGCTCCATTAATGATCCATTAATCTAAGCATAACAAGTCCATAAAATCCATAATCATTTATTTGCATTCTCCAATTGGTCCACCATTCATTTAAATATTAACCCATAAAGAACCTCATGGGGTTCGGCCATACACCATGGCTGAACCCATGACCTTTCATTTTAACCTTTAATTACCACTTTACCATTATAAGAAAATCCATAAATAGCAAGTCCATAACAAGAATGTCCATAAATAGAAAGTCCATAATTAGAAACTTTTCTAATTTAATCCCCATCTTTCAAAAACAATCCATTCTTTCCATTCTTAGATCCTTTCTAAATTAAACTCCACCTTCCATTTGAAAATATTCATAGACATACATTTATAGAAATTGATTCATGGGGTTCAGCCATGCACATGGCCGAACCCATGATGTCCAACTTTCTAATCATATTACTTCCCATAAATCAAGGTTCCTTCCAAAAATAATCCAAAGGTCCATAATTAAAAGCTTTCTAAATTTAGCACCCAACTTCCATAATTAGAGACTTTCCAATTTAGTCTCTACCTTCCAAAAATTAGATAGTTTCCTAATTTAGAAACCATCTTTCCATAATTGGAATACTTCCAAATTTAGCAACCAAAATCCATCTACCATTCCAAAAATCCATATTTAGAAAGTCCATAATTAGGCATTATACACATGGATCCAATTATAGCCACTTCCAATTAATCCAAGGTCCATGATTAGATATTTTCTAATCTAGTAACATCCTTACTAAATTAAAATCCATACTTTGATTACTTTCTAAAATAATAATCCTCTTCCATGGAACCCTATGGTTCATCTTATTCCATTTATTCCCTTCAAACTTCATTTAAAAATTATCCCACACCTTCCATTTAACCATTCATTAAACCATATCTTTCCGTGGTGTCTAATCTGTATAAATAACTCAAAGTTCCTCCATTAAAATAACTAACATCCTTCATGGTTTTTAATCCTCAAACCCATGAATTAAAACATGTCTAAGAAACCTCAAACCTGTAAAAAAATTTGGTGGGGTTCGGCCATACACCATGGCCGAACCTCACCCCTTATTTTCTATTAAAATTAGACACAATAGCCATCTAATTTCCTTCCATGGGGTTAGGCCATACACCATGGCTGAACCCTATGGTTCTTTGTTTCTTAAATTACTTACCGGTTTCCGCGACTCGTCGGGTTATTTTTCTTTGCTCTTCCAATCCTTTTCTTTTCTTCTTGATCTTTCCCAAGACTAAGAACACCTCTTGCTGGCTGCCTTTTCCTCTCCTTCTTCTTGATCTTGGCGAGAATGACAATTGAGAGAGAGAAAATAAAATTCGGCTATGGGGTTGTAAACCATGCGCCCCTTGCTACCTCTCCTTTTTTAATACTTTCCAAGCGGCCAATGTTACTGCAATAGCAATTGCCGTGAGCCCCTTATATCTTTTATAAGAAGTTACCGACCCCTTCTATTATTCCACTCGATCCAATCTTGCTTAGATAGTAATTGCCGTGCCCCTTGTGTCTTTAATTAGCAATTGTCGAGCCCATTTACTTAGCAATTCCTAATAATATCACTCCAACACCTCATGCGCATATCTCACTTTGATAATATCACACACGGCCATGCAATGTCTATTTAATTAGACATCTTCTTTATTTAATTTTTAGACCATATGCATACCCTTTTTAAATTATCTTATGCGCCTAACATAGATATGGAATATCTTTATACACGGCCTAAGTATCTTTCTTGGATATGCACATCTAAAATTCGGCCATGCAATATTTATTTAATATTGCATTATTAACTAAATTCGACCCCATTTAATTGTTTTATTGAAATCAATTTCAAAACCGTTGGGTCCTAATCGGCCAATAACCCAACTCTTTGCCCAATTTAAAGTCCATAACTAATATTCACAAATTTAAATGGATTATTTTCATACAAAATAATTAATTGAAAATCCGAGGTGTTACATGTCTTTCCATGGGGTTCGGCCATGGCCTATGGTCCATTATTTCCATTAAATTTACTACTTTCATCTACCAATTCTCTTCCATGGGGTGCTGCCATACACCATGGCCGAACCCTATGGTTCTTTTTTCTTAAACAAAAATATCAAACTACTTACCGGTTCCACGACTCCCTCGGTTTTCCTTTGTTCTGATTGGTTCTTCCGATCCTTTTCTTCCTTAGCCTCTTCTCCTTCTTGATCTTTCACAAAACTGAGAACACCTTCTTGCCAAGAGCAAACCAGCATCAATCCTTGCTGGTTTTGTGTAATGCCATGTGCCTCTCCTTCTCTCCTTTTATTACTTCCAATTTGTCCAAATTTAGGAGGTGCCAAGTCCCTTTAATTTAGCCCTTCCTATTGTCGTGCGCCCTTGTGTCTTTCTTATATAAACACTCCCAATCGGTTCCATCTTTAGACAATGCCATGAACCCCTTGCTGCCTCTCTCTTATTGCTCTCCAATCGGTTCCTATTTAGAAGATGCCAAGACTCTTTAAATTAGTGATTGTCTAATGCCGTGCGCCCCCTTGTGGCCTCTTTGTAAAACCTTCCAATTAATCCTATCTTAGAAGGTGCCGACCTTTCTTCCTTATGCGCCTCCCTTGCCTTTCCTTTATTCAATCTCCAATGGGTCCTAACTTAGAAGGTGCCATGCGCCCCTTCTTTTAGCCATTGCCTTAATGCCGTTTTAAATCAAGAAAGACCCTCTTTAAAAATATTCTAGCACATGCGCATATCTTAGATATCTTCTCAAGATATTCTAGCATATCAATGTGGATATGAAAATCCCATATACACGGCCAAGGCAATCCATCTCTAATTCTCTCCATGCCCATAATCATAGATTGCATATCTAGTATTCGGCCATGCACCATTATCCCATTCCTTATTTATATAATATTGCATTACTAATTAAATTCAGTCCCATTTAATTTATTTGAAACCATTTCCACAATCGTTGGGTCTTAATTGGGCAAAGACCCAATACTTTACCCATATAAGATCCATATCTAAAAATTCACAAATTAAATGGGTAATTTCCGTAAATATTTATAACTTGAAAATCCGGCATCAATCCTAACCACCATTGAAACTCTCCTCCATGGAAAGATGATATCCATCCATAGATCCATCACATTTACCATGGGGCCACTGTATCTATTGTGGGATTGATATATCCACCAATTGTCATCATCGTCTATCAATAGAGAGTACTATAGTAAGTGCAGTGGGCATTTGTTGTACTATGGTGCTAGTAACAGATGTTAAGGCAGTAGATCAAATAACGCATAGGCATATGAACTACAAATTACTGCCATACCTTGAATTACCGAATGGTCCACTGTCTCTAGAGAAGAAGTCGAAGTATTCAGTCATCCAGATCCTTGTGACTGAGCTGGTTGAGTCGGATGAAGGAGAGAACCCCTGAAGTGAGGAGATCTTTTGTTTTGTGGACACTCTTTTTTTGAAATGGCCCTGCTGACGACATCGGAAACAGGAATGAGGAGATCTACCATTCTGTGGACACTCTCTTTTGAAATGGCCCTGCTGACCACACCGAAAACAGGAACTTCCAGTGGAACCAATAGAGGCTGAAGATCTCCAAAAGTAGGGTTTGAATCTTTTGTGAGGGCAAAAAGTATTTCCCCCACCCCGACCTTTTCGGTCCTGTGTTTTATTGGGGGTTGTGTCTCCATTTCGGATCACGAGTTGCTGTAGAACGGAAGTGACTACCGCTTGTACTAGGTTCCGTAGTTCAGGAGGTACTTCAGGAAAATTTGTACTGTCCTGACCCTCTCCGTTATGTTCTTCTTCCTTTTGTTGGTTCTGTTGTATTTGTCTTCCTTTTGGAGGCATTTTCTTAAGTCATGCAAACATCGTTGACTTAGCTTCTATGTAAAGTTTTGTGTTCTTCATAGTTTGGGGACATTGCCAAATAAACAACTTGTCTTTCTTGTCCTTGGGAAAATTATATCCTATTTTGTTATGTTGGATAAATCCAATTATTTTGACTGTACTTCCTTTGCTATCATCCATTGAGTCTAACGAAGTAAATTAATGCACAAGGGCCGGATTAATTTACTCTGAAAGATTCAATCTTTATGGTTCGCTCTGATACCAACTGTAACGCCCCGCCCTTTTTCACTCACTTTCCTTTTCGAAAATCAGAGTCTATTTTTTTTTTTAACCAAAGAGTGATAGAGAGCGGGACGTCACGATGCGAGCTAAGTCCGAACTTCTAAAGTCCGACCCTTAACTGGCCAACTCTATGTGTGCATGGACTATGTCCATGAAAACGGTTCACACATAACAACATAAACATGCGGAATTAAAATCATAAGATGCGGAATTACAATAGAACCCAGTTCTATTCCATTTCAGACAGCAAAGTACGTCAAGTCCTTATTCATAATTAAAGTTAACTCAATTTTCCAAATAAACATCCAACCACCTAAATTATTACATGTCCGAAGACTAGTTACTCAAATACAAGTCCATAAGTAACTTAATCAAAATATAAACTAAATCATCCAAGCTCCTATGCCTGGCCCGTTTCGCGTTCATCGTTCCCCTCGTTTCCTGTATCATCCACTAGGGTAGAAGTAGGGCGTTAGAACAACGCGCCCAGTAGGTATTCCAAGTAAGGCTAACACATGGGTTAGTACCAAAAATCCAGATATAATATATATCAAATCCTGTTATAATAAATCATACCATACTTATAAAGCATCGTATCCAAAACAGAGTATGATAATAGAGATCCAATCATACTGATAAAAACCAGAAACATTGCATGATGATAAAGATCATAATCATGCCGATTCAATGCCATGCCATGCTATCATATGCAATGAGTCCCACCCATCACAAGCACATAATAACCTCTTGATGGAAAGCTCCTCATCAAGGTATCCCCCACGATTGTATTACGGACGCCCTGACGGAGTGTGGATCTCCGGTTACCTCTTGATGGAAAACTCCTCATCAAGGTATCCCCCATGATTGTATTACGGACGCCCCGATGGAGTGTGGATCTCTAGTTACATATCATCCCTCCCATGCCATGCATGAGATGCAATTGTCCATATGCTATGCAATTATACAAATCATAGCATTTAAAAGCTCATATTTGAAACATATAATCTTTTTACATAATTTCATAAAAAATAAGATAAGAAACATTGTACAAAAATCCACGGTTTCAAAGAGGTGGAATCCTACCAAAGATCACTAACGTGTCCTTGCGTCTTTCATCCGGTAACCGCTCACGATCGTACACCTTGTGAGGTCCCGTTACCTTATAATATAACAATCGATTAAAACCAAGTCCCACTTGATTTACAATAATGTCCAAGTCCATAAACCATTCCTCATGGGGTTCGGCCATACACCATCGCCAATGGCCGAACCCATGATCCATCACTTTTATTTCTTATATTTACAACAATGCCATTTGTACCACTTTTATTCATTAATCTAATGATAGACAAATTGATCATCTAAGATATATCACACCTTAAGTTCAGCAAATCTTCCCCATGGGGTTCGGCCATACACCATGGCCGAACCCATGGTCCATTTATTTCACTTAATTACCTTCCTTGCCATTATTCCTATCCACTTATGTTTGGGTTCCAATAATTGATCATTCATAAAACTCATCATAAAACCCCAAGTTTACCAATTATTTCTTCATGGGGTTCGGCCATACGCCATAGCCGAACCCATGGTCCATTAATTCTACATAATTACCATATTGTCATCCAAGGCTATAATTCCATTAATCTCACCCTTAATCCCATGGTGTGGTAAACCATTCATTAAAATTATACAAAGACCCAAACATGGCCCATTAACAAGTTCATGGGGTTCAGCCATACACCATGGCCGAACGATGTTTCTTTTCCAACTTTTCCTTTAAATGGTTCACCATCTTAGGTCTATAAACATAAGTCTATACTTGCATCCTCCCTTCATTTAAAATACACATAAACATAATAGATCCATATTTGGTTCATGGGGTTCGGCCAAGCACCATGGCCGAACCCAATGATGTATAACTTCCAATTATCTACATTGCATCCATTATTATTCACCAAAGTCCTTCCATGGTTTCCAACCCATAAAATAACCATGTCTTTCCATGGGGTTCGGCCATGGCCTATTGTCCATTCTTTCCATTAACTTTACTACTTTCATCTACCAATTCTCTTCCATGGGGTTCGGCCATACACCATGGTCGAACCCTATGGTTCTTTTTTCTTAAACAAAAATATCAAACTACTTACTGGTTCCACGACTCATTCGGTTTTCCTTCGTTCCGATTGGTTCTTCCGATCCTTTTCTTCCTTAGCCTCTTCTCCTCCTTGATCTTTCACAAAACTGAGAACACCTTCTTGCCAAGAGAAAACCAGCGTCAATCCTTGCTAGTTTTGTGTAATGTCGTGTGCCTCTCCTTCTCTCCTTTTATTACTTCCAATTTGTCCCAATTTAGAAGGTGCCAAGACCCTTTAATTTAGCCCTTCCTATTATCGTGCGCCCTTGTGTCTTTCTTATATAAACACTCCCAATCGGCTCCATCTTTAGACAATGCCGTGAGCCCCTTGTTGCCTCTCTCTTATTGCTCTCCAATCGGTTCCTATTTAGAAGATGCCAAGACTCTTTAAATTAGTAATTGTCTAATGCCGTGCGCCCCCTTGTTGCCTCTTTATAAAACCTTCCAATTAATCCTATCTTAGAAGGTGGCGACCTTTCTTCCTTATGCGCGTCCCTTGCTTTTCCTTTATTTAATCTCCAATGGGTCCTAACTTAGAAGGTGCCATGCGCCCCTTCTTTTAGCCATTTCCTTAATGCCGTTTTAAATCAAGAAAGACCCTCTTGAAAATATTCTAGCACATGCGCATATCTTAGATATCTTCTCAAGATATTCTAGGATATCAATGTGGATGTGAAAATCACACATACACGGCCAAGGCAATCCATCTCTAATTCTCTCCATGCGCATAATCATAGATTGCATATCTAGTATTCGGCCATGCACCATTATCCCATTCCTTATTTATATAATGTTGCATTACTAATTAAATTCAGTCCCATTTAATTTATTTGAAACCATTTCCACAATCCGTTGGGTCTTGATTGGGCAAAGACCCAACACTTTACCCATATAAGATCCATATCTAAAAATTCACAAATTAAATGGGTAATTTCCGTAAATATTTATAACTTGAAAATCCAGGGTGTTATAACTCTTGGACTTGTTTTTGGGCTTGAGTACTTGGACTTGAGTTGCACAATGGCCTGGCCCACTGTGTGAAATGCACGTGGACTGCCTATGGCGTCGCCCATTGAAGCTTAGCTAGGCCCATTTCGTCTTGAATTTCAGCCTTTGCACTTGGATTGTAGTTTCTATCATCTAGGATTAAATAATTATTCTGCCACTTAAAATCTAAAAAATATTAATTCATCTAGACTCTCATAACTGGATCCAGATTAATTAATTTACATGAAAATCCTAAAAATGGCTTGAAATAGTTATAAAAAATCCTAGGTCCTCACTTTAAAGATCAAATCTTGCAATTATCTGCTTAATTGGCATGGTTTTCTTGAAATGTCCATTTTTATCTACAAAACTAAGAAACTATATTGAATGCATCATTATATACAAACATGAGAGCTAACTAGTCCAATAATCAGGGGTAAAAATGTAAGATTTTAGTGTTCAACATCAAAAATTCAAGTTCAATTATCACATTCCCATTTCAAAATATTGAAATAAAATGCAAGAACACATGTCAAAACACCAAACATGTTTTCCATATTTAACACACTGAAATTAGAATGTAGGACTTTGAGATTCAAATGCCCATTAATGTATGGGTTTCGAAGCAAGACTAGTACTATAGCCAGGAAGAGTATAGTCTAAGCTTGTAATTTCCAAAATGTTCCATGTCATAGCACTTTGGCTAGTTGAACCCACATGGGTCTCTTGTGATGTTCATTTGCAATGGTCTAAGATATAGGAGTGAGTCTTAGATCAATACAAAACATGAGTGATGGTCTATCTCTTACGTACCCAAATGGTTGAGTTTGGTGTTTCATATACACCCCTATGTTGATACCTTTGATGTCTCAACCTTGGATTCCTAACTCCTTTAAGACTTCATCCAATTATCTTAACAAGGAGTTTGGCCTTTGATCCACCGTCCTTGGAGGTTTGTGTGTTTTAACCTTTGGTTTAGGTGGGTTGTGTATTGTTACCTTAGCTTTAGGTGGGTTGCTAAAGGCTTAACCATTTAAATGTCTCTTCCTAAGATTGCATTCCTCTTATGTAATGCCCAATTTTATGACAATAAAAACATTTACCCTTTAGAGGGTGAGAGACATTTAATTTGACAAACACCGTATGGTTCATAGGTCCTTTGGTTGACATAGAGGAGCCAAGTCTCGACCTATCTCCATACTTTTTACCCAAATTAGGTAATTTTTCCAATTTTTGTTCACCATGGGTAAATTTATCTTGAAACTTCTGTTTATGATTTTTTAATTCTTTGAGTTCAAAAGATAGTTTCTTAACATATTCTTCAAGATTTTTCTTGATGTCCCACAAATTTTCGACATCATTGCAATGAATTGCTATCTCATTTTGAAGGGCTTTCTAACTCTTTCTTAACTTTGTAATTTCATCATTAGAGAGTGTTATCTTGAAAGACATGAGAGAGTTTTCATTTTTCAAATTTTCAAGTTGGCTAGAGAGGTTTGTATTTTCAATTTTTACCTTATCCAATTTTTTAGCAAATTTTTCACTCTCAAGGTACAAAACATTCTATGACTCTTGAAGATCTTCATCTTCGTCGTCATCCTCCATTTAAATTACAAGTGTTTCAACATTACCCACTATTGAGGCTATGAAACCCTTTGATGGTTCAACTTTTTCTTGGGTTTCTTTTTCGGAATCTCTCGGATTCGGACGTGTCTCATACGTTGTATTCATAGCCTTTTTTTTCAATTTTTCCGCTGGATAATCATTAACATAGTGTCCTCGGCCACTGCAATTGAAACAAGTTTGTTCTTTGGATTTCTCCTATTTTTATTTATGAGGTTCATGATTTTTAGAGTGTTTTTCACTTGATTCACCCTTCTTAAATCTCCTCATTTTGTTCATTTTGCTAAAAAAATAAGAAATTTCTTAGCAAGCAAGGCTACTTATTCACTAGAATCATATTCATTTTCTGATTCTATTTCTTTTCCTCTTAACTTTTTATTTTTCAAAGAAGACTTTAAGGCAATTGGCCTTTCCTTTGGTTGTTCAACATGAAGTTCATAGGTTTGTAGAGAACCAAGCAAATCATCAACATTCATAAGGGCAACATCTCTATGGTCCTCCATAGTCACCACTTTAGGTTTGAATCTTTCCGCAAGATTTCTCACAATCTTGGTGCATATCTTATCCTCGCGTATTTTCTCACCAAGAGCCCACATTGAGCTGACAATGTCACTCAACTTGGAATAAAAATCCATGAAAACTTCATCCTCTCACATCTAAATCGTATCAAATTGATTTTGAAGGATTTGAAGTCTTGACCTCTTAACTATTGAGGTACCTTCATGGGTTCTCTCAAGAATATCCCATGCTTCATTTGCGGTTTCACAAGTCATGTTCCTTTTACATTCAGTAGGAGAAACAACACAATTTATAGCATTCGAGGCTCTACCATTTACAGTATACATAGTTTTTTCATGAATGGTCCAAGTGGGAAAGTCTTTGGGCACCAATACCTTGGAAGAAGATGCCTCAAGTGTTTAAATCCCTTATGAAGAACACACAAGCTCTAATACCAATTGAAAGTCCCGATGTTAGAACACGATTGACCCTAGAGGGATGAATAAGGCAATCTCCAAATTTAATGGCCTATTTAAATTTCTTGATCAATAAACAATATATGCAACGAAATTATTAGATCAATCAAGAGTGTACAAGATTAGAGTTCAACAACACAAACAAGGACCAATACACCCGATATAAAGTAGTTCGGAGTAAATCTCTCCTATATCCACTGATGGACTCACCCTAACCCTACCTTGGGCTATCCCAAATTCACTATGTGGGGAATTACACCCTCACAAATAGAGAAGGAATTACACCTTACTCAAATAGAGTGGGACATTCATCCAACTCGAATCCAAATTTTGAAAGGTTCGACCAACCCCGGTCTACTCTTTATCCCTCTATTTTTTTGAGTGGTTCAAGCATACACTTTAATCTATTATACAAGATGTTTTAAATGTAAATCAAGAGAAGCACTTGCCTTTGGATCTTTGCAATTGTAGATATGCTTCCAAAGATGTTCTCGCAACTTGATTCTCATCAAATTGGTTATCTATCTCTCTCTCAGTCACAATCAATGGATGATTGGATTTCAATGATTCACCAAGTGTGGGATTTAGAGAGATTTGATCCTCTGATTTAGCCTTTGAATTTTGCCAATTAACTCAGGTAGATGAGGCTCATAAATGCTCTGGCTGGGATTCTTAAACTCTCCAAAAAGTGGAGTATTTATAGAGAGGCAACCCAGATTTTTCAAAATTGCTCATCAACGATGGGTCGGCCAGCTTGAAAGTGACCTTCCACACACCTAACCGATGCACATAAATGCTCTCCGGTACAGTAATGGTAACAACCGATAGGTCGGGCTCATTTTCGATGGACCGGTCCTATCAATAGTATCGACCTGAGGTAAAACCATGCAGACAGAGTTTCAAGTCCAGAAACATGTCAAACCCAGGTTGACACATCGGTAACATCGATAGGTCAGTCTTGTTGCTCTGGATGGGTCGATGACCTTGATCGTATCTGTCTGAGAGTAACCCAAAAATACAGAGTTCTAAGTTCCATAACTCACTCAACCCAGGTCGACATGTTGTACTCACCGATGGGTCTGTTCTGTTCTCATCGATGGGTCGGTGTGCATAATACTACCGATCTGGGAGCAACCCAGTTTGACAGTATTTTCCAACTAGAACATTCATCAATCTAGTCGATGTATCGAAGACCTCGATGGGTCCATCATGTCTCACCGATGGGTCGGTGGACTTGATGTATCGACCTAACAGTAAATCAGATTTTCAATTTTCAGTTCATTTGGTTTTGTGACTGTCATTGGTGCACTTAGGCTTCATTATAATTTTACCAAGATGTTCTCTAAGCCTAGGTAAAGTCCACCTAAGGGTGTGGGTTCCATCCTAAGGTCATCTATGGCCAATATACCTTGAATTGACTGCCATACAAATGATGAATGTTGATGATCAAATTTTACATTTATAATCTCGTAAGCACACGAACCATTTAATAGTATAGCAATTGAGTGCGAGATCGAACCCAAAGGAAATGCACAAAATATATGTTTAAATTAAATTGGTACCTTTTAAAATATGTAATCATAAAAAATCTAACACATGGGGTTACAATTTTAATTTAGAAAACCAGAGTTAACACCATCATTATCTAACTTATGAACTTAACCAGTTGAAAATCAAATCCATCTTCTTTTTTATTAAATTGGTGAAACAAGAACATGTAGTCTCATCTTAATTTAAATTCACATGCTTTAAGATCAAAATATCATATCTCCAACCTTAGTTATTTGAATCTTGAAAGAGAGAGTTTTTGGATACAAAGGATTTAAGAATAAAATACATGAGCGTACAAGACTTGAAATAAAAACATAAAAATATATTGAACATTAAAAATACAACAAACAAAGGAACTAACATAATAAAAGACTGGAAATAAAATTGCAAGTAAAGTAAATGACAAAATTTAAAAGTGCAGAATTTAAAGGTGGTTGTGGAATAGGCCGCTCATCGCCCAAAATGTGTAAACAAATACAAAATCTAGATCTGAAATTCGCGTAAAGATCTGAAATTCAATTCATACTCACTAATAAAGACAAGATTCACAACTTTTAATTTAATTAATTAAACCTTAGTAATCAAGATTCAAAATTTACAATCAAGATCCTAACTATTTGCTCATGTTTAACTAAAAAAGCAAAAGTTACAAACTTGAAATTAAAAGCAAAATAATCACAAAAGAATTCTAGAGCTTGGATGTTTCAGATTCTAAATGGATGCTTTGTATTTATTTCATGGAAGAATTCAGTATAGGCACTTATAAATCAAATATAAGAAAGACAACATAAAAATAAAAATCTACAACTCTCACTTGTAAATTCGAATGATGCTCTTGTCTTTTTGTCTTTTCTCCCCAACCTTGGCCCTCTCAAGCTCCAGATCAAATTCAATTTTTCTTTGGGGTTAGTGGGGTATTTATCGGCTTCAAAAGGAGATGAAGGGTTGAGATTAGATCAAGGTTTAAGTTGGGGAATCAAAGGACTGGATTAGATCTAAATGGGAATGGGTGGTGGAGATTGAAGTTTGGATCTTTAGGGTTGCACAAAGGGTGTACACGAATTTGATGTGTCTTGGCTTGGTGGCTAAGTCATGGTGGAGAGAAGATAGGAGATTAGGAGAAAAGAAAGGAGAGGGTCGAATTTAGGGTTTCTTGGGTTTGGGTTTAGGTTTAATGCAATGTATGGTTGGGATTTGAAGATGGGATGAATGAATGGTGGAGATGACATGAGGTGATGTGGAGAGTTGACTATGCAATATGCGCATGGAGGGAATGAGAGTTGTGCAAAATCATGTGGGATGCAAAGGGATAGGATGGTGAGGTGGCATGAATGAATCTAGATGGAAAATGGAACTAATGCATAGAGAAAAACTAATGTTAAAATCATGTGGAGTGATAAGGGTTTGGATTGCATGATGTGGCAATAGATGATGTGGCAAATTCGAATGGAGGCTATCTTGTTCTCCAAGTTGTCTAAACTTAGGGTTTAATGAATGGAGGGTCTAGATTGGTTTGGGTTAAGATCTAATGGCTCTAAGGTACTTTTGTTAAAAATAAATATAGGAAAGGAATGACGATTGATGGAGGGTTTTGATTCAATGGTGGAGATGAATAGATGGTATGATGAATGGACTAGATCTAAGATTTATGATGAATGGGTTAGATTTGATGATGGATCTAAGGTTGACCTAATTTGGTATGTGAGATGGAAGGTTAGGATTTAAAATAGAGATTGGATGGTGTGGATGTTAAGCTGGGTTATGGGTTTTGGCCATGGATAATTGGGTTGGACTTAGGTGAATTCAAATGTGGATCCATAGAGCTTATTGGACTTGGGCTTGGATTTAGACCTCAACTTAGGTCCACTGGAATTGGATTTGAGAACTTGGGCCTTAGTTGGACTGAGCTTGCACATTGGCTTGGTCCAATGATAGAATGCGCATGGACTTGTATGTGGCCTGGCCCATTTGAGTTGAAATTCAGGCTTTGACACTTGGATTTGAAGCTTCTAACATCTATTATTCAGCCACTTTAAATTCTAAAAAGTATTAATTAATCTAGACTCTCATAACTGGATCCAAATTAATTAATTTACATGAAATTCCTAGAAAGTGACATAAAATAATTATAATAATCCTAGGTCTTCACTTTAAAGCTCTAAACTTGCAATTATCCGTTGAATTAGCTTGATCTTCCTGAACTTTCCATTTTTTACTACAAAACTTACAAACTATAATAAATGCATCATTATATACAAAGTTGAGAGCTAACTGGTCCAATAATCAGGGGTAAAAATGTAATATTTCAATGCTCAACAATGAACATTGAATCTTGAACTTGATCCTCAAATCTTCGGATCACTTGAGTCTTCAAGTCTTCTAGGCAATGCTTCTCTCGAGTCATGGAATTGAAAAACTAGGGACTTGGCAAGCGGGGGCACTAACACAATTCATTAGGAAGAGCAAAAACAAAAGAAAATAAAAAAACAAAAAAAAAAAGTAGATTGTAGAAATCAATCCCAATAGATAGGGACCTCCAGATGAGTGAACTCTCCCTCTAACATATAGGAGCCGATGATGTATCTCCCTAGAGGGTTTGGCATTTTTTCGATCTAATTGTGAGGAAATGACCACTAGGAATGTCTTCGTCGGACCTTGGTATGTATACTTGAGTTCAACCGGTAGATGTTTTAACTCAAGTTTTGGCATGATATCACAAGGTTGTAACTTTTGGAGAAAATGAACAGGAATCATACATTGAAAATCCATACTTGACTCAGACTTGTCAAGGAACTTGTCAACTAATCTCTTCAAGTCAATTATGGTTTGCATCGTCTGATACTGACTTTACATGAATGTTTGCAACATCTCCTCGAGAGTTTTTATGCGGAGGCACATAAGGAGTAGAAGTGGAAGGCCCTTGGAGAGAGTTGTTTGCATTAGAATTATTTCTCCAACCAGGATTATACGATTCAAAGTAGGAAGGAAAATGCCTTTTATAGGCATTTATGGCTTTTGCTTGTCCATGTAACACCACTTGAAAAACTAGGATTGTTAGACAATCCTAAGTTTTGTATCCACTAGTCTAGCCCATGCCACAAATGTCTTTTGGTATTTTTGTGGCCTTGACCGAGTGTACTTCCCTAAGTTCAATGGGTTCTACTTTTCTGGTCAAACTGGCTATCTTTCCATTTTCAACACAATCTCCTCTAAAGAGATACACAATCATGGCATTAGGCTCGGTCTCATCTAACTTATTAGATTTATCAGTGTTGTCTCAAGATTTACCATTTTAAGCTAATTGGTCAAAATAATCCCAAGCCTCTTTAGGATCTTTATTTTGAAGCTCACCATTGCACATCATTTCTACAAATTTTCGCATTTGGGAATCTAATCCTTCATAGAAAAGACTGATAGTGTGCCAAATTTCATAGCCATGATGTGGGAAAGTTAGCAATAATTTTTTAAACTACTCCCAGTATTATGTACATTCGAATATACTAAAATGGTTACATGCATGATGTGTTATGTTATCATCATTGGGCTTTGAGCTCATTCCTTTACATTACAGGAAGACCTTTAGGATTAGGTTTATGTGAGACTCCGGAGTTGGCTTAGGAGCTCAAGGCGAGATAGCTTGGAGATTTAATTTGATATTTTAGAGAAAATCCAAATATAGACATTTAGAATTTAGATTTATTTGGTTATATTATTTAAAGATTTCTTTTATAAAAACAGTTGGATTATTTAAGAATCCTGGAGGTTGATTTGATTATCTGAGGCCTGTTAGTTTGAGACTTCTTTATGTTGGGTGTTGTTAGTGCCCCGGCTTGTCGAGTCGTTTATCAAATCCAAGACTTGCGTGAAGCATTGTCTTGATATTAGAAACTCAAGAATCAAGTGGTGGTTAAATCAAGCTCAAGCATGGAAGACCTGTAACACCCCGGATTTTCAAGTTATTAAATATTTACGGAAATTACCCATTTAATTTGTGAATTTTTAGATATGGATCTTATATGCGTAAAATGTTGGGTCTTTGCCCAATTAAGACCCAACGGATTGTGGAAATGGTTTCAAATCAATTAAATGGGCTGAATTTAATTAGTAATGCAATTTATATAATTAAGGGATTTGGATTAATTGCATGCGCATGAAAAGTATTGATGGAAATATTACATTGGCCGTGTATGAAGGATTTGCACATGTATGGGATATGCGCATAATGTATTAGAATATTTTAAAAAGGAGTATTTTCCTTGGTTAAGAGTGATACTAGGGATTTGATAAATGGAAGGGGCGCATGTCATATTGCTATATATAAAAGATATCTAAGATTAAAAATAGCACTAAGGTATTTGCTAAGAAAGAAGGGGTGCACACCATTTTCTAAGTCGGGATCAATTGGAAATAATAAAGGAAAGGCAAGGAGGGGCGCATGGCACCTTCTAAGTTGGGATCGATTGGAATTTCTATAAAACAAAGGTAGTACACACGGCAATGGTTATTTTAGCAAGGGGCTCACGGCATTGTCTAAGTTGGGACCAATTAGAGATTAATAAAAGAAGCAAGGGCACACGGCAATTGCCATTTCAATAAGGTTGGCCGTGTGGAGTTTTATAAAACAAGGGGAGGGACTCACGGCAATACACATACACCCCAAGGCCGAATTCTCTCTTCCTCTCAAGTTCTCACTCTCGGCATTATCAAGAGAAGGAAAGGGAGCCAGCAAGTGGAAAAGATCAAGAAGAAGAGAAAGATTGGAAGAGCAAGATCAACCGAAGGAAAACCGGAGGACACGCGGAACCGGTAAGTGATTTGATGTTTTTGATTAAAAGAAAAGAACCATAGGGTTCAGCCATGGTGTATGGCCGAACCCCATGGAAGAGAATTGGGAGATGATCATGGTATTTTTAATGGAATGATGAACCATAGGGTTCGGCCATTGTGCATGGTCGAACCCCCTGGAAAGACTATCGTAATTTAATTAAAGTTTGAAAGATGGAAACCATGGAAAGACATTGTTTGATTTATGGGTTTTAAATGGTTTAAGAGAAGTGGATAAACCATAGGGTTCGGCCATGATGAAGGGCCGAACCCCATGGAAGGTTGTTGCTTATAATTTATGGAAATTTTAATGAGGAAAACCATGGAAGGTTGTTGTTTATAATTTATGGAATTTTTAATGAGGAAAACCATGGAATAAGATGAACCATAGGGTTCGGCCATGTGGCATGGCCGAACACCATGGAAAGGATATTAATAAATTTTAATGGATTTAAAATGATGGGAAAGGTTATTTATGTTTTAATTTTAAATGGAGACCATGGGAAAATATAGATGGATTTAATTTGGTGATGATCAAATGGAGATCATGGAGATGATGGCAATTTTGTAAATATAGGCCAAATTGAAAGATCATGGGTTCGGCCATGGTGTATGGCCGAACCCCATGAGGTCTTGCATGGATTTAATTTATTAAGGAATTTATATTGGAGTTGGTTAATGAATCCATAGGGGTTTAAATGATTTAATAAAAAGGGTTGAACCACCATGGCCGAACCCCATGGAGTTGTATTGGTATTTTTGATGTATGTTGATTGATTAAAATGGAGAATGGTTATTAAATTGGAAAGTTTCTAATTATGGAAGGATCGATGCTAAATTTGGAAACTTTTTAATTATGGAATGAGGGACGATAAATTTAGAAACTTTCTAATTATGGAAGGATGGATGCTAAATTTGGAAAGTTTCTATAATTGCATCTTGGCCGAACCCCATGGACCAACTAAGGGATCATATGTGTTTTATGGATCGGTTTTGGACATAAACCTAATATGATTAAAGGAATGGCAAAAATGTAAATATGGTTTAAGATGAAAAATCATGGGTTCTGTAACGCCCCGCCCTTTTTCACTCGCTTCTTCCAGTAAATAAGAATCTATTTTTTTTTTTATAACAGAGTAGAGTGATGGAGAGCGGGACGTCATGATGCGAGCTAAGTTCGAAGTTCCAAAGTCCGAACCCTTAACTCGCCAACCCTATGTGTGCATGGACCAAGTCCACGAAAATAGTTCACACATAGCAATATAAACTTGCGGAATATTAACATCAAAATTGCGGAATCATAATAGAACCAAGTTCTATTCCATTCAGATAGCAAAGTACGTCAAGTCCTTAATCATCATTCAAATACCATAATTATCAAAATTAACATCCATCCATCTAAGTTATTACATTCCGAAATCTAGATACTCAAATACAAGTCCATGAGTAACTTTTATTAAAAATAATAAACTAAATCATCCAAGCTCCTATGCCTGGCCCGTCTTGCGTTCATCGTTCCCTTGATTTCCTGTATCATCAAGTAGGGTAGAAGTAGGGCGTTAGAACAACGCGCCCAGTAGGTATTCTAGTTACGGCTAACACATGGTTAGTACAAAACATATATTATAACATAATATCCAAAACCATGTAAAACCATGCCATGCAATGATGACAAATGCAATGAGTCCCACCCATCACATGTACATAAAAGTACCCACCACATAGGTCTTTTGGACGCCCCGACGGAGTGTGGACCCTTTGGATTCTTCCTGATGGAAAAGCACATCAAGGTACCGCACATAGGTTTCTCGGACGCCCCGATGGAGTGTGACCCCTCTGGTTACAATTCCTCCACCCCATGCCATGCATGAGATGCTAATGAAACACATGCTATTTTATAACATAAACATAGCATTTAAAATCACCTTTTGAAACATAATCAACACATGCTACTTATACAATTGGACATAGCATTTGAAATTCAATATAAAGCATATCCTTTGAAACATAATTTCATCAAACATAAAATAAACATATGTACATAAACCCATGGTTTCAAAGGGGTGGAATCGTACCAAAGACCGCTACGTGTCCTTGCGTCTTTCGTCCGGTAGCCGCTCACGATTGTAAACACCTTGTGAGATCCGGTTACCTTATAATATAATAACCAATCAAAACAAAGTCCCACTTGATTTAGAATATTTAAAGTCCATAAACCAATCCCCATATTTACAAGATTGCCATTGATTTCATCAACTTATGTTTGAATTCCCAAAACACAGTTCCATTAATTCTACATAATTACCATATTGCCATCCAAGGCTATAATTCCATTATTCTCACCCTTCATCCCTTTAAAATACACCCAAACATAAACCCAAAACTGATTCATGGGGTTCGGCCAAGCGCCATGGCCGAACCTTATGATGTCTAAGTCCAAACCGATCCATAACCATAGATTCATGATTCATAAATAAGACTCTAATCCTTCCCTTCACTTAATCATATTAGGTCCATATAAATTCCATAACCACTCAAATCCATAAAAGAGACCTCATGGGGTTTGGCCATACATCATGGCCGAACTCATGATCTTTCACTTTAGGCTATAATTATAACTTTGCCATTGGTCTCATCCATAGTTAACATTTCATTCAATTACAAACACTTAAATCCATATTTTGATCCACAAACCATAAAATTGGTTCATGGGATTCGGCCATACACATGGCTGAATCCATGATGCCTAAGTTTCCATTAATTTCATTAACCTCCATTATTATCAATTCCATAATTAACAAGTCCACAATTAAAAGGTCCATATTTAGAAAGTTTCCAAGTTTAGCATGCTTCCTTCCATAATTAGATAATTTCCAATTTTTAGCATGCAACTTCCATAATTTAACAATCATCTTCCAAAAATAACTCTAGTGGGGTTCGGCCATACAACATGGCCGAACCTCACCCAATTGAGGCAATCCATTCACTTTCTAATTTGATATAACTTCCATAAATAAAAGCTTCCTAATTTAGCAACCAACCTCCTTCCATAAATAGAAACCTTCCCATTTTAAATTCTCCTTCTATATTTAGAAGGTTTTCAAATTTATCTCCACCTTCTATAGTTAGAAGGTTTCCATATTTAAAGCATAAATCCTTCCATACTTAGAATGTTTCCAAGATAATCATCCAACCTTCCAAATTAGTAACCATCTCCATGGGGTTCGGCCATACACCATGGTCGAACCCTATGGTTCATGATCTTGACCACTAAGTTAAATCCATTAAATTTTTAACAATATCCTTTCCATGGCATGGCCGAACCCTATGGTTCATCTTATTCCATGGTTTTCCAACCAAAGAATCCATGACTTAAACCATGACTTTCCATGGTTTTCGTTCCTTCAAATATAATCTATAACCTTCCATTAAAAACACCAAACCATCCATTAAAACAACACGAATTTATTAACCAACACCCATGGTTTTGTAACACCCCAATTTTTCAATGAAATGGAAAATTACGAAAATGCCCCTGAGTTGTTAAATTAATTATTTTGTGATGTTAAGAAAGGAAATAGTGGGGTCCATTGCTCAAATTAAAATCATATGAGCATATTATGAATATTAAGTTTGATTGGTTGGGTAATTTTCATCATTTGGGTCAAAAATGGCTAAATGGGTCAAAGGGCCCAAATGGGACCCATCGGGTCAAAATGGATGATTTGACCGTTTTGTGAATTTAAATTAAATGGGGTTAAGCTTATTTGATTGGAAATCAAGTAGAGAAGAAATGGGTAGGCCTGACCCATATGCAAAAACCGATTACAAATGACCAAAATACCCATAATTGGGTCATGGAGTCAAAAACGGGTCAAGGAGCTAAAAGTGGACCCAACGGGTCGAGTTGACTATTGTTGACCATGTGAACCCTCAAGGGAGCTAAAACACGAGTTAGATCAGTTGAGTGGGACTGAGGTGAGTTGAAATTAAATCAAGTTATGAGTCAACTCATGTGCATTGAATGAAAAACATTAAATGTGATGAGTTGGGTTGGAATAAAAAATACCTTGAGTTGGGTGAGTCAAAATGGAAACCCATGGGACTGTAAATCAGTGAGTTCAAGTGGGAATTGGAAGATTTTTGCTCAGCTTTAACCACCCAAAACAAGTCCCACACCTTGGGGACTTGTTTGGGGTGAGTTCCATGATCAATGATAAATGAAATGCATAGTTTGAGGTGAGTTGCTTGGGAATCTGAATGGCTGCATGGGTAGCTGCCAAGGGGTGCCTTGGATGGCACCCAATACCCATTGGTTTGTGCAAGGCTTGATGAGGAGTAAATGGTGATGTGGTGGCTGAAAATACAAAAGCAATAAGCAACCATTTTGGGCATGTTTTACCATTGTGAAAGCCTTACAATCCCATCTTTCACCCTCTCTCCAATTGGTGTACTTGGCTGGAACAGCAGAGGCTTTTGGTACCAAATATCCAAGCATATAACCAGCAAGGAGTTAAGGAAGCAAGGATTAAAAGATAAGGATCAAAGGCATAAGAAAAGCTTGGAAAGTGGTAAGTTTTTCCATTGATTTATGTTTAATAAAATGGGAAAAATAAGACATGATTCGGCCATGTGATGGTCAAATCTATCAAGGGTTAAAGTCGGATTCTTTTATAACCAATTAGATGGAAAACATGGACATAGGGTTCGGCCACTTTGGATGGCCGAACCCCATGAAATATTATGGTTAAACTTGATGGTTTTGTAAGATTTAAACCATGCAAGTATAGGACTGATTTTGGAGGTTTAAGATACATACTTTGGAAAGATTGAAAGCATGAATTTGAATGTCATAATTTGGCCATGCCATGGCCGAATTTGACAAGGGTCTAAACCATGTAAGAGATGGCTTGGTTTTCATGTTTTGGAAACATGAAAACCATGGATTTTGTGGACTGTTTTTGATAGCTTTGGAAATTAAAACCCTATGAAAATGGGCTAAGTTTTGGAGGTTTATTTGAAATTTAAAACCTGATTTAATACACTGTTATTACATTATTATCTGAGGTTTAAAAACAGCAAACCTAACCATTGGGTTCGGCCACCATGGAGGGCCGAACCCCATGTAAAAGGATGTTGGTGTTCATGTTGGAAAAACATGTTAACCATAGACTTTTTATGGACTGTTTTGGATGGTTTGTTTGAAAGTTAAAACCTGATTTAATATACTGTTATTACATTATTATCTGAGATTTAAAAACAGTAAACATAACCATTGGGTTCGGCTACCATGGAGGGCCGAACCCCATGTAAAAAGATGTTGGTTTTCATGTTGGAAAAACGTGTAGACCATAGACTTTTTATGGACTGTTTTGGATGGTTTGTTTGAAAGTTAAGACCTGATTTTAATATACTGTTATTACATTATTATCTGAAGTTTAAAAACAGTAAACATAGCCATTGGGTTCGGCCACCATGGAGGGCCGAACCCCATGTAAAAGAATGCTGGTTTTCATATAAACCATAGACTTTTTATGGACTGTTTTGGATGGTTTCTTTGAGAGTTAAAACCTGATATTAATTTAATGTTTATACATGATTATCTGAGGTTTAAAAACAGTAAACATAGCCATTGGGTTCGGCCACCATGGAGGGCCGAACCCCATGTAAAAGAATGTTGGTTTCATATTGGAAAAACATGTAAACCATAGACTTTTTATGGACTGTTTTTGTATGGTTTTTGAAAGTTAAAACCTGATATTAATATACTGTTTATACATGATTATTGGAGGTTTAAAAACAGTAAGAATGACCATTGGGTTCGGCCACTATGGAGGGCCGAACCCCATGTAAAAGAGGGTTGGTTTTCATGTTGGAAAACATGGAAACCATAGACCTTTGTGGACTGTTTTTGGGAGATTTTTATGTGATAAGGTTATTGATTTTGGGTTGGCCATGGGATGGCTAAACCATGGGTTTAACATGGCTAAGGGGTAGAGCCAATTACTATGTAAATAAAGGACATTGTTGAGCAAAAGAACCATAAAGGTTTCGGCCATGAGTATGGCCGAACCCAATGGACCGTTTTCATGAGTCATTTTATGGATGTGGGTGTGATTAAAAATGGAATTATGTTTGCTGATTTGGTCGGCCAAAACATGGCTGAACCATGTTAAGGTTACGGTTAAGGTTGTAGAATTTAATCAAGGTATTGGTGGCAATGGAAAATCTGTGAATACAAGCCAAATGAAGAGATTGATCAAAAGGACTTATAAGATGTTTTAGGTCTCATATGTGAATGGACATGCAAATAAGATTATGATTTACTTATTGTTGCATAATAAGGTACCGAAAGTTGAACGACGAACGAGTCGTGACCGGTTAAAGCCTAAGAAAGGACGGACGCTGAAGTGATTCTTCAGTAGGTTTCCTACCTACTCGTAACCACGGTTTTTACCCAGTTTTTCTTATGATACTCTTGTTTTAATATATGTGTTTCAAATGATATATTATGCATTAACAAATGGCATACAGGCATTGGCATCTCATGCATAGTCATGGGATAATGAGTGAAGTTCTACAGTGATGGCTACGAATGTACATGATGGGGGTTGCTCATTGCATGTACATATTTTATAGAAGAGATGAAAGTGTGTTGTAATTTACCTTGTCGGTGCAAGGCACGTCAAGTGATGGCTACGAATGTACATGATGGGGGTTGCTCATTGCATGTACATATTTTATAGAAGAGATGAAAGTGTGTTGTAATTTACCTTGTCGGTGCAAGGCACGTCAAGTGATGGCTACGAATGTACATGATGGGGGTTGCTCATTGCATGTACATATTTTATAGAAGAGATGAAAGTGTGTTGTAATTTACCTTGTCGGTGCAAGGCACGTCAAGTGATGGCTATGAAAGTAAATAATGGGGGATGCCCATTGCATGTGCATATTTCATAGCATTGTTTTACCTGTTTTTAATGATCATGTAATATGATATATATGCATGTTTTACATGCTAACATGTGGTAGCCCTGATTCGGGAACCTACTGGGCGCGTTGATCTAACGCCCTAATTCTATCCTCAGAGGAGATTGCAGGCACAAGCAAAGGGAAAGGAAAGGTCGTTGACCGGGAGGGGAGCCAAGCCTAAGTGCTTGAATGAAGGACTGAACTACTTTATATTACTGTCTTTTGAATACTTTTGTGGGACATGTAATAATTCACTACTTGCTATGGTTTGATTAGGTTGATAACATTTGGATGGTTGATCTATGTTAAATAATGTTTAAGACTGTTACTTGCTATCTGGTCTTTCTATTCTGCAATTAATCTAGGTTATTCCGCATGTTGATGTTAGTTCCATGTGTGAGTCGTAATCATGGTCTAGTCCATGTACACATGGGTGGCCAGTTAAGGTTCAGACTTGGGTAGTCTGAACTTAACTCGCGTCGTGACGTCGCCCGCTCTCTTTCGATGTTTTATTATAACTTTAAAAAAAAAAATTAGACTAGGAATTCTCGAAAAGGGCGGGGCGTTACAGTTGGTATCAGAGCGAAATGGGAGGTTGAATCATCGAAGTAAGATTAAGACGGTTTCATGTCTCACTAACGGATAAGAATCCCAACTGACCGACTCTTCAGAGTCCGCTGACTGGGGGCCGGATTAATTTACTTCGAGTGACTCGAACTGAACGATCAATCTGAGAACGACAATGAAAGATAGCAAAGTAAAGTACAGTCATCATAACTGGACATATCAAACATAGCAAAGTAGGATGTACTCCCCTGAAATCCCCACACTGAGAAACAAACAATAGGAAATTAGAGATTTCCCCAGAAACAAAAGAAAACAAAGAATGTTGATTTGGTAATCTTCCCAAACAAAGTACATGATATTATGCATGACCAAATTCCCTGGAAACCAAGAGTGGTTTATTTAGAATTATTGTTGAATATTTTTGTGTTTGAAATGATGTGGCACAGATATGTCAAGCAACGAAGAAGACACTGAGTTATGGGATAAAGGGACACCAAGTTGTCCGGTAGATTTGGTATCAACTTCCGACAGTATCAGTATGGAAGTTAATGTGGATCTTCAGGAGGGACCTCCTGAAGAAGCTGATGTGGACTTAGCGCCTCTTCCAGAGGATCTGATGGATGACATTCCTGAGATGATGGAACCTCCTGAGGAAGAGGAGGATGATCTAACACATTCACTGGAGGATCCCATGGCTGGTGTACCTATTATATTGGAATCACTTGGGGAGATAGATCCCTATGACACATGTGAACTGTGCAATCAAGATGGGCACCACTACCGGTATTGTCCTCACCCGCTAAGTGTTGTCTGCCCGTCCTGTGGACTACATGGACAGGGTGAGGCAAGGACCAATTGTCCATACATCGGAGGACCTGGATTAGTACCCTGCACAACTTGTGAGGTATGGGGGCACACGACGATGACGTGTCCTGATAACCGTTTCAAATTCGCTTTTGATGCAGAGTCTTCTACGGAAGACTAGGCTAGGAAGTAATATGAAGGGGTATTAAAATGAGGATTATTCGGTAAGGGTGTATTTTGTTCTCTATAGGGTTTTGTTTCACCCTACCTACCTTTGTACAAGGATGAAGTATGGATTTATATAAAGTATGCGATGTTATGATTCTAAGAGGATTTTTGGCACTAAGATATAGGTGACGAGGTCACTTGATTACATTGAGACGTGGTATGGGTGCGTCCCTCACGTGATGTTGATGATTGAGATGTGGTATGGGTGCGTCCCTCACATGGTATTGATGAGATAAGAATATAAACTTCATGAGTATGGCTTTGAGTAGCTAGGAGGACTATGGGAACCTTGATACGAAATACAGAGACTTGGTCCCGTAGGGCTACCTTTGAGGAGTGGGTCCCTCGCATGCTACGCGCTGGAGGGCGCTCTCACAGAGGTTTGGCACACTAGATGTGCTGGAATGCGCAAAGCTAGGTACTATTTTACCCGGTGGGGGTGGTATTAGCTTCGTCAGACGCGGAGCGACCGCCCTAGAGCTTGACTGAATCACCTATTAGGTGAAGGGATGCAGGGCGAGGTAGACCGGATCACGTTGGGCATGGATCTTCTGCTTGGTAAGTCATGAGACCTAAGTCTTGCAAGGGATCGGGATATATTTGTGATTTGATATGGTTGCCACAGTCTTATAGTGATTCATTTGAATGTTATTCCTATGGATATTAATCATGGATATATGATACTCATGGACAGAGCGATACCAAGGATGGATGTTTTCCATGAATGGATTATACCCATAGGTGGGTTATTTCATGGATAGTTATTAATCATACATAAAGGATACTCATGGACAGAGTGATACCAAGGATGGATTGTTTCCATGAATGGATTATACCATAGCAGGGTTATATTCATGGATGCGTATAAACATGGATGAGAGTTTCAATGGTGGTTTGAATTGATGCCGGACATTGGCATTAGGGTATACGTATTGGTAGCATGAATGACATTTTGGTGCCATAGGTTGGTATATTGGTCGTATGTTAGACCATTAACCTTATGAAAGACATATCAGTTATTACGAAGGTATTAGGTATGCCATGAATGGATTATACCCAAAAGAGGGTTATATTCATGGATGGTTATTAACCATGGGCAGTTGATACACACGGATAGAGAGTTACCAGAGATAGTTGTGTATAACCATGATGATGGTTCCCATGGTGGTGTGACTTGATGTCAGGTATTGGTATCATGGTAGATAAGTTAGTAGTATGATGGACATGTTGGTCTCATAGTTGACATATTGCCTTAATGATTGGGTCATGTTTTGATTTACATCCCACGTTTTAAGGAAAGTTGGTATTGAGAGATACTCAACATCGTAGAAGTTTTTTGAAAAAAGGTTGTTAGTCACATAGAGACTTATGTGCAAGGGAGGATGTACTTAGTGGAAAAGTTAAGAGTCTAGTGAATACTAAACTAGCTGGACTCAGATTTGAGTTCAAGTATCTAGTACTCGACATGTCTGAGTATGATATAATATTCGGCATGGATTGGTTGGCTAAGTTTCATGCCAACATCGACTGTTATCGTCGAAGAGTGACATTTATGTCACCCGAGGGCAAACAATATGTAGTCCGTGCAGATAAACAAAGTGGATTGCAGGAAGGGTTAAACCACGTGGTATTGAATAATATCACCATAAACAAAGCTCCAGTTACGGAACTTCCAACAATTGTACAAGAATTTACGGATGTATTCCCAAAGGAACTCCCTGGTTTACCACCTATGAGGGAGATTAACTTCGAGATCAGGCTGTACCCTGGCACAGCACCAGTGTCGTTACCACACTATCGGATGGCACCAGCAGAGATGTCAGAATTAAAGAAGCAGATTGATGAACTGCTTAGGCTGGGTTGCATCCGGAACAGTACATCATCGTGGGGAGCACCAGTGTTATTTGTGAAGAAGAAGGATGGCTCACTTCGGATGTTCGTGGACTACCGAAAACTGAATCAACTAACAGTCCGGAACAAGTACCCTCTACCCAGGATCAATGATTTATTCGATCAATTGAGGGGTTCAAGCCATTTTTCAATGATCGATTTGATGTCTGGTTATCATCATATTCGAGTTAGGGAGGAAGATATAGAAAAGACAGCTTTTCGGACTCGGTATGGACTGTTTGAGTTCGTGGTCATGCCATTTGGACTCACGAATGCGCCGGCAGTGTTCATGGATTTGATGAACAGAATCTTCCGTCCCTATTTAGATCAATTTGTAATTGTATTCATTGATGATATCCTGATCTATTCTAAGAGTCAAGAGGAACATGCAGAGCATTTACGTATAGTCTTGAATACGTTGAGGCAGAATAAACTATATGCCAAGGCCAGTAAATGTGAATTCTGGTTATCCGAGGTCAATTTCTTGGGACATGTCATTAACCGGAAACGGAATAGCCGTGGATCCAACAAAAGCGGCGGCAGTAAGTGAATGGAAAACGCCAAATAATGTGACCGAGATCCGCAGTTTCTTAGGGCTGGCGGGTTATTATCGGAAATTTATCATGGACTTTTCCAAGATAGCGTCTCCGTTGACTCGACTTACTCAGAAAGGAGTCAAGTATGAGTGGACAGATCAGTGTAACTGGAGATTTGAAACGCTGAAAGAAAAACTTATAAGAGCCCCTCTTTTAATTTTGCCGGAAAAGGGCAAAGGTTATGAAGTACAATGCGATGCTTCAGGAGAAGGACTAGGGTGTTCTGTAACGCCCCGCCCTATTTCACCCATTTTACGAAAATCAGAGTCTATTTTTTTTTTAAATAGAAGAGTGAGAGAGGGCGCGGACGCCACGACGCGAGTTAAGTTCGAGCTTCTAAAGCCCGACCCTTAACTGGCCAACCCCACGCGTGCGCGGAACTAAGTCCACGAGAATGATTCACGCGTGGGAAGTAAGCTCGCGGATTATAGTTATTGCGGAACATGGTAATAGAGTCTATCCTACCGGTTTTTAGATAGAAGGGAAGATATAACATTGAATTTACCAAAATGCCCCTACGTTCATGATTATATCACAAAATGCATCATCCATAAGTAACGTCCAAACCATCGCAGGAAATGTAAAATTATACAACCCGACAAGCTAAGCTACTTTAAAATTACATCACCAAAATGTAAAATATAATATAAACTAAGACTGCGCTTTCCAAGCTCCTAAGCTTGGCCTCCGGTATGTCCACCGCTTCCTGCCTCTCCTGCGTCATCAGCTAGAGTAGAAGTAGGGCGTTAGTCAACGCGCCCAGTAGGACTCCGAGTAGGGCTAGCACATGGATTAGTGATACACACATATCGATAACATAAAATACAACAAAATAAGTATGTAATGAATGTTATGCCATGGGTGCTTATGTCATGTGTCCCACCCATCATCCGTATGATCATACAATATGTTGTTCCCCATGTTTGCTTCTCGGTCGCCCCGACGGAGCATGGACTCCGGTTATCGAACTATCCCCATGTGTGATTCTCGGTCGCCCCGACGGAGCATGGACTCCGGTCATAGCCCTCAGGCTATCCCCATGTCTGATTCTCGGTCGCCCCGACGGAGCATGGACTCCGATTTTATTATTTTCCTGCCCATGCCATGCATGAGATGTACGTGCATTATGCTATGTAGTATATAGATAAATCATAATTTTGATATACCATACATAGCCATATAATGCATAATATAAAAATATAATCCATAAGATTCATAGCTTGAAACTCATCATAAGAATAAAACATAATCATAAATAATTTAAAACACCATCACATATCCATCGCTTACAAAAAGGTAGGAATCCTACCGAATACCGTGTAGCGTTCTGTTACGTTTTCCGCTCGTTAATCCGGTCGCCGATCGCGTACCGTTTGCGACGTCCGATACCTTATTACATTTACCGAATTAGTCCATACGTTATCCATGGTTAAGTTCTTAACTAGTTATAACTCTAGATCCATTCAATGATCTTTAATTACATCATAAGTTTATCGAAAATCGGCCCTTAACTTAGCCCATTATCCATTGGTTTAATCACATACATAAAATCCGATTTTGACCATTTCGAATATTCAAATGAGCGAGCCTAAAACGTAGCATCTATATGTTTCTTTTCATCATTCATATTGCATTGAATTTTACTTCTAATCCACATAGGTTCGGCCATGTACCATGGCCGAACCCATGGTTCTTCAAAGTGGCTAATAATTACCATTTTGCCACTCTCTCCTCTATGATTAATCATTCACCCACTTATGTCTATTTTAAGTCTAAATTTCATCCATAACTTAGACCCATTTATAATTCCATAACATATCCAAAATCAGCCACCTATTGTTTAATTTTTGAAAAACATTTAACTCCATATGTCCTTTCACATTTGGCCCTCAAGGTGGCCCACAAAGGGATCATGGGTTCGGCCATATACCATGGCCGAACCCATGGTACCCTATCTTCATTTTCTTGGGTCCATCTTACTCCCTTTAATCCAATCTCCAATGAATTTAAATTATCCATTCAAGTCCCCATTTTCATCCCATTTAAAACCTCACATATCATTTTTATAAATCCACTAAAATCTAGTATTCCTCTACATTATTTTCCATTTATTAAATCCACTAATCACTACCCTAAGGTTCACCTTTATGGATACCATTTTCAAAGACTAAGTTTTGTCCCAAAATAATCCATCTAAATTTTCATTTCCATCAAAAAGATTACCATACACCATACTTACTCATCTATCCAAATTCCCATTCTTCCATGTTATTTTCCATGCCTAAAAATCTCAAACCATTACCATAGGGTTCGGCCATACACCATGGCCGAACCCATGGTTCATGGCCCACCTTTCTTAGAGCCATTTAAGACCAAAGTTCTATGAATATTTGTCCATGATTTTTCTTGTTAAAAATTTCATTTAAAATCATTAATATCATTCATTTGGTCCATTTAAAACTTGTGTCATACATTTTGGAAATCCATTTACAACTATCATTTTCTCCATCATTTTCCATCTTTCTATTCTTATAAAAATAATTAACCATCACCATAGTTCCAAAAAAAATTCTAAAACATCATCCATGGATTTCATCATAAAACTTTTTCCAAAAATTTGCCTACATTTAACCCTTGAAACCCTAACCATTCTCCATCATTTTCAAACCTTAACATCTTAATAAATTCATCACCATTTACCATGGGGTTCGGCCATGCTACATGGCCGAACCCTAAGGTCCATCCAATCCATCAAAATTTCCATTTTCCTATGCTTAATAAAGACTTAAAAATTCTATTTAGAAATTCCATTCTTCCATTTCTTAATCCATTCCTCCATTTTTATCCATTTCTTATCTTATCTTTTGATGGATCTTAGATCCATGGCCCACCACGTTTTTGGCCACATTTAGTCTAAGAAATGGATTTTATATTCCTAAAATAAAATCTTGTTTAAAGAAATCTTACCGCCCGACGACTCCTCCAGTCTTTGTCGCTCCCGTCAACCTCTTAGGCCTCCTTTCTTCTTCCTCTCCTTGTTTGATCAGCTAGATGAGCTTGATCAATGGTGGGACATGCTTGGATTGGCTAAGATAGGGTTAGGTTGAGAGGGAAAGAGTATGGAAATGAGGGAGAAAATTCTTCAAGGATCTTGATCTTGGGGTGGCCCAAGACTTAATCTTTTCCTTCTCTTTTCTTCTTCTTTCTTTCTAAGTTTTTCTTCTAAGCTTTGTTCTCTTTTCCTTAGTGCAAGGGACGTTTTTTGAGAGTGCAAGAGAGAGAGGGAGAGAGAGAGATGGAAAGGAGATGAGAAATGAGATTAAACACATCTCATTTTGGTTGACCAAACTACACTCCACCATTATGGCTCCACCAACCAAAGTATGGGCTCCCTTGACCTTGGTGGTGGTGGTTGAGACCAAACCACCACCAAGCCAATGGTTTTTGGTGTTTGAAAAGGGGTGGTTTGGGTCTTCCCTCTTTGACCACTCATTTGGGTATGGGTCACCATATTTGGAGTGGTGGTGGTTGAGATGAAACCACCACCCAAGTCCATGGTATTTTTCTTGTTTTTCTTAGGTGGTTTCAATGAGATGAAACCACCATTGACTTGTCCTATGTTGACCCTAATTGACCAACCTAATTAATTAAATTAAATCCTTACTTAGGTTAATTAATTTCTATCCAATTTAATTTCATAACATTTATCTATCTAAGAAATCCACTCATGGTTGACCAAGTCAACCATGGTGGACGGTCCCTACCTATACCTACCCCACCTGCCACCTCACTTGATGAGGTGGAGGTGGGCCCCTCTCGGCCATGTCATTTTAATTCCATTAATTTTAACTTAGATAATTTTACAATAATTTTAATCAAATTAATTCACCTTAATCCACCTTAGTCCTCTCAATTTATCCATGGTTGACCAAGTCAACCATGATGATTGGCCCCACCTTTGCCTTGGTCCACACGCCACCTCACTTGGTGAGGTGGAGGTGGGCCCCACTTGGTCATGCAATTTCATTTTATTACTAACTTAGAGGGTTTAATTCCAATTCACCCTTTTTAAAATAATTGGCCCACCATTGGGCCCACGGCCCAACCAATTTATTTTCTACCCCTTTGCCTTAGAGTTTGGACCAATTTTGATCCATTGGGTCCCACATGGCTATCGGGCCCACTTGACCATCGTTGACCCGATTTAATCCTCATTGACCCATTAAATGGATTTCATCCAATCCATGGCCCAATTGAGCTATCCTTGGGCCATTGTCCCAAAATTTGGTCCATTTGGCATTCCATTATGTTAAAATTCAAATTAAAATCAATAAATGTCAAATATATATTAATTAGAAAATTCGGGCTATTACATGTTCACTCATGCAAGGTCATCATGTGGTGGCATATGGGTCAAGACAGTTAAAAATACATGAACGTCTTTATCCTACACATGACCTGGAGCTAGCTGCAGTGGTCTTCGCTCTCAAAAGTTGGAGACACTACCTGTACGGCGAAAAATTTGAGGTATTTTCTGATCACAAGAGTTTAAAATATTTATTTGATCAGAAGGAGCTCAATCTAAGGCAGCGTAGATGGATGGAGTATCTGGCGGATTATGAATTCGAGCTTCGATACCATCCAGGCAAGGAGAACAAGGTGGCGGATGCTCTTAGCCGCCTATCTCATGCATCGGTCGTATGCTTGATCAGAACGGAATGGGAGATGCTGCACACCATTCGAGAGTTCAATCTTCATATCAACAACCGTGGAAGTATGTATAATTTGATCATACAGTCCAATATAGTCACCAAGATTGAACAAGAACAAAGAACAAATCTGGAAGTGGAGGACATTTGGGCCAGGATGTCTACTGGCACCATTGTACCGGAATGGGAATTACGACCAGGACAGGGTCTTGTATTCCGGGGAAAAACTTATGTGCCAAAGAGTTGCAGGAAAGAGCTACTGATTGAGGCACATCAGTCCAGGCTCTCTATCCATCCGGGCAGCACCAAAATGTACCATGATTTAAAGAGGCATTATTGGTGGCATGGACTAAAAAGGGATGTGGCAGAATTCGTGGCACATTGTCTAACTTGTCGGCAAGTTAAGACTGAACACCAAAAGCCACCTGGGTTGTTCAAACCCTTAGCCGTGCCAGAATGGAAATGGGAACACATTTCCATGGACTTTGTATTGGGGTTGCCAAGGTCTTCAAAGGGCAATGACGCCATATGGGTCGTAGTCGACCGACTGACCAAATCCGCACATTTCATTCCTATCAAGATGACGGATTCATCTAAAACGTTGGGTCGGCGGTATATTAAAGAAATCATTCGACTACATGGCATTCCTCGAACAATAGTATCGGACAGAGATGGCCGTTTTACCGGCAGGGTATGGCAAAGCATGCAGTCAGCCATGGGGACAGACTTATTGACTAGCACCGCTTTCCATCCACAGACTGATGGACAGTCAGAAAGGACGATACAAACTTTGGAAGACATGCTGAGAGCATGTATGTTAGATTTCAAAGGAGGATGGGAGGACCATTTACCACTGGTGGAGTTCTCCTACAATAACAGCTATCAGGCAAGCCTTCAAATGGCTCCTTATGAGGCTTTATATGGTAGACCGTGTAGGTCGCCGGTATGTTGGACAGAGGCTGGAGAGCCTGCGTTGATCGGACCAGAACTAGTCGCGGAGACTACTGCGCAAATAAAGTTGATACATCAACACTTACTGACTGCACATAGTCGGCAGAAGAGTTATGCTGATAAAAGGAGACGATTTTTGGAATTTGAAGTGGGAGACTTGGTATTTCTAAAGGTCTCGCCACGGAAGGGACATATGAGGTTCGGAAAGAAAGGAAAACTGTCACCAAGATTTGTGGGACCGTTTTCCATCATGAGAAGAGTGGGGGAGGTGGCTTATTAGATATCACTCCCATCACAATTAGCAGCTCTACACGATGTGTTCCACGTGTCGATGCTAAGGAAATACAATCCGGATCCGTCCCATGTTTTAAATGTTCAAGATATTGAAGTACAAAGCGACGTGACGTACGTCGAGAAACCGGTCAGGATAGTGGAGACCGAACAAAGGGTGTTGCGAAACAGAGCGATTCAGTTCGCAAAAGTAGTATGGGACCGTCATGGTGATGAAGAGGCCACGTGGGAACTTGAGTCGGAGATGAGAACAGCTCACCCCGAATTATTTGTGTAATTTAATTTGAGAACCCTACTTCACCCGATTTTCGGGACGAAAATTTTAAAAAGAGGGTTATATTGTAACACCCCAATTTTTCAATGAAATGGAAAATTACCAAAATACCCCTAAGTTGTTAAATTAATTATTTTGTGATGTTAAGAAAGGAAATAGTGGGGCCCATTGCTCAAATTAAAATCATATGAGCATATTATGAATGTTAAGTTTGATTGGTTGGGTAATTTTCATCATTTGGGTCAAAAATGGCTAAATGGGTCAAAGGGCCCAAATGGGACCCATCGGGTCAAAATGGATGATTTGACCGTTTTGTGAATTTAAATTAAATGGGGTTAAGCTTATTTGATTGCAAATCAAGTAGAGAAGAAATGGGTAGGCCTGACCCATATGCAAAAACCGATTACAAATGACCAAAATACCCATAATTGGGTCATGGAGTCAAAAACGGGTCAAGGAGCTAAAAGTGGACCCAACGGGTCGAGTTGACTATTGTTGACCGTGTGAACCCTCAAGGGAGCTAAAACACGAGTTAGATCAGTTGAGTGGGACTGAGGTGAGTTGAAATTAAATCAAGTTATGAGTCAACTCATGTGCATTGAATGAAAAACATTAAATGTGACGAGTTGGGTTGGAATAAAAAATACCTTGAGTTGGGTGAGTCAAAATGGAAACCCATGGGACTGTAAATCAGTGAGTTCAAGTGGGAATTGGAAGAGTTTAACTCAGCTTTAACCACCCAAAACAAGTCCCACACCTTGGGGGCTTGTTTGGGGTGAGTTCCATGATCAATGATAAATGAAATGCATAGTTTGAGGTGAGTTGCTTGGGAATCTGAATGGCTGCATGGGTAGCTGCCAAGGGGTGCCTTGGATGGCACCCAATACCCATTGGTTTGTGCAAGGCTTGATGAGGAGTAAATGGTGATGTGGTGGCTGAAAATACAAAAGCAATAAGCAACCATTTTGGGCGTGTTTTACCATTGTGAAAGCCTTACAATCCCATCTTTCTCCCTCTCTCCAATTGGTGTTCTTGGCTGGAACAGCAGAGGCTTTTGGTACCAAATATCCAAGCATATAACCAGCAAGGAGTTAAGGAAGTAAGGATTAAAAGACAAGGATCAAAGGCATAAGAAAAGCTTGGAAAGTGGTAAGTTTTTCCATTGATTTATGTTTAATAAAATGGGAAAAATAAGACATGATTCGGCCATGTGATGGTCAAATCTATCAAGGGTTAAAGTAGGATTCTTTTATACCCAATTAGATGGAAAACATGGACATAGGGTTCGGCCACTTTGGATGGCCGAACCCCATGAAATATTATGGTTAAACTTGATGGTTTTGTAAGATTTAAACCATGCAAGTATAGGACTGATTTTGGAGGTTTAAGATACATACTTTGGAAAGATTGAAAGCATGAATTTGAATGTCATAATTTGGCCATGCCATGGCCGAATTTGACAAGGGTCTAAACCATGTAAGAGATGGCTTGGTTTTCATGTTTTGGAAACATGAAGACCATGGATTTTGTGGACTGTTTTTGATAGTTTTGGAAATTAAAACCCTATGAAAATGGGCTAATTTTTGGAGGTTTATTTGAAAGTTAAAACCTGATATAATATACTGTTATTACATTATTATCTGAGGTTTAAAAACAGCAAACCTAACCATTGGGTTCGGCCACCATGGAGGGCCGAACCCCATGTAAAAGGATGTCGGTGTTCATGTTGGAAAAACATGTAAACCATAGACTTTTTATGGACTGTTTTGGATGGTTTGTTTGAAAGTTAAAACCTGATTTAATATACTGTTATTACATTATTATCTGAGATTTAAAAACAGTAAACCTAACCATTGGGTTCGGCCACCATGGAGGGCCGAACCCCATGTAAAAGGATGTTGGTTTTCATGTTGGAAAAACATGTAAACCATAGACATTTTATGGACTATTTTGGATGGTTTGTTTGAAAGTTAAAACCTGATTTTAATATAATGTTATTACATTATTATCTGAAGTTTAAAAACAGTAAACATAGCCATTGGGTTCGGCCACCATGGAGGGCCGAACCCCATGTAAAAGAATGTTGGTTTTCATATAAACCATAGACTTTTTATGGACTGTTTTGGATGGTTTCTTTGAGAGTTAAAACCTGATATTAATATAATGTTTATACATGATTATCTGAGGTTTAAAAACAGTAAACATAGCCATTGGGTTCGGCAACCATGGAGGGCCGAACCCCATGTAAAAGAATGTTGGTTTCATATTGGAAAAACATGTAAACCATAGACTTTTTATGGACTGTTTTTGTATGGTTTTTGAAAGTTATGACCTGATATTAATATACTGTTTATACATGATTATTGGAGGTTTAAAAACAGTAAGAATGACCATTGGGTTCGGCCACTATGGAGGGCCGAACCCCATATAAAAGAGGGTTGGTTTTCATGTTGGAACACATGGAAACCATAGACCTTTGTGGACTGTTTTTGGGAGATTTTTATGTGATAAGGTTACTGATTTTGGGTTGGCCATGGGATGGCTAAACCATGGGTTTAACATGGCTAAGGGGTAGAGCCAATTACTATGTAAATAAAGGACATTGTTGAGCAAAAGAACCATAAGGGTTTCGGCCATGAGTATGGCCGAACCCCATGGACCGTTTTCATGGGTCATTTTATGGATGTGGGTGTGATTAAAAATGGAATTATGTTTGCTGATTTGGTCGGCCAAAACATGGCTGAACCATGTTAAGGTTACGGTTAAGGTTGTAGAATTTAATCAAGGTATTGGTGGCAATGGCAAATCTATGAATACAAGCCAAATGAAGAGATTGATCAAAAGGACTCATAAGATGTTTTAGGTCTCATATGTGAATGGACATGTAAATAAGATTATGATTTACTTATTGTTGCATAATAAGGTACCGAAAGTTGAACGACGAACGAGTCGTGACCGGTTAAAGCCTAAGAAAGGACGGACGCTGAAGTGATTCTTCAGTAGGTTTCCTACCTACTCGTAACCACGGTTTTTACCCAGTTTTTCTTATGATACTCTTGTTTTAATATATGTGTTTCAAATGATATATTATGCATTAACAAATGGCATACAGGCATTGGCATCTCATGCATAGTCATGGGATAATGAATGAAGTTCTACAGTGATGGCTACGAATGTACATGATGGGGGTTGCTCATTGCATGTACATATTTTATAGAAGAGATGAAAGTGTGTTGTAATTTACCTTGTCAGTGCAAGGCACGTCAAGTGATGGCTACGAATGTACATGATGGGGGTTGCTCATTGCATGTACATATTTTATAGAAGAGATGAAAGTGTGTTGTAATTTACCTTGTCGGTGCAAGGCACGTCAAGTGATGGCTATGAAAGTAAATAATGGGGGATGCCCATTGCATGTGCATATTTCATAGCATTGTTTTACCTGTTTTTAATGATCATGTAATATGATATATATGCATGTTTTACATGCTAACATGTGGTAGCCCTGATTCGGGAACCTACTGGGCGCGTTGATCTAACGCCCTAATTCTATCCTCAGAGGAGATTGCAGGCACAAGTAAAGGGAAAGGAAAGGTCGTTGACCGGGAGGGGAGCCAAGCCTAAGTGCTTGAATGAAGGACTGAACTACTTTATATTACTGTCTTTTGAATACTTTTGTGGGACATGTAATAATTCACTACTTGCTATGGTTTGATTAGGTTGATAACATTTGGATGGTTGATCTATGTTAAATAATGTTTAAGACTGTTACTTGCTATCTGGTCTTTCTATTCTGCAATTAATCTAGGTTATTCCGCATGTTGATGTTAGTTCCATGTGTGATTCGTAATCATGGTCTAGTCCATGTACACATGGGTGGCCAATTAAGGTTCAGACTTGGGTAGTCTGAACTTAACTCGCGTTATGACATCGCCCGCTCTCTTTCGATGTTTTCTTATAACTTTAAAAAAAAAAAAAATTAGACTAGGAATTCTCGGAAAGGGCGGGGCATTACAGGTTTTTTCCTTATTAACAATCCATACATTAACCATATTTTCTTTCCATGGGGTTCGGCCATGCATTGTGGCCAAACCCTATGGTTCATGCTTCCATTAAAACACCATGATCATCTCCCAAACTTCTTCCATGGGGTTCGGCCATACACCTTGGCCGAACCCTATGGTTCTTTTATTTCAAAATAAATTAATCAAATAAGATACTAACCCTTTCCGATTTCTTGCTCTTCCAATCCTTCTCCTTTCTTCTTAATTTTTCCAACCAAGAACACCTCGTACTGGCTGCCTTCTTCTTCTCCTTGCTCTTGCCGTGAATGACAGCTTGAGAGAGGGAGAGAGAAAGAAATACAATTCGGCAATGATGGGTGTAAAACCGTGTGCCCTTGTCCTCCTCTCCTTTTATCACTTCCTCTTGATCTTAGTTTAGAAGGTGCTTTAGACGTAATTTCCCCTTAGGGCCGTGCGTCCCTTGCATCTCTCCTTTTATTATTCCACTCAATCCTTTTAAGATAGTACTTGCCGACCTTGGCTTCCCACTTTGGAAGGTGTCATGCACATATCCTTTTGTTTAGCAATTGCTTAATGCCGTGCGACCATGCTTGAGATAGCCATTGTCGAGTTTAGACTTCCCACTTTGGGAGAGTCCTAATTTAATTTTAGACACTTCCCTAATACCATTTTTAAATCAAGGGAAATACCTCCTTTAAAATGATCTGTGCGCATCACATATAGATTGCACATCTCCCACACGGCCATGCACAATCTTATTAAATCTTAAATATCTTCTCAAGATATTGTAGCATATTATTTAATTCAAGTTCCATTTAATTTTATGAAAACAATTCCAAAACCGTTGGGTCCTAATTGGGCCAATGACCCGACTCTTTACCCAATTTATGATCCATAAGAGATATTCACAAATTAAATGGATAATTTTCATACAAATAATAAATTGAAAATCCGGGGTGTTACAGGTTCGGCCATGGTGTATGGCCAAACCCCATGATGAATGTTTTTATGGACTAACTGTTTAAATAAATTAATTTAGGGATTTAATTATAGACGTATGTTCATGGTTTATGTATTGGCTATGGAATCAATGGCAATTTTGTAAATATCGCCTAAATTGAAAGATCATGGGTTCGGCCATGATGTATGGCCGAACCCCATGAGATGGGTTTGTGTATCAAAACATGGACTTAGGCATTTGTTAATGAAAGGTTTACCAAACCAAGGGATGAAGGGTGAGAATAATGGAATGATAGCCATGGATGGCATTTTGGTAATTAAGTGAAAACAAGGGACCATGGGTTCGGCCATAGTGTATGACTGAACCCCATGGGGAAGGTTTGCTGGACTTAGATGTTTACGGATCTATGTTTTGAATCTAAACATGGGTGAATAAATGAAGGTGACTAACCATGGAAGGAATGATGGCATTATTGTAATTAATTGAATTAATGGACCATGGGTTCGGCCATGGTGTATGGCCAAACCCCATGGGGATTGTTTTGATGGACTTAGGGTTTATGTTTGTTGGATTAATTAAAATGAACAGCCATAGATCAAGCAATGGCATGGGTGTGGACTTAATTGACTAAATGAGCAAAAAGGAAACTTAAACAAAAGGGGTGAGGTTCGGCCAAGGTGTATGGCCGAACCCCACAAATATGGTTTATGGACTTGGACATTGTTGTAAATCAAATGGGACTTGGTTTTAATTGATTGTTGTATTATAAGGAAATGGGACCTCACAAGGTGTGTACGATCGTGAGCGGTTACCAGACGAAAGACACAAGGACACGTTAGCGGTCTTTGGTAGGATCCCACCTCTTTGAAACCATGGGTTTATGTACATTTTTTTATCGTATTTTTTATGAATATATGTTGCAAAGGATATGTTTCAAATTGTGATTTTAAATGCTATAATTTGTATAATTGCATAGCATGTGGCATTTGCATCTCATGCATGGCATGGGAGGGATGAACGGTAACCGGAGACCCACACTCCGTCGGGGCGCTCGTAAAACACTCGTGGGGGGTACCTTGATGATGAGAATTCCATCAAGAGGATACTATGTATGAAATGTAACCGGAGATCCACACTCCGTTGGGGCGTCCGTAATACAATCATGGGGGGATACCTTGATGAGGAGCTTGCCATCGAGAGGTTACTATGTGTTTGTGATGGGTGGGACTCATTGCATATGATAGCATGGCATGGCATTGAATCGGCATGATTATGATCTTTATTATCATGCAATGTTTCTGGTTTTATCGGTATGATTGGATCTCTATTATCATACACTGTTTGGATACGATACTTTATAAGTATGGTATGATTTATTATAACTGGATTTGTTATATATTATATATGGATTTTTGGTACTAACCCATGTGTTAACCCTACTTGGAATACCTACTGGGCGCGTTGTTCTAGCACCCTACTTCTACCCTAGTGTATTATACAAGAAACGAGGGGAATGATGAACGTGAAACGGGCCAGGCATAGGAGCTTGGAGGATTATAGGTTATATTTGTTTAAGATAATCATAGGCTTGTAGTTTGAGTATCTAGAATTTGGATTGTAATAACTTGGATGAATTTACTATGGTTGGATGTTTTATTGGATAATTGCATTATGATACTGATGATTAAGGACTTGACGTGCTTTGCTATCTGAATGGAATAGAACTTGGTTCTATATTGATTCCGCATGTTATGATTTTATTCCGCATGTTTATATTGCTATGTGTGAACCATTTTCTTGGACTGAGTCCATGCACACATAGGGTTGGCCAGTTAAGGGTCGGACTTTAGAAGTTCGGACTTAGCTCGCATCGTGACGTCCCGCTCTCTATCACTCTTCACTTATAAAAAAAAAAAAAATAGACTCTGATTTTCGAAAGAGAAAGCGAGTAAAAAAGGGTGGGACGTTACAAGACCAATCAAGATTCAACGGATCATCAAATTGGCCATAGAAGACTCTAGGTGAACCCTACACCTTAGGATGACCTTGCCTAGACTTAGATAACACATCTGGATAATTAACATAGCCTAGTGGTTGTTTGACACTAAAAATCAGAACATGGACTTAATATGCAAACCATTGAATTTACTGTCACGGCGACACATCAGTCAGCAATCTATCGCATTGACAGAGGACGATCATTCATGATTTTGAGATGCATCGTCCTGGGAATCGAAGGTTCTGGTTGGAAATGGTATGTCAAACAAATCTGGTCTCAGGATGATTGTATCTTAGAGACGATACGTCGCTGGTGTAACACCCCGCCCTTTTCACTCGAAATCAAAGTTTATTTTTTTTTTAAATAAACAAAAGTGATAAAGAGCGAAATGTCACGACTCGAGCTAGCTCCGAGTTTCCAAAGCTCGACCCTTAACTGGCCAACCATACGTGTGCATGGACTAAGTCCACTAAAATGGTTTACACGTACTCAAGTTAACTTGCGGAATAAATCATATATGCAGAATAACAATAGGATAATAATCCTATTCCAATTTAGATAGTATAGTAGTCCAACACTTAATAATAATTATCATAACTTAAATATCCAAACCTTAACCATCCAATCCATAGCAAATAAATCTACGTTATTACAATTCCGAATAACATAAACAACATATAGCTTAATCATCCAAGTTCCTAAGCTTGGCTCCAATCACATCCTCGCTCCGTTCCCTTCCTGTGTCATCAACTAGGTTAGAAGTAGGGCGTTAGACAACGCGCCCAATATGTATTCCAATTAGGGCTAACACATGGGTTAGTATATAAAATCCAGATATAATATACCATATCATATTCGTAAAGCATCATATCCAATACAGTGTATGATAATAAAGATCCAATCATACAGATAAAAAGCAGAAACCTTGCATGATAATAAAGATCATAATCATGCCGATTCAATGCCATGCCATGCTATCATATGCAATGAGTCCCACCCATCACAAACTCATAGTATCCTCTTGATGGATTTCTCCTCATCATGGTATCCCCTGATGGAATGCTCATCACCAGGGTCTTCATACATAGTATCCTCTTGATGGGATTCTCATCATCAAGGTATCATACATAGTATCCTCTTGATGGGATTCTCCTCATCAAGGTATCCCCCACTAGTACTTTACGGATGCCCCGACAGAGTGTGGGTCTCCGGTTACATTCCATCCCTCCCATGCCATGCATGAGATGCAAATGCCAACATGCTTTAGAATATTACAAAACATAGCATGAAAATCCCATAATTGCAACATATTGTTTGATACCAAAATAACTTATCAAACATGAAATAAAATCATCATAAGTACATAATACATATCCATGGTTTCAATGATGTAGGAATCCTACCCAAGACAACTAAGGTGTCCTTGAGCTTTAAACCGGCAACCGTTCAAGATCGCGCACCGTTTGTGTTGTCCTGTCACCTTGTTACATATCAACAAGTCAATACATATTCCATTTGATTTACCATTTGGTCTAAGTCCATAAACACACCCTTGTAGGGTTCGGCCATACACCATGGCTGAACCTCACTTACTTTGATTTTAACCCTTCTTTTATTTATTACTCAATCACCCCTTAAGTAATTACTTAACCCTTAGTTCACCAAAATCCACCTTAGTGGGGTTCGGCCATACAACATGGCCGAACCTCACCATCTTGATTTTGGTCCCTCTTTCAAGTCATTTGATCCTTTTAATTAAGTCTAATCACCAATCCATTAATCTAATCATTCACACATTAACCTTTTAACACTCACAACAGCCTAGGTCCATAAAATTCCTTAGTGGGATGGCCGAACCTCACCCACTTGAATTTTGTCCAAGTTCATTCTCACTTGATTTAATCATTCATATCTAATTAAATCCTTTTAACATTAACATCCACCTAAGTCCATAAAAATATTCCCCATGGGATTCGGCCATACACCATGGCCGAACCCATGGTCTTTCATTTCCATGATTCATTCATACATCTAAGCCACTTGTACAAGTCCATATCCAATATCACCACCCATGGGGTTCGGCCATATACCATGGCCGAACCCATGGTCCTTCAATTTTAACTATATTAACCTTTTTGCCATTATTCTTTCCATGACTAAACTCTCCTATCATTTTTTACATTTCTATGTTCATAATTGACCCATAAACATAAATCCATAGATGGTCCACTAATCATGACATACAACCTTAATAAATTCCTAACAAATGTCTCCATTCCATAATTTGATAACCATTCATTTGCATATGCATATAACCCTAAATGACTCATAGTATGGTTCATCCAATCAGGATATAATACCAATTGACCCATTTAAAATTGGTTCATGGGGTTCGCCCATACACCATGGCCAAACCCATGATGTCTCATTTTCCCATCTTCTCCTTTAATTATTTACAATCTTTAATACATAACACAAGTCCCTCCATGGGAAATTAAATCATAACCTTAGGTCATCCTTTTCAAGCCAAGACTCCATAATTCATCCATTACATTTCTTCATGGGGTTCGGCCTCATACTATGGCCGAACCCATGGTACATGATTCTTTACCATTTACCACCTTTGAGACCCCTTTTAAAATGATTCATATTATTCCATTGTTTCCCTCCTTTAGAACTCTTTAATGTCACCAACATTAATCCATATAAAACCCTTTAAAATTATCAATAGCCTTCCATTTTAAAATCATAAATCCAAGATTGCTCTTTTGATGGGATTCGGCCATACATCATGGCCGAACCTCATCCAACCCCTTTTTGGTCTTTGGTGGTTCTTGTGTACACCATTTAGGGTTTGGCCATGCAAGGCCAGCCCATGATCCATAATCATAATCCTTATATGATCTATGCAAGAGGTCCTTTGTCATAATAAGACTTTCATGGCCGAACCACTTTCCTTGACCATCTTACTTAATAAGACTTTATTGGGCACTTACAATTCCACGACTCCTCTGGTTTTCTTCTCTCCTTCTTGTCCCTTTGATCTTCCTTTTGATCTTCCTCTTCCTTAGCCTTTTCTTCCTCCTTGATCCTTGCCGGAGTGTGTGAGCTTGAGAGGTCTTGAGATGAAAATCCAAAGAGAGGTTTCGGCCAAGAGGGTGTAGGTTTGAGAGAGAGAAAAGCTTGGGATAGAAAATTCTCTAAGTCCTTTGTCTTTTGTCCTTGAGAGGGTCGGCCTTGAGTGAGAGAGGGAGAGAGTGAGATAAAACAAGAACTTCTCTTTGCTACCCAATGTAAATCAGCCAAGGGTGGTGTCCTTTGGTTGATACCCTTTGTGTAACTCCCATGACCTTTCAACTTCCTCATAATGATCTATATGGAGTTTCATCTCATGAGATGAAACTCCCACCCTTTCCAACGTGTAGCCTTGCATGTACTTTGTGTAACAACACAACTCTCCAACTTCCTCATCTTGATCCATGAGGGTCGGCCAAAGGTGGTGTCCCTTGGTGGCACCACTTTGTAACTTCCATGACCTTTCACCTCCCTCATTATCATTTGCTTCGGGGGTTTCATCCCATGAGATGAAACTCACCAACTTTGTGTCTCTTGATGGAAACCCTCCCAACGTGTATGCCTTGTATGTCTTTGTGTAACAACCAACAACTCTCCAACTTCCTCCTCTTGATCCATGATGGTCGGCCAAGGGTGGTGTCCTTTGGTGACATGCCTTGGTAACTCCATTTTCCTTAACCATTATCCTTAATGCTTCCCTTGGGGGTTTCATCCTTGAGATGAAACTCCCAAGGCTCCAACGGCTGCAATGCAATGTCTTGTGTAACCTCCACAAGTCCCATTCATCTTCCATCTTGGGGGTTTCATCCTTGAGATGAAACTCCCATGTGCCCAACGGCATGTGTGAGTTTAAACTATGCAACCGCCATTCCTCATTGTTTGCCCATGTGGGAGTTTCATCCATGAGATGAAACTTCTTGAGCCCAATGGTTTTGTTTAAGCTTGGACCACCAAACCATCCAACTCCCCTTTAATTCTTATTTGGATTTGAATTTGAAATAAGAAACTCTTCCACTCTTCATTTAAATCTTCATGTGAGGGTATCATCTTTGAGATGAAACTTCCCCCACCCTTTCTTTCCAACGTGTGAATGGTGTTTGAGTTTGAAACCATCAACCCTTCAACTTCACTCTCCATTCTTTTGAATTTGAAACAACTCCCCAACTCTTGTGTTAACTCCATAAAACTTCCAACTCCATTCTTTATCTATCTTGGAGTTTTATGCATGAGATAACCTCCCATTCATTATTTATCTTGGAGTTTCATGCATGAGATAACCTCCCATGCATCCAACGTGTGGACCACCTTGAGCTGATCTTGGTGAAGTGCACCCCTCCAACTTTCCATCAACTCATTTAATTTACCTCATATATTTAACTCAACTCACCTTTTTAATTTAATTCCTTTAATTCATTTGAATCAACTCAAATATTTGATTCCATTTCCACCTCACATCAGTCCCAAGCTAATTAAGCTTGAACTCACTTGGAGGTCAACATAGTCAACCATGACCCATTGGGTCCAAATTGGCCATATTGACCCAATTAACAACCTTTGACCCAATTAGTACTCTTGACCCAATTGAACATACCTTACCCATTTATTTTATTTCCAACACATAACAAATGACCGTTGGGTCTAAATTGACCAATTGATCCAATTATCAAGCCTTACCCATTTACTTCTAACTAGCTCATATATGATCCATTAGGTCCCCATTGGACTTTTGACCCAATTGGCAATCTTGACCCGATTAATTCATTCTTACCCATTTACTTCCATTGTTCCACATCTACCATTTGTTGGGTCTTATTTGGGCAATTGACCCAACATTTACCCATCTATGGTTCATATCCATTAATTCACAATTTCAATGGCAAAAACCGTAAATATTTATAAACTGAAAATCTAGGGTATTACAACTGGGACAGGGCCGATCTATCATACATGCGATTAATTGGCAGGACTTAAACAAAGGTCAAAACTGTCATACATAGTCTAATTTCAGGATGATCAAGCGTGCAGACGATCCTTCGTCTGTTACAAAACAGATCAATCGCCCACACGATCAATCGCTGGAGCTTGGTTTGAACACACACTGTAAAATATGGTTCAGGCTCAGGACGATACATTCGTTAGGCGGTTACACTTCATGAGGAATCTATCACGACATATCGGGTGCAAAACCAATCGCCAGAGACAGGGCTAAAAAATGTTTGACAAACCTGTTAAGACAGGATAGCCTCAGGCCGATACATCGCCAACCAACGATCCATTGCCAATGGATAGGTACGATCAATCATGGGGTGACCGTTTTTGAAACGTTGGATTGCATTTAATGCTCAACGGTCATATCATTGCAATGCATCGCGAGGCCGATTGATCGCCTGTGTGGAAACTTTTGAGTTATCTATTTAAGCTTCAGATTTTGTTGAGGGAGATAGAGCTTTCACTTGTGTTGAGAAAGTATGAAGATAATCTTTGAGACTCCTTTCCTCCCTCAATTTCTATCTAAACTACATTTGTGGAATATCTTTTAGAGATCTGATCACCTTGTTGATTGAGATTAAGAGAGAAAAAAGAATCTAGATCTAGGAAAATATATTCGTGAAAATTATACCATTGAATTACGTATTTTAAGAAATTTAGAAAACATGGAGATAAATCATAAATATGAAGTTATTTATCTAATCAATGAATTTTAGTTTTAATTTAGAAACATTCTAGATCTAAACATAGAATCTAACAATTTAACTAATTTTAACTAAGGTGGTGGATTTAATCTAAGAATATAAACAATCTTAATCCAACTTTAGAAAACAAAATTAAGATGCAATTATTTTATTACAAACCTATTTCACCAATTTCAAGAATTTGAATTTATAAACAAAAGAAAAGAAAAATAACATCTAAATTACCTATATACATATTTACAATGGAACTCGCTCAAAAAATCAAAGTGGCATTACTTTCCATTTTTTAAAAATAAAACAAAAGGCCTAGAATATGGAGCTCACGTAAATCACCAATATTGCATTCAAAATTTTCATTCATAATTATTCTAAGAATTAAATCTATGGATTTCATTAAATTAAAAACCTCAAATTAAATGTTAGAAAGAGTAGAATTTAAACTTTATCTCCAAATCTAAAATATTTCATCGCACTCTTAAAATAAGAGCATTAGATCGAACAATGAAGTCTATTCAATCTAAATTTTCAATATATTTAATTTGAAATAATGAAAAAAATCCATACATAGACTTAATTAGAGAATAAAATCAAATCAAATAATCATCATACATAAATTGAATAATTGGAAAACCATAGACTAAATATTTCATCACACGTCAATTTTATTAATAAAACATGAAATTAAATTACAAACCAATGGAATTTAGGAAAATTACAAGAATATAATGGAAGAAATATAAAAATAAAACCAACCTAGGTTTGCACTATGTTCTTTTCTTCTTCTATTCCTTTACTCCTGCTCTCCAAAAATCCTAGCCAAGGTTCGAATTTCATTGTATCTAATGGCCTCTATTTATAAGATTTAGATAAGGTGAATTTAGTAAGTTAGGTGGGACCTTCTCCAAGTTAGTCGATCCTATGTTTGGCCGACTATATCTATTCACGGCAACTTTAGTTTTATTTGTGTTTTCCATTTTCTTTTCTCCTTTCTATTTTCATCATCTCGGCACACAGCAGTCACCCTCCTTTCTATTCCTGTAACACCTCGGGTTTTCAGTTTATTATTTATTTAATTTTAATTATGAATTTTAGAATTAAATCTTATATGGATAAGGAATTGGGCCATGACCCAATTAAGACCCAACCAATGGTGGAATTGGTTTTATTAAATTTAAATGGGTAGGATTAAATTAGTGATGAATCATATCCCATTTTGGATAAAAGATATTATGGCCGAAATTTGAATGTGAAATCTATAAATTTATGCGCATGAGTGATATGTGGGATTTTAAATCCACAATGATATGCTAGAATATTTTTAAAAGGGATGAAATATTTAGCAAATAATTAAAAGATTGAGCATGGTCGAAATTTCGATAATGATTTTCATATAATGCGCATGGGATATTTTAAAAAGGGAATGTACATTGTCTTTAATTAAATTAAAAGATTACCTAGATTATGAATAAGGTTATGCGCATAAGTACTTGCTAATTGGATTAAAGGGAAGGTTTTTAAATTAAGAAGGAGAGGTCGGCCATGGCTAAGTAAAGCAAGAGGGGTACACGGCCAAGGAAGGGGGTTGCTTATCTTAAAACAATTTCTAATATTGGATTAAGGAAAGCTAATAAAAGGAGAGACCCAAAGGGGGTACACGGTTTTTACAACCTCATATGTCTCTCAATCTCTCAAGGCCCTTCCACGCCAAAGCAAGAGAAGAAAGGGCAGCAACTAGAAGGAATTCTTGTTTGGAGAAAATCAAAGAGAAAGGAAGAGAAAGATTAGAAGAGCAAGGAAGAGGTCAGTATCTAAGTGTTTATTTTTATAATTTTATTTATGAAATCAAAAGAACCATAGGGTTTGGCCATGGTGGTTGGCCGAACCCCATGAAGAGAAAATTAGAGATCGGTTAATGGTTTGAAAAGAGAATAAAGAACCATAGGGTTCGGCCATAGTGCATGGCCGAACCCCATGGAAATATTTGATTAGTTAATTGGTTTTAAAGATTGAAAACCATGGTGTGTTCTTGATTCATTGATTGGGTTTATATTTTTAGATCTTGGATCATGGAAAGTCATGGTTATTTCATGATAGTTTGAATAATGAAAACCATGGGGATTTATGGTTTAGATTAACAAATTTAAATGATGAAAATCCATGGAGGAGTTTGATAATATTTAAAGGAAAAGTTGGATGGACATTGGGTCGGCCTTGGTATGGCCGAAACATGATGTTTTTGTGGTTAAGCTTTGGGATTCAAAATAATAAAAGGAAGAGGTGAGGTGAGGTTCGGCCATGGTGTATGGCCGAACCCCACCAAACATTTTATGGAATGACGGATGGTTTGGATTCGATCTAGACCAATGGCTAAGATCATGAACCATAGGTTCGGCCATGGTGCTTGGCCGAACCCCATGGGGTAATTTGGAATGGAGACTAAATAGGAAACTATCTAATTAAGGGAAGGGGCTGCTAAATTGGAAAGCACTCCAATTTTGGAAAGGAGTTTCTAATCTTAGAAAGTTTCCATCTATGGAAAGTTGGAATCTACATATGGAAACCTTCCATTTATGGAAGATATTGTTAATTATGGAAAAGCCATCTAATTTGGAAGGTGTTTCCAAATATGGAAAAGAGGTTGCTTATTAGGAAAGTTTCTATTCTTGAAGTAGTTATTAAAAATTAGAAAATATCTACTTAAAGACCATGAAGATTATTTACGGAAACCATCCCAAGAATGGAAGGTAAGGCTTGATTATGGAACCTAATTTAAATGAATGGATTGATTGCCATGAGTGAGGTTCGGCCATGATGAATGGCCGAACCCCAATAGGGTTTAATTTTTGGAAACCTTGTCATTTATGGAATATGATATTCAATCATAGAAGTGTTGGTGTTTAATTAAGAAACCTTCTAAATGTGGACCTTAGGTTAAAAATGGAAGGAAGAGATATTTTTTAGAAAACTTTCCATTTATGGAAGGAGGTTGATATTTTGGTAAGTTAAATAGGGAAACCTTCTAATAAAGGGAAGTTCTATTCTTGGAAGGTGAAATCTAAATTTGGAGACCTTCCAATTATGGAAATGTAGAGATTAATTGGAAATTATGCACCATAGGGTTCGGCCATGGTGTATGGCCGAACCCCATGGTCTAAATTAAAGGATTAAAGGTATCTTTAATTCATGGTTTAAAAGCTGATTGAGGAATCAGATTATGAACCTATTTTTATGAGTTATGTTGGTAAATAAAGAAAAAGGATACAATGTATATTGATTGTGAAAAGAATGGCAAAAATGTAATTAAAATACCAAAGTAGGAGAACCATGGGTTCGGCCATCATGGCCGAACCCCATGTGTTATGTTTGATGAACTTATTTGATTAGGCAAATTTATAAGGTCTAATTATGGAAGATTTAAGGGAAAGGGGAAACCAATGGCATTTTGATAAATATGATAGAATGTTGGACATTGGGTTCAGCCATGGTGTATGGCCGAAGCCCATGAATTATTTTATGGGATTACGTACTTTGGAATCATGAATAGATGACTTGGAATCTAAGCAAAGACAAGGGACTAGGATTATCAACAGTGGCATTTTTGTAAATATGTATGAAAAATGGTAAACCATGGGTTCGGCCATGGTGTATGGCCGAACCCCATGGGGTTTTGTTTATAGACTTAGAACCTTGTGATTAGGCAAGTTTTGGTGTTGATTTATTATTATATTATAAGGTAACGGGATCTCGCAAGTGGTGCACGATCAGTGATCGAATCTTGGACGGAAACGCAAGGACTTGTGAACGGTCTTAGGTAGGATTCCACCTCTTTGAAACCATGACTTATGTACTTTGTTTTTATATTATGTTTGATGAAAATATGTTTCCAAGGATATGTTTTATTATATTGAATTTCATATGCTATATTTAAGTGTTTAAAATAGCATCGGCCAATTATTCTTCAAAGGATGATTATACATGCTAAGTTTATTTTTTACGTGCTAAGTTTATTTATATAATGAGCATGTGTTGTATGTGGTTTCAAATGATGATTTTCAATGCTATGTTTATGTTATAAAATAGTATGTGTTTCATTAGCATCTCATGCATGGCATGGGGTGGAGGATTTATAACCGGAGGGGTCACACTCCGTCGGGGCGTCCGAAAAACCTATGTGCAACACCTTGATATGATTTCCATCAAGAAGATTTTCCGAGGGTCCACACTCCGCCGGGCATCCGGAAGACCTATGTGGTGGGTATTTTATGTACATGTGATGGGTGGGACTCATTGCATGGCATGGATTTTACCTGGTTTTATATATTACGTTATAATATATATTTTGTACTAACCATGTGTTAGCTGTAACTGGAATACCTACTGGACGCGTTGTTCTAACGCCCTACTTCTACCCTACTTGATGATACAGGTAATCAGGGAATGATGAGAGTAAGACGGACCAGGCATAGGAGCTTGGAAGATCTAGTTTATATGTTTTGAATAAATTACTCATGAACTTGTATTTGAGTATTCGGATTTTGGAATGTAATAACTTAGATGGTTGAATGGTTTGGTTTGATGATTATGACGTACTTTGCTATCTGAATGGAATAGAACTTGGTTCTATTATGATTCCGCATTTTGATGATTATGATTCTGCGATTGTATGATTTTATTCCGCAAGTCGGTATTGCTATGTGTGAACCATTTTATTGGACTGAGTCCATACACACATAGGGTTGGCCAGTTAAGAGTCAGACTTTGGAAGTTCGGACTTAGATCGTGTCATGACGTCCGGCTCTTTATCGCTCTACTCTGTTACGAAAAAGAAAAAATATACACTGAATTTACAGGAAAAAGCGAGTGAAAAAGGACGGGGCGTTACAATTCCCTGCTTCTCTTTCTATTTTTTCCTCTGTTCTTTCCTTTCTTTCTTCTCTATTTACTTTCCATTTTATTGCATCCATAACATCTTTGGCCGAACCCTTCTCTGTTTCAATAATAGCCCCACCGATTAGTAACAACCGATGGGAATGGTGGGACCCTTCCTTCACACTTATTTCTGAATGAAGAACCCAACTGTTTGCTTCCTCTATTCTTTTAACATGCTGCTGTTCACTTTCCTATTGCTGAATGACAATACGAAATCTGTTTCAGCTGGTTGCCTCTTCTTTGTTTTGGTTGCAACACTGCTTAGCACAATGGGTTGCTGCTTCTGTAACACCTCGGAATTTTCAGTTAGTTATTTTGTATGAAAATAATCCATTTAATTTGTGAACATTGGTTATGGACCTTAAATTGGGTAAAGAGTTGGGTCATTGGCCCAAATAGGACCCAACGGTTTAGGATTTGTTTTCAATAGAAATTAAATGGAGATGAATTTAATTAGTAATGCAAAATTAAATAGATAATTGATCATGGCCGAATTATTAGATTGCATATTTATGATTATGTGCATGGCACATTTTATTTAGGACTATCCAAAATGGGAAGCCAAGGTCGGCAATGGCTAAAATAAATAAGGGGTGCATGGGACCTTCTATTATGGGACTAATTGGAGGGTTTAAATTAGAAAAAAAGAGGGGCTCACGGCATTACTTATCTAAGGCAATGGGTACACGGCAATTACTAATGTATCAAGGAGGAAAGATTATCTTAAGCACTTTCTAACTTGGGATTAAGAGGGAGTAATAAAAGGAAAGGAGGACAAGGGCACACGGTTTTACACCTTCATAGCCGAACTCTCTCTCTATCTCTCTCATTCTCACCAAGATCAAGAAGAAGAAGTGGAAAGAGGCTAAGGAAGAGAAAGACTGGAAGAGCAAGAAATCAAACGGAAAAGGTTAGTAGTCTTATTTGATAAATTTGTTTTGAAATAAATAACCATAGGGTTCGGCCATGGTGTATGGCCGAACCCCATGGAAGGAAATTGGATAGCCATTGTGTTTAATTTTAATAGAAAATAAGGGGTGAGGTTCGGCCATGGTGTATGGCCGAACCCCACCAAATATTTTTACAGATTTGAGGTTTCTTAGACATGTTTTAATTCATGGGTTTGAGGATTAAAAACCATGAAGGATGTTGGTTATTTTAATGGAGGAACTTTGGGTTATTTATATGGATTAGAAACCATGGAAAGATATGGTTCAATGAATGGTTAAATGGAAAGTGTTGGATAATTTTTAAAAGAAGTTTGGGAATGATCATGGTGTTTTAATAGAAGCATGAACCATAGGGTTCGGCCACAATGCATGGCCGAACCCTATGAAAGAAAATATGGTTAAGGTATGGATGGTTAATGAGGAAAAAAAACCATGGGTATTGGTTAATAAATTCATGTTGTTTTAATGGATGTTTTTGGTGATTTTAAATGGAGATATGGTTAAGGATATGGGTCGGCCATTGCATGGCCAAACCATGATTTGATTATGGCTAATATATAAGATCAAAAGAATGGAAGAAAAGGGGCGAGGTTCAGCCATGGTGTATGGCCGAACCCCACCAAATATGTTCATGAATTTTTATGGGAGTTTGTTGATAATGTAATATGATGTTTGGAGGGGTGAGGTTTGGCCATGGTGTATGGCCGAACCCCACCAAATAAATTTATGAATTTGAGGATTTTAATTGATTAAAAGGGAAGGATGGTTATTATTTTTAATAATGGATTATTTCTATGAGTGAGGTTCGGCCATGGTGCATGGCCGAACCCCACTAGGGTTTAATTTTGGAAACCTTTTAATTATTGAACATGATTTCTAATTATGGAAGGTTGTTTATTAAGAAAATTTCTAAAAATAGAAGGAGGGATTTAAAATGGGAAAATTTCTATTTTTGCAAGGTGGAAACTAAATTAGAAAGTTTTAATTTAAGAACTTTCTAATTATGGAATCTAAATTTGGAAACTATCCAAGTATGGAAAGAAGGTTGCTAAATTAGGAAGCATTTATTTATGGAAGTTGGTTTATTTGGAAAGTTTCTATTCTTGGAAGGTGGACATTGAATTTAGAAAGTATCGAATTATGGACCATGGAGATTAAATTAGAAAGTTTCTAATTAAGGAAAGAATCTTGAATCTTGGATTCAAGAATGGAATTGCTATAAATGGAAAGTCACACATCATAGGGTTCAGCCATGGTGTTTGGCCGAACCCCATGAATCAAGTCTATGGTCCAATTATGAATTTATAATTGAAAATAAATCAAGAGGAGAATGGAACCATGATATCATGGGTTCGGCCATGGTGTATGGCCGAACCCCATGAACCAAGTTTATGAGCTAATATGGGTTGGAAAAACATGAAAGAGGTTTTGTTAATTTTAAGGAGTGGCAAAGTTGTAAATACTTGCTAAAAATGGAAGGTTAGCCTTGTATGGCAATATGGTAATTATATGAGAATTAATGGACCTAGGGTTATGTATGTTGGATTAAAATGAAAAGAATGTTAATTAAGGTTAGACCAATGCCATTTTAGTAATATTGACTGAAAATGACAAACCCCATGGGAAATGGTTTATGGACTTAAATATCGTAAATCAAGTGGGACTTGGTTTTGAATGGTTATTATATTATAAGGTCACGGGATCTCGTAAGCTGTGCGTGATCGGTGATCGATTCTTGGACGGAAGCGCAAGGTCTCGTGAGCGGTCTTTGGTAAGATTCCACCTGTTTGAAACCATGGGCTTATGCACACTTGTTTTATCTTATGTTTGATGAAATTTATGTATCAAAGAATATGCTTTATATGAATTCTAAATGCTATGTTTATTTGTATAAATAGCATGTGTTGGATATGTTTCAAAGGTGATTTTAAATGCTATGTTTATGTTATAAAATAGCATGTATTTCATTGGCATCTCATGCATTGCATGGGGTGGAGGATTTGTAACCGGAGGGGTCACACTCCGTCGGGGCGTCCGAAAAACCTATGTGCAGTACCTTGATGTGATTTCCATCAAGAAGATTCCAGAGGGTCCACACTCCGTCTGGGCGTCCGAAAGACCTATGTGGTGGGTACTTTTATGTACATGTGATGGGTGGGACTCATTGCATTTGTCATCATTGCATGGCATGGTTTTACATGGTTTTGGATATTATGTTATAATATATGTTTTGTACTAACCATGTGTTAGCCGTAACTGGAATACCTACTGGACGCGTTGTTCTAACACCCTACATCTTCCCTAGTTGATGATACAGGAAATCAGAGGAACGATGAATGCAAGACGGGCCAGGCATAGGAGCTTGGAAGACTTATTTTATACGTTTTGTATAAAGTTACTCATGAACTTGTATTTGAGTATTTAGATTTCGGAATGTAATAACTTAGATGGATGGATGTTAATTTTGATAATTATGGTATTTTGAATGATGATTAAGGACTTGACGTACTTTGCTATCTGAATGGAATAGAACTTGGTTCTATTATGATTCCGCAATTCTGATGTTATGATTTTTATTCCGCATGTTGATATTGCTATGTGTGAACCATTTTCGTGGACTTAATCCATGCACACATAGGGTTGGCCAGTTAAGGGTTGGACTTTGGAAGTTCAGACTTAGCTCGCGTCGTAACGTCCCGCGCTCTATCACTCTACTCTGTTATAAAAAAAAAAAAAAGACTCTGAATTTATGGGAAAAAGCGAGTGAAAAAAGGGCAGGGCGTTACAGCTTCAACCTTTACTCTACACACCGATACTACTGTTGCTTGCAAATCTGCTGTAGTTTTCTTTTGTATTTCTTGCTTTAATTCTCAATTTGCTTCTTTTTTTAATTTCTTTCTTTACTCATTTGCCTTTCTAGCTTTCCTTTGTGCCAAGATTGGAGTATCCATGAATACATTACTGCTTCGTATCTTATTATGCATCATAAGATCATCCTTTACTTCTTACATCAACAGACCTGGCCATAAGCATGCTTCACATTCTTCTGCTTTTCGTGCTTTGCTGGCTGTCAATGATGGTGTTGCTTGGTGCTTCTCTGGCTGCTTTTATCACATTAACAACATCATTTAGAGTTGCATCCATGGGTAGCTTCCAATATCTATAGCAATAGCAGGGGCTAGAACATTTTCAATTGCACTACTCTTGTATGGCTTCTTTCTGAAAATAGACCAAACAACTGCCTTCAAGTTCTCCAAATCAATTCATAATAGCTGCAACCAACCAGATAGAATCACATGCATAGAACCCATAAGAATTCAGATCCATTCCCTTTTCTAACCAAATCTTTTTCTTTTGGAAGCTTGTGTCTGGTGTATGACAATGAAGTATCAAACACTGAGGCAAACCAATGAGTTGATGTCTGATTATCTTTATGTTATGATAAGTTGCTTTGGATTCCACATCTTCGATCTCTTTTGTTGCAACCACTAATCTAGCACTTGTGACTTGCATCAATCATAATCTTGAACTCTCATTCCGCACACTTACAATTTTCTTGTGGCCTTTAATGTGTTTCACACAGGCTTTTAAATTGGGTTTGAACATAGGCCCCAATTTCTGCATTTTTCTTAAATTTTTACTTCTTTTCTTGATTTTCTCTGTTTTTCCTGCAAAATTCTGAAATCCCATTAATAATATTAAAAACACACAAAACAAGGGCTACCTAGACCAAAGTTTAAAAATAAAATTGTCATTTTCTTGTGCTCATCACTAGGATTCAATTTGTACATCTAAATTCTTAGGAACCCCCTCCCTATCTTGTGATTGCTCCGTACAAAGGTACATCTTTTTCATCAACAAGATCAAAGGGAGAGCACTTCAAGAAACACAACTTCATCAAAGCTCGAGCTTTAAAGGCAAGTGTTTCTTTGTGTTTTAATTTTCAATTCTTCATTCTGAAGTGGACTAGATCATTGGATCAAACCAGGATAAAGACGTAGACAGCGGTTGGTCGAACCTTTCAAAATTAGGAGTGTGTAGGTGACAGTCCTACACTATTAGTTAGGGTGTAATTCCCCACTTAGTGAATTGGGATAGCCCAAGATTGGGTGACTCCAACAGTGGATGTGGGTTTATTAAATCAAACCACTATAAATCCGATGTCCATATGTTTGTTATCTTGTTTGTGTGAAATTCAAATTAATTGGCACATCTCTTGTTCATACAATACAAGACCAACTTGATTAACTAGGTCACTCAAATTCATTAATTGGTATTAATCAAGAAATTTACTAAAGGACCCAAAATATTGGGATTGGTCTATTTAACAGCCAGCCCCCCCCGCCCCCCCCAACCCCCCAACCCCCTACACACACTACCTTTCCTCTAGACAATCGGATTCTAGTACTTAGGAACTTTCAATTGGTTTTAGAGCCTCGTGCTCATTATAAAAATTTAACCATCCGAGTTGATCCTTCTACTAGATTACCCTATGGATGCCCAAAAATTCATATATTATTTGTTTCTATTTGTGCACTCTATCTTGGTATTGATGAAAACAAAAATAGAGAAATTTTGGCATCTTTATGATGATGATGCTTGGACTTCCATTGAAAATAATTATTTGGAAACCATCTCCCTGGAAGATCCAAACACCACATCTAGTCTAGATATTTATTTTCTTGTAGATATTCTTGCCTCTTTGACTCCCACAACAGGTACTCTCATTTGCAATCAAGAAAAGCTCGACTTCTCGAAGGAAGAATTGGAGTACACATTGTGAAAATCAGAGACTGCTACAAACGTGGAGAATCTTGGTGGAGGTAAACCTTTAAATATTTTTGTTGCTTTCATAAAATCTGAACCAAATGAATCAAGTAATGAATCAAAGGATGAGGACAATACTGATGACCTCCTTGAACCGAACAATGCTTTGTACCTTGAGAGCATGGATTTGGCTAAGAAAATTCATTAATTTAGAAATGAGAATGTCAATCTTTCAAGCCATCTTGAAATTAAAAAATCTGAGAAAGAGTGTCTCTCAACAAGATTGAAAAACTCACATGATGAAATATTAAAGTTCAGAGAAAATGAACAATCTTTTCAAGGCAAAATAAACTCATGTGAAAAGAATTTTAACAATCTCTTGGAAATAAAGAGAAGTCTTGAATATAAAATTTTAATTTTGAGATCGGATTTGGAATGGTTGAAACATCACAAAACTCAATTTCAAGGCAAATTCACTCAAGCCAAATTCCGGGAAGAAGTATAAGGATAAATTTGGTCTTGGTTACAATCATGGTCACAAATCTCGTTTTCGGGATATTGACGGAAATTATAAATAACGGGATACTTTCAAATTCTAGGATTTTTAATGGGAAAATCTCACAGAAAATATAAATATTTAAAAATAATAAAAACAAATATAATAAATTAATAAAAAATTAGTTAATATTTGAAGAGATTTTTTACTTAAATATAATATTTTTAGAACATTAATATATATATTGTAGTAAAAATTTTAGATTTACACAAATTGCACAATTTGCTAAACATTTAGATATTGTAATAAGGATTGAAATTTCACTTTTCAATTTTTTTATTTTTATTTAAATGATTGTAGGGTTAATTAAATATTTAGTTCTCATTCATTTAATTTCTATTTAAAAAATTTTCATTTTAATTTGGATGTTTGCTTCAAAATATAAAGGGAGAAGATGAAAAAAAAAAAAAATTAAACAATCATCAGTATATTGGAGTATGGCACTTTACCCTATATACTTAAGCACAGGGCCCACCAAATGATGGATCTATTTTATTTTATTTTGATGTTCGATAGAACTTAAAAATAATTTTATATGTAAAATATTATTTTTTATTTCATATTTTACAGGTGGAATGTAAAGATTAATACTCTATTTGGAGTTATGTTTATGGGTTTTTACATTAATTTTATTTGATAAAAACTACTTAAACTTGTATAACTTTTCATAGAATGGAATATTATCATTCAATGTTGTGAATATTATTCATGTTAGAATGTAATTTTTAACTATTTATTACATAAGTCCACTAATATTATTATAATATTAGTAATTATCATAAAATCGATGATAAATGAATTTCTCTATCAATATTTATCAAACAAGTTTTTTCCTAAGAAAATTATTTTATTTTCTTCTTTTATAATTTCTCTTATAATTATTATAAAATTTAAAAAATTATTCTAAGAAAAGAAATCTCTATTAAAAAAATCCACCCACTAAACATTCACACTAAAGTACTGAACCATGCGGAAGTGAAGCATCCGTGCAGAAGTGTGAATGTGAAAGGCCACGTGAATTTTGTGCGTGTGAAGGTGTGAAATTCCGTTACTAGAATGGTGCAAGACCTAGAAGAGGGGGTTGCCGGGGGGGGGTGAATAGGTCTGATCTGATTTTATTTCCCTTTTCAAAATAAATTAATTTAACAATATGTACAGAGGAATAAAGTGGTTCGGTTCACTTGAACCTACATCCACTGTTAGACTTCCCAACTCTAGGGTCGTCCCAATATACTATAAATGGGCACCTAGATAGTACAACTTAATTTTTTTATAGAGGTTTGACCCTCTTGTTCTAAACCTCGACGCCTATTTTTTTGGGTGGTTCGAACACAATGTTCTACTCCACCTTGATGAGATATAAATAAAAAGATGAAGGAACACTTGCCTTGGGCTTTAACAATCTTCAAATATGTGTTCTTCTTATAGATGTCTCCGCGCCTCTTCCTTCAGATTTGGTCCTGTATTACCCCGAATTCTCAAGTTATAGATATTTACAGGAAATTACCTATTTAAATTGGGAGATTTTAGATATGGATTTTAGATGGATAAAGTGATTGGGTCTTTGCCCAATTAAGACCCAACGATTTTGATAAATGGTTTCAAATAAATTTAAATGGGTTGAATTATTTTAGTAATGCAAAATTAAATAGATAAAAGATTGCATGGCCGAATATAAGATTTTATATCATAAAAATCAAGGGGATTATATGCGCATAATATTTTGGATGAGATGAGATATTTAAGATTAAGTGGAAAGATTTTAGGATGGTCCTAAAATAGGTCACACGTTGGGTTTAGGCAATGATATCTTATTGCCAAACAATAAGATGTCTATAATTAATTATATGCGTATGATGTGGATGGATTTAAGTTAAGGCAATGGCTAAATTTGGAAAGTGCCTAAATATGGAAACATTGAAGCTAAATTTGGGAAGTGTCTAAATATGGAGAATGGTTATTAAGTTTGTAAGTTTCCAAGTTTAGAAGCTGGAAATTAAAATGGGAAGTGTAATTAAAGGGACAGTTTAATAAAATGGAAGAGGCAACAAGAATGGGGCTCATGGCACATTCTATTCTTGATTTAGGGAAGGTTTTATAAGAGGCAAACAAGTGTACACGGCATGAGATAATTAAAGAAGGGAGCAAGGGCGCATAGCACATTCTAAATAGGGATTAAGGAAAAAGAAAGAAAATAAGAAAGAGAGAAAAATAAGGTAGGTTTGACATATGTTCAGTATTTTGGTTATAAAGCTCCACTCCAATGTCCGACTGTATTGATTCTTTTTTCGTTGGAAAGAAGACTTCAGGGGCTACAACTTTGTAGTTTACCATCTTTCCTGATTCGGAAGTTAACAAGGTCAAAACTGATCTACAATATGGTATATGTTTAAAAAAACGGGGAACACAAGGGCTCACGGCATTACTATATTTATTTTTAGCATTGGCCGATTGGGAGGCTACTAGATTAAGCAAGGGAGATCGGCAACTACAAATCTAAGAAAGGGAGGTCGGCATTGTAATTTAAGGCAAGGGAGGGGCGCATGGCACCTTCCCCATTTGGATTAATTGGAGCTTATATAAGGAGATAACCCCTTAGGCCGATTTCTCTCTCTCTCTCTCTCTCTCTCTCTCTCTCTCACAAGTTCTTATTCTTGACTACATCAAAGAGAAGGAAAAGCAGCCAGTAAGAGGGAAAGATCTAAGAGGAAAAGGGCTAAGGCAAGGAGAAGGATTAGAAGAACAAGATCCACCGACGGAAAACCGAAGGAGTCGCGGAATTGGTAAGTGATTTTATGGTTTGTGATTATTTTGCTTTACTGAAATAAGGAACCATAGGATTCGGCCAAGGTGTATGGCTGAACCCATGGAAGAAGATTGAGGGATGAATATGATGATTTTAATGGAAAGAATGGACCATGTGGTTCGGCCATGATGTATGGCCAAACCCCATGGAAAAGCATGGTTTAATTATGGAATTTTAATGATGAAAATCATGGACTGATCATGCATGTTTTAAAAGAGATTTAAAATGGTTTAAGAAGAGGTTGATAAACCATAGGGTTTGGCCATGGTGAAGGGCCGAACCCCATGAAAGATTGTTGGTTATTTTATGGAAGAAAATTGGGAAGGATCATGGTTATTGTATGGTTTTAATGGAAGGTTGTTGATTATATGTTTATGGTTGGAAACCATGGAATGACTTTGGTGAATCTATTATGGAGTTAAGAATGATGAAAACCATAGGGTTTGGCCATGGTGTATGGCCGAACCCCATGGAGTTGTTTTGGTAATTTTAATATATGATAATTATTTTTGGAAGGTGGAGTTTAAATTTAGAAACCTTCTAAGTATGGAAGGATTAATGATTATCTTGGAAACCTTCTAAGTTTGGAAGGAGGAGTTTAAATTAGTGAGTATCTAATTTTGGAAGGTGGGGATTATTTATGGAAACCTTTCCAATTATGGAAGGAATTGCTAAAATTAGAAAGCATTTCAATTAAGGAAAGATGCATGCTAATCTTGGAAACTATTTATTTATGAAAGGATGCATGCTTGTTTTGGAAACTAATTGTTTATGGAAAGAACTTGGAATTATGGATCCAAGAATAGGAAATAATAAATTTAGAAAGTTTCCATTCTAGGGACTTTCTAAATATGGACCTTCTAATTATGGACTTGTTAAGTTTGGAACCTAAGCCTAAGTTGTTGGAGGCAATGGCAAGGTTGTAAATACTTGCTAAAATGGGTTATATTAGCCATGAGATAGTTTGTGGATCAAACATGAACTTAGGCAAATTTTAATGATTGAAAGGATTGGTTTATGGAATGATACCCGTGGATGGCATTTTGGTAATTAAGTAAAAATAAGGGACCATGGGTTTGGCCATGGTGTGTGGCCAAATCCCATGGGGATTGTTTTGATGAACCAAGGGTTACGTATGTTGGATTAAAATGAAAAGAATATTAATTAAGGTTAGACCAATGGCATTTTGGTAATTAATGGAATAAATGAACAAAAAGGGTGAGGTTCGGCCATGGTGTATGGCCGAACCCCACAACTTGGTGTTTATGGACTTAAAACATTATTTTAATCAAGTGGGACTTGGTTTTGATTGGTTATTGTATTATAAGGTAACGAGACCTCACAGGGTGTTTACGATCATGAGCGGTTACCGGACGAAAGATGCAAGGACGCGTAGCGGTATTTGGTAGGATTCCATCTCTTTGAAACCATGGGTTTATGTACATTGTCTTTATCTTATTTTGATGATTTTATATTGCAAAGGATATGTTTCAAATGGTGATTTTATATACTATGTTTATTTGATAAAATAGCATGTGTTTTAAATATGAGCTTTTAAATGCTATGATTTTGTATAATTACATAGCATGTGGTATTTGCATCTCATGCATGGCATGGGAGGGATGACAGGTAACCGGGGACCCACACTCCATCAGGGCGTCCGTAAAACACTCGTGGGGGGATCCCTTGATGATGAGAATTCAATCAGGAGGATACTATGTAACCGGAGATCCACAACTCCGTCGGGGTTTCCATAATAGAATCATGGGGGATACCTTGATGATGAGAATTCCGTCAAGAGTATACTATGAAGACCCTGGTGATGAGCATTCCATCAGGGGATACCTTGGTGATGAGAATCCCACCAAGAGGATACTATGATATAACTGGAGACCCACACTCCAACGGGGCATCCGTAAACTATTAGTGGGGGAAGACCTTGGTGATGAGAATTCCACCAGGAAGATACCTTGATGAGGAAAATTCCATCATGGGTATACCCTATATTTTGTGATGGGTGGGACTCATTGCATATGATAGCATGGCATGGCATTGAATTGGCATGGTTATGACTTTTATTATCATGCAAGGTTTCTGGTTTTTATCGATATGATTGGATCTCTATTATCATACACTATTTTTGATACGATGCTTCATAAGTATGGCATGATTTACTATAACTGGTTTTGATATTTATTATATCTGGATTTTTGGTACTAACCCATGTGTTAACCCTAATTGGAATACTTACTGGGCGCGTTGTACTAACGCCCTACTTCTACCCTTTAGTGGATGATGCAGGAAACGAGGAAAACGCTAAACTCGGAAAGGGACAAGCATAGGAGCTCAGAATGCTTTTAGTTTTATATTTTGTTTAAGATACTCAGGGATTTGTATTTAGAGTATCCAGATTTCGGAATGTAATAACTTAGATGAATTGCTATGGTTGGATGTTTTATTTGGATAATGATTAAAGTGATTTATTGACTAAGTACTTTGCTATCAATGGAATAGAACTTGGTTCTATTATGATTCCGCAAATTGGATGTTATGATATCGCATGTTATGATTTTTATTCCGCATGTTGATATTGCTATGTGTGAACCATTTTAGTGGACTGAGTCCATGCACACATAGGGTTGGCCAGTTAAGGGTCGGACTTTGGAAGTTCGGACTTAGCTCGCGTCGTGACGTCCCGCGCTCTATCACTATGCTCAGTTATTAAAAAAAAAAAATAGACTTTGATTTACGGGAAGAAGCGAGTGAAAATGGGCGGGGCGTTACAGGTCCATTCTTCAGTGAGCATTGGCACAACGGAACATGGATTGTAGGATAATGATTTTATTGGTTTTTGGGTCCTAGTAAATTAGTCCTCATTTTCTTCATAACTTAAGTATCAAATAATTTTCATGTCCTTGCAAAGGATGATGAAGAAGAAAGGAAGAGGGATGGGAAAGGTCTTTGGTGACTGCTTTTGATTTACCAATATTCAGCTCTTTATTTTGAATTCAGCCAGTCGTGCATTTATAAGACTGTTTTGGAACAATTGAGTGATGAGGCCTCTAGGATTTCTTCGAGGCCTCCAGCTGTATATGGTAATACAACTCACTGAATTTTCGAGATTTTAAACCATCTTCTAATCATATTGAGTCAATGACCAACTCACTAAATTGACATCTGTCATTGATTGTCAATCAGAATAATAGATCAAATCATGAGATTACCTAAATGGTCTTCCAGGATCTTCTATGGTCATGAGGAGCCTCTCAAATTATTTTTCAAATATAATTTGTCAAAGGCCAGCACAACAATTTTGCCACTTGTCAATCATTATCTCATAAAATCCATAGGTGCCTTCTAGGATCTCCATATTTCTATAAGGTTTCCAATCATGATGAGGCATAGGATTTTTCGAAATCAAGAGGAGCATTTCCCTCTTTTCAGTTTGTTTTACCATATCTTGTAATATATTTGGGTCAAGGGACACATGGCTTTGCGGTCCCACGCTTAAAATATAGCTATCATATATTCACTCAGATAATGAGAGTCTTTGAGGCCTTAACAAAATGCTTGAGGCGTCGAGGCTGAGACTAAACATTTTTCAGATTTCTATTTTATTAATTATTGATTTCTAAAGTATTTAGGCTTAACCTAAGGTCCATTAAGGTTCACTTACCTGTGTGCCAATCACATGTTCAGAGTGGACTCTTCAATGCATAGTAGATCTTCTGACATAGTCACAATCTTCCAAGGCAAGGTCCAATACACATGGTCATGCTCGGTCACGGAATTGACAATACATAGATGCGGTCAGACCGAGGCCCTAACAATCTCTCCCTTTGTCAATTTCGTGCCAAAACCTAGATTCTAACAAATACATCTCATTAAACCCCTTTATAATGAAATACAAGCCCTTGAAAAAAATACAACTAAAACAATGACCATATCAAGACTTGAATTTTTTTGCACTAACACTTCTCTTCCCCTTTTTCTTTTTCTCCCCCTGAAATGATGCCTGAAAAAAATTCCTTCAAAAGACATATGCAACTAGATGGGATTTTGAAATTTCTCCCCCTCAACATTAGTACCATTTTCTCCCCCTTTTTGTCATAATTTGACAAAGGGTACTAGAAATATCATGTAATCATATTATCCTACTTGTGCCTATAAAAATAAATACACCAATATTATCACAATGGCACAAGTTAAATTGGATTTTTCAGATCTTTTAATTTTTGAAGTTATTTTAAATTTTGATCTGACATATCCCTTTACTCAAACTAGAATTTGGACATTAGATACTCGCTATTCTAAATATTTAGTCACAATCCATGTGAACAATGAAAAGAATACTCATTAATATTTGCTAATTGAAACATGGAGTGTTCATGCTTGCATCCTAATAAATAGCCTAATTGAAGGTAAAAATGTGTATGAGTGTGAGGCATGTAAAACATTTTAAGAACACTCACATTGATGCATACATATATAAATGTTCATTCCACATAATCGACCACAACAAGATAGTAAAGAATGAACAACTCAAAGAAAATGTTGCATTTCAATAGTTGATTGCATGATATGGCAACACTTTCAAAGCGATAATGGGGACCATATAATTCAAATATTCATTTCTCAACGAAATACCACCATATATGATCATAGAAATAAATATATCATGCAACACTATGTATGCATAAACATTCAATCACACACCAATTTGTGCCTTTTGAAGATTCATACCATTTCATCCACGTTGGCACAAATTTAATTTGGAACTCCGAATCATTTAAGCCTTTTGAATCCATTTGAAATTTTGATCTGGTCCTTTCGTCTCAAATTTACAAATGTTAGGCTTTTTGATTCCACATCTTAAAATATTTAGCCCATATCCTGAAATTTGAGATAGGAACCTCATTATATTATTCCAATTCATAACATTTGGAGGTTTGTAACATCCCCATAAGATTTGCCAACGTAGGGCTGATGTCTATGGTGTGGAACATTGTTTTTCTTAGAGAAATTCACACTTGCAAAATAATTTTCCTTCTTTCTCTTTTCAAGGTGTGATTTTCCTCTAAAATTATTTTTCTTTTCCTTTGCACATTTTGAATGATTTTCAATATTTTTATTTTCAAAGTGCAACGTCCTTATGTAATAGCCCGAATTTTTATATCAACATATATATGGCATTTATTTATTTTAATAATGGAAACATTGAAATTTTGATGTTATGGATGCTAAATGGATCAAATTTTGGGGCAAAGGCCCAAGTATGGTCCAATGGACCATGGATTGGATGGAATTCATTTAAGGGGTCAATAATGGTCAAAGTGGGCCCGATAACCATTTGGGACCCAATGGGTCAAAATGAGTCAAGCTCTAAGGTAAATGATAGAAAATAATTGAATTGGGCCATGGGCCCAATGGTGACCCAATTGATTGAAATGGGTTGAATTGGAATTAAACCACCTAAGTTAATGATGAGATGGTTAAGATGGCATAACCAAGTGGGGCCCACCTCCACCTCACCAAGTGAGGTGGCGTGTGGGCAAGGAAAAGGTGGGGCCGACCATCATGGTTGACTGGGTCAACCATGGATAAGTTAAGAGGACTAAGGAGGAATAAAGTAGATTAAGTTTGATTAAATTATTTTAAAACATCTAAGTTAAGATTAATGGGGTTTAAGTGACATGGCCGAATGGGCCCACCTCCACCTCATCAAGTGAGGTGGCGGGTAGGATAGGTGTTGGTGGGGGCCGTTCACCATGGTTGACTTGGTCAACCATGGGGGGATTACTTAGAGAGATAATTTAATGGAATTAAATTAAATGGGAATTAATTAACCTAAGTAAGGATTTAATTTAATTAATTAGGTTGGTCAAATTAGGGTCAAATGAATAAGTCAAAGGGGCAAGTAAAAGGGTGGTTTCATCCCATTGAAACCACCCAAAGAAACACAAAAGAAACCATGGACTTAGGGTGGTGGTTTCATCTTAACCACCACCACTCAAGGTATGAGGACCCATACCTCTCATCATATGGTCAAGTAGTCAAAGGGAGGAAGACCAAACACTCCCTCACAAAGAGGCCAAACCATTGGCTTGGTGGTGGTTTGGTCTCAACCACCACCACCAAGGACAAGGGAGCCCATGCTTGGTGGGTGAGGGCCACCATGGAATTGTATGGTCTAAGGAACCAAGGATGGATGGTTTTCACCTTACCACTCAAGCCACTCTCATTCCTCTCCTCCTCCCTCTCATTGCCGACCCCATCTAAGGAAAAAGAAGGAGAAGAAACTTAGAAGAAAGGGAAGAAGAAACCAAGTGTTGGCCGACAACCCTAAGACCAAAGAATGAGATAATTTTTCATCCCCTCCTCCCCTCTCCCTCTCTCAAAATCTAACCCTACCTTAGCCGAACCCTAACCTTGGAGACTCCATCTTGATCAAGCACATAGTGGCCGAACAACAAGGAGAAGAAGAAGAGAAAGGGCTAAGGAAATCAAAAGGAGAAAGAAAGGCCGGAGGAGTCGTCGGTGTGGTAAGAAATTCTTAAACAAGAATTTATATTTTTTAAAGGTTAAGATATGTTTATGGAATCCATTTCTTAGAATGGATGGTGGCCACAACTGTTATGGGCCCTAGATCTAAGATCCATCCAATGATAAGATGAGAAATGGATGAAATGGGAAAGATAGATTAAGAAAAATAAATAAAAGGATTAAGGAGGTTATGTAATTAAATGGATTAAGCATGGAAGTATGGGTTTTTGAATGGATTGATGGACCATAGGGTTCGGCCATGTAGTATGGCCGAACCCCATGGTAAATGGTTGATGATTTTAATTAGGGTTTTTAAAGTTTAAAGCCATGGAGAATGATTATGATTTTTAGGGTTGTAAATGATTAAATGTTGGAAAAATTTAAAGGGGTTTAAATGAGGAGAAATCATGGAGTGTGTGAATGATTTTGTGGCCTCAAGAGGCATAGGAAAATGGTGAATCATGAACCATGGGTTCGGCCATGGTGTATGGCCGAACCCTATGGTGATGGAATGATGTATTTAATGGTTATAAAAGTATGGAAATTAATGGAGAAGGTTAATGGTAATTAAGTGGATTTTTCTTTAGTATTTTAAACAAGGTTTAAATGGGTGGAAATGAAGTTTTTAAAAAATGAAAACTATGGACCATGGGTTCGGCCATGGTACATGGCCGAACCCCATGGGGAGACTTTGAGGAATTTTGGGGTTTTGGAACCATGGAAAAATAAATGGGAATGATGGTTGATTTAATGAACAAAAAAAAATGTACCTCATGATGATTAAGGAAGGATGATTTAAATGTATGATTTAAATTCATTTATGGTAAGACCAAATGAGATAAAATGGACCCAAGAAAAATGGGAAAAAGGCATCATAACCCATGACCCATTTGTAGGTCATGTTATGGGCTAAAGATTGAATTATGCATGGGATTAGATGATTGGAAATTTAATTAAATTACGTGGCTGATTTTAGGGATGTTATGTCATGGTTGACAAATCATTAATGGGGCTAAGTATATGGATGAATTATGGACAAAAGTATACATGGATGGAGGAAATATTAAACCATGGAAGTATAGTGGCAAAACCGTAATTATTGGCCACAATGAAGAACCATGGGTTCGGCCATGGTACATGGCCGAACCCCATGTAGGTTGGACATGAACTTGGGTGCATTAAGATGACATTATGAGTGATTAAATGAACCTTAGGGTCACTGCGTTTTAGGCTCACAAAATTAGAATGTTTAATGGGCAAAAAAATTTGGAATTATGCATGTATTTAAATCAATGGAAATGAGGCTAAGTTAAGGGCTGATTTTTGATAACCTTGTAACATGGTTAGGGATCATTAATGGATCTAAGTTTGTGATCAGTTAGGGACTTAATCATGGGTAAAATATGGACTAATTTGGTAAATGTATAATAAGGTATCGGGACATCGCAAACGGTACGCGATCGGTGACTGGATTATCGAACGAAAACGTAAAGGGACGCTAAGTGGTATTCGATAGGATTCCTACCTTTTTGTAAGCCGTGGATTATGTGTATGTGATGGTTTCCTCGTTTTATTTCGGTCATTATATGATTTATTTTAAGATGGGTTTTAAATGCTATGGATTATATTTTAATGCTATGGATGATATTTTTAAGGCTATGGATTATATTTCAATGCTATAGATTTTATATTAAGGATATGAGTTATATATATATTACATAGCATAATGCACTTACATCTCATGCATGGCATGGGCGGGAAAATAATGAAACCGGAGTCCATGCTCCGTCAGGGCAACCGAGAAGCAAACATGGGGATAGCCTGATGCTCTATAACCGGAGTCCATGCTCCGTCGGGGCGACCGAGAAACAAACATGGGGATAGCTTGATATGCTATAAACGGAGTCCATGCTCCGTCGGGGCGACCGAGAAGCAAACATGGGAACACCTTGACGAGGCTTTTTCCGTCAAGGGGGATATGACTTTTTATGATAATATGGATGATGGGTGGGACACATGACATAGGCACCCATGGCATGGCATTCATTTTATGGGTTTTATTATGTTGTTATCTGTATGCTCGCTATCACTAATCCATGTGCTAGCCCTACTTGGAGTCCTACTGGGCGCGTTGTCTAACGCCCTACTTCTACCCTACCTGATGACGCAGGAAATGGCGGAGCAGAAGGACGAGACGGGAGCCAAGCTTAGGAGCTTGGGAAAGCGGTTACTTAGTTTTATTTAAGTTTTATTTTGGAAATGTAATTTAAGTAGCTTAGCTGTCGGATTGTAATAATTACTGTTTCTTGCTATGGTTTGGACTGTACTATGGACGTTATCATTTTGAGATATAATTATGAACATAGGGGTATTTTAGTAATTTAAGCTCCGTACATCCTTGCTATCTAAAACTGGTAGGATAGTCTCTATTATAATGTTCCGCATATAATTATATTCCGCGAGCTTACTTCCTACGCATAAACCGTTCTCGTGGACTTCGTTCCACGCACGCGTAGGGTTGGCCAGTTAAGGGCCGGGCTTTAAAAGCTCGGACTTAACTCGCGTCGTGACGTCCGCGCCCGTTGTCACTTTTATTTCAAACAAAAAATTAGACTCTGATTTCGGTGAAAATGGGGCGGGCGTTACACCTTAACTTGCATTCATGTTTGAAATGACCAGTTTTGTTACAGTAGAAGCAAGTTACATGTTTTTTAGTCTTTTTGGTCAAGATGGGCAAAACAACATTCTCCAATTTGTGACCAAGGCCAATCTTGTTTCTACAATCTTTAGCACCGTTTAGAATGGTGTTCTTAAAAACCACAAATTCTACATCAAGATCATTTTTCAGTGTAGTGTGTACTACAAGGGCTTTATGCGTAGGATCTTGGTCTATGTTTGCCTCATGGCAAGATTTGGAGGTTGTGAGGATTCTGGAATTCTCATCAATAGTTATACCTTCATAAATTCTTTCCAGATATTCCCATGCCTCCTTGGCTATTTCAAAAGTCTTGATTACATTTAAATCATCAGCAGAAAAAACACACATGATGGAATTGAGAGCTTTGAAATTACCATCATACATGTTTCTCTCAATGTCATACCAAAGGTTCAAGATTTTTGGTCTTATCATTTTATGTAAATCTATGGTCACTTCTTCTATAGGATGTGACCAACCTTTCACGATGGCTTCCCAAGCGATTGGGTCTAAGGAAATTAGGAATATTTTCATTTTTATTTTCCAATAATTGTAATTGGAGCCATCTAAGTAAGGAGGTCTATTTATATCTAAACTTTCACTCAAATGCATAATTCTAGAAAAAAGGATCAACTCCAGACGGTTAAGTAAAATATGGAGTAACCTTGCTCTTGATGCCAATTGAAATTCTGTAACTAGAAAGATGTAAGACCGAGAGAGGGGGGGGGGGGGGGGGGGGGGGGTTGAATAGGTCTGATTCGATTTTATTTCCCCTCTTAAAATAAATTAATTTAACAATATGTGTAACGGAATAAATGTGTGTGCAAGTGATAAACAAAAGAATCAAACCATCAAATTAAACCAAATTGCATAATCATTTATAGTGGTTCGGTTCACCTGAGCATACATCCACTGTCAGACTTCCCAACTTTAGGGTCGTCCCAATATACTAAGAATGGGCTTCACACCCAAATAATACAATCTAATTTTTTATAAAGGTTCGACCCCCATGGTCTAATCCTCGACGCCTATTATTTTTGGGTGGTTCGAACACAATGTTCTACTCCACCTTACATTGAGATATAAATAAAAAGATGAAGGAACACTTGCCTTGGGCTTTAACAATCTTCAAATGTGTGTTCTTCTTGTAGGTGTCTCCACGCCTCGTCCTTCAGATCTGGTCCATTCTTCAATGAGCTTTGGCATAGCGGAACATGGACTGTAGGGCAATGATTTTACTGGTTTTTGGGTCCTAGTAAATTAGTCCTCATCTTCTTCATAACTTAAGCATCGAATAATTTTTCATGTCCTTGCAAAGGATGATGAAGAAGAGAGGAAGATGGATGGGAAAGGTCTCTGGTGACTGCTGTTGATTTACCAATATTCAGCTCTTTATTTTGAATTTAGTCAGCCATACATTTATAAGACTGTTTTGGAACAGTTAAGTCTTGAGGCCTCCAGGATTTCTTCGAGGCCTCAAGGCTGTATATGGTAGTACAACTCATTGAATTTTTCCAGATTTCAAACCATCTTCTAATCATATTGAGTCAATGACGAACTCACTAAATTGACATCTGTCATTGATTGTCAATCAAAATAATAGATCAAATCATGAGATTACCTAAATCGTCTTCCAATATCTTCTATGGTCATGAGGAACTTCTCAAAGGGTTTTTCAAATATAATTGGTCAAAGGCCAGCACAACAATTTTGCCACTTGTCAATCATTATCTCATAAAATCCATAGGCGCCTCCTAGGATTTCCATATTTCCATAAGGTTTCCATTCATGATGAGGCATAGGATTTTTCGAAATCAAGAGGAGCATTTCCCTCTTTTTAGTTTGTCTTACCATATCTTGTAAGTTATTTGGGTCAAGGGACAAATGGCTTTGCGGGGCCACGCTTAAAATACCTCTGTCATATATTTTCACAGATAAGGAGAGTCTTTGAGGCCTCGACAAAATGCTTGAGGCCTCGAGGCTGAGGCTAAACATTTTTCAGATTTCTAATTTATTAACCGTTGATTTCTAAGGTATTTAGGCTTAACCTAAGGTTCATTAAGAATCACTTACCTATGTGTCAATCACATGTTCGGTGTGGACTCTTCAATGTATAGTAGATCTTCTTACATCTTCACATTCTTCCAAGGCAAGGTCCAAGACACATGGTCACGCTCGATCATGGAATTGACAATAAATAGACTCGGTTAAACCGAGGCACTAACTAGGTGGAATGTGGAGAAAAGGGGAAACGGTAAAAACACGGCGATTTTACCGTTCCTCTTGTTAAAAATGTGGTTTAATAGGTAAATTCCCATTTTTAACAGCATTTACGATAAAAAATTAATTTTAATCGCGATAACTGTATATTACCGAGATTTTCGTGATAAAAACGAAAATCTCGACAATATTTGTTACATTGGTTACAATGAGGAACTCGAAAACAAATCCAGAATTCCTATCACTTTTGTCAAAAGTAAATCCTCAATTCTCTCAAACAAAATGTGTTATTATTGTGAAAAACTTGGGCATTTTAGATTTGAATGCCTCCTTAGAAAAAGTCATATGAGAAATCATTCCATACACTCATTCCAAAATTGGAAATCTTGAAAGGCAAAAAGAGAAGTGATAACTGAAGCAATGTTGTCTTGAATAAAAAATTATAAAATATTCTTAAGGCATTGGGGAACCCAAAACTCAAAACTATAAATGGGAAGACATACTACAAATTTGGCCAAAAAATTAATCAAAAGGCCTTGAATGCTTCATCTTCTTATAAATGGGTTCCTAAGTCAAAAATGTAACACCCCGGATTTTCAAGTTATAAATATTTACGGAAATTACCCATTTAATTTATAAATTTTAGATATGGATCTTAGATGGGTAAAATGTTGGGTCTTTGCCCAATTAAGACCAACGGTTTTTGGTAAATGATTTCAAATAAATTAAATGAGGTTGAATTTAAGTGGTAATGAAACATAATTATATATAAAGGGATATGGATTATGAATATGCGCATAAGGGGATTACTAAATAAAATAGGTGGCTTGGCCAAATTTTAGATATTCATATCCATGAATATGTGCTAGAAGATCATTTAAAAAGGATATGCACATAGAGGGAATTTGGATTAATGACCATGGCCGTGTATAGGGATTTCCATATCTATGTGATGCGCATAGAATGTTTTGAAGAGGGTCTTTCTTGATTAAAAATGGCATAAGGGAATTGTTATCTTGACACTTTCTAAATTAGGATTGATTGGGAGTTTAATAAACGAAAGGCAAGAGGGGCGCATGGCACCTTCTATTTAGATCAAAAGGAAGTTTAATAAAAGAAAGGCATTAAGGGCGCATGGCACCTTCTAAGTTAGGACTCAATGGGAGATTAATTAAGACAAGGGAGAGGGGCGCATGACACTTTCTATTTTGGATTAAGTGGAGGTTTTATAAAGAGGCAACACAAGGAGCACACGACAGTAAGCAATTACTAATTTGAAGGGATCTTGGCACCTTCTAATATTGGATATTGCCGTGTGGGAGTATTATAGAAGAGGGGCAGCAAGACATAAAGGTATTGCACATGGTAATACACCCAACATCAAGATCACTCACGGCATCCATGAATCAAGAGAAGGGAAGGGCAGCCGACCAAAGGAAAGGAGCATTAGCAATTGTTATCTTGATACCTTCTAAATTAGGACCCATTGCAAGTTGATGAAAAGGCAAACATAGGGGGCACACGGCATTACACCAAATCAGCAAGGTCTTGACGCTGGTGTGCTCTTGGCAAGAAGGTGTTTTCAGCTTTGTGAAGGATCAAGGCTAAGGAAGAAAAGAAGATTGGAAGAGCAAGAATAACCAAGGAAAACCGAATGAGTCGTGGAACCGGTAAGTGGTTTTGATATTTTTGTTTAAGAAAAGGAACCATAGGGTTCGGCCAAGGTGTATGGCCGAACCCCATGGAAGAAAATTGGAAGATGAATATGATGATTTTAATGGAAAGAATGGACCATAGGGTTCGGCCATGGTGTGTAATGCCCCGCCTTTTTTCACTCGGTTTTTTTTTTTAAATTCAGAGTGCATATATATTTATAACAGAGTAGAGTTGTAGAGCGCTGGACGTCATGACGCGAGCTAGGTCCGATCTTCCAAAGTCCGACCCTTAACTGGCCAACCCTATGTGTGCATGGAACAAGTCCACGAAAATGGTTCACACATAGCAATATCAACTTGCAGAATAAAAATCATAACCTGCGGAATCATAACATCAATTTGCGGAATCATAATAGAACCAAGTTCTATTACATTCAGATAACAAAGTACGTCAAGTCCTTAATCATCATTCAATTACCATAATTATCGAAATTAACATCCATCCATCTAAGTTATTACATTCTGAAATCTAGCTACTCAAATACAAGTCCATGAGTAACTTTTATTAAAAATAATAAACTGAATCATCCAAGCTCCTATGCCTGGCCCGTCTTGCGTTCGTTATACCCCTGATTTCCTGTATCATCAATTAGGGTAGAAGTAGGGCGTTAGAACAAAGCGCCCAGTAGGTATTCCAGTTACGGCTAACACATGGTTAGTACAAACATATATTATAACATAATATATAAAACCATGTAAAATCCATGCCATGCAATGATGACAAATGTAATGAGTCCCACCCATCACATGTACATAAAAGTACCCACCACATAGGTCTTCCGAATGCCCCAGCGGAGTGTGGACCCTCCGGTTTCTTCCTGATGGAAAATCACATCAAGGTACCGCACATAGGTTTTTCGGACGCCCCGACGGAGTGTGACCCTCCGGTTACCGATCCTCCACCCCATGCCATGCATGAGATGCCAATGAAAATGTAACACCCCACCCTTTTTACTCGAAATCAGAGTCTATTTTTTTTAAAAAAAAATAAACAAGTGATAAAGAGCAGAATGTCACGACGCGAGCTAAGTCCGGACTTCTAAAGTTCGACCCTTAACTGGCCAACCCTATGTGTCCATGGACTAAGTCCATGAAAACAGTTCACACATAGTCACTTAATAACATTGCGGATTATAACAAAGACTGCGGATTATAATAGAACCTAACTCTAGTCCATTTCTTTTAGATAGCAAAGTACTTAGTCATTTATCCAAAATTACCTTAACTTAATTATTCAATCAAACCATTCCAAACCATAGCAATAATATCTAAGTTATTACATGTCCATGATAACTTAACAAAATAAAATAATTAAAATCCATTCATATATCCAAGCTCCTATGCTTGGCTTCTTTCAGGATCCTCGATCCCTTCCTTTCCTGTGTCATTCACTAGGGTAGAAGTAGGGCGTTAGAACAACACGCCCAGTAGGAATTCTAAGTAGGGCTATCACATGGGTTAGTATCAAATATCATATAAAATATCATATCATCAAAATCATGTAAAATCATGTCATGCCATATGTCTTATGCAATGAGTCCTACCCATCACAATACAAGTAACCTCTTGATGCAATTCTCCTCATCAAGGTATCCCCACAGTGGTCTTTCGGACGAGCCGACGGAGTGTGGCCTCCGGATTCTTCTTGATGGGATTATACACATCAAGGTCTTCCCACGATTGCCTCATGGACGCCCCCACAGAGCATGGCCTCCGGTTACCAACTTTCCTCCCATGCCATGCATGAGATGTACAAGTCCATATGCTATGCAATATAATTAACCATAGCATTTAAAAACTTAACTTTTGAAACATAATATAATTACATCATAAACCATTAAATAAGATAAAACCATATACATATCCATGTTTCAATGAGGTAGAATCCCACCAAAAGACCACTCAAGTGTCCTTTCCTTCTTAATCTGGCAACCACTCACGATCGCGTCCCACTTGTGAGGTCCCATCACCTTGTTTATATATCAACAAGTCAAGACTATATACATTTGATTTCCAATTATGTCTAAGTCCAAAGACCATCCTTGTGGGGTTCGGCCATACACTATGGCCGAACCTCACCTACTTGAATTTGGCCCTTACTTTTATTTATTACTCAAACATCACTTTGCTAATAACTTAGCCCTTTGTCCACCAAAATCCATTAGTGGGGTTCGGCCATACAACATGGCCGAACCTCACCATCTTGGTTTTGATCTCTCTTCCAACCTTTTGATCTTTTCAAAATAAATCCAAACCTTGCCATTCTTGATTCATAAAACCCACTCTTTTAAATCAGCCATCTAACCTTGTCATTACTTCAAATATATATAAAATATTTCCCATGGGGTTCGGCCATACAACATGGCCAAACCCTTGGTTCATTATTTTGACTTATTTACCATATTGCCATTGATTCAAATCTTAACTACCATTTCATTCATTCCATATGCTATACCTAGACCTTAAATCCATCAAATGTTTCCCATGGGGTTCGGCCATCCATCATGGCCGAACCCATGGTCCCTTATTTCCTTTTAATTTCAATAATACCATTCATTCACATGTCCATAAAATAACCCTTGTGGGGTTCGGCCATACTCCATGGCCGAACCTCACTCATTGAACGTTGGTCCCCTTTTTAATCCTTGATCTAATATTTTCATCCTTTAATAATCCAAAAGATGTTATCCATTTACTTAATCTTTATTTTCATTAAATAAAAACCAATATCTTTTCATGGGGTTCGGCCATACAACCATGGCAGAACCCTATGATCCATTATCTCCCTTTTAAAATCCTTTTTAGACCCAAAAACCACCTTAACACTTTCCATGGCATGGCCGAACCCTATGGTTCATCATTGAATCCTTCCTTCATCCTTTGGACCCATTTAAATTCCTTTAGATCATCACAATATTCCATGGTTTTCCATCAATCAAAAACCCATAATTTAACCATGTTTTTCCATGGGGTTCGGCCATTCATATGGCCGAACCCTATGATTCATCTACTTCTCTTAAAACCATCTTACATTCCTTCATTTTCCTCCATGGGGTTCGGCCATACCCTTGGCCGAACCCTATGGTTCTTATTTAAATTTTGATTATCAAGAAAGCCTACCGGTTCCTCGACTCCTCCGGTTTTCTTTTGCTCCGGCTTGTTCCTTTTCCTTCTTTCTTTAGCCTTTCCTTCCTTCCTTCTTGTCCTTTAGCCTAGACTGATCTTGCTGGAAACCCCTTGGAGTGGTTCAGCCAAATGAGGTTTTGATTGAGAGGAAAGATAGAATTTCAATCTTGGGTGAGAATGATAAAACCTTGAGATGAAAACTCGTTTGTTCTAAGTCCTCTTTGTCTTTGTAGAGTGATCGGCCAAGGAAGGTTTGTGAAAGAGACCAACAACCAAGGTTTCTTGTCTTGAGAGGTGGGAACGGCCAAGGGAGAGAGGGAGAGAGTGACTTGAAATAAAACTCCTTTTCTTGGTTAATGAGGGTTGGCCAAAGGTGGTGTCCTTTGGTGACACCCCTTGGTAACTCTTGTGTCTTTTCACCTCCCTCATTCAAGTCTTTTTTGGAGGTTTCATCCTTGAGATGAAACACTCCCAACGTGTGGCTCTTCGGTTTTCATCTTGAGATGGAAACCCCCCCATGCTTCCAACGTGTATGCTTGTGCAAGCTTGTGTAACATCACAACCCTTCAACTTCTTCATTAATGCACCTTGGGAGTTTCATCTCATGGGATGAAACTCCCCCACTTCCAACGTGTAACCTTATCTTGGGTCTCATGAGGTGCATCTCTCCACCTTCCCACTCCACTCACTTGAGATTAAAATCCCATTAACTTCCATTCAACTCATTTAACCCAATTCATCATTTTAGCTCAACTCACTCATTTAATTCACTTGAATCAACTCAATTATTTGATTCCATTTCCAACTCAATTCAGCCCCAACCTAATCAAGCTTGAGCTCACTTAGTGGTCAACCTAGTCAATCACAACCCATTGGGTCCCAATTGGGCATTTTGACCCAATTAACAATTTTGACCCAATTAAATAAAGCTTCACCCATTTGATTCACTTGAACCATATACAACATCCGTTGGGTCTCAATTGACCAATCGACCCAATTATCAAGCCTTACCCATTTACTTCTAACTAGCTCATATATGATCCATTGTCCCAATTGGACTTTTGACCCAATTGGCAATCTTGACCCAATTAAATAATTCTTACCCATTTATTTCCATTGATCCACATCTACCATCCATTGGGTCTTATTTGGGCAATTGGCCCAACATTTACCCATCTAAGGTTCATATCCATTAATTCACAATTTCAATGGCAAAAACTATAAATATTTATAAACTGAAAATCTAGGGTATTACAGAAACACATGCTATTTTATAACATAAACATAGCATTGAAAATCACGTTTTGAAACATATCCAATACGCATGCTATTTAAACAAATTAAACATGGCATTTAAAATTCATATAAAGCATATCCTTTGAAACATAAATTTCATCAAACATAAGATAAAAACAAGTGTACATAAACCCATGGCTTCAAAGAGGTGGAATCCTACCAAAGAAGGCTAACATGTGCTTGCGTCCTTTGTCCAAGAATCGATCACCGATAGTGCACCGTTTGCGAGATCCCGTTACCTTATATTATAATAATAAATCAACACCAAGTCCCACTTGATTTACGAGGTTCTAAGTCCATGAACAAAACCCCATGGGTTTCGGCCATACACCATGGCCGAACCCATGGTCCATTAATTCAATTAATTACCATTATGCCATTGTACATAGCCATAGTCACTTTCCTTGCTTAGGTTCCAAAATAATACACACTTCTTGAATCCAATCACATAGTCCAATAATTAACTCATGGGGTTCGGCCATACACCATGGCCGAACCCTATGTCCAATATTTCCATACATTTACAAAATTGCTATTGTTTCCCTCATTCATTTAAATCTACCATAGCTAGACTCTATAAAATTTCCTTAACCAAAACAGGTCCATCAAATACTCTTCATGGGATTCGGCTATACACCATGGCCAAACCCATGATCCCTCTCTTTGGCACGTAATTACAACTTTGCCATTGGCCTAATTATTTCCAACCTTTTGTTCATTAATACATCAGTCTAAACTCATAAAATAGGTTCATAATTCGATTCATAAATCAACCATTAACCATGACTTAAAATGCCATATGATCATAAAATGCCATATAATCCCTTAATTTGGTCCATGGGGTTCGGCCATACACCTTCGCCGAACCCTATGGTGTATAACTTCCCAATTATAGCAACTTCCATAATTAACAAGTCCACAATTAAAAGGTCCATATTTAGAAAGTTTCTTAATTAATCATCCACCCTTCCATAATTAGAAGGTTTCCATATTTACCATCCAAAATTAGAAGCTTTCTAATTTAGCCAACTTCTTCCAAAAATAGAAACTTCCCAAATTAGTAACCATTTTCCATAATTAGATAGTTTCCTAAATTAAAAACCATCTTTCCATAATTGGGATGCTTTCCAAACTTAGCAACCAAAATCCATCTACCATTCCAAAACCACCCCATGGGGTTCGGCCATACACCATGGCCGAACCCTATGGTTCATGATCTTGACCATTTAATCCATTAAATTAATTTCCTTTCCATGGGGTTCGGCCATACCCATAGCCGAACCCTATGGTTCCATTCTTTTCCTCTTTTTAAATCCAAACCACCCAACCATCCAAGGTTTTCATGATCTGAAATCTAAGAACATAAACCCACAATTAGACCATGACTTTCCATGGTTTCGATTCAACAAAATGAACCATGTCTTTCCATTAATCAATCAATGTTCCTCCATGGTTTTCAATATTCATAACCCAACCAAAATAAACCATAACTTTCCATTCAAATCATTAAACCCATCTCCAATCTTCTTCCATGGGGTTCGACCATACACCATGGCAGAACCCTATGGTTCTTTTATTCCAAAATAATTTTATCAAATAAAAATACTAACCGTTTCCGATTTCTTGTTCTTCTAATCCTTCTCCTTTCTTCTTAATTTTTCCAAACCAAATACACATTTTGCTGGCTGCCTTCCTCTTCTCCTTGCTCTTTGGCGAGAATGAGAGATTGAGAGAGATAGAGAGAGAGAGTTCGGATAGGGTGTAAACCTTGTGCCCTTGTCCCTCTCTCCTTTTATAATTTTCCCTTGGTCCACATTTAGGTAGTGCTTAAGATAGCTACTCCCCCCGTTGGCCATGCGCCCCTTGCCCATTTTAGCCATTGCCGACCTTGGCTTCCCACTTTGGGAAATTCCTAATTTAATCTCCAACTTATGCGCATAAACATGTATTGTCTATCTTTAAATTTCGGCCATACACACTTATTTAATTTTTTCTCAAGATAATTTATCATAACTATGTGGATATGAAAATCCCACATAAGCCTATGCAACTCCTAAAATCTTTCATCAATTTCTTCCATGCCCATATCTTAGATTTATTATCTAAAATTCAGCCAATCTTATCCCATACACGGCCATGCATAATCTTTTATTCAATTTTGAACATAATGCATGACTAAATTAATTCAACCCACTTTAATTTTAATAAAACCAATTCCACAATCAATTGGTTCCTAATTGGGTCATGGCCCAATTCTTTATCCATATAAGATCCAATCTAAATTCACAATTAAAATGGATAATAATAATTTGAAAATCTGAGGTGTTACATGGTGTATGGCCGAACCCCATGGAAAAACATGGTTTAATTATGGAATTTTAATGATGAAAACCATGGACTAATTATGCATGTTTTAAAATGGATTTAAAATGGTTTAAGAAGAAGTTGATAAACCACAGGGTTCGGCCATGATGAAGGGCCGAACCCCATGGAAGGTTGTTGGTTATTTTATGGGATGAAAACCATGGAATAATTATAAGATTTTAAAGGGTTTGAATGGAGTTGTGTTGATAATAATTATGCGATTTTGAAGGACGAATCCCATGTAAAGGATAATGATTTATTTTAAATGGATTTGTGTTGATGTTTTCTTAGATGCAATTTGATCATGAAAACCATGGAAAGGTCTTAAGGAATTCATGTTGGCTAAATTTTGTTAAGGTGAGGATTCTGGAACCATAGGGTTCGGCCATGGTGTGTGGCTGAACACCATGGAGGATGGTTACTAAATTAGAATCTTTCTAATTATGGAATGTGGAAATTAAATTGGAAAGTTTCTAATTATGGAAGGTGGAAATTAAATTGGAAAGTTCTAATTATGGAAGGTGGAGATTAAATTGGAAAGTTTCTAATTACGGAAGGTGAAAATTAAATTGGAAAGTTCTAATTATGGAAGGTGGAGATTAAATTGAAAAGTTTCTATAATAGGGAAGTTATGCATTATAGGGTTCGACCAAGGTTGTGGCCGAACCCCATGAACCAACTAAAGGATCATATGGGTTTTATGGATCGGCTTTGGACATAAACATAATATGATTAAATGAATGAAAGGACCTATGTTGGAATATAAACATAAGTTGTGGAAGGCAATGGTAAAGTTGTGAATGCATGCCAAAATGGAGGATCATGGGTTTGGCCATACACCATGAGGTTTCTTTTATGAACTTGTTAATGGGCCTTTGTATAATTTAAATGAATGGTTTACTAAACCAAGGGATGAGGGGTTTTATTTTATGAATTATGAACCAATCATGAAATAATGTTATGGATGGGTTTTGATCATAAACCTAAGGTAATGGCAGTATTGTAATTAAATTGAATTAATGGACCATGGGTTCGGCCATGGTGTATGACCAAACTCCATGGGGATTGTTTTGATGGACTTAGGGTTTATGTATGTTGGATTAATTAAAATGAACAGCCATAGATTAAGCAATGGCATGGGTGTGGACTTAATTGAATAAATGAGCAAAAAGGAAACTAAAACAACAGGGGTGAGGCTCAGCCAAGGTGTATGGCCGAACCCCACAAATATGGTTTATGGACTTGGACAATATTGTAAATCAAGTGAGACTTGGTTTTAATTGATTGTTATATTATAAGGTAACGGGACCTCACTAGGTGTGTACGATCGTGAGCGGTTACCAGATAAAAGACGCAAGGACACGTTAGCAGTCTTTGGTAGGATTCCACCTCTTTGAAACCATGGGTTTATGTACATCGTTTTATCTTATTTTTTATGAATATATGTTGCAAAGGATATATTTCAAATTGTGATTTTAAATGCTATGTTTATATAATAAAATAGCATGTGTTGGTTATATTTCAAAATGTGATTTTAATGCTATATGATAAAATAGCATGTGTTGGTTATGTTTCAAAATGTGATTTTAATGCTATGTTTATATAATAAAATAGCGTGTTCCATTGGCATCTCATGCATAGCATGGGGTGAAGGATTTGTAACCGGAGGGGCCACACTCCGTCGAGGCATCCGAAAAACCTATGTGGGGTACCTTGATGTGCTTTTCCATCAAGGAAAAACTGGAGGGTCCACACTCCGTCGGGGCGTCCGAAAGACCTATGTGGTGGGTACTTTTATGTACATGTGATGAGTGGGACTCATTGCATTTGTCATCATTGCATGGCATCGTTTTATATTGTTTTGGACATTATGATATTATGTATGTTTTGTACTAACCATGTGTTAGCCCTAATTGGAATACCTACTGGGCGCGTTGTTTTAACGCCCTAGTTCTACCCTAGTGGATGACACAGGAAACCAGGGGAACGATGAACTCAAGACGGGCCAGGCATAGGAGCTTGGATGATTTAGCTTATATTTTTAATAAAGTTACTCATGGACTTGTATTTTGAGTATCTAGATTTCGAAATGTAATAACTTAGATGGTTGTGTAACGCCCTGCCCTTTTTCACTCGCTTCTTCACGTAAATCAGAGTCTATTTTTTTTTTATAACAGAGTAGAGTGATAGAGAGCGGAACGTCACGACGCGAGCTAAGTCTGAACTTCTAAAGTCCGACCCGTAACTGGCCAACCCTATGTGTGCATGGACTCAGTCCAAGAAAACGGTTCACACATTGCAATATAAACATGCGGAATAAAAATCATAACATGCGGAATCAATATAGAACCAAGTTCTATTCCATTTAGATAACAAAACACGTCAAGTCCTTAATCATCATTATCATAACGCAATTATCCAATAAAACATCCAACCATAGGAAATTCATCCAAGTTATTATAATCCGAATTCTAGATACTCAAAATACAAGCCTATTTGTATCTTAGACAAATATAAGCTATAATCCTCCAAGCTCCTATGCCTGGCCCGTTTCGCGTTCATCGTTCCCCTCGTTTCCTGTATAATACACTAGGGTAGAAGTAAGGTGTTAGAACAACGCGCCCAGTAGGTATTCCAAGTAGGGTTAACACATGTGTTAGTACCAAAAATCCAGATATAATATATATCAAATCCAGTTATAATAAATCATACCATACTTATAAAGCATCGTATCCAAAGCAATGTATGATAATAGAAATCCAATCATACATATAAAACCAGAAACCTTGCATGATAATAAAGATCATAATCATGCCGATTCATTGCCATGCCATACTATCATATGCAATGAGTCCCACCCAACACATGTACATAATAGTACCCACCACATAGTCTTTCGGATGCCCCGACGGAGTGTGGACCCTCCGGTTACATTTCATACATAGTGTAACGCCCCGCCCTTTTTCACTCGCTTCTTCTTGTAAATCAGAGTCTATTTTTTTTTTTATATAACAAAGTAGAGTGATAGAGCGGGGGACGTCACGACGCGAGCTAAGTCCGAACTGCCAAAATGCGACCCTTAACTGGCCAACCTTATGTGTACATGGACTAAGTCCATGAAAATGGTTCACACATAACAATATCATCTTGCGGAATAAAAATCATAATTGTGGAATCATAACATGCGGAATAATAATAGAACTAAGTTCTATTCCATTCAGATAGCAAAGTACGTCAAGTCCTTAATCATTATTAAAACGTCATAATCATCCAAATAAACATCCGACCATCTAAGTTATTACATTCCCGGAAGCTAGTTACTCAAATACATGTCCCTAAGTAACTTTATTCAAAACATATAAAATAAGTCTTCCAAGCTCCCATGCCTGGCCCTCCTTGCGTTCATCGTTCCCCTGTTTTCCTGTATCATCAACTAGGGTAGAAGTAGGGCGTTAGATCAACGCGCACAGTAAGTATTCCAGTACGGCTAACACATGGTCAGTACAAAACATATATAATAATATCGTAATGTCAAAAAGCATATAAACCCATGCCATGCAATGATGACAAATGCAATGAGTCCCACCCATCACATGTACATAAAAGTACCCAGCACATAGGTCTTTCGGATGCCCCAATGGAGTGTGGACCCTCCGGATTCTTCTTGATGAAAAGCACATCAAGGTACCGTATATAGGTTTTTTGGACGCCCTGACGGAGTGTGACCCCTCCGGTTACAAATCCTCCACCCCATGCCATGCATGAGATGCCAATGAAACACATGCTATTTTATAACATAGACATAGCATTTAAAATCACCTTTTGAAACATATCCAACACATGCTATTTATACAAATAAATATAGTATTTAAAATTCAATATAAAGCATATCCTTTGAAACATAATTTCATCCAAAAATAAGGTAAAACAATTGTACAAAAACCCATGGTTTCAAAGAGGTGGAATCCTACCAAAGACCGCTAACGTGTCCTTGTGTCTTTCGTCCGGTAACCGTTCATGATTGTAAACACCTTATGAGATCCAGTTACCTTATAATATAAAATTAATAAAAAAACAAGTCCTGCTTGATTTACAATATTTTAAGTCCATAAACCAATCCCCATGGGGTTCGGCCATACACCATGGCCGAACCCATGACTTACCATTTTCACACTTATTTACCAAATTGCCATTAGTTTAATCATACCCAAAACATTCTTCATGTTTAGGTTTGAAACATAGATTCATAGACATCTAAGTTCACCAAACAATTCCCATGGGATTCGGCCATACACCATGGCCGAACCCATGGTCCCTTATTTTCACTTAATTACGAAAATGCCATCCATAGCTAACATTATCCAATATTCTCATTCACAATGTACTTAGACTAATAATTAACCCAATAATCCAAGTTCATGCATGGCCGAACCCATGATCCTCCATTTTTTTGCCAATATTACCAAATTGCCACTACCTTATGTTTATGTCTCTTCATTAATCCATTCACCTTATTAAGTCCATACATGATCCATAAACCATGACATACAAACCTTAACATTTGGTTCATGGGGTTCGGCCATACACATGGCCGAACCCATGATGTCTAACTCCCATTTTCATCAACTTCTATTGTTAACAAATCCATAATTAACAAGTCCCTATTTAGAAGATCCATATTTAGAAACTTTCTAAATTCCATATCCAACTTCCATCCTTAGAAAGTCCCTAAATAGAAACTTTCTAAATTTATCAACTCCTATTCGTGGATCCATAATTCTAAGTTCTTTCCATAAATAAATAGTTTCCAAAATTAGCATGCATCTTTCCATAAATAAATTCTAGTGGGGTTCGGCCATACACCATGGCCGAACCTCACCCAATTGAGACAATCCAACCTTTCTTCCATTCACTTTCTAAATTAATATAACTTCCATAAATAAAAGCTTTCTAATTTAGCAACCTCCTTCCATAATTAGAAATCATCTTCCATAATTAAAAGGTTTCTAATTTAATCACTTCCTTCCATTTTAATCTAAGGTCCATAATTAGATAGTTTCTAATTTAATTACCTCCTCCATAAAATAAACCCTAGTGGGGTTCGGCCATGCACCATGGCCGAACCTCACTCATAGAAATAATCCATACATTAATTTCTTTCTAACATGGGGTTCGGCCATGCATTGTGGCCGAACCCTATGGTTCATGCTTCCATTACCAAATTACATAACATTAACATCAAACTATTATTTAAAATTAACCAATCCAACTCCATGGGGTTCGGCCATGGTATGGCCGAACCCATGGCTCTTTAATTTCTTTGGAAATCCTACATTCCCATTCATCCATTAATTTGTCCTTCCTTCCATGGATGTAAAACTATCAACCATACATCCATTTAAAATAAATCAATGTTCTGTCCATAGGATTCATCCTTCAAAACCCATTAATTAAACATGTCTTTCCATGGGGTTCGGCCATGCCCTATGGCTGAACCCTATGGTTCTTTCTTTCCATTAAAATTCATCAAACCATCTCCCAATCTTCTTCCATGGGGTTTGGCCAAACACCATGGCCGAACCCTATGGTTCTTTTATTTCAAAATAAATTAATCAAATAAGATACTAACCGTTTCCGATTTCTTGTTCTTCCAATCATTCTCCTTTCTTCTTAATTTTTCCAAACCAAGAACACCTCTTGATGGCTGCCTTTCCTTGTCCTTGCTTCTTATCGTGAATGAGAACTTGAGAGAGGGAAAGAGAGAGATAAAATTCGAATATGAAGGGTGTAAACCGTGTGCCCCTCCTATGTATCTCTTTATAAAGCCTTTCCCTTGGTCCAATATTAGAAGGTGCTTAAGAAACAAACTGCCAACCTTCCTATCTTTCTTTAATAATCATCCCAATTGGCCCATGCTAAGATAAGAATAGCAATGCCGTGAGCCCTTTCCTTGTCCCTCTTTTAGGAGGTGCTATGCGCATAACCCTTGTGTCTATAATTAGTGGTTGCCTGCCCTTTTTAAAAATATTCTAACACCTCATGCGCATATCTCCTTATATGTGCAAATCCCATTCACACGGCCATGAAATCTTCATTTGATTTTTTAACATATCCTTGGATATTCAAATCCAATGATCGGCCATGCACAATCATTTATTTAATTTTGCATTACTAATTAAATTCATCTCCATTTAATTTTTATTGCAACCAATTCCAAAACCGTTGGGTCCTAATTGGTCCAATGACCCAACTCTTTACCAAATTTAAGATCCATAACTAATGTTCACAAATTAAATGGATTATTTTCATACAAAATAAATAAATTGAAAATCCGGGGTGTTACAATACAACCTTCTTTTGAAAATTTTCGTTTCAAAAATCGAGTGAAGTAGGGTTTCAAACATTTACATAAATAGCTCAGGATGAGCTTTCCTCATTTCCGATTCGAGTTCCCATGTGGCTTCCTCAATGCCATGTCGATCCCATACTACCTTGACAAATTGGATCGCTCGGTTCCGTAATACCCTTTGTTCTGTGTCCACCACTCGGACAGGTTTCTCGACGTATGTCACGTCGTTCTGAACCTCTATGTCTTGTACGCTCAGTACGTGAGAAGGATCAGGATTGTACTTCCTCAACATCGATATATGGAACACATTGTGTAAAGATGCCAACTGTGATGGGAGTGCCAATTGATAGGCCACATCCCCCATCCTTCTTATGATTGTAAACGGTCCCACATATCTTGGTGACAATTTCCCCTTCTTTCCAAATCTCATGTCTCCCTTCCAGTGGCGAGACTTTCAAGAACACCATGTCTCCCACTTCAAATTCAAGGAACCTCCTTCTCTTGTCAGGATAGCTCTTCTGACGACTCTGCGCAGTCAATAAATGCTGGCATATCAATTGTATCTGCGTTGTAGTCTCTGCAACCAACTCAGGTCCAATCACTGCAGGCTCACCGGCCTCTGTCCAGCACACTGGTGACCTACAAGATCTACCATATAATGCCTCGAACGGTGCCATCTGGAGGCTTGCCTAGTAACTGTTGTTGTATGAGAATTCTACCAATGGCAAGTGATCCTCCCATCCACCCTTGAAATCTAGCATACATGCTCTCATCATATCCTCTAGTGTCTGTATTGTCCTCTCATACTGTCCATCAGTCTGTAGATATACTGCATTACTAATCAGTAGATTTGTTCCCATGGCCGACTGCATGCTCTGCCAGTGAATCGACCATCTCTGTCGGAGACAATAGTCCGAGGAATACCATGCAATCTGATGATGTCCCTAATATACCGCCGACCCAAAGTCTCAGATGAGTCTGTCATCTTGATGGGAATGAAATGTACAGACTTGGTCAGTCGGTCTACCACGACCCATATTGCATCGTTGCCCTTTGATGACCCTAGTAACCCTGTCACAAAATCCATGGAAATGTGTTACCATTTCCATTCTGGCACTGGTAAGGGTTTGAGTAACCCTGGTGGCTTCTGATGTTCAGTCTTAACCTGTTGACACGTTAAGCAATGAGCCACAAATTCTGCCACATCTCTTTTGAGTCCGTGCCACCAATAATGTCTCTTTAAGTCGTGATACATCTTGGTGATGTCCGCATGAATTGAGAGTTTGGTCATATGTGCCTCAACCAATAACTCTTTTCTGCAGCTTTTTGGTACATATACCTTTCCTCGGAAGACAAGACCCTGTCCTGGTCGTAACTCCCATTCCGGCATGATTTCACCAGTAGACATCTTGGCCCAAATCTCCTCCACCTCCGGGTCTGTCCGCTGTTCCTGTTCAATCTTGGTAACCATGTTGGATCGTATGATCAAATTGTGTATAGTCCCATGGTTATTAAGGTAAAGTTTAAACTCTCGAATGGTATTCAGCATCTCCCATTCTATCATGATCGAACATGCCACTGATGCATGTGATAAACGGCTGAGGGCATCAGCTACCTTGTTAGCCTTGCCAAGGTGATAACGAAGTGCGCACTCATAATCCGCCAGATATTCCATCCATCTGCGCTGCCTCAAGTTGAGCTCTTTCTGATCAAATAAGTACTTCAAGCTCTTATGATCTGAAAACACTTCAAATTTCTAGCCATAAAGATAATGTCTCCAGCTTTTGAGAGCGAAGACCACTGCGGCTAGTTCCAGATCGTGCGTAGGATAGAGTCGTTCATGTATTTTCAACTATCTTGATCCGTATGCCACCATACGATTACTTTGACTGAGTGTACACCCCAGTCCCTCTCCTGAAGCATCGCATTGTACCTCATAACACTTGCCTCTTTCTGACAAAACTAGGATAGGAGCAGTGGTAAGTCTCTTCTTCAGCTCTTCAAACCTCTGATTGCACAAATCTGACCACTCATATTTGACTCCTTTTTGAGTGAGTCGAGTAAGTGGAGATGCAATTTTTGAGAAGTCCATGATAAATTTCCTATAATAACCAACCAATCCCAAAAAGCTACTGATTTCGGTTACATTCTTTGGCGCTTTCCAATCTCTTACTGCCGCTACCTTAGCCGGGTCCACGGCTATACGTTATTCTGATATAACATGTCCTAAAAAGTTGACCTCAGATAGCCAAAATTCACATTTACTAGCTTTAGTATATAGTTTGTTCTTCCTCAAAGTGTCCAGAACTATTCTCAAGTGCTCAGCATGTTTTTCCTGAGTTTTGGAGTAAATCAAAATATCATCAATAAATACAATGACAAATTGGTCCAAGTAAGAACGGAAAATCCTGTTCATAAGATCCATGAACACAGCCGATGCATTGGTGAGTCCAAACGGCATGACTACAAACTCATATAGTCCATATTGTGTTCTGAAAGCTATCTTTTCTATGTCCTCCTCCCTAACCCGGATTTGGTGATATCCGGACATCAAGTCAATTTTAGAAAAATGACTGGAACCTTTAAGTTGATCACATAAATAATCGATTCTAGGTAGAGGATACTTGTTTCTGACCGTCAGCTGGTTCAGTTTTCTGTAATCCACACACATACGGAGTGAACCATCCTTCTTCTTTACAAATAAAACCGGAGCTCCCCAAGCCGATGTACTGTTCCGAATGCACCCCAGTCTGAGCAGTTCATCAATCTGCTTCTTTAATTCGGACATCTCTGCTGGTGCCATCCGGTAATGTGGTAATGACACTGGTGCAGTGCCAGGGTACAACTTGATTTCAAAATTGATCTCCCTCATGGGAGGCAAACCAGTGAGTTCCTTTAGAAAAACGTCCGAATAGTCCCTTACTATTTCCGGAAGTTCAACCACCGGTGCCTTGTTGATTCTGATAATGTTCAATACGAGATGATTCAGCCCTTCATGCAGTCTGCTTTGTTTATCAGCATGCACCACACGTTGTTTTCCCTCGGGGGACCAAAATGTCACCCTGCGACGATAACAATCAATGTTGGCCTTAAAGCTAGCCAACCAATCCATGCCGAAAATAATATCATATTCTGACATATCGAGTACCAAATAATTGAACTCAAATCTCAGTCCAGCAAGTTCAGTATTCACTGCTGTGCCTATAAGTCCCAATGATGTGTCTCCGACGGGGGATACAATCGTGAGTGATGTAGACAGTTTTTGTACCAATGTACCAGTAGCAGTTATAAATGTAGCAGATATGAAAGAGTGAGATGCTCCCGAATCAAATAATGCAAAGGCGTAGGAACTACTGACTACTGCCATACCTTGAATCATAGAGTGATCCTCTACTGCTGGAGGTGCTAAGGTGAATACCCATCCAGATCCTGTAGGTGGCCGTCCCACCTGATTAAATGTCCTGCCTCCACGTGAATTAGCTGGCCTAACTGGTGGACGAGATGAACCTCTGGTATTAGAGGGTTTGTTAAGTTGTGGACATTCCCTCTTAAAATGGCCAGGTTGATCACAATGAAAGTAGTTGCTCCCACCTCTGGGAGCCTGAGTGACTGATGCAGATGGGGAGGGATGATTGGGACGAAAGCCCCTATTGACCCAGTGGATGGTGAGGGTCTGCTAGAGTTCGGTCAGAACCTCTTGTTGGGCTGAAATGTACCCCTCCCACTCTGAGCTCGGCCATTGTCAAAATGCGTCAACTCAGCCATCTCCTGCTTTGCTATAGTGGCCCTGCTGACCACCTCTGCCAATGTGGATGCATTGAATATAGTTACCTTGGCCCTTGTGCTTGGCCGAAGGCCCCGCTCAAACTTGCATGCCCTCCGATACTCTGTATCCACCATATAGAATGCATACACAGACAAACTGAGAAACTTCTAGTGGTACTCTGCCACCGTCATGGTACCTTGTACCAAGGATAGAAAAGCCTGTGTCTGGCGCTCCTTCTCCTCCTCAGGGAAATAATGTTCAAGGAAGGTAGCTGAGAACTACTCCCAAGTCATGGCAGTCCTCTCCCCTTCCGGAATAAGTGCTCGCTGCTTCTCTATCACCTCCCACCATTTACCAGCATCATCAATCAGCTCTGATGTTGCCAGTAAAATCTTATGAGTATGACTCGTGATATTCAATAAAGTCAGAATCTGTGAAATCTTCTTCAACTAGTTTTCTGCTCCGACAACCCCTTCTCTCCCCTTGAAGTAAGGAGGACAATGTTGCTGGAAGTCCCTGACCATGCTCCTGTCATTGTTTTCCTTGGTGGTTCCAATCTCATTTAGGTGCTGTTGAAGCACCGAGGTGACCACCGCTTGAACCAAATTTTGCAATTCAGGAGGCACCACCGGTATGTTCACACTACTTGTTTCCTCCTCGTGGAGGGATGGTTGTTCTTCCTCACGGTGAGATTGTCTTTCCTCCTCATGATGAGATGGTTGCTCCTCCTCATTTCAAGGATGTTCTACCTCATCTTCACCCCCACTTGGGTTTTGTCGGGTATTTCTCCTTGGCCTTCCCCTTGGAGCCATCTTTCCCTAAGCCATTAAAAAAAAAATATATCATGACTTAGTTTCCATAATAAAAATTTGTATTTCCTATTTGTTGGGGAAAATTTCCAAATAAGCACTCTTGATTTTTGCTTTATTTTCTGGGGAAATACATCCTATGTTGCTATGTTTCATAATCCGATTATTTTGACTGTACTTCCTTTGCTATCATCCTTCTGAGTCTAACGAAGTAAATTAATGCACGAGACCGGATTAATTTACTCCGAGAGATTCAATGTTTCGGGTTCGCTCTGATACCAACTGTAACACCCTGCCCTTTTTCACTCGCTTCTTTCCTTAAATCAGAGTCTATTTTTTTTTTATAACAAAGTAGAGTGATAGAGCTGGGGCGTCACGACGCGAGCTAAGTCCGAACTTCCAAAATCCGACCTTTAACTGGCCAACCCTATGTGTACATGGAATAAGTCCATGAAAATGGTTCACACATAACAATATCATCTTGCGGAATAAAAATCATAATTACGGAATCATAACATGCAGAATAATAATAGAACTAAGTTCTATTCCATTCAGATAGCGAAGTACGTCAAGTCCTTAATCATTATTAAAACGTCATAATCATCCAAATAAACATCCGACCATCTAAGTTATTACATTCCTGGAAACTAGTTACTTAAATACATGTCCCTAAGTAAATTTATTCAAAACATATAAAATAAGTCTTCCAAGCTCCTATGCCTGGCCCTCCTTGCGTTCATCGTTCCCCTGTTTTCCTGTATCATCAACTAGGGTAGAAGTAGGGTGTTAGATCAACGCGCACAGTAGGTATTCCACTTACGGCTAACACATGGTCAGTACAAAACTTATATAATAATATCATAATGTCAAAAACCATATAAATCCATGCCATGCAATGATGACAAATGTAATGAGTCCCACCCATCACATGTACATAAAAGTACCCACCACATAGGTCTTTCGGACGCCCCGACGGAGTGTGGACCCTCCGGATTCTTCTTGATGGAAAAACACATCAAGGTACTGCACATAGGTTTTTCGGACGCCCTGACGAAGTGTGACCCCTCCGGTTACAAATCCTCCACCCCATGCCATGCAAGAGATCCCAATGAAACACATGCTATTTTATAGCATAAACATAGCATTTAAAATCACCTTTTGAAACATATCAAACACATACTATTTATACAAATAAACATAGCATTTAAAATTCAATATAAAGCATATCCTTTGAAACATAATTTCATCCAAAAATAAGGTAAAACAAATGTACAAAAACCCATGGTTTCAAAGAGGTGGAATCCTACCAAAGGCTGCTAACGTGTCCTTGTGTCTTTCGTCCGGTAACCTCTCACGATTGTAATTGTAACACCTCGGATTTTTAGATTATTTAAATATATGACTATTGTGTCTGACAGAGATGGTTGATTCACTGGCAGAGTATGGCAGAGCATGCAGTCGGCTATGGGAACAGATCTACTGATTAGTACGACATTTCATCCACTGACTGATGGACAGTCTGAGAGGACAATACAGACACTGGAGGATATGCTGAGATCATGTATGCTAGATTTCAAGGGTGGATGGGAGGATCACTTGCCGTTGGTAGAATTCTCATATAACAACAGTTACCAAGCAAGCCTGCAGATGGCTCCATTTGAGGCATTATATGGTAGACCATGTACGTCACCAGTGTGCTGGACAGAGATCGGTGAGCCTGCACTGATTGGACCTGAGTTGGTTGCAGAGACTATAGTACAGATACAGTTGATACGGCAGCATTTATTAACTGCGCAAAGTCATCAGAAAAGCTATGCTGACAAAAGGAGGAGGTTTCTAGAATTTGAAGTGGGAGACATGGTGTTCTGGAAAGTCTCGCCACGAAAGGGACACATGAGATTTGGAAAGAAGGGGAAGCTGTCGCCAAGATATGTGGGACCGTTTTCAATCATAAGACGGATGGGGCAAGTGGCTTATCAATTAGCACTTCCATCACGGTTGGCATCTTTACACGATGTGTTCCATATATCGATGTTGAGGAAGTACAATCCTTATCTTTCTCATGTGCTGAACATACAAGATATAGAGGTACAAAGTGACATGACAAATGTCGAAAAGCCTGTCCGAGTGGAGGACATAGAACAAAGGGTATTACGGAATCGAGCGATTCAATTTGTCAAAGTGGTATGGGAACGACATGGCATTGAGGAAGCCACATGGGAACTCGAATCGGAAATGAGGAAAGCTCATCCTGAGCTATTTCTGTAAAAGTTTGAAACCCTACTTCACTCGATTTTCGGGATGAAAATTAAAAAAAGAGGGTTGTATTGTAACACCTCGGATTTTTAGATTATTTAAATATATGAAAATCTCCCTTTTTAATTTGTGAATTATTAAATAAATGTGCATGGCCGAATTTTAGATATTAAATACAAGTTTATGCGCATGAGTGGTATGCATATCTATGTGATATGTTAGAATATCTTGAGAAAATATCTAGGATTTGCATATCCAAGAAATTGTATAAAAATTAAATAAAGAAGATATCTAAGAATAAAAATAAAATAGCATGGCCGTGTAAAGGGATTTCCATATCTATGCCATGTGCATAAAATCTTTTAAAAAGAGGAAGCAGGGGGCGCACGGGCCTAAGGGGGAAGGGTTATCTTAAGCACCTTCTAAATTAGGACTAAGGGGAGATTTTTAATAAAAGAAAGGAGAGGGGCGCACGGCAATACACATAGCCGAATTCTTTCCTTCTCTCAAGCACCATTCTCGCCAATTCTCAAGAGGAAGAGAGGGCAGCCAGCAAGAAGAGAAGGCTAAGGAAAAAAAGGATTGGAAAAGCAAGAACCAACTAGAGCGAAGGAAAACCGAAGGAGTCGCGGAACCGGTAAGTGATTTTATATTTTTTGTTTGAAAGAAAAGAACCCCATGGAAGAAGATTGGGAGATAATCATGATAATTTTAAATGGAGATATGGTTAAGGATATGGGTTGGCCATTGCATGGCCGAACCATGATTTGATTATGGCTAAGATATAAGACCAAAAGAATGGAAGAAAAGGGATGAGGTTCGGCCATGGTGTATGGCCGAACTCCACCAAATATGTTCATGAATTTTTATGGGAGTTTGTTGATAATGAAATATGATGTTTGGTGGGGTGAGGTTCGGCCATGGTGTATGGCCGAACCCCACCAAATAAATTTATGAATTTGGGGTTTTCTTAGGCATTGAATTATATGGACCTAAGGTTAATGATTTAAATGAATGTTTCGATGGAGAACCAAGGACCCTAGGGTTCGGCCATGGTGCATGGCCGGACCCCATAGAGAATTTTGGGATAATGTTAATGCAATTAGATTATGGAATTAAGGAAGAAAATTGTGGAGTTATGTTCAAGGAAAGAAATTAAAGAACCATAGGGTTCGGCCATGGTGTATGGCCGAACCCCATGGAGGTGAATTGGTTTGGTTAATTTTAAATAATAGTTTGATGTTAATGTTATGTAATTTGGAAAGGAATTAAATGGAAGCATGAACCATAGGGTTCGGCCACAATGCATGGCGAACCCCATGTTAGAAAGAAATTAATATATGGATTATTTCTATGAGTGAGGTTCGGCCATGGTGCATGGCCGAACCCCACTAGGGTTTATTTTATGGAGGAGATGATTTAATTAGAAGCTATCTAATTATGGACTTTAGATTAATAATGGAAGGTGGAGATTATCTTGGAAACATTCTAAGTATGGAAGGATTTATGTTTTAAATATGGAAACCTTCTAAATATAGAAGGTGGAGATAAATTTGAAAACCTTCTAAAAATAGAAGGAGGAGTTTAAAATGGGAAGGTTTTTATTTATGGAAGTTATATTAAATTAGAAAGTGAATGGATTGTCTCAATTGGGTGAGGTTCGGCCATGGTGTATGGCCGAACCCCACTAGAGTTTATTTATGGAAGATAATTGTTAATTATGGAAGTTGCATGCTAAAATTGGAAATTATCTAATTATGGAAGGAAGCATGATAAACTTAGAAACTTTCTAAATATTGTAACGCCCGTCCCTTTTCACCGAAAATCAGAGTCTAATTTTTTTTTTAAAAAGGAAAAGTGACAAAGGGGGCGGACGTCACGACGCGAGTTAAGTCCGAGCTTCTAAAGCCCGGCCTTTAACTGGCCAACCCTACGTGTGCGTGGAATGAAGTCCACGGAGAATGGTTCACACTGTAGAAGTAAGCATCGGGGAACATTTAAACCAATTGCAGAAAATTATAAAAGCGCCTAACCTACAAATTCTTAGATAGCAGGGAAGTTACATTCATTCAATCACCAAACATCCTTAAAACCATAATGTCCAAAATATAGTAAGTAATCTCAATTATTACATTTCCGACAAATTAAACTACTTCAAATACACATTTCTCAAAATAACTTAAATAAAATAATTAGTCCGCCTTCCCAAGCTCTTAAGCTTGGCTCCCGTACCATCCTTTTGCTCCGGCATTTCCTGCGTCATCAGCTAGGGTGGAAGTAGGGCGTTAGACCACGCGCCCAGTAGGACTCTGAGTAGGGCTAACACATGGATTAGTGATAACAAAGCAAACAGATAATACATAACGAAAAGCCATAGAATGAATGTCATGCCATGGGTGTCTATGTTATGAATCCCACCCATCATCCTTACTATCCCGATGCCATATCCCCCTTGACGGTAAGGCCTCGTCAAGGTGTAACCACAAATACAATATCCCCCTTGATGGAAGAACCATCATCAAGGTATAACAATAAATACAACATCCCCCTTGACGGTAAGGCCTCGTCAAGGTGTAACCACAAATACAATATCCCCCTTGATGGAAGAACCATCATCAAGGTATAACAATAAATACAACATCCCCCTTGATGGTAAGGCCTCGTCAAGGTGTAACCACAAATACAATATCCCCCTTGATGGAAGAACCATCATCAAGGTATAACAATAAATACAACATCCCCCTTGACGGTAAGGCCTCGTCAAGGTACAATAATACATATGTGAAATGTCCCCATGCTTGTTTATCGGTCGTCCCGACGGAGCATGGACTCCGGTTTCATTTCATCCTTCCCCTGTCATATGCCTCCCATGCCATGCATGAGATATAGATGCCATTTGCCATGTAATATAAGAAATTCAATAGTAATAAAACCCATCTTAAAACAATTACAAGATTACCAACTAAATCCAAGGGAAACCATCCCACAATATTTAATCCAAAACCCATCATAAGCATTCACATAATTTTCAAAATAATTTAGAGTAAAACATCACATGATACATAATCCAAAACTTATCTTAAAAACAACCACATGATTTCCAAAATAGATTAAAGAAAACATCACCCAAATCCATGGCTTCCAAAAAGGTAGGAATCCTACCGAATACCGACCCGCGTCCTTTTACGTTTTTCGTTCGATAAACCCGGTCGCCGATCGCGCACCGCCTGCGATGTCCAGTACCTTATTACACATTCATCATTAGTCCATGTTTTAACCATTTCTAAGCCCATATGAAAAAACCGGTCACTATTTAGGTTTTGTGGGTCCCATATCATCTATTAAACCTTTTACTCCCATAAGTCTTAAAATTCGGCCACCCTAGGCTTTATCAATCACTTATAAGGTTATTACATTAGCTCCCCTAAGTCCATGATCAATTTCCATGGAATTCTTGAATTTGGCCACTAATTACGGTTTTGCCACTACCCATTTTTTCATGCTTAATCACTCATTTATCCATGCGTGATTAAGTCCATAATTGATCATAAACTTAGATCCCCAACTTAGGTCCATTAATTACCCATTGACCCATGTCACATAGCCATTAAAATTAACCATTTTATTAACCTACCCCTCATTCATTTAAACCCATACAAAATCCCACACTTAACCCTTTAGATGGGTAATGAATCATGGTTTCAAATACCTCATTCATCAACTCTTCCCATGGGATTTAGCTCATACATTTAAACTACAATGAATCCATTACCCATTCATACTCTTTGGAGACCATGAACATCACTCATCCTCCAATTTAACCCACCAAAATGGATCACAATTGGGCCATGGGTTCGGCCATACACCATGGCCGAACCCATGGTGTCCTTTCCCCATTTTTCTTGGGTCCATTGTTACACATTTGGGTTTATCACAAATCCCTCCATGAAGGGTTTAATTCATACACTTAAAACCATCATCCTTAGCTACATTAGAGTCCATTACAAATATCAATGCTAAAACCATTTTTGGGTCCATCAACACCACCAACATTCCCATTTACTTTCCATTATTCACAACCCTTCATTCCACCATTTGATCACCATAGGGTTCGGCCATACACCATGGCTGAACCCATGGCTCAAGGTTCACTTCCTCCATGCATTTCAATGCCATAAACCCCTTTGCATTTTCATCATAATACCATTTTACAACTTACTCCCATTCATTCATCTACAACCCTAATTTTCATTAGATAAAACCCTCATTGTCTTCCATCTTTTTGAAACCCTAATTATTTAAATCCAATACCAAATCACCCACCATGGGGTTCGGCCATACCACATGGCCGAACCCTATGGCCCATAATTTTCTTCCAATCATCCAATTCTATGCTTAATTTCATAAATTACCCAATGCACATAATCCAAGTATTTATTTCTTTTCCCTAACCCTAATTTTTCCACTTAGGGTTTTTGCCCACTTTTCCATTCATTCCATTTGATGGATTTAAAATCCATAGCATAAATTTACTTGACTACCATTAAATTCATAAAATAAAACCCAAATCTTAAACCCTAAAATCCAAAATTTCTTGTTTAAGAAATACTCACTATCCGACGTCTCCTCTTATTTCCGCCGCTCCCGTCGGTCTCCGTAGCCTCCTCTCAATATTCCACTTCTTTCTTCTCTCCTTCTCTTCTCTTTTCCTTAATTCTCTTTCTCTCCTTCACTTGGATGTAGGGGACGACCATGGGAGAGTGGAAATGGAGAGAGTTGAATGAAAAGAGAATGGGAAAAGACATCAAGGCTTATCCCCATTTTTTTTTTACTTTACATTAATTACCTTCACCAACCTTAAGATATTTTGAGATATTTAAGTTTCTTTATGGCTTATAACTCCACCCCTCTAAGTCCCAACGTGTTCTATTTTTTTTTGAGTTTGGGATGAGGTGAGTCTTCACCTCATGGGCCCCCTTTGACCACTCTTAACTACCATTTTAAATAATTTAATTATTTAATTACTTAGTTACTTTAATTCCCATTTACTTATTTAAATCACCTTAGGTGAATTCATTATACTTAACCTAATTTCCATTATTCCACCCATGGTTGACTAAGTCAACCATGGTGGTCAGCCCCACCAAACCTTGGGTCCACACTTGGCCACATCACCATTGTTTAATTCCAAATAACTTAGGTGATTTAAATTCATTGAATTCACTCTAAGTGGATTACCATTGGGCCTATGGCCCAATTACATTTCTATCTAGCCCATTTACCTTAGAGCATAACCCTCTTGACCCATTGGGTCCCAAATGGGTATTTGACCCAATTTAATCATTCTTGACCCATTTAAATAAATTTAAATCCAAACCATAGTCTATTGGGCCACACTTGGGCCTTTGTCCAAGTTTTGGCCCATTTACCATTTATTCCACCAATTTCCAATTTTCATCATTAAAATAAATAATATTCCCATATTTATTGATTTAAAAATTTCGGGCCATTACAAATATGGGCCTTCAAATTGTGGACTTGTTAATTATGGAATTGCTAATAATGGAGGTTGATGAAATTAATGGAAACTTAGGCATCATGGGTTCGGCCATGGTGCTTGGCCGAACCCCATGAACCAATTTTATGGTTTGTGGATCAAAATATGGATTTAGGTGTTTGTAATTGAATGAAATGTTAACTATGGATGAGACCAATGGAAAAGTTGTAATTATAGCCTAAAGTGAAAGATCATGGGTTATGCCACGATGTATGGCCGAACCCCATGAGGTCTCTTTTATGGATTTGAGTGGTTATGGAATTTATATGGACCTAATATGATTAAATGAAGGGAAGGATTAGAGTCTTATTTATGAATCATGAATCTATGATTATGGATCGGTTTGGACTTAGACATCATAGGGTTCGGCCATGGTGCTTGGCCGAACCCCATGAATCAGTTATGGGTCTATTGTGTTTATGTGTGAAGGAGTGGAAGGTTTGAAATGATTAAACCAAGGGCAAAGTTGTGAATACATGCTAAGATGGAAGGTTGGCCATGAATGGCAATCTGGTAAATATGGGGATTGGTTAATGGACTTTAAATGTTGTAAATCAAGTGGGACTTGGTTTTTTATTGATTATTATATTATAAGGTAATGGGACCTCACAAGGTGTTTACGATCGTGAGCGGTTACCGGACAAAAGATGCAAGCACACGTTAGCAGTCTTTGGTAGGATTCCACCTCTTTGAAACCATGGGTTTATGTACATATGTTTATTTTATGTTTGATGAAATTATGTTTCAAAGGATATGCTTTATATTGAATTTCAAATGATATGTTTAATTGTATAAATAGCATGTGTTGATTATGTTTCAAAAGTTGATTTTTAATGCTATGTTTATGATATAAAATAACATGTGTTTCATTGGCATCTCATGCATGGCATGGGGTGGAGGATTTGTAACCAGAGGGGTCACACTCCGTCGGGGCGTCCGAAAAACCTATGTGGTGGGTACTTCTATGTACATGTGATGGGTGGGAACTCATTGCATTTGTCATCATTGCATGGCATGGATTTATATGGTTTTTGACATTACGATATTATTATATATGTTTTGTACTAACCATGTGTTAGCCGTAATTGGAATACCTACTGGGCGCATTGTTCTAACGCCCTACTTCTACCCTAGTTGATGATACAGGAAATCAGGGGAACAAAGAACGCAAGATGGGCCAGGCATAGGAACTTGGATGATTTGGTTTATTATTTTAATAAAAGTTACTCATGGATTTGTATTTGAGTATCTAGATTTCAGAATGTAATAACTTAGATGGATGGATGTTAATTTTGATAATTATGATATTTGAATGATGATTAAGGACTTGACGTACTTTGCTATTTGAATGGAATAGAACTTGGTTCTATTATGTTTCCGCAATTTTGATGTTAATATTCCGCATGTTTATATTGCTATGTGTGAACCATTTTTGTGGACTTGGTCCATGCACACATAGGGTTGCCCAGTTAAGGGTCAGACTTTGGAAGTTCGGACTTAGCTCGCGTCGTGACGTCCCGCGCTCTATCACTCTTCGTTTATAAAAAAAAATAGACTCTGATTTACAGGAAGAAGTGAGTGAAAAAGAGCGGGGCGGGGAGCTACAGTAAACACCTTGTGAGATCCCGCTACCTTATACTATAAAAAAATTTCAAAACCAAGTCCTACTTGATTTACAATATTTTAAGTCCATAAACCAATCCCCATGGGGTTCGGCCATACACCATGGCCGAACCCATGACTTACCATTTTCACACTTATTTACTAAATTGCCATTGGTTTAATCATACCCAAAACATTTTTCATGTTTAGGTTTGAAACATAGATTCATAGACATCTAAGTTCACCAAACAATTCCCATGGGGTTCGGCCATACACCATGGCCGAACCCATGGTCCCTTATTTTCACTTAATTACGAAAATGCCATCCATGGCTAACATTATCCAATATTCTCATTCATATTGTACTTAGACTAATAATTAATCCAATAATCCAAGTTCATGGGGTTCGGCCATACACCATGGCCGAACCCATGATCCTCCATTTTTTTTTGCCAATATTACCAAATTGCCACTACCTTATGTTTATGTCTCTTCATTAATCCATTCACCTTATTAAGTCCATACATGATCCATAAACCATGACATACAAACCATTCATTCGGTTCATGGCGTTCGGCCATACACATGGCAGAACCCATGATGTCTAACTCCCATTTTCATCAACTTCTATTGTTAACAAATCCATAATTAACAAGTCCCTATTTAGAAGATCCATATTTAGAAACTTTCTAAATTCCATATCCAACTTCCATCCTTAGAAAGTCCCTAAATAGAAACTTTCTAAATTTATCAACTCCTATTCGTGGATCCATAATTCTAAGTTCTTTCCATAAATAAATAGTTTCCAAAATTAGCATGCATCTTTCCATAAATGAATTCTAGTGGGGTTCGGCCATACACCATGGCCGAACCTCACCCAATCGAGACAATCCAACCCTTCTTCCATTCACTTTCTAAATTAATATAACTTCCATAAATAAAAGCATTCTAATTTAACAACCTCCTTCCATAATTAGAAATCATCTTCCATAATTAAAAGGTTTCTAATTTAATCACTTCCTTCCATTTTAATCTAAGGTCCATAATTAGATAGTTTCTAATTTAATTACCTCCTCCATAAAATAAACCTTAGTGGGGTTCGGCCATGCACCATGGCCGAACCTCACTCATAGAAATAATCCATTCATTAATTTCTTTCTAACATGGGGTTCGGCCATGCATTGTGGCCGAACCCTATGGTTCATGCTTCCATTACCAAATTACATAACATTAACATCAAACTATTATTTAAAATTAACCAATCCAACTCCATGGGGTTCGGCCATACACCATGGCCGAACCCTATGGCTCTTTAATTTCTTTGGAAATCCTACACTCCCATTGATCCATTAATTTGTCCTTCCATGGATCTAAAACCATCAACCATACATCCATTTAAAATAAATCAATGTTCTGTCCATAGGATTCATCCTTCAAAACCCATTAATTAAACATGTCTTTCCATGGGGTTCGGCCATGCCCTATGGCCGAACCCTATGGTTCTTTCTTTCCATTAAAATTCATCAAACCATCTCCCAATCTTCTTCCAGGGGGTTCGGCCAAACACCATGGCCGAACCCTATGGTTCTTTTATTTCAAAATAAATCAATCAAATAAGATACTAACCATTTCCGATTTCTTGTTCTTCCAATCCTTCTCCTTTCTTCTTAATTTTTCCAAACCAAGAACACCTCTTGATGGCTGCCTTTCCTTTTCCTTTCTTCTTATCGTGAATGAGAACTTGAGAGAGGGAAAGAGAGAGATAAAATTCGAATATGAAGGGTGTAAACCATGTGCCCCTCCTATGTATCTCTTTATAAAGCCTTTCCCTTGGTCCAATATTAGAAGGTGCTTAAGATACAAACTGCCGACCTTCCTATCTTTCTTTAATAATCATCCCAATTGGCCCATGCTAAGATAAGAATAGCAATGCCATGAGCCCTTTCCTTGCCCCTCTTTTAGGAGGTGCTATGCGCATAACCCTTGTATCTATAATTAGTGGTTGCCTGCCCTTTTTAAAAATATTCTAACACCTCATGCGTATATCTCCTTAGATGTGCAAATCCCATTCACACGGCCATGAAATCTTCATTTGATTTTTTAACATCACCTTGGATATTCAAATACAATGATCGGCCATGCACAATCATTTATTTAATTTTGCATTACTAATTAAATTCATCTCCAAAAGTAGGGTTTGAATCTTTTGTGAGGGTAAAAAGTGTTTCCCCCACCTCGACCTTTTCGGTCCTGTGTTTCATTGGGGTTTGTGTCCCCATTTCCGCTCAAGAGTTGCTGTAGAACGGAAGTGACCACCGCTTGTACTAGGTTCCGTAATTCAGGAGGTACTTCAGGAACGTTTGCACTGTCCTGACCCCCTCCGTTATGTTCTTCTTCCTTTTGTTGTTTCTGTTGCATTTGTCTTCCTTTTGGAGGCATTTTCCTAAGTCATGGAAGCATCGGTTGACTTAGCTTCTATGTAAAGTTTTGTGTTCTTCATAGTTTAGGGAAATTGCCAAATAAACAACTTGCGTTTCTTGTCCTTGGGGAAATTGCCAAATCAGTACTCTTTGATTTTTCTTTGTTTTTGGGGAATATATCCTATTTAGCTATGTTGGATAAATCCGATTATTTTGACTGTACTTCCTTTGCTATCATCCGTCTGAGTCTAATGAAGTAAATGCACGGGGACCGAATTAATTTACTCTGAAAGATTCTGTGTTTCGGGTTCGCTCTGATAGCAACTGTAATGCCCCGCCCTTTTTCACTCACTTCTTCATGTAAATCAGAGTCTATTTTTTTTTATAACAGAGTAGAATGATAGAGAGCGGGACGTCACGACGCGAGCTAAGTCCGAACTTCTAAAGTCCGACCCTTAACTGGCCAACCCTATGTGTGCATGGACTCAGTCCAAGAAAACGGTTCACACATAGAAATATAAACATGCGGAATAAAAATCATAACATACGGAATCAATATAGAACCAAGTTCTATTCCATTCAGATAGCAAAGCACGTCAAGTACTTAATCATCATTATCATAACGCAATTATCCAATAAAACATCCAACCATATCAAATTCATCCAAGTTATTACAATCCGAATTCTAGATACTCAAAATACAAGCCAATGAGTATCTTAAACAAATATAAGCTATAATCCTCCAAGCTCCTATGCCTGGCCCGTTTCGTGTTCATCGTTCCCCTCGTTTCATGTATCATACACTAGGGTAGAAGTAGGGCGTTAGAACAAAGCGTCCAGTAGGTATTCCAAGTAGGGTTAACACATGGGTTAGTACCAAAAATCTAGATATAATATATATCAAATCCAGTTATAATAAATCATACCATACTTATAAAGCATCGTATCCAAAACAATGTATGATAATAAAAATCCAATCATACCGATAAAAATCAGAAACCTTGCATGATAATAAAGATCATAATCATGCCGATTCAATGCCATGCCGTGCTATCATATGCAATGTAACACCCCGATTTCTCAATAAGATGAATATTTACGAAAATGCCCCTGGATTGGTAAATTTATTAATTATGATGTTAAATGAGAAAATAGTGGGGCCCATTGTTCAAATTAAGATCCTATGAACATATTATAAGGTTCAAATTATAATGGATGGGTAATGTACATCAAATTAGGTCAAAATGGTTAATTGGGTCAAAGAATTCTCAACGGTTGGAATAATTACGAAAATGCCCCTGGATTGGTGAATTCAATAAATGTGATTGTAAATAAGGAAATAGTGGGGCCCATTGCTCAAATTAAGATCATATGAGCACATTATGAATGTCAAGTTTGATTGGATGGGTAATTTCTCAATGAAGTGGATAAATTACGAAAATGCCCCTGATGTGTTAAATTAATTATTTTGTGATGTTAAGTAAGGAAATGGTATGGCCCATTGCTCAAATTAAGATCATATGAGCATATTATGAATTCCAAGTTTGATTGGATGGGTAATTTACATCAATTGGGTAAAAAATGGCTAAATGGGTCAAAGGACCCAAATGGGACCCAATGGGTCGTGTATGTCATGATTGATCATGGAGTGAGCTCAAAGCTTAATTGGTTTAAGTGCATTAGATATTTGAGTTGGTTTGAGTTGAAATAAATAATGGAGTTTAGTTGAGTTGAATTTATTAGTTGAGTTACATTAAATGAATGAGTTGAGTTGGGTGAGTTAAATAAATGGGTTGGATGGAATGTTTATTTTAAGTAAGTGATGTGTGTGAATTGGAGTGGAATGGATTGATTTCAAGTGAAAAACAAAGAAAAACGTGGGCTGCATGGGGAAGTTATCTTATGCATGTAACTCCTAGTTAAGTGTTAAATGTTGGTGGAGGTTTTGGGAGTTACATGTGGTGAGGAGGTGCAAAGTTAAAAGATTCATAAAACATGTTGGATTGCATGAGAATTATTCTATGCATGAGAATTAAAGGGGAGTTGGAAGGTTGAGTTGGTCCAAGTGAATCAAATGGGTGAAGTTTTATTTAATTGGGTCAAAGTTTGTGAAATGGGTCAAAATGGCCAATTTGGACCCAATGGGTCGGGTTTGACTTTGTTGACCATTAAGTGAGTCCAAGATTGATTAATTGGGGCTGTTTGGAGTTTGAAATAAAATCATATAGTTGAGTTAAATAAGTGAGCTGATTTAGATAATTATAGTGAATGAGTTCGATGGAATATTTATATGGATTGATTTCAAGTGAAAAACAAAGAAAAACGTGGGTTGCATGGGGAAGTTATCTTATGCATGTAACTCCTAGTTAAGTGTTAAATGTTGGTGGAGGTTTTGGGAGTTACATGTGGTGAGGAGGTGCAAAGTTAAAAGATTCATAAAACATGTTGGATTGCATGAGAATTATTCTATGCATGAGAATTAAAGGGGAGTTGGAAGGTTGAGTTGGTCCAAGTGAATCAAATGGGTGAAGTTTTATTTAATTGGGTCAAAGTTTGTGAAATGGGTCAAAATGGCCAATTTGGACCCAATGGGTCGGGTTTGACTTTGTTGACCATTAAGTGAGTCCAAGAATGATTAAATTGGGACTGTTTGGAGTTTGAAATAAAATCATATAGTTGAGTTAAATAAGTGAGCTGATTTAGATAATTATAGTGAATGAGTTGGATGGAATATTTATTTTTAAGTGAGTGAGGTGTGCAGATAAAAGGTTTGTGGGTTGTTTCAAATTCAAAACTACCCTACACGTTGGTTGCATGGGGGTGTACCACATGCATGAAACTCCTAAGATATTGATGAATGAAATGACGGTTTTGAGAGTTACAAATACAAGGTTAACCAAGGGGCTAGTCATTGGAACATGGAGAGTTTTATTTAAAAGTTGAAACTCCAAGATAGATATTAAAACCAATAGGAGTTACAAAGTGTGTTCACACTTGGAGGAGGGGAGTTTCATTTCAAGAATGAAACTCTCAAATGGGACATTGATGAGGATCAAATGGGCTGAATGGAGCTGCTGTATTATAGAGTTACAAATGAGGTTTTGACTTTTAAAATTCAAATATGATAAGACTACACATTGGAGTGGGGGGAAGGTTTCATTTCTAGATGAAACCCCCATGTAAGATGATAATGAGAGGAGGAAGAAAAGGAGAGGTTACACAAATACCAGCATGGGAGACGTTGGAGAGCTTGGGGAGGTTTCATTGCATAGATGAAACCCCCAAGTAAGCATAAAGGACTTGGGGTTAATATGGGAGTTACATGTGAGGCAAGTTTGGGCTGAATTTAAGTAGCCAAAAGAGGTTCAATTTTCTATCTCTATCTCTCTATCTCTTTACTGTCTTCTACATTCCAAAAGCAAGAACAGCAGCTGGTTACTGATTTGCAATCAGTCCTTGGTTGATTTCTTTCACCAAGACAAAAGCACACTTTGAGCAAAAGGAGTTGGCACCAAGGTTTAAGATCAAAGTTTCCTTTCTCTCTCTTTCTCCCTCAAATCCATGTCATCTGGCTGAAGTATTCCAAGGAGATTGCAGCAAGGTCAGTCTCAACCCAAAGAACAGTAAGAGAGAAGGAGAGGTCAAGGAAATAAAGGGTCAAAAAAGGAGTCAAAAGAACCGAAGGAGACGCGGTGTTCGTAAGTGCATTTTGAACTCTTGTTTAATAGATTGGTTAAGAAAATGAGATCTGGCCATCGTATGGACAGATCCATCAATGGTTTAAATATGGGATTATGATGTTTAAAAGTGATAAAATATGGACCATAGGGTTCAGCCCTTTGGATGGCTGAACCCCATGGGAAAACTTGGTGATTTTTATGGTGTTTGAGAGATGAAATTCATATTATGTATTGAAGTTCTTTTAAACGATTTTAAAGGGAGATAAGGTCACTGATTTTGATCAGTTATTACAAGGCTGAATTATGTGTTTATTAAGCTAAGTACTGATCAAAAAATATGGACAAATATTGGAGGGTTTACATCAAGGAAACCTTGGGGTTTGGCCATGTGTATGGCCTAACCCATGGACTGTTTTTGATGGTTATTTGGGTCAAGTGTAGGATGGATTTTTATGTAAACATAATGTGCTTTGATTTAAGAATAAACCAAGTTTATAAATGGATAAATGGATCTAAACCATAGGCCATGAGGTTCACCCAATTGGGTGGGCCGAACCCCATGAAATGGTATGACATTTCATGGAAGTATTAAATGGTTTTGTGAGATTTTAAAGGATTTAAAGTGAAGATAAGCTTACTGTTTTTAGGTAACTATGGCTTGGCTGAACCATATTAATACTATGGTTAAATTATGGATTAAAACCATGGACAATGGTTGGATTAATTACACCAAGAACCATAGGGTTCGGCCATAGTATGGCCGAACCCCATGGACTGTTATGTGGATATTTGGATGGAGTTTTGCAAAATGGAAATCATACAAAGTTATGGGCTTATTGGATGGTTTTGAAAGGTAAAAATATGATAACATTATACTGTTATCCTATGTCTAAATGAGACCAAAAACATGTTTAAAAGGACCAAAACTATGGGGTTCTATGGCTAAGGTAGGACATGGAAGTTTAAGTGGATTTTTGGGACTTAGACTAAGTTAGAATCACATGAATGAATGCTTAACTTGCTGTTATGTAAATAAGGTTTTGGGATTTCTAGAACGGTGTACAAGCCGTGATCGGAAGATGGTTCAAAGGAAGGGTCGAACAAAGTAAACAAGTGTAGGTTTCCTACCTTTATTGTAACCACTATTCCATATGCTGTTTTACGTTGATTTCGATAACTTATATGTTTGTAAAGTTATGCTTCTAAATGACATGTTTGCATAGACATCCATGCATGGCATGGGATGATGGTGTTGTAACCAGAGGCCACACTCCGTCGGGGCGTCTGAAAGACCACTGTGGGGTACCCTGATGATGAGAATCCCATCAGGAGGAATCCGGAGGCCACACTCCGTCGGGGCGTCCGAAAGACCACTGTGGGTTACCTTGACGATGAGAATCCCGTCAAGTGATGGCTATGTTGAATGGTGATGGGTGGGACTCATTACATGTTCATTTCATACATAGCATGTTTTTATGGAATTTTGTCACACATGTGTTATTATTATATTATTTGTATGTTTTTTACTAACCATGTGGTAGCCCTATTCGGAAACACTACTGGGCGCGTTGATCTAACGCACTATCTATATCCTTAGTGGATGACGCAGGGAAAGGGAAGAACGTGGATCGAGAAGAGGACCAAGCAAGGAAACTTGGGCAGTTTGAATGATTTTGAATGGACTTGAATGGACTATTCATGGATGTGTTATTTGAATTATGTGGACACTGTAATTTGGTAACTAGATTTGTTGGTTTTAATAAGTAGTTAAGATAGATGCTATGGTTTGTTTTAAGTTGGATGGTTTGATTGAACGATTAGTTAAGATTGATTAGTAATTTTGGAGAATAAGTTATGTACTTTGCTATCTAAGAATGGAAAATTGGAATAGTTATGGGTTATATTATAACCTCAGTTGGATTAGGACTAAGTTAATTCCGCAAGTTATATATGTACCATGTGCGGATCAGTTTTATGAACTTAGTTCATACGCACATGGGCTTGGCCAGTTAAGGGTCGGATTTAGAGATCCGAACTTAACTCGCGTCGTGACACTCCGCCCCGATCACTTATTGATTATTATATTTAAAAAAAAATAAACTCTGAAAATTAGAGTGAAAAGGGCGGGGTGTTACATGCAATGAGTCCCATCCATCACATGTACATAATAGTACCTGTAACGCCCGCCCCTTTTCACCGTAAAATCAGAGTACATTTTTTTTTTTTTTTAAATAAAAGTGACAAAAGGCGCGGACGTCACGACGCGAGTTAAGTTCCGAGCTTCTAAAGCCCGACCCTTAAATGGCCAACCCTACGCGTGCGTGGAACATAAGTCCACGAGTACGGTTCACGCGTAGCAAGTAAGCTCACGGAACATAAAATAAGTGCGGATGATCATAGAACTATCCTACCAGTTCTTCAGATAGCAGGGAAGAAATACCCAATTAATTACGAAAATGCCATTATACTGTATTATCCAAAATAATACCTAAACATAGCAAACTACCTAAATTATTACATTTCCGACAAGCTAACTATACAAATACATCTTTTCCAAAATGAAGTAAAACAAAATAATTAATCCGCCTCCCCAAGCTCCTAAGCTTGGCTTCAGTCTCGCCCTTCCGGTCCGCCATCTCCTGCATCGTCAGCTAGGGTAGAAGTAGGGCGTTAGAACAACGCGCCCAGTAAGATTCCGAGTAGGGCTAGCACATGGGTTAGTAATAACCACATACAGATAATAACACAGTGAAAACTATAAACCACCATATACTGAAATATAAGTAAATGATATGCCATGGGTGTCAATGTTATGAATCCCACCCATAATTCCTGCCATATACTGTCATATCCCTCTTGACGGAAAAACCTCGTCAAGATATGTCCAACCGCAAAATATCCCCCTTGACGGCAAAGCCTCGTCAAGGTGTCCCCATTCCTGTTCTCGGTCGCCCCGACGGAGCATGGACTCCGGTTTGTTTATTTTTTTCCGCCCATGCCATGCATGAGATGTAATGCATTATACTATGTACTATTTATAACTCATAACCTTAAGATATCATACATAGCCTTAATTTATAATGCATAACCTTAATCATAGTTCATAGCCATTAAATAAAATCCATCTTAAACATAGCATCCATAATTGTAAAAACCCATCATAAGATAAATACTAATCAATAAAATATGACAAAAATACCATCACACATCCATGGCTTACAAATAGGTAGTAATCCTACCGATTACCAACTCGCGTCCTTTTCCCGTATTCGTCCGACAATCCAGCTACCGACTCGCGTACCGCTCGCGCTATCCGACACCTTATTAGATTACCACATTAGTCCATATTTTACCATTTCCAAGCCCATAAATCATATCTTAGTGGTTTTCTTCAATTTAGCCAATAATTACCATTTTTGCCACTACCCCTTCACATGATTATGTACTCATTTATCTAGGTATGATTAAGTCCAAACTTGATCCACCACTTAGGTCCCTAACCTAGGTCCATTAATGATTCATTGACCATGACCTAACATCCCTAAATCATCCACTTAATTTAATCAAATTTTCCATCATCTAGCTACAAGCATGGACTCAACCTTAGCCCATACAATAACTTACAAAATGGGTCATGGGTTCGGCCACACACCATGGCCGAACCCATGATGTCTCGTTCTCCATTTTTCCTTGGATCCTTTAGTACATTTTAGATCTACCACAAGTCCTCCCATGAGAGGTTTACATCATGCATTTAAATCACCATTTTAAGGTATCATTACATATTTTGGGTCCATCAAAACTACTAACATTTTCCCATTTATTTCTCCATAAATCACAACCATTAAATCCACCATTGTTCACCATAGGGTTCGGCCATACACCATGGCCGAACCCATGGTTCATGATTCATCACTCCTTACTCCAAAATATCTCCATTCACCAGAATATTAAATCCATTCCATGACTTTAACCTTAAAAACCCTAATTAACTTCACACACACAACAACCTAGGGTTCGGCCATACACCATGGCCGAACCCATGGTTCATAATTTATTCTCTTTTATGTCTTCTAATGCCATAAAATCCTTTTACATTTTCATCATAAAACCATTTTGAACATTACTCCCATGCATTCAATAAAACCCTAAATGCATTAATCAAAAACCTTCATTGCCTTCCATCCTTTAAACCCTAACCAATTTCATCAAACCCTAATCACCCACCATGGCATGGCCGAACCCTATGGCCCATGATTCTTATTCCAAGGACCCCATTCCATACTCAATTCCATAATTTATACAATGCACATACTACATTTATTTATTTCTTTTCCCTAACCCTAATTTTTTTCTCCATTAGAGTTTTACCCACTTTCCATTTCTTCCATTTGATGGATTTAAAATCCATAGCATAGAATTATCCATCCCCCATTAAATTTCACAAAAATAAGCCCTAAATCTTAAACCCTAAAATCCAAAATTTCTTGTTTTAAAAAAATACTCACTATCCGACGTCTCCTCCGATTTCCGCCGCTCCCGTCGATCTCCGTAGCCTCCTCTCTCCTTCATCTTGATCTTTGATAGGTCAAAATCTTTGATCAAGGGTGGCAACTCCCAACCTTAAAATCAGCCATGTTAGGTTTGAATTTGAGAGATGAAAAGAGGAAAAGATGATGAGAGGAAGATGATGACCTTAATCTTAGAGTGAACTCCCTCCAAATTCCATTTTTTTTTCTTCTCTCCTTGAGCTCCTTCTCTTTTTCTTTTTTTTTCTCCTTCACTTGGACATGGGACGGCAATGGAGGAGTGAAGAATTGAATTGAGAATGAAAAGAGAGAGAAAGGAAAAGATAAGACTCATTCCCATTTTTTTTCTTTACATTAACTACCTCCACCAACCTTAAGATATTTTTAGATCTTTTATTTGCTTTATGGTGGTGGTTATCTAAACCACCACCAAGCCCAACGTGTGTGAATTTTTTTGAGTTTGAGATGAGGTGAATCTTCACCTCATGGCCCCACCTTGACCACTCTTAACTAGAATATTTAAATAATTTAATTAGATAATTACCTTAGGCTAATCCATTCATACTTAGCCTAAGTTCATTACTCCACCCATGGTTGACCAAGTCAACCATGGTGGCCGGCCCCACCAATCATTGGCCCACTCGCCACCTCACTTGATGAGGTGGAGGTGGGTCCCGCTTGGCCACACCACCATTGTTTAATTCCAAATTACTTAGGGTGATTAAATTTTATTAAGCCCACTCTAAATGGATCACCATTGGGCCCATGGCCCAATTACATTTCCCACTAGCCCATTTACCTTAGAGCTTAACCATCTTGACCCATTGGGTCCCAAATGGGTATTTGACCCAATTTGACCATTCTTGACCCATTTAAATAAATTTAAATCCAAACCATAGTCTATTGGGCCACACTTGGGCCTTTATCCAATTTTGGCCCATTTACCATTTACTCCACCAATTTTCTAATTTCCATCATTAAAATAATTAATATTCATATTGATATTAATTCCCAAATTCCGAGACCTTACAGTACCCACCACATAGGTCTTTCGGACGCCCCGACGAAGTGTGGACCCTCCGGTTACATTTCATACATAGTATCCTCTTAATGGAATGCTCCTCATCAAGGTATCCCCCACGATTCTATTACGGACGCCCCGACGAAGTGTGGATCTCCGGTTACATTTCATACACAGTATCCTCTTGATGGAATGCTCCTCATCAAGGTATCCCCCCACGAATGTTTTACGGACGCCCCGATGGAGTGTGGGTCTCCGGTTACCGTTCATCCCTCCCATGCCATGTATGAGATGCAAATGTCCACATGCTATGCAATTATACAAATCATAGCATTTAAAAGCTCATATTTGAAACATATACAACACATGCTATTTTATCATATAAACATAGCATTTAAAACTCACATTTTGAAACATATCCTTTGTAATATAAATTCATCAAATCAAGATAAAAACAATGTACATAAACCCATGGTTTCAAAGAGGTGGAATCCTACCAAAGACCGCTAATGTGTCCTTGCATCTTTCGTCCAGTAACCTCTCATGATCGTAAACACCTTGTGAGGTCCCGTTACCTTATAATATAACAATCAATCATAACCAAGTCCCACTTGAGTTTTAACATTCTAAGTCCATAAACAAATCCCCATTTTCACACTTATTTACCAAGTTGCCATTGATCTAATCTTTAGTTAATATTTCATTTTAATATGTGACACCCCGGATTTTCAAGTTATAAATATTTACGAAAATTACCCATTTAATTTGTGAATTTTAGATATGGATCTTATATGGGTAAAGTGTTGGGTCTTTGCCCAGTTAAAATCCAATGGATATGTTATAGTTTCAATTTAAAATAAATGGGTAAGATATGTTTAATTGGGTCAAGGTTTTTTATTTGGGTCAAATGCCCAATTGGGACCCAATGGGTCATGGTTAATTTGGATGACCACCTAGTGAGTTCAATTTAAATTAAGTGGGGTTGAATTAAATAATAATGCAAAATGGCTAAGATTAAATAAAAGATCATGGGCCGTGTATATGGGGTTGACATGGAAAGATTTTAGGAAATGGAAGATGTTGATGACTAGATTTTAGGAGTTTTTAGTTGAACAAGGATTAACCAAGATGGGCAACACGCATGGGTGAGATGGGATATTGCTTTAGTCGATCATGATCAATAAAGAATATGTCTAATTGAATAAATAGTACATGGTCGAATATTAAATATAAAATCCATGAATATGAGCATCTATGATAAGGTATGCTAGAGTATCTTTTAAAAAAAAATAAAGGTTTCTTTCCTAGATAAGAATGGCTCTAAGGCAATAGCTAAACAAGGGGCGCATGTCATTTTCTATTTTTGATTAAGTGGAGGTTTTATAAGAGGCAACAAAGGAGTACACGGCAATGGCTAAATTTAAAGGGATCATGGCACTTTCTATTTAGAAATGAGATATGCGCATAGGATCAATTGAAAGAGGCAACAAGGAGGGGCGCATAGCACCTTCTAAGTTGGGATTAATTGGAGTTTTATAAAACAAAAAGAGCACACAACAATGGTTATTATTTCAAGGAGCACACGGCATAGGGGAAGTATCTATCTTGATATCTTTTAAATTGGGACAAGTTGTAAGTAATATAAGGAGAGAAGGAGAGGGGCGCACAGCATTCACATTGCTATCAAAGAGAGGCACACGGCATTCACACACAAAGGAAAGAGCAGCCAGCAAGAGGGAAAGATCTAGGAGGAGAAAAAGGCTAAGAAAGAAAAAGGATTGGAAGAGCAAGAATCAACCGGAGCGAAGGAAAGCCGAAGTAGTCGCGGAACCGGTAAGTGATTTTATGATTTTTGTTTAAAAGAAAGGAACCATAGGGTTCGGCCATAGTGCATGGCCGAACCCCATGGAAGAAGATTGAGGGATGAATGATGAGGTTTTAGTGGAAAGACATGGTTTAAATTATGTGTTTTTAAGGGATGAAAACCATGGAAAAACATGGTTTAAATTATGGGTTTTTGGGTTGAAAACCATGGACTAACTATGCATGTTTTAAAAAAAGGGATTTAAAATGGTTTAAGAAGAGGTTGATAAACCAAAGGATTCGGCCATGGTGAAGGGCCGAACCCCATGAAAAGGTTGTTGGTTATTTTTATGGTTGGAAACCATGGAAGAAAACTATGGGAGATGAATAAAATAAATTTAAGGGAAGGTGATGAACCATAGGGTTCGGCCATGTTGTATGGCCGAACCCCATGGAAAGAGATTGGTTATATTTTAAAAGAAGTTATCATTTAGTTTAAAAGGAAATAATGATTTCCATGAAAGAGGACTAGTGAACGATTATGATAATTGTAAATGATGTATGGTTGATGGTTTTTAGATACATAAATTGTTATTAATATTTTTTTTAGAAAGAGGAATATGGACCATAGGGTTTGGCCATGGTGTATGGCCGAACCCCATGGAGTTGTATTGGTATTTTGATGTATGTAATTGATTAAAATGGAGAATAGTTATTAAATGGGAAATTATGTTAAATATGGAAGGAACCTTGAATTATGATTTAATTATGGAAGGTGCAGATTAAATAGGAAGGTTTCTAATTATGGAAAGTGGATGATAAAGTTGGAAACCTTCTAATTATGGAAAGTGGATGATAAAGTTGGAAACCTTCTAATTATGGAAGGGTGGGTGATAAATTTGGAAACCTTGATTTATAGATTTTCTAATAATGGTTGCAATGAAAATAATTGGGACTTAGACATCAAAGGGTTCGGCCATGGTGCTTGGCCGAACCCCATGAACCAAGTTGAATGGATTTTATGGACTTAATATGGTGATTGGATTAATGGAGAGACCTAAACCTAAGGTCATGAAGGTGATGGCAAAATTGTTAATAGGTGAAATTAATGGACATAGGGTTCGGCCATGGTGTTTGGCCGAACCCCATGAACCAAATTTATGGATCATGTATGGACTAAGTGTTATGCATGATTAAATGAATGAAAGGACCTATGTTTGGAATATAAACATGAGGTGATTGAAGGCAATGGCAAAGTTGTAAATACATGCCAAAATGGAGGATCATGGGTTCGGCCATGGTGTATGGCCGAACCCCATGAGGTTTCTTTTATGGATTTATTTGGATTAATGGGTTAATTATTAGCCTAAGTATATTGTAAATAAGAATAATGGGTTATATTAGCCATGGATGGCAATCTTGTAAATATATGAAAATAAGGAAGGTAAATGGCTATGGATATGTATAATGGTATTTTAGTAATTAAGTGAAAATAAGGGACCATGGGTTTGGCCATGGCGTGTGGCCAAACCCCATGGGAATTGTTTGATGAACATAGGGTTACGTATGTTGGATTAAATGATTAAAATTTAAATGGGTTGAATTAAATTAGTGATGAATTATATCCAATTTTGAATAAAAGATTTTATGGCCGAATTTTGAATGTGAAATCCATAGATTATGCGCATGAGAGATATTTGGGCTTTCAAATCCACAATGATATACTAGAATATTTTCAAAAGGGATGAGATATTTAAGAAAATAATTAAAAGATTGAGCATGGTCGAAATTTGGATATTAATATCTACATTATGCGCATGGATGGGAAGCCAAAGGAAACTATCTAATATAGATAGAGATAGAACTAAGGAAGGTTTTAAATTAGGCAAGGGAGGTCGGCCACGGCTAAGGGGTTGCTCATTGTAAGAACTTTCTAAGGATGGATTAAAGGGAAATTATAAAAGGAGAGAGGGGCAATGGCACAAGGTTTACACCTTCATAGCCGAAACCTCTCTATCTTTCTCTTAAATTCTCTCACACGGCAATAGCAAGAGAAGAAAGGTCAGCAACAAGAAGGAGTTCTTGTTTGGAGAAAAGCAAAGGGAAAGGAAAAGAAAATTAGAAGAGTAAGGATTGAAAAGAGGTTAGTATTTAATTGTTTGAATAATTTTATTTTTATGAAACAAAAGAACCATAGGGTTTGGCCATGAAGTTTGGCCGAACCCCATGGAGGAAAATTGGAGATGATTTAATGGTTTAAATGGAGAGAAAGAATCATAGGGTTCGGCCATAGTGCATGGCCAAACCCCATGCAAAGATTTGATTTAATTCTTGGGTTTTAGGATTGAAAACCATGGAAAGATTGGATTTATTTCATTGTGGTTATGTTCTTAAAATTTGGAACATGGAAAGACATGGTGATTTCATGATAAAACCATGGGGATTTATGGTTCAGAATTACAAATTTCAATGATGAAAATCCATGGAAGAATTTGATAATTTTAAAGGGAGATTTGGATAGGGATGTGGGTCGGCCATGGCATGGCCGAACCATGATGTCTTTATGGTTAAGTTATTGGATCTAAAATAATAAAAAAGAGGAGTGAGGTTCGGCCATGGTGTATGGCCGAACCCCACCAAACATTTTTATGGGTGATAATCGGTTAATGGTATTAGTGAATGTTTTATTGGTTCTAAGCTAATGGCCAAGATCTTGAACCATAGGGTTCGGCCATGGTGCTTGGCCGAACCCCATGGGTTAAGTTTGGAATGGTAGATGGAAATGATTGCTGAATTTGGAGAACAATCTATTTTTGGAAGGTGTTTCCAATTATGGAAAGGGTTGGTTAATTAAGGAAACAATCTATTTTTGGAAGGTGTTTCCAATTATAGAAAGGGTTGATTAATTAAGGAAACAATCTATTTTTGGAAGGTGTTTCCAATTATGGAAAGTGTTGGTTAATTAAGGAAACAATTTATTTATGGAAAGAGGTTGTTAAATTAGTAAGATTAATTATGGAAATTATCCAAGAATGGAAGGTGGAGATTAATCAAATGAATGGATTGGTTATCTTGAGTGAGGTTCGGCCATGAGTATGGCCGAACCCCACTAGGGTTTAATTTTGGAAAACCTTTTAATTATGGAACATGATATCTAAGAATGGGATCTATATTTTGAAAGCATTTAATTATGGAAAGGTGGAGTTATTTTGGAAATTATACACCATAGGGTTCGGCCAAGGTGTATGGGCGAACCCCATGGTCCAAATTAAGGGATTAATGGCATCTTTAATTCAAGGTTAAGGGCTGATTTATGAATCAGATTATAAACCTATGTTATGAGTGATGTTTTGTGTAGTTTTAAAATAAAAGAAAAGGATACAATGTAGGTTATGGATTGATGGTGAAAGGAATGGCAAAAACGTAATTTCACACCAAAATAGAGAACCATGGGTTCGGCCATGATGTATGGCCGAACCCCATGAGGTATATTTATGGACTTAATTTGGTTAAAGATTCTTAAAGGGGTCTAATTATTGTAGATTTAAAAGAATGAGGAAACCAATGGCATTTTTGTAAATATGAGAGAACATTGGACATTGGGTTCGGCCATGGTGTATGGCCGAACCCCATGAATTATTTTATGGGATTATGTGTTTTGGAAGTATGGATGATTATTTGGGATCTAAGCAATAAAGAAGTCTATGGTTAGGCTCAATGGCATTATCGTAATTATGGACAAAAATGGTAGACCATGGGTTTCGGCCATGATGTATGGTCGAACCCCATGGGGTCTTGTTTATAGACTTAGAACTTTGTAATTAGGTGAGACTTGATGTTGATTTATCATTATATTATAAAGGTAAGGGGATCTCGCAAGCGGTACGCGATCGGTGATCGAATCTTGGACTGGAATGCAAGGACTTGTGAGCGGTATTTGGTAGGATTCTACCTTTTTGAAACCATGGATTATGTACTTTGTTTTATCTTATGTTTGATAAAAATATGTTTCAAAGGATATGCTTTATTATGGATTTTAAATGCTATGTTCATGTTGTAAATAACATGTATGGATTATATTTCAAAAGTTGATTTTATATGCTTTGTTTATATGAGGAAAGACCATGTGTTTTAAAGTATGATTTTTAAATGCTATGTTTATGTTATAAAATAGCATGTGTTTCATTGGCATCTCATACATAGCATGGGGTGGAGGATTTATAACCGGAGGGGTCACACTCTATCGGGGCGTCCGAAGAACCTATGTGTAATACCTTGATGTGATTTCCATCAAGAAGATTCCGGAGGGTCCACACTCCGCCGGGGCGTCCGGAAGACCTATGTGGTGGGTACTTTATGTACATGTGATGGGTGGGACTCATTGCATATCTGTCATCATTGCATGGCATGGATTTTACCTGGTTTTATCTATTATGTTATAATATGTGTTTTGTACTAACCATGTGTCAGCCGTAACTGGAATACCTACTGGGCGCGTTGTTCTAACGCCCTACTTCTACCCTAGTTGATGATACAGGTAATCAGGGGAACGATGAGCGTAAGACGGACCAGGCATAGGAGCTTGGAAGATCTAGTTTATATGTTTTGAATAAAATTACTCATGAACTTGTATTTGAGTATCTCGATTACGGAATGTAATAACTTAGATGGTTGGATGTTTTATTTGATAATTATGACGTTTCAATTATGGACAAGGACTTGACGTACTTTGCTATCTGAATGAAATAGAACTTGGTTCTATTATGTTTCCGCATTTTGATGATTATGATTCCGCAGTTTATGATTTTATTCCGCAAATCGGCATTGCTATGTGTGAACCATTTTATTGGACTGAGTCCATACACACATAGGGTTGGCCAGTTAAGGGTCGAACTTTGGAAGTTCGGACTTAGCTCGTGTTGTGACGTCCCGTGCTCTATCACTCTACTCTGTTTTAAAAAAAATATATATATACTGAATTTACGGGAAAAAGCGAGTGAAAAATGGCGAAGCGTTACAATATTAGACCAATGGCAATTTGGTAATATCGGCTGAAAATGATAAACCATGGGGTTTTGGTTTATGGACTTAAAAATATTGTGAATCAAGTGGGACTTGGTTTTGACTGATTGTTATATTATAAGGTAACGGGACCTCACAAGGTGTTTACGATCGTGAGCAGTTACTGGACGAAAGACGCAAGGACACGTTAGCGGTCTTTGGTAGGATTCCACCTCTTTGAAACCATGGGTTTATGTACAATGTTTTCTTATCTTATTTGATGAATATATGTTGCAAAGCATATGTTTCAAATTGTGATTTTAGATGCTATGTTTATATGATAAAATAACATGTGGTTTAAATGTGAGTTTTAAATGCTATGATATGTATTTCTACATAGCATGTTGGCATGGCATGGGAGGGATGAAAGGTAACCGGAGGGTCCACATTCCGTCGGGGCGTCTGAAAAACCTATGTGAGGTACCTTGATGTGATTTCCATCAAGAGGATACTGTGTGTGAACTGTAACCAGAGATCCACAATCCGTCGGGCGTCCATAAAACATTCGTGGGGGATACCTTGATGAGGAGCATTCCATCAAGATGATACTATGTATGAAATGTAACCGGAGGGTCCACACTCCGTCGGGGCATCCAAAAGACCTATGTGGTGGGTACTTTTATGTACATGTAATGGGTGTAACTCATTGCATTTGTCATCATTGCATGGCATCGTTTTATATGGTTTTGGACATTATGATATTATATATGTTTTGTACTAACCATGTGTTAGCCCTAATTGGAATACCTACTGGGCGCGTTGTTCTAACGCCCTACTTCTACCCTAGTGGATGACACAGGAAACTTGGGGAACGATGAAACAAGGAGGGCCAAGCATAGGAGCTTGGAGGATTTAGTTTATATTTTGAATAAAGTTACTTATGGTCTTGTATTTGAGTAACTAGTTCCGGACATATAATAACTTAGATGGTTGGATGTTTATTTGGATAATTATTATATTTTAATTATGATTAAGGACTTGACGTACTTTGCTATCTGAATGGAATAGAACTTGGTTCTATTATTATTCTGCATGTTATGATTCCGCAGTTATGATGTTATTCCACATGTTGATATTGTTATGTGTGAATTGTTTTCATGGACTTAGTCCATGCACACATAGGGTTGGCCCGTTAAGGGTCGGACTTTGGAAGTTCGGACTTAGCTCGCGTCGTGACGTCCCGCTCTCTATCACTCTACTTTGTTATAAAAAAAAAAAATAAACTCTAATTTACGGGAGGAAGCGAGTGAAAGAGGGCAGGGCGTTACATAATATGCCAAACATAGTCCCTATGTCCACCAAACAATTCCCATGGGGTTTGGCCACACACCATGGCCAAACCCATGGTCCCTTACTTTCACTTAATTACCAAAATGCCATCCACAGCTATGATTCCATAATCCAATCCTTTTAATCATTAAAATTTGCCTAAGTTCATGTTCAATCCACAAACCATCTCATGGGGTTCGGCCATACATCATGGCCGAACCCATGATCTTTCAATTTAGGTGATAATTACAAAATTGCCATTGGCCTAATTATTTCCAACCTTCCATTCATTAAGACATAAACATAATAGATCCATAAATTGGTTCATGGGGTTCGGCCAAGCACCATGGCCGAACCCTATGATGTCTAACTCCCAATTATCCATATTGCATCCATTATTAGATAGTTTCCAAATTTAGCATGCATACTTCGATAATTAGGTCATTTAGCATGCATTTTCCAATTGGTCCACCAGTCATTTAAAATACTAAGTCCATACATGACCCATAAATTTGGTTCATGGGGTTCGGCCAAACACCATGGCCGAACCCTATGTCCATTAATTTCACCTATTAACAATTTTGCCATCACCTTAGGTTTAGGTTCCAAAACATAGGTCCATTCATAACAAATCCATAATTGGTTCATGGGGTTCGGCCAAGCACCATGGCCGAACCCTATGATGTCTAACTTCCAATTATAGAAACTTTCCAATTTAATCTCCACCTTCCATATTTAGAAACTTCCTAAATTTAATAACCATCTTTCCATTCTAATCAATTAATCATACATCAAAATACCAAAACAACTCCATGGGGTTCGGCCATACACCATGGCCGAACCCTATGGTTCATAATCTTCTTTCTAATAAATATTCATCCAATGAAATTCCTTAATAAATTAAATCCATACAAAACCTCATGGGGTCCGGCCATACACCATGGCCGAACCCATGATCTTTCAATTTGCCCTATATTTACAAAATTGCCATCATCTCCATGATCTCCATTCGATCATCACCAAATTAAATCCATCTATATTTTACCATGGTTTTCATCATTCAAAACTCCATTAATAATTCACCAAGGTCCTTCCATGGTTTCTTTCAAACGGTTCACTAAAAACAACCTAATTGTCCATTCCTTTTCTTCCATGGGGTTCGGCCATACATCATGGCCGAACCCTATGGTTCCATACTTCGTCTTGAACATCAATTACACCCTTTTTAAAACCATATAATTACTCCATGATTTTCATCCCATAAAATAACCAACAAACTTCCATGGGGTTCGGCCCTTCATCATGGCCGAACCCTATGGTTTATCAATTCCTCTTAAACCATTTAAACATGCCATGATCATCTCCCAATTCTCTTCCATGGGGTTCAGCCATACACCATGGCCAAACCCTATGGTTCTTTTTCCTTAAACAAAAATCATAAAATCACATACCGGTTCCGCGACTCCTTCGGCTTGTTCTTGCTCTTTCAACCCTTCCTTCCTTGGCCTACTCTCCTCCTAAATCTTTCACCCTTACTGGCTGCTCTCTTTCTTTCTCTTGATAATGCCGAGAATAATCTTGAGAGAGAGAGAGAGAGAGAAAATTCAGCTATGTGCATGCATGTAATGCGTCCTTGCTGCCCTTCTCTTTTATTGTTTCCAATTGGTCCAATATTAGAAGGTACCAAGACCCTTTAGCTTAGCCAATGCCTAATGTCGTGAGCCCCTTGTTAAAATAACCATTGTCGTGTGCCTCTCCTTTATTACTTCCAATTGAACCCAACTTAGAAGGTGCTATGCGCCCCTCCTTGCTTTCTTTTATTAGACCTCTCTTTGATCCCAACTTAGACAATGCCATGCTCTCATTGTGTTGCCTCTTTATAAACTTCCATTCGGTTCTTACTTATTAAGATAGCAAGACCTTTAAATTTAGCCATTCTTATTTAGACAATGCCGTGTGCACTATTTTTGTTTTATAGGAGTTCCATATTTAGACAATGCCTTGCGCCCTTCTTGTCTTGTAAGATAACAATTTCCGTGTGCCCTTTTCTTCCTCTCTTTTCCAGTTTCCAATTGATCCAATCTATACTTCGATAGTGCCATGTGCCCCTTTCAAATTAATCTTAGATATCTTCTCAAGATATTCTAACACATCATGTGCATATCCTTAATCCATATCCCTTATTTTTAATTATGTTTCATTACCATTTAAATTCAACCCCATTTAATTTATTTGAAATCATTTACCAAAAACCGTTGGGTCTTAATTGGGCAAAGATCCAACATTTTATCCATCTAAGATTCATATCTAAAATTTATAAATTAAATGGGTAATTTCCGCAAATATTTATAACTTGAAAATCCGGGGTGTTACAGGTTGGATGTTTATTTGGATAATTGTGATATTTGAATGATGATTAAGGACTTAATGTACGTTTCTATTTGAATGGAATAGAACTTGGTTCTATTATAATTCCGCATATTGATATTGTATGTGTGAACCGTTTTCATGGACTTAGTCCATGCATACATAGGGTTGGCCAATTATGGGTCGGACTTTAGAAGTTCGGACTTAGCTCGCGTCGTGACGTCTCGCTCTCTATCACTCTACTCTGTTATAAAAAAAAATAGACTCTAATTTACGGGAAGAAGCGAGTGAAAAAGGGTGGGGCATTACAGTTGGTATCAGACGAACCATAAAGATTGTATCTTTCGGAGTAAATTAATCCGGCATCTGTGCATTAATTTACTTCGTTAGATTCAACCGGATGATAGCAAAGGAAGTACAGTCAAAATAATCGGAATTATCCAACATAGCAAAATAGGATATATTCCCTGGAAACAAAGAAAAAAATCAAAGAGTGCTTATTTGGAAATTTCTCCCAAGGACAAGAAACACAAGTTGTTTATTTGGCAATTTCCCCAAACAAGAGGCATTATGTAATACATAGAGAAATTCCTCAAACAAAGATTTAGTTTGATTAGAACTGATATTGGCATTGACATACTTATGTTGTTGTGATATAGATATGTCAGGCAACACAGAGTATACAGAGTTGTGGGACAGAGGGACACCTAGCTGTCCGATAGATTTGGTTTCTTCGTCCAATGATTCCAGCGTGCCAAACTTCATCAATGGAGTGGTAAACAGTCAGGACGAGGAGGACGTCCCAAACTTAGAAGAATTCGTAGGGGAGACAGGCTCGCCCGAGTATACTCCGGCTACTCCAACTTCGGATGAGTTGACAGATTATATGTGCGAATTATGCAATCAGGAGGGGCACAACGGTATTTATTGCCCCCATCCTATTGAGGTTATTTGCCTTGTTTGTGGACTTCATGGGCACGGGAATGAGAGGACTAACTGTCCATACATTGGGGGACTAGGAATAGTACCCTGTCTGACTTGTGGAGTGTTGGGGTACATGTTGACGACTTGCCCTGACAACTTCTTCGATTTTTATGATGATGCAGGGTCTTCTACGGAAGGATAAGCTAAGGAGTGGTAAGAGAACATCGGGGAAAGGGAAGATTTTGTAAGGGTTGTGGGTACGTTTTGAAGGGTTTGTTCTAACCCTACCAACCCTTGTAATGTAATGAAAGTTCGAATAATTTTCAATAAAGTATACAAATTTAAGAGTTTATGAGGACTTGGGCATTGAGATGCATGTGACGAGTCACTTGATTTTATTGAGATGTGGCACGGGTGCGTCTCTTACGTAATATTGATGAGATAAGTATGTAGATTCTATGTTTATGGCTTAGAGTAGCTATGAGACCGTGGGAACCTCGATATGAAATACGGAGACTAGGTCCCGTAGGGTTACCGTTGAGGAGTGGGTCCCTCGCAGGCTTCGTGCTGGAGGACGCTCTCACGGTTATTTCACACACTTGACGTGAGTGGATGCGAAGAGCTAGGTACTATTTTACCCTGTGGGGGTGGTACTAACTTCGTTAGACGCGTTTCGACCGCCTTAGAGCTTGACTGAATCACCCTTGGGGTGAAGGGATGCAGGGCGGGTAGACTGGATCACGTTGAACATGGGTCTTCCGCTTAGTAAGTCATGAGCCCTAAGTCTTCCTAGGGGTCGGGGTATAATTGTGATTTGATATGGCTTCCATAGTCAGGTAGGGACTCATTCGAGTGTTGTTTCTATGGATAGAATATCTCATGGTAGAGGATGTGCCCTGGATTAATTATGCCCATGAATGGATTATACCCAGAAGGGGGTTATATTCATGGATGGTTATTAACTAGGGGTAGATGATACTCACTGATAGAGTGGTACCAGGGATGGATGTGTATAACCGTGGATAATGATTCCCATGGTGGTTTGGATTGATGTCGGGTATCGGTACCATGGTAGACATGTTGGTGGTATGATGGACCTGTTGGTCTCATAGATGACATATAGATATAATGATTGGGACATGTTTCGATTTACATCCTACATTATAAGGAAATGGTGTTAGTCGTATTACAACTTGTATCACAGGAAAGTTAGTGTAGAGAGATACTCGGTATCATAGAAGTTTTGAATAAAAGGGTTAGTCACATAGTGACTTATGTGAAAAAGAAGATATGCTTACTTTTGGGAGATGTACTTAAGGGAAAAGTTAAGAGTCTAGTGAAACTCGAATGGGAAGCTATGGGTGACTGCCGAGTTAGACTGGCCACCTGACTCTGTAGTTAGCTGATGGAGTTCCAGGAGAGTGAAGCTAGAAACCTAGTTAAAATGGAATAAGGAAAAGCTTTGAGCATAGGCTCGTATTGGCAGACTACCTCACACAGAGAGTAAACGAATGAACGTATTAAGCAAGTACGTGTGGAAAGTATTTTTTTGTAGCAGGTAAAGTGAAACAGAGTATATTGATTTACATAAGAATTGTAAATGGGTTCACAATAAAAAGAGATAACATGAGACAAAGTAAATTTTACGAGAATGAAACTCATAGGGTGATATGAGTGATTTTGATATAATTGAGTGGTACTTGACAAAATTGAACAGGAACAAAGGATAGATTCAGAAATGAAGGAGATATGGGCCAAGATGGTTATTGGTGAAGTTATACCGGAATGGGAGTTAAGACCGGGATAGAGTCTTGTATTCCAAGGAAGGATTTATATACCTAAGAGCTGCAGAAAAGAGTTATTGGTTGAGGCACATCAAACCAAACTCTCTATTCATCAGGGCAGCACCAAGATGTATCACAACCTGAAGAGGCATTACTGGTGGCACGGACTCAAAAGAGATATGGCAGAATTCGTGGCTCATTGCTTAACGTGTCAGAAGGTTAAGACGGAACATCAGAAGCCACCAGGGTTACTCAAACCCTTACCAGTACAGGAATGGAAATGGGAGCACATCTCCATGGATTTTGTAACAAGGTTACCAAGGTCTTCAAAGGGCAACGATGCGATATGGGTCATGGTAGACCGACTGACCAAGTCTACACGCTTCATTCCCATTAAGATGACAGACTCATCTGAGACTTAAGGTCGGCTGTATATTAGGGATATCATCAGATTGCATGGTATACCTCGGACTATTGTGTCCGACAGAGATGGTCGATTCACCGATCGAGTATGGTAGAGCATGCAGTAGGCCATGGGAATGGACTTACTAACTAGTAGAGCATTCCATCCACAGACTGATGGACAGTCTAAAAGGACAATACGAACATTGGAGGATATGCTGAGAGCATGTATACTAGATTTCAAAGGTGGATGGGAGGATCACTTGCCTTTGGTAGAATTCTCATGTACTGAACATGCAAGACATAGAAATCCAAAGCGACGTGACATACTTCGAAAAGCCTGTCCGAGTGGTGGACACAGAATAAAGGGTATTACAGAACTGAGCGATCCAGTTTGTCAAGGTGGTATGGGATCGACATGGCATTGAGGAAGCCACATGGGAACTTGAGTCGGAAATGAGGACAACTCATCCTGAGCTATTTATGTAAATATTTGAAACCCTACATCACTCGATTTTTGGGACGAAAAATTTAAAAAGAGGGTTGTATTGTAACACCTCGGATTTCAAGTTATAAATATTTATGGAAATTACCCATTTAATTTATAAATTTTAGATATGGATCTTAGATGGGTAAAATGTTGGGTCTTTGCCCAATTAAGACCCAACGGTTTTTGGTAAATGATTTCAAATAAATTAAATGAGGTTGAATTTAAGTGGTAATGAAACATAATTATATATAAGGGATATGGATTATGAATATACGTATTGTAATAGCCCGAATTTTTAAATCAATATATATATATATATATATATATATATATATATATATGGCATTTATTTATTTTAATAATGGAAAAATTGGAATTTTGATATGATGGATATTAAATGGATCAAATTTTGGGGCAAAGGCCCAAGTATGGTCCAATGGACCATGGATTGGATGGAATCCATTTAAGACATCAATAATGGTCAAAGTGGGTCCGATAACCATGTGGGACCCAATGGATCAAAAAAATTGATTCAAACTCTAAGGTAAATGGTAGAAAATAATTTAATTGGGCCATGAGCGCAATGGTGACCCAATTGATTGGAATGAGTTGAATTGGAATAAAACCCCCCTAAGTTAATGATGAGATGATTAAGCTAGCATAACCAAGTGCAGCCCACCTCCACCTCACCAAGTGAGGTGGCGTGTGGACCAAGGAAAAGGTGGGGCCGACCATCATGGTTGCCTTGGTCAACCATCGATAGATGAAGGGGACTAAGGAGAATTAAAGTAGATTAAGTTAATTAAATTATTTTAAATCATCTAAGTTAAGATTAATGGGGTTTAAGTGACATGGTCGAATGGGGCCCACCTCCACCTCATCAAGTGAGGTGGCAGGTAGGGTAGGTGTTGGTGGGGACCGTCCACCATGGTTGACTTGGTCAACCATGGGTGGATTTCTTAGAAAGAGAATTTAATGGAATTAAATTAAAAAGGAATTAATTAACCTAAGTAAGGGTTTAATTTAATTAATTAGATTGGTCAAATTAAGGTCAAATGAATAAGTCAAAGAGACAATTCAAAGGGTGGTTTCATTCCATTGAAACCGCCTAAGGAAACACAAAGGAAACCATGGACTTAGGGTGGTGGTTTCATCTCAACCACCACCACTCAAGGTATGAGAGCCCATACCCCTCTTCGTGATGGGTAGTCAATGGACTTGATGTAACACCCTGGAATTTCAAAGTTATCAGTTTATATGAAAATATTCATATTTACGGAATTGCCATTGTGATAAAAATTGATTTGAATTTAAATGGGTCAATGGCTCAATCAAGACCCAAAGGATGATAGTTGGTTTACAAAACAAATAAATGGGTAAGATAAATTTAAACGGGTCAAGAATCATATTTGGGTCAAATTTGGATAAATGGGTCAAAATGGCTAGATGGGACCCAATGGGTCGTGTGAATGGCATGATTAACCATGGATTGAGTTCAAGCTTAGTAAATTTAAGTCTATTAATTACTTGAGTTTGGTTTGAGTTGAAATGAATGGTTGGTTTAGTTAAGTTGAATTTATTAGTTAAGTTAAATTAAATGAGTGACTTAGGTTGGGTGAGTTGAATAAATGAGTTGAATGAATATGTATTTTAATGTAAGTGAGTGAAGTGTGTGAATGGGAGGAGAAGTGGTTTAAATTCCAACTTTGAGCAAGAAAAACGTTGGTGCATGGGGAGAAATTACCATGCATGTAACCCCCATTTAGGTGATGAATAAAAATGGGAGTTACATTTTGAATGGGAGTTATTTCTTGAAAACACAAAGGTTGCTAGGGACGTTGGCTGCATGCATGAGCAATTTCATGCATGTAACGGCTACCATGGAGATATGAGAATGATGGCTTTGAGAGTTACAAATGTATGAATGAAGGAGAATGAAGCACATGGGAGTTTCATTTGGTTGCATGGAAATTATGGCCCATGCATGACACTCCAAAGGTGGAGACAATTGGAGTTGCCGTTTCATGGAGTTACAAAAGGGGCCCTTGACTTTTCAAATTCAAAAAGGTTAGACTACACGTTGGAAAGGGCATGAAGGTTTATTCCATGCTTAAGTATTCAAAGAGACAACCAATGGAGGGAGGATAAAGCACATGGGAGTTGCATTTACATGTGAAACTCCCACATGCAAAAATTAATGCAAAATGGATAGTGTGAGGAATGCACACAGCAAAACCGTTGGGAACCCTTGGTGTTTCATTTCATAGATGAAACCCCAAGGAATTTAAAGGATTCTAATTATGGAGAGATGAGTTACACAAGGGCTGAATTAACCTTGGGCTGTTTTTGGTCAAGCAAAGGATTTTCACTCTCTCTATCTCTCTATCTCTCTTGGACGTCCTCTATCTTTCTAAACTAAGAGCAGTAGCTGGTTGTTAATCAGTCCTTGGTTTGATTCCTTTTCATCAAGACAAGTTCAGCAAAAAGGGAAGGAACAAGCGGGAGTAAAGATCAAGTGGAGGAGTCGCGGAAACGGTAGGTGTTCGATAAACTATGTTGTTTAATTAAGAAATATGATCCGGCTATTTGATGGCTGAATCTAACAAGGGTTAAATGTTGGTTAGAAGTACATGAATAAGATCAAAAGGTGGACCATAGGGTTCGGCCCATTGGATGGCCAAACCCCATGGAAATGTTGGATTTATTTAGATGGTTTTTGGAAATTAAAACCATACAATTTTGGGACTGTTTTTAGATGATTTTAAGTGTGTATTTTAAAAAGGTTAAAACATAGATAAGGAAGTTATTTTGGATATAGATGAATAATTAAGAAACTCAAAACCAAAGGACATAGGGTTCGGCCACCATGGAGGGCCGAACCCCATGCAAATAATGGTTTGTTTTGATGTGTTTGGAACAAATAAACCATGAAGTTGATGGACTGTTTTGGGTTATTAATTTAAGATGTAAGTACATGTTTTACAATGGTTTAAAAACATGGATTTGGGTGCTGGTTTCAGACCTAAGATGAAGGACTAAAGGTTCAAAATTAATCTCATGGTGTTCGGCCAATATACATGGCCGAACCCTATGAAATTGGGCTAATTTTGGAGGATTGTTTTGAAGGTTAAAAACCTGATTTAGATATACAGTTATTACCTGGTTAATTAAGGTTTAAAAACAGTAAATGTAATCATTGGGTTCAGCCATGATGGAGGGCCGAACCCCATGTAAAACGGTGTGGGTTTTCATGTTGAGAACTCCATGGAAACCATGGAAACCATGAAGATCCATGGACTGTTTTGTGGAATAATTGGGTTAAGTTTATGATGAACATTAGGTATTATTTATATGCTTTAATTTAAGAATAATATATGTTGTTTATGGAGTTAGTATGGGTAGGTAATCGGCCCATATGAATGATGGAAATGGAGTATAAAATCACATTGGTGAGGTTCGGCCATGTGTATGGCCGAACCCCACTAATGATGATGGTGGGACATAATTGTTGATTTTATATGAGGATATGGAGGGTTAAAGAAGGATCAAATTAGGTGATGAGGTTCAGCCATGTGTATGGCTGCACCCCACTAAAGATGGTTTTATGTATGGTGATGAAAGTTAGTTAATATAAAGCAAAGGTTGGTCTCAATGGCATAATTGTAATTATGGCTGAAATGATCAAAAATAAAATGATCATATGATGGGATAAATGGGCTAAAACCAAAGTGGTAAGGTTCAGCCATAATGTATGGCTGAACCCTACTAAGGTTCGTTTAGAAGTTTGGGTAATTAGATAGGTTGTAATTAAATAAATGAATGACCAATGTGTTAATGGATGAGATTCGGCTATGGCTTTGGCCGAACCCCACTAGGTGATTCTTGGAACATAAAGCTTTGCTGGAAATTAGGTGGATAAATGATTAAGTTGCTGCCATGTATATAGGGTATTCGGATTTTTAGAACGGTGAGCGAGACGTGATCGGAAGACGGTCCAAAGGAAGGATCGAACAAAGTAAACTACTGTAGGTTTCCTATCTTGTTGTAACCACACAACTTATTCGCTGTTTTATGTTATTTGTTTAAGTTATTTGTATCAAATGTTATATTTACAAATGGCATGTTTGCATAGACATCTCATGCATAGCATGGGATGATGGGGAAGTAACCGGAGGCCACACTCCGTCGGGGCGTCCGAAAGACCATTGTGGGGTACCCTGATGATGAGAATCCCATCAGGAGGAATCCGGAGGCCACACTCCGTCGGGGCGTCCGAAAGACCACTGTGGGTTAACTTGACGATGAGAATCCCGTCAAGTGATGGCTATGTTGAATGGTGATGGGTGGGACTCATTACATGTTCATTTCATACATAGCATATTTTTTTATAGAATTTGTCACACATGTATAACTATTATTCTATTTGCATGATTTTGACTAACCATGTGGTAGCCCTATTCGGAAACACTACTGGGCGCGTTGATCTAACGCCCTATCTATACCTTTAGTGGATGATGCAGGGAAAGGAAAGAACGTGGTTGGAGAAGAGGACCAAGTACGAAAACTTGGGCGATTTGAATGATTGCAATGGACTATGCATGGATTATTTATGGATTTATTAGTTGATTTATTTGGAACAATGTAATTTGTTAAATTAGATGTTGGCATGTAATAAGTAGTTAAGTAGATGCTATGGTTGGATTTATTTGAATGGTTTGGAATGAATAGTAGACTAAGGTCATATAATACTTTTGGAAAATAAATAAGGTACATTGCTATCTAAAAATGGAAATTGGATTAATCATAGGTTCTATTATAACCTCAGTTAGATCTAGACTAAGTTAATTCCGCTAGATATATATGTACCATGTGCGGATCAGTTTTATGGACTTAGTTCATACGCACATGGGCTTGGCCAGTTAAGGGTCGGATTTAGAGATCCGAACTTAACTCGCGTCGTGACACTCCGCCCCGATCACTTATTGATTATTATTATTTAAAAAAAAATAAACTCTGAAATATTAGAGTGAAAAGGGCGGGGTGTTACACTTGATGGGAAGACCAAACCACCCACCTTAAAGACCCAAAACCATTGGCATGGTGGTGGTATCATCCCAACCACCACCACCAAGGACATGCAAGCCATACTTACCCATGTTGGTTGGTCAAATGGAATGATGGAGAAGTGTAACCCAAGCCACCAAGATGAGATGGGAATGGGTCTAGGGTCTCATCTCATCTCCATCTCTTCATTCCCTCTCCCAAAACCGTCCTCCCTCTCTCTCCCAAGTAAAACACCAAGAAAGAAGAAGAAACTTAGAAGAAAAGAAGAAAAAAAACTAGGCTTGGCCGACCACCACTTCAAGACCAAGGTTTGAGCATCTTTTTCCATCCTCATCCCCTCTCCCTCTCTCAAAAGTCTAAACCTACCTTAGCCAAACCCTAACCATGGAGACTCCATTTGATCAAGCACATAGTGGCCGAACAACAAGGAGAAGAAGAAGAGAAAGGGCTAAGGAAAGCAAAAGGAGAAAGAAAGGCCGGAGGAGTCGTCGGCGTGGTAAGAAGTTCTTAGACAAGAATTTATATTTTTAAAGGTTAAGATATATTTATGTAATCCATTTCTTAGAATGAATGGTGGCCACAAATGTTATGGGCCTTAGATCTAAGATCCATTCAATGATAAGATAAGAAATGGATGAAAAAAGGGAGAGATAGATTAAGAAAAATAATAAGTAAAAGGATTAAGGAGGTTATGAAATTAAATGGATTTAAGCATGGAAGTAATGGGTTTTTGAATGGATTGATGGACCATAGGGTTCGGCCATGTAGTGTGGCCGAACCCCATTGTAAATGGTTGATGATTTAATTAGGGTTTTTGTAACGCCCCGCCCTTTTTCACTCGTTTTCCGAAAATCAGAGTCTATTTTTTTTTTGAAATAGAAGAGTGAGAGAGGGAGCGGACACCACGATGCGAGTTAAGTCCGAGCTTCTAAAGCCCGGCCCTTAACTGGCCAACCCCACGCGTATGCGGAACAAAGTCCACGAGTACGGTTCACTCGTAGGAAGTAAGCTCGCGGAATATAGTTACATGCGGAACATTATAATAGACGATATCCTACCGGTTTTAGATAGAAGGGAAGATACAACATTAAATTACCAAAATACTCCCATGTTCATGATTATATCTCAAAATGTTAACATACAGAATTTAATCCAGACCATAGTAATAAATCCAAAATTATTACAATACAACAAGCTATGCTACTTGAGTTATAACATTTCCAAAATAAAACTTGATAAACAAAGTAGCCGCTTCCCCACGCCCCTAAGCCTGACTCCCGTCACGTCCATTGTTTCCTCCGTCTCCTGTATCACCAGCTAGAGTGGAAGTAGGGCGTTAGTCAACACGCCCAGTAGGACTCCGAGTAGGGCTAGCACATGGATTAGTGATAATACACATACCGATAAAATAACATATAACAAAATAAGCATGTGATGAATGTTATGCCATGGGTGCTTATGTTATGTGCCCCACCCATCATCTACATCATCACGAAATATCTTATCCCCCTTGACGGCAAATCCTCGTCAAGGTGTCCCCATGCTTGCTTCTCGGTCGCCCCGACGGAGCATGGACTCCTTTGATACCATATCAATGTCCCCATGTCTGTTCTCGGTCGCCCCGACGGAGCATGGACTCCGGTGATACCATATCAATGTCCCCATGTCTGTTCTCGGTCGCCCCGACGGAGCATGGACTCCGGTGATGCCATATCAATGTCCCCATGTCTGTTCTCGGTCGCCCCGACGGAGCATGGACTCCGGTTTGTTTTTTTTTTTCCGCCCATGCCATGCATGAGATGTACTGCATTATGCTATGTAGTATATATAGATAAACCATAATTTTGATATACCATACATAGCCATATAGTGCATAATGTAAAAATATAATCCATATGATTCATAACTTAAAACTCGTCATAAGATAAATAACAATCATAAATCCATCATAAGCCAAACCAAAATAATTTAAAATACCATCATATATCCATCGCTTACAAAAAGGTAGGAATCCTACCAAATACTGATAACGTCCTTTTTTATTCTCGTCCGATAATTCTTGTCGCCGTTCGCGTACCGTTGCGATGTGCCAATACCTTATTATACATTTCCCAAGTTAGTTTATATCTTATCCACGATTAAGTCTCTAACTGATCATAAACCTATGTTCATTGATGATCTTTAACCACATTACAAGATTACCATAATCAGCCCTTATCTTGGTCTCTTTTTTTTTTTCCATTAATTTCAACACGTATATAATTCAATCCATAACTGATCTATACACCTAGATCCATTAATGACCTACCAATCATGTCATGAGATCATTAGAATCAGCCCCTTTAATTCAATATCATCTCCATTTATCCTACCGGATTAGTGGTGTCTTAGAAAATACTCAAAAACTGCACATTCCAATTCAGTCGACTGAACTATAAGTTCAGTCGACTGAATCATGAGTTCAGTCGACTGAATCTCAGACTCAGTCGGCTGATTTTGAATCAGATCGTCTGTTTGTCTGTCAGTTCAGTTTCAGTCGACTGAAATACACATTCAGTCGGCTGAAACATGGTTCATACCATTTCAGTCGACTGAATCACAGATTCAGTCGGCTGATTTTGAATCAGATTATCTGTTTGTTCTGCCAGTCTATTTTCAGTCGACTGAATCATAGATTCAGTCGGCTGAACCATCAACCATCCATTTACGTGTTTAATACGCATTCCTTCAGTCGACTGAATCATATATTCAGTAGGCTGAAACTTCCAGAACCCTTTTCTTGTCCGAGATGTTTGTGTTCAGTCGACTGAATCATAAGATTCAGTCGGCTGAAACTCCCAGAAACTCATTCTGTTTTCAGTCACCATTAGTTCAGTCGACTGAAACTCTAGTTCAGTCGGCTGAAACTCCCAGAAGCTCGTTTCTGATTCGTCCATTGTCAGTTCAGTCGATTGAATCCCTGATTCAGTCGGCTGAAACTCCCAGAACTTCGTTTCTGGTTCGTTCATTATCTGTTCAGTCGACTGAATCTCTGATTCAGTCGACTGACTGTTTCGTCAGTCCTTTCCATTGCATGTTTTGGACTTCCTTCCTTCGCGATTTCTCTTAAAATATTCCATTTTTAACCATTACGAAACTTAATATCTTGTTTAGAGATACTTACAACCCGTGGCTCTCCCGGTTGTCTCTTGCTCCTCTTGTTCCTTATTCTTTCCCTTTCTCCTTCTTCTTTCTTCTTGATACCCGGCCAGTGGTGAGTTTGATCGGGGTAAGATTACCAGGGTTTTGATTCGGCTAATGGTAGGGTTAGATTTTTGAGAGAGAAAGAAAGAGGAGATGAAGACAATATCTCAAGCTTGGGTCTTGGGTGATCGGCCAACTCTTAGCTTCTTCTTCCCTTCCTTCTAATTTCCTTTCTCTTCTTTTCTCCTTAGTGTTTTCTTTGGAAGAGAGGGGAGGACGGTTTTGGTGTGTGAGGGAGAGTGGGAGAGAGAGATGGGTGTCATGATTTGTTTGACTCCCTCCACCAACCAAGCATGGAGGGAGGTATCGGCTTGCATGGCCCCATTTTTAGGGCCATTGTCCCCTTTAGTGGAGGTGGTTGGGGGATGAGTTTGAGTCCCAACTCATTCCAATGAGTTTGGTGAGTCAAGTAAGATGGAAACCATCTTGACTCACCCCATTTCCTATGTGACTCACTTAATTATTTAATTTATTATTTAACTTAGCCCCTTTTTATTTTATAATTTAATTGCTATTTAATTCCCTTCAATTCCTTCATGAATCCACCCATGGTTGACTAAGTCAACCATGGTGGTCGGCCCCACCAATTTCTTGGTCCATTGGGTCCCATATGGCTCTTTGACCCAAATTGGCTATCTTTGACCCAATTACTTACCATTGACCAATTAAATATATTAATTCCAATTCATGGTTTATTGGGTAAACATTGGGCCCATGGCCCAATTAAATTTATTTTCTTACCATTTACGTTGGAGTTTGAATCAATTTGATCCGTTGGGTCCCACATGGTTATCGGGCCCACTTTGACCATTATTGACCCTTTAAATGAATCCTATCAAATCCATGGTCGATTGGGCCATACTTGGGCCTTTGTCCATATTTTGATCCATTTAACATCCATGACATCAAAATCTCCATTTTCCATTATTAAAACAAATAATTGCCACATATATATTGATTCAGAAATTCAGGCTATTACAGTTTTAAGGTTTAAAGGCTATGAAGAATGATTATGATTGTAGGCTTGTAAATGATTAAATATTGGAAAAATTTAAAGGGGTGTAAATGAGGAAAAATCATGGAGTGTGTGAATGATTTTATGGCCCCAAGAAGCATAGGAAAATGGTGAATCATGAACCATGGGTTCGACCATGGTGTATGGCCGAACCCTATGGTGATGGAATGAGATATTTAATGGTTATAAGAGTATGGAAATTAATGAAGAATGTTAATGGTAATTAAATGGATTTTATTTAGTATTTTAAACAAGGATTTAAATGAGTGGAAATGAGGTTTTTAAAATAAAATTATGGACCATGGGTTCGGCCATGGTACATGGCCGAACCCCATGGGGAGACTTTGAGGAATTTGATGTCATGGGACCATGGAAAATAAAATAGAATGATGGTGAAATTAAATGGACCAAAGTATATCGCATGATGGTTATAAAAGGGTGATTTAAATTCATTTATGGTAGGACCAAATGAGGTAAAATGGACCCAAGAAAAATGGAAAATAGGCATCATGGGTTCGGCCATGTGTATGGCCGAACCCATGACCCATTTGTAGGTCATGTTATGGGCTAAAGATTGAATTATGTATGGGATTAGATGATTGGAAATTTAATTAAATTAAGTGGCTGATTTAGGCATGTTATGTCACGGTCATTAAATCATTAAAGGGACTAAGTATGTGGCTGAATTATGGACAAATATGTATATGGATGGAGGAGATATTAAACCATGGAAGTCTAGTGGCATAATCGTAATTATTGGCCACATTGAAGAACCATGGGTTCGGCCATGGCACATGGCCGAACCCCATGTAAGTTGGACATGAACTTGGATGCATTAAGATGATATTATGAATGTTTAAATGAATCTTAGGGTTGCTGCCCTTAGGCTCACAAAATTAGAATGTTTAAATGGGCAAAATTTAGAATTATGTATGTGTTGAAACAATGGAAAATAAGGCTAAGTTAAGGGCTGATTTTGATAACCTTGTGACATAATTAGGAATCATTAACGAATCTTAGGTTGTGATTAGTTAGAGACTTAATCATGGATAAAATATGGACTAATTTGGTAAATGTATAATAAGGTATCGGGACGTCGCAAACGGTACGCGATCGGCGACCGGAATTATCGGACGAAAACGGAAAGGGACGTTATCGGTATTCGGTAGGATTCCTACCTTTTTGTAAGCCGTGGATTATGTGTATGTGATGGTTTCCTCATTTTATTTCGGTAATTATATGATTTATTTTAAGATGGATTTTAAATGCTATGGATTATATTTCAATGCGATGGATGATATTTTTAAGGCTATGGATTATGTTTCAATGCTATGGGTTTTATATTAAGGATATGAATTATATATATACTACATAGCATAATGCACTTACATCTCATGCATGGCATGGGCGGGAAAATAATGAAACCAGAGTCCATGCTCCGTTGGGGCGACCGAGAAGCAAACATGGGGATAGCCTGAGGTGCTATAACCGGAGTCCATGCTCCGTCGGGGCGACTGAGAATCAAACATGGGGATAGCTTGATATGCTATAACCGGAGTCCATGCTCCGTCGGGGCGACCGAGAAGCAAACATGGGGACACCTTGACGAGGCTTTACCGTCAAGGGGGATATGACATTTCATGATGATATGGATGATGGGTGGGACACATGACATAGGCACCCATGGCATGGCATTCATCATATGGTTTTATTATATTGTTATCGGTATGCTTGTTATCACTAATCCATGTGCTAGCCCTACTCGGAGTCCTACTGGGCGCGTTGTCTAACGCCCTACTTCTACCCTAGCTGATGACGCAGGAGACGGCAGAAACGGTGGATGCGACGAGAGCCAAGCGTAGGAGCTTGGGAAAGCGGCTACTTTGTCTATTTAAGTTTTATTTTGGAAAAGTTGTAATTTAAGTAGCTTAGCTTGTCGGCATGTAATAATTACTGTTTCTTGCTATGGTTTGGACTATACTCTGGAAGTTATCATTTTGAGACATAATTATGAACATAGGGGTATTTTAGTAATTTAATGATGTATCTTCCCTTCTATCTAAAAACTGGTAGGATAGTCTCTATTATAGTGTTCCGCATCTAATTATATTCCGCGAGCTTACTTCCTACGCGTGAACCGTTCTCGTGGACTTCGTTCCTCGCACGCGTGGGGTTGGCCAGTTAAGGGCCGGGCTTTAGATGCTCGAATTTAACTCGCGTCGTGACGTCCGCGCCGGTTGTCACTTTTATTTTAAAAAAAAAAAATTAGACTCTGATTTCGGTGAAAATGGGGTGGGCGTTACACGTATAAGGGGATTACTAAATAAAATAGGTGGCTTGGCCGAATTTTAGATATTCATATCCATGAATATGTGCTAGAAGATCATTTAAAAAGGATACGCGCATAGAGGGAATTTGGATTAATGATCATGGCTGTGCATAGGGATTTCCATATCTATGTGATGCGCATAGAATATTTTAAAGAGGGTCTTTCTTGATTAAAAACGGCATAAGGGAATTGTTATCTTGGTACTTTCTAAATTAGGATTGATTGGCAGTTTAATAAAAGAAAGGCAAGAGGGGAGCATGGCACCTTCTATTTAGATGAAAAGGAAGTTTAATAAAAGAAAGGCATTAAGGGCACATGGCACCTTCTAAGTGAGGACTCAATGGGAGATTAATTAAGACAAGGGAGAGGGGCGCATGACACTTTCTATTTTGGATTAAGTGGACGTTTTATAAAGAGGCAACACAAGGAGCACACGGCAATAAGCAATTACTAATTTGAAGGGATCTTGGCACCTTCTAATATTGGATATTGCCGTGTGGGAGTATTATAGAAGAGGGGCAGCAAGACATAAAGGTATTGTAACGCCCCGCCCTCTTCGAGAGTTTCAGAGTCTAATTTTTTTTTTTTATAAACAACGGAAGAGAGCGGGCGGCGTCACGACGCGAGTTAAGTTCAGACTACCCAAGTCTGAACCTTAACTGGCCACCCATGTGTACATGGAATAGACCATGATAGTGATTCACACATGGAACTAACATCAACATGCGGAATAAAAAGACGAGATAGCAAGTAATATTCTTAAATATTAAATAACATAGATCAACCATCCACAAGTTATGATCCTAAACAAACCATAGCAAATAACGAATTATTACATGTCCAACAATAGTATTCAAATGACAGTAATAAAACGTAATCCAAATCCATTATTTAAGCACTTAGGCTCAGCTCCCCTCTTGGTCAATGACCTTCCCTTTCCCCTTGCTTGTACCTGCAATCTCCTCTGAGGATAGAATTAGGGCGTTAGATCAACGCGCCCAGTAGGTTCCCGAATCAGGGCTACCACATGTTAGTATATAAAACATGCATATACATATCATAATACATGATCATCAAAACAGGTAAAACAATGCTATGAAATATGCACATGCAATGAGCATCCCCCATCATGTACTTTCATAGCCATCACTTGACGTGCCTTGCACCGGCAAGGTAAATTACAACACACCTTCATCTCTTCTATAAGCGATGTACATGTAATGAGCAACCCCCATCATGTACCATCGTAGCCATCACTTGACGTGCCATGCACCGGCAAGGTAAATTACAACAACATTCATCTCTTCTATGTACATGCAATGAGCAACCCCCATCATGTACATTTGTAGCCATCACTGTAGAACTTCATTCATTATCCCATGACTATGCATGAGATGCCAATGCCTGTATGCCATTTGTTAATGCATAAGATATCATTTGAAACACATATATTAAACAAGAGTATCATAAGTAAAATTGGGTAAAAACCGTGGTTACAAGTAGGTAGGAAACCTACTTAAACTTTGATTAAGTGTCCGTTCCTTTTTTTTGAGCTTCACTCGGTCACGACTCGCACTTCCTTCAACTCTCGTCACCTTGTGATGTAACAATAAGTAAATCATTCTAATATTTAAATATCCATTCACATATAAGACCCAAACATCTTGTGGGGTTCGGCCATACCCAGGGCCGAACCTTACCCACTTTAACTTGATCTCTTTGGTTTTGGATTAACACCACCCAAATGATTTATTAACACTTCAAACCACTAAATATCACTTGTATTTACAGCTTTGCCACTAGGCCAAGCCTTGTTTAATTTTCCTTGATAAACCATGGTTCATAACAAAACTACCTTGGTGGGGTTCGGCCATACTACTTGGCCGAACCTCACCTTTCCCATTTGAATCTCTTAATCCATTCCAATCACATTCCATGACCATTCAAATTACTTGGTTCATTTACATCATTCATACATACATCTCCCATTCATTATGAATTAGTACAAAGTCCATCAAATAATCTTTGGTGGGGTTCGGCCATACTACATGGCCGAACCACACCCTATGTATTTTCATCCCATATTCCCTTATCTATCATGCTTGGTTGTTTACTGATATTAAGTACCTATTATACATACATAATTCTTGAATCAAAGGCACGGATTCATTCAAAATCTCCACTATGTTCTTACTCCATATAACCATAAAACAATCCATGGAGTTCTTTTGCTCAATGATTCCCTTATTTCATATACCAATTGAATACTACCCTTTTGCCATGTTAACCACATGGTTCAGCCATCCTATGGCCAAACCAAAACAGTAACCTTATCTCTAAAAAAAAACTCCACAATTGGTATGGTTTTATCTCTCCAAAAACCATAACAATTTATCACACACTTTTATGGGGTTCGGCCATCCAATGTGGCCGAACCCTATGCCCATGTTATGATCTTTCAAACATGCTTTAGGCCTTATCTAAACATGCAATATCAATATCATATTGCTGCCTTCATACCTCTTAGTAACCATCTAATTAAATTCATCCAAAAACAGTCCTTGAAAGTTCATGGTTTCCATGTTTCAAACACCTTAAAACCAACCATCATTTGCATGGGGTTCGGCCCTCCATGGTGGCCGAACCCAATGCTATGTTTGCTGTTTTTGAACCTCATATAAACATGCATAAACAGTATACTAATATCAAGTTTTAACTCTCAAAGAAATCATCCAAAAACCAACATGATATCATGGGATTCGGCCATCCAAGATGGCCGATCCCCATGGTCCATCTTCTCCAATTTTACTCCACTGATTAGACCACATATCTTCAGCCTTTTCTGATATCCAAACCCATGTTTTAACCCTCTTTAAGCATGTATTTTAAATCTTAATAAAATATATAAAAACAGTCCCCAAATGGATGGTTTTAAATTTCAAAAACCATAACCATTAACCAACTCTTTTCATGGGGTTTGGCCACCCAAAGTGGCCAAACCCAATGGTTCATTTCATTTCTTTTGACACCTTCTTCCATGGTTTAGACTCTTGATGCATTTGGCTATTCCAAGGCTGAATTATGCCATCCAAATCCAAGATTTAAAATCCTTTATCTTGCATCTAAACACATACAATTGTTCATCATTTTTGCATGGTTTTTAGCCTCCAAAAACCATCAAAATACCCAAACAAATGTCATGGGGTTCGGCCATCCAAACTGGCCGAACCCAATGTGATTTGTTTACCACTTAAGACAACCTTTAACCAAGGCTTAGGTCCTTGATAAAATCAGCCATTCCATGGCCAATTCATGTTCCACTTAATCTAACTTATTAAATAACATTGTAAGGAATTCTTACCAATTTCCTTTGCCTCTTGCTCCTTGCCTTCTTCCCTCTTGTTCCTTCCTTTCTTCTACTGTCTTGTGCTTGATCTAATGGTGATAAAACACCAAGGTAAACTCGGCCAAGAGAGTGTGTTTTTGAGTGAGGGAGAGAGAGATGAATTCTAAAACTTTTGCACAAGAAATTCGGCCAAGCATGGTGTTGTTTGCCTTTGCATTTTCAGCCCCCAAAAACCTCTCAATTCCTCATAACTTCTTGCTCAAAACGGTGGGCATTGGGTGCCATCCAAGGCACCCCTTGGCAGCTACCAATGCAGCCATTCACATCCCCAAGTAACCCACCTCAAACCCATGCACTTGTATTTAATTTGTACCATGGAACTCACCAAAACAAGTCCCCAACGTGTGGGACTTGTTTTGGCTGATTTGAGACCAGCTAAACTCCTCCAATTCCCCTTGGACTCACTGAATTTATAGCCCCTTGAGTTTCCATTTTGACTCACTCAACTCAAGGTATTTTTTATTCCAACCCAACTCATCACATTTAATGCATTTCATTTAATGCATATGAGTTAACTCACCTTTTGATTTAATTCCAACTCACCTCCATCCCACTCAACTGATTTGAATCGTGTTTGAGCTCCCTTGAGGGTTCACACGGTCAACAATAGTCAACTCGACCCGTTGGGTCCACTTTTAGCTCCTTGACCCGTTTTGACAACATGACCCATTTATGGTATTTTGGTCATTTCTAATTGGTTTTTACATATGGATCAAGCCTACCCATTTTTCCTCCACTTGATTTCCAATCAAATAGGCTTAACCCCTTTTAATTTAAAATCACAAAACGGTCAAATAACCCAGCAAGACCCGATGGGCCCCATTTGGGCCCTTTGACACATTTAGCCATTTTTGACCCAAATGATGAAAATTACCCAACCAATAAAACTTAACATTCATAATGTGCTCATATGATTTTATTTTGAGCAATGGGCCCCACTATTTCCTTACTTAACATCACAAAATAATTAATTTAACAACTCAGGGGCATTTTGGTAATTTTCCACTTCATTGAGAAATTGGGGTGTTACAATATAACCCTCTTTTTAAAATTTTCGTCCCGAAAATCGAGTGAAGTAGGGTTCTCAAATTAAATTACACAAACAATTCGGGGTGAGCTGTTCTCATCTCCGATTCAAGTTCCCATGTGGCCTCTTCATCACCATGACGGTCCCATACCACTTTTACGAACTGAATCGCTCTGTTTCGCAACACCCTTTGTTCGGTCTCCACTATATCTTTTTCTCGTGAGCCATTTGTGATCTCACATAGATCAATCTACTCTGTTTCACTTTACCTGCTCTCATAGTATTTTCCATACATACCGACTCAATATGTTCTTTTATCTACTCTCTGTGTGAGGTAGCCTGCCAATGCGAGCCTATGCTCAGAGCTTTTTCTGATTCCATTTCAACTAGGTTTCTAGTTGCACTCTCCTGGAACTCCATCGGTTAACTACAGAGCCAGGTGATCAGTCTAACTCGGCAGTCGTCCATAGTTTTCCATTCAAGTTTCACCAGATACTTATCTTTTCCGTTGAGTATGTCTCCAAATTTAAACACATCTTTCTTTGCACATAAGTCACTATGTGACTAACTACTTCTGTTCCAACTTCCACGATACCGATACCCGGCATCAATCCAAACCACCATGGAAATAATCACCTATGGTTAAATACATCCATCCCTGGTATCACTCTTTCAATAAATATCATCTATCCCTGTTTAATAATCATCCATGAATATAACCCCTATGGGTATAATCCATTCATGGAAACCATTCATCCTTGGTATCACTCTGTCCAGGAGCATCATCTATACAACAGTTACAACCATCCATGATTAATATCCATAGGAACAACATTCAAATGAATCACTATAAGACTGTGGTAACCATATCAAATCACAAATATATCCCGACCCCTTGCAAGACTTAGGGCTCATGACTTACCAAGCAGAAGACCCACGTCCAATGTGATCCGGTCTACCTCGCCCTACATCCCTTCACCTCATAGGTGATTCAGTCAACCTCTAAGGCGGTCGCTCCGCGTCTGACGAAGCTAGTACCACCCCCACCGGGTAAAACAGTACCTAGCTCTGCGCATTCCAGCACATCTAGTGTGCCAAACAGCCGTGAGAGTGCCCTCCAGCGCGTAGCATGCGAGGGACCCACTCCTCAATGGTAACCCTACGGGACCAAGTCTCCGTATGTCGTATCAAAGTTCCCACAGCCTCATAGCTACTCAAAGTCATACTCATGAAGTTTATATTCTTATCTCATCAATACCATGTGAGGGACGCACCCATACCACATCTCAATCATCAACATCACGTGAGGGACGCACCCATACCACGTCTCAATGTAATCAAGTGACCTCGTCACCTATATCTTAGTGCCAAAAATCCTCTTAGAATCATAACATCGCATACTTTATATAATTCATACTTCATCCTTGTACAAAGGTGGGTAGGGTGAAACAAAACCCTATAGAGAACAAAATACACCCTTACCAAATAACCCTCTCTTTAATACCCCTTCATATTACTTCCTAGCCTAGTCTTCCGTAGAAGACCCTGCATCATCGTCAAAGAAATTGTCAGGGCATGTCATCGACACGTGCCCCAACACTCCGCACGTCAAACAGGGTATTATTCCCGGTCCTCCAATGTAAGGACAATTAGTCCTCTCCTTCCCGTGCCCATACAGTCCATAGAACGGGCAGACAATGCCTAAAGGGTGAGGACAATACCTACAGTTGTGCCCGTCTTGATTTCACAACTCACATGTATCGTAGGGATCTACCTCCCTCGCCGATTCCAATATTATAGAAAAGTCTTCCATAGGATCCTCATAAAAGAAAAGTCCCAGATCCTCCTCCTCTTCTTCCTCAAGAGGTTCCACTAACCAAGGAATATCTTCCACAAGATACTCGGGTAACGGTGCTAGATTCACCTCCTCCATTGGTGCTAAGTTCAATTCTTCCAATGGTGCTAGATTCCATTCCTCTTCCTGAAGGTTCACATTAGCCTCCATGTTGGTGTTGTTAGAAGCAGACACCAAGTCTATGGGATTGCTAGGAGTTCCACTGTAACACTCTGAGTACTCCACATTACTCGATATATCTGTATCATATCAATAAAATACAAGAATATTCAACAACAATTTTAAATTACCCACTCTTGGTTTTTAGGGGAATCTGATCACGCATTATATCATGTATTTTGTTTGGGGAAGATTACCAAATCATCACTCTTTGTATTCTTTTGTTTCTGGGGAAATCTCTAATTTCCTCTTGTTTGTTTCTCAGTGTGGGGATTTCAGGGGAGTTCATCCTACCTTGCTACGTTTGATTTATCCAATTATGATGACTGTACTTTACTTTGCTATCTTTCATTGTCGTTCTCAGATTGATTGTTCAGTCCGAGTCACTCGAAGTAAATTAATCCGGCCCCCAGGCAGCGGACTCCGAAGAGTCGGTCAGTTGGGATTCTTATCCGTCAGTGAGACATGAAACCGTCTTAATCTTACTTCGATGATTCAACTTCCCGTTTCGCTCTGATACCAACTGTAACGCCCCGCCCTCTTCGAGAGTTTCAGAGTCTAATTTTTTTTTTTTATAAACAACGGAAGAGAGCGGGCGGCGTCACGACGCGAGTTAAGTTCAGACTACCCAAGTCTGAACCTTAACTGGCCACCCATGTGTACATGGAATAGACCATGATAGTGATTCACACATGGAACTAACATCAACATGCGGAATAAAAAGACGAGATAGCAAGTAATATTCTTAAATATTAAATAACATAGATCAACCATCCACAAGTTATGATCCTAAACAAACCATAGCAAATAACGAATTATTACATGTCCAACAATAGTATTCAAATGACAGTAATAAAACGTAATCCAAATCCATTATTTAAGCACTTAGGCTCAGCTCCCCTCTTGGTCAATGACCTTCCCTTTCCCCTTGCTTGTACCTGCAATCTCCTCTGAGGATAGAATTAGGGCGTTAGATCAACGCGCCCAGTAGGTTCCCGAATCAGGGCTACCACATGTTAGTATATAAAACATGCATATACATATCATAATACATGATCATCAAAACAGGTAAAACAATGCTATGAAATATGCACATGCAATGAGCATCCCCCATCATGTACTTTCATAGCCATCACTTGACGTGCCTTGCACCGGCAAGGTAAATTACAACACACCTTCATCTCTTCTATAAGCGATGTACATGTAATGAGCAACCCCCATCATGTACCATCGTAGCCATCACTTGACGTGCCATGCACCGGCAAGGTAAATTACAACAACATTCATCTCTTCTATGTACATGCAATGAGCAACCCCCATCATGTACATTTGTAGCCATCACTGTAGAACTTCATTCATTATCCCATGACTATGCATGAGATGCCAATGCCTGTATGCCATTTGTTAATGCATAAGATATCATTTGAAACACATATATTAAACAAGAGTATCATAAGTAAAACTGGGTAAAAACCGTGGTTACAAGTAGGTAGGAAACCTACTTAAACTTTGATTAAGTGTCCGTTCCTTTTTTTTGAGCTTCACTCGGTCACGACTCGCACTTCCTTCAACTCTCGTCACCTTGTGATGTAACAATAAGTAAATCATTCTAATATTTAAATATCCATTCACATATAAGACCCAAACATCTTGTGGGGTTCGGCCATACCCAGGGCCGAACCTTACCCACTTTAACTTGATCTCTTTGGTTTTGGATTAACACCACCCAAATGATTTATTAACACTTCAAACCACTAAATATCACTTGTATTTACAGCTTTGCCACTAGGCCAAGCCTTGTTTAATTTTCCTTGATAAACCATGGTTCATAACAAAACTACCTTGGTGGGGTTCGGCCATACTACTTGGCCGAACCTCACCTTTCCCATTTGAATCTCTTAATCCATTCCAATCACATTCCATGACCATTCAAATTACTTGGTTCATTTACATCATTCATACATACATCTCCCATTCATTATGAATTAGTACAAAGTCCATCAAATAATCTTTGATGGGGTTCGGCCATACTACATGGCCGAACCACACCCTATGTATTTTCATCCCATATTCCCTTATCTATCATGCTTGGTTGTTTACTGATATTAAGTACCTATTATACATACATAATTCTTGAATCAAAGGCACGGATTCATTCAAAATCTCCACTATGTTCTTACTCCATATAACCATAAAACAGTCCATGGAGTTCTTTTGCTCAATGATTCCCTTATTTCATATACCAATTGAATACTACCCTTTTGCCATGTTAACCACATGGTTCAGCCATCCTATGGCCAAACCAAAACAGTAACCTTATCTCTAAAAAAAAACTCCACAATTGGTATGGTTTTATCTCTCCAAAAACCATAACAATTTATCACACACTTTTATGGGGTTCGGCCATCCAATGTGGCCGAACCCTATGCCCATGTTATGATCTTTCAAACATGCTTTAGGCCTTATCTAAACATGCAATATCAATATCATATTGCTGCCTTCATACCTCTTAGTAACCATCTAATTAAATTCATCCAAAAACAGTCCTTGAAAGTTCATGGTTTCCATGTTTCAAACACCTTAAAACCAACCATCATTTGCATGGGGTTCGGCCCTCCATGGTGGCCGAACCCAATGCTATGTTTGCTGTTTTTGAACCTCATATAAACATGCATAAACAGTATACTAATATCAAGTTTTAACTCTCAAAGAAATCATCCAAAAACCAACATGATATCATGGGATTCGGCCATCCAAGATGGCCGATCCCCATGGTCCATCTTCTCCAATTTTACTCCACTGATTAGACCACATATCTTCAGCCTTTTCTGATATCCAAACCCATGTTTTAACCCTCTTTAAGCATGTATTTTAAATCTTAATAAAATATATAAAAACAGTCCCCAAATGGATGGTTTTAAATTTCAAAAACCATAACCATTAACCAACTCTTTTCATGGGGTTTGGCCACCCAAAGTGGCCAAACCCAATGGTTCATTTCATTTGGGTGGCCAAACCCAATGGTTCATTTCATTTCTTTTGACACCTTCTTCCATGGTTTAGACTCTTGATGCATTTGGCTATTCCAAGGCTGAATTATGCCATCCAAATCCAAGATTTAAAATCCTTTATCTTGCATCTAAACACATACAATTGTTCATCATTTTTGCATGGTTTTTAGCCTCCAAAAACCATCAAAATACCCAAACAAATGTCATGGGGTTCGGCCATCCAAACTGGCCGAACCCAATGTGATTTGTTTACCACTTAAGACAACCTTTAACCAAGGCTTAGGTCCTTGATAAAATCAGCCATTCCATGGCCAATTCATGTTCCACTTAATCTAACTTATTAAATAACATTGTAAGGAATTCTTACCAATTTCCTTTGCCTCTTGCTCCTTGCCTTCTTCCCTCTTGTTCCTTCCTTTCTTCTACTGTCTTGTGCTTGATCTAATGGTGATAAAACACCAAGGTAAACTCGGCCAAGAGAGTGTGTTTTTGAGTGAGGGAGAGAGAGATGAATTCTAAAACTTTTGCACAAGAAATTCGGCCAAGCATGGTGTTGTTTGCCTTTGCATTTTCAGCCCCCAAAAACCTCTCAATTCCTCATAACTTCTTGCTCAAAACGGTGGGCATTGGGTGCCATCCAAGGCACCCCTTGGCAGCTACCAATGCAGCCATTCACATCCCCAAGTAACCCACCTCAAACCCATGCACTTGTATTTAATTTGTACCATGGAACTCACCAAAACAAGTCCCCAACGTGTGGGACTTGTTTTGGCTGATTTGAGACTAGCTAAACTCCTCCAATTCCCCTTGGACTCACTGAATTTATAGCCCCTTGAGTTTCCATTTTGACTCACTCAACTCAAGGTATTTTTTTATTCCAACCCAACTCATCACATTTAATGCATTTCATTTAATGCATATGAGTTAACTCACCTTTTGATTTAATTCCAACTCACCTCCATCCCACTCAACTGATTTGAATCGTGTTTGAGCTCCCTTGAGGGTTCACACGGTCAACAATAGTCAACTCGACCCGTTGGGTCCACTTTTAGCTCCTTGACCCGTTTTGACAACATGACCCATTTATGGTATTTTGGTCATTTCTAATTGGTTTTTACATATGGATCAAGCCTACCCATTTTTCCTCCACTTGATTTCCAATCAAATAGGCTTAACCCCTTTTAATTTAAAATCACAAAACGGTCAAATAACCCAGCAAGACCCGATGGGCCCCATTTGGGCCCTTTGACACATTTAGCCATTTTTGACCCAAATGATGAAAATTACCCAACCAATAAAACTTAACATTCATAATGTGCTCATATGATTTTATTTTGAGCAATGGGCCCCACTATTTCCTTACTTAACATCACAAAATAATTAATTTAACAACTCAGGGGCATTTTGGTAATTTTCCACTTCATTGAGAAATTGGGGTGTTACAGGTATTGCACACAGCAATACACCCAACATCAAGATCACTCATGGCATTTATGAATCAAGAGAAGGAAAGGGCAGCCGACCAAAGGAAAGGAGCATTAGCAATTGCTATCTTGATACCTTCTAAATTAGGACCCATTGCAAGTTGATAAAAAGGCAAACATAGGGGGCACACGGCATTACACCAAATCAGCAAGGTCTTCACGCTGGTGTGCTCTTGGCAAGAAGATGTTTTCAGCTTTGTGAAGGATCAAGAAGGCTAAGGAAGAAAAGAAGATTGGAAGAGCAAGAATAACCAAAGGAAAACCGGAGGAATCGCGGAACCGGTAAGTGGTTTTGATATTTTTGTTTAAGAAAAGGAACCACCATGGCCGAACCCCATGGAAGAAAATTGGAAGATGAATATGATGATTTTAATGGAAAGAATGGATCATAGGGTTCTACCATGGTGTATGGCCGAACCCCATGGAAAAGCATGGTTTAATTGTGGAATTTTAATGATGAAAACCATTGACTAATTATGCATGTTTTAAAAGGGATTTAAAATGGTTTAAGAAGAAGTTGATAAACCATAGGGTTCGGCCATGATGAAGGGCCGAACCCCATGGAAGGTTGTTGGTTATTTTATGGGATGAAAACCATGGAATAATTATAGGATTTTAAAGGGTTTGAATGGAGTTGTGTTGATAATAATTATGGGATTTTGAAGGATGAATCCAGTGGAAAGGATAATGATTTATTTTAAATGGATTTGTGTTGATGTTTTCTTAGATGCAATTTGATCATGAAAACCATGGAAAGGTCTTAAGGAATTCATGTTGGCTAAATTTTTTTAAGGTGTGTGGCCGAACCCCATGGAGGATGGTTACTAAATTAGAATCTTTCTAATTATGGAAGGTGGAAATTAAATTGGAAAGTTTCTAATTATGGAAGGTGGAAATTAAATTAGAAAGTTCTAATTATGGAAGGTGGAGATTAAATTGGAAAGTTTCTAATTATGGAAGGTGGAAATTAAATTAGAAAGTTCTAATTATGGAAGGTGGAGATTAAATTGGAAAGTTTCTATAATAGGGAAGTTATGCATTATAAGGTTCGGCCAAGGTTGTGGCCAAACCCCATGAACCAACTAAGGGATCATATGGGTTTTATGGATCGGTTTTGGACATAAACATAATATGATTAAATGAATGAAAGGACCTATGTTTGGAATCTAAACATAAGTTGTGGAAGGCAATGGCAAAGTTGTAAATACATGCCAAAATGGAGGATCATGGGTTCGGCCATGGTGTATGGCCGAACCCCATGAGGTTTCTTTTATGAACTTGTTAATGGGCCTTTGTATAATTTAAATAAATGGTTTACTAAACCAAGGGATGAGGGGTTTTATTTTATGAATTATGAACCAATCATGAAATAATGTTATGGATGGGTTTTGGCCTAAGGTAATGGCATTATTGTAATTAAATTGAATTAATGGACCCTGGCTTCGGCCATGGTGTATGGCCGAACTCCATGGGGATTGTTTTGATGGACTTAGGGTTTATGTTTGTTGGATTAATTAAAATGAACAGCCATAGATTAAGCAATGGCATGGGTGTGGACTTAATTGAATAAAGGAGCAAAAAGGAAACTAAAACAAAAGGGTTGAGGCTCGGCCAAGGTGTATGGCCGAACCCCACAAATATGGTTTATGGACTTGGACAATATTGTAAATCAAGTGAGACTTGGTTTTAATTGATTATTATATTATAAGGTAACGGGACCTCACTAGGTGTGTACGATCGTGAGCGGTTACCAGACGAAAGATGCAAGGACACGTTAGTAGTCTTTGGTAGGATTCCACCTCTTTGAAACCATGGGTTTATGTACATTGTTTTATCTTATTTTTGATGAATATATGTTGCAAAGGATATGTTTCAAATTGTGATTTTAAATGCTATGTTTATATGATAAAATAGTTTGTGTTGGTTATATTTCAAAATGTGATTTTAATGCTATATGATAAAATAGCATGTGTTGGTTATGTTTCAAAATGTGATTTTAATGGTATGATTATATAATAAAATAACATGTGTTTCATTGACATCTCATGCATGGCATGGGGTGAAGGATTTGTAACCGGAGGGGCCACACTCCGTCGGGGCGTCCGAAAAACCTGTGGGGTACCTTGATGTGCTTTTCCATCAAGAAGAATCTAGAGGGTCCACACTCCGTCGGGACGTTCGAAAGTCCTATGTGGTGGGTACTTTTATGTACATGTGATGGGTGGGACTCATTGCATTTGTCATCATTGCATGGCATCGTTTTATATGGTTTTGGACACTATGATATTATGTATGTTTTGTACTAACCATGTGTTAGCCCTAATTGGAATACCTACTGGGCGCGTTGTTCTAACGCCCTACTTCTACCCTAGTGGATAACACAGGAAAGTGGGGGAACGATGATCGGAAGACGGGCCAGGCATAGGAGCTTGGATGATTTAATTTATATTTTTAATAAAGTTACTCATTGACTTGTATTTTGAGTATCTAGACTTCGGAATGTAATAACTTAGATGGTTGGATGTTTATTTGGATAATTATGATATTTGAATGATGATTAAGGACTTGACGTACTTTGCTATCTGAATGGAATAAAACTTGGTTCTATTATAATTCCGCATGTTGATATTGTATGTGTGAACCGTTTTCATGGACTTAGTCCATGCACACATAGGGTTGGCCAGTTAAGGGTCAGACTTTAGAAGTTCGGACTTAGCTCGCGTCGTGACGTCCCGCTCTCTATCACTCTGCTCTATTATGAAAAAAAAAAATAGACTCTGATTTACAGGAAGAAGAGAGTGAAAAAGGGCGGGCGTTACAGTAAAGGGAGTGAAAAAGGGCGGGGCGTTACAAAAAAGCCTCGTACGACCTTTAATGTTGAAAGGCAATCCAAATGGTATTTGGATAGTGGATGCTGTCTACATATGACTGGTAATAGCTCATATATGTCAGATTTAATTGATTACAATGGTGGCTCAGTTGTATTGGTGATAGCAATATGGCAAACATTATTGGGAAAGGTACATTGAATTTGTAATCATCAAATCTGACAAAATGATGTGTTTCTTGTTGATCGTCTTAAACATCACTTGCTTAGTATATCTCAGTTGTGTGCTAAAGATCAAACCTACCGGAAAAATGATTGTAAAGTTTATTCTAAAGAAGTAAAAGTTATTTTGAATGACATTTTTACTTTAGATGATTGTGATAGTGCTTCCACTCCCATTAAACACTCTTGCTTCATGACCAAAATTATTGAGGTTGAACTTTGGCACCAAAGACTTGGACTTGTAAATTTTAGAGATTTGTCCAAATTGAGTGATCACATTAAAGGGTTGCCAAAAGTCAGTAGAAATGAGAAATCCATATGTGGTGTAACGCGCCGCCCTTTTTCACTATATACTTTCCGTAAATCAGAGTGTATTTTTATATATATATATAAATAGAAGAGTGATAGAGAGCGGGACGTCACGAACCGAGCTAAGTCCGAACTTCTAAAGTCCGACCCTTAACTGGCCAACCCTATGTGTGCATGGACTAAGTCCATGAAAACGGTTCACACATAACAATATCAACATGCGGATTAAAATCATAGCTGCAGAATTATAATAGAACCTGATTCTATTCCATTTTAGATAGCAAAGAACGTCAAGTCTTTATCCGTAACTAACATAACATAATTATCCAAATAAACATCTAACCATAGCAAATTATCTAAATTATTACATGCCGAAGTCTAGTTACTCAAATTACAAGTCCATAAGTAACTTAATCAAAATATAAACTATAATCATCCAAGCTCCTATGCATGGCCCGTTTCGCGCTCATCGTTCCCCTTGTTTCTTGTATCATCCACTAGGGTAGAGTAGGGCGTTAGAACAACGCGCCCAGTGGGTATTCCAATTAGGGCTAACACATGGTTAGTACAAAACATATATAATAATATCATAATGTCAAAAACCATATAATCCATGTCATTTCATGATGTCAAATGCAATGAGTCCCATCCATCACAAGCACATAAAAGTACCCCCACATAGGTCTTTTGGATGCCTCGACGGAGTGTGGCCCCTCCGATTTCTTCTTGATGGAAAAGCACATCAAGGTGTCCCACATAGGTTTTTCGGACGCCCCGATTGAGTGTGGCCCCTCCGGTTACATATCCTTCACCCCATGCCATGCATGAGATGCTAATGAAACACATGCTATTTTATATAATAAACATAGCATTAAAACTCACATTTGGAACTTATCTTTTTCAACATAAATTCATCAAACAAGATAAAAACATTGAATATAAACCCATGGTTTCAAAGAGGTGGAATCCTACCAAAGACCACTAACGTGTCCTTGCGCTTTCGTCCGGTAACCGCTCACGATCGTACACACCTTGTGAGGTCCCGTTACCTTATAGTATATCAATCAATTAAAACGATGTCCCATTTGATTTACAATAACGTCTAAGTCCATAAACCATTCCTCATGGGGTTCGGCCATACACCATGGCCGAACCCATGGTCCCTTAATTTTATTTATTTACAACATTCCCATTATACATATCCATAACCAATAACATAAACCATGAACCTAGGTCTCTATATAATTAAATCCCTAAATCATTTCCCATGGGGTTCGGCCATACACCATGGCCGAACCCATGGTTTATCATTTGTACTCTTATTTAGAACTTTGCCATTGGTCTAATCCTTAGTTAACATTTCATTCATTTTAATCTACCATACATAGACCCTAAGTCCACCAAATAATCCCCATGGGGTTCGGCCATACACCATGGCCGAACCCATGGTCGCTTTTTTCCATTTAATTACCATATTGCCATTCTTCTATCACTTTATGTTTAGGTTCAAAACATAGGTCCATAAACATCTAAGTCCATAAACATAGGTTCAAAACATAGGTCTATAAACATATGGTCCATAAACACCATGGCCGAACCCTATGGTTCCTTTCTTTTATAAAACTATCAAAATATAACCGGTTCCACGAGTCCTTCGGTTTTCCTTCGCTCCGACTCGTTCTTCCGATTCTTTTCTTCCTTCTACTTGATCTTTCACACTTCCTGGCTGCCTCCTCCTTTCTTCTTACTTCTTTGCCCGAGAGTGAGACTTGAGAGAGAAAGGGAGAGTTCGGCCTTGAGTGTACGTGTGCCGTGCGACTCTTCTTCCTCTCTTTGAATGAGCGTCTTTCAACACTGTTTTTCCTTGTTCGACTGCCTTGTTTATACTACTTCCAGTCAGTCTATCTTGCTAAGATAGCAAGTCACGATTTCCAGCCGTGTGCAATATACATAGAAGTTGTCGAGCGGCCCTTCTTTCTTGCAAATCCCTAGTATCTCTCTTAATAAAGGAAAATACTCCTTTTAAAGATACTTCAACACATCATGCTCATATCTCATACACGACCAATGTAATCTTTTATTAACTTTAGACATCTTATTTATTTAGGAATCCCCTTTTTAAAGATATTCTAGCACATTCACGTGGATGTGCATATCTTCATACACGGCCATGCAACTCCTAAAATCTTTCCATGTTCCCTCTATGTGTGTGTGTCATCCTCATCTAGACGTGTGGCCCATTTAATTTAAGTTGAACTCACTTGGTGGTCAACCAAGTTAACCACTACCCATTGGGTCCCAATTGGGCATTTTGACCCCAAATTAACAACATTGACCCAATTAAATGTGCCTTACCCATTTACTTTAAATTGAACCTTATACCATAACCGTTGGGTCCTAATTGGGCCATTTACCCAACACCTTACCCATCTAAGGTTCATATTTAATAATTCACAAATTAAATGGCAAATTTCATAAATATTGATAACATTGAATTCCGAAGTGTTACATGTGGAGATTGCCTAAAAGGAAAACAAATTACGGCAGCTCACAAAAAAAAAAATATGATTTCAACTTCAAGACCTCTAGAGTTGATACATATGGATTTGGTTGGTCCCACTCAACACATGAGTGGAGGAGGCAAGAGATATTTCATGCTAATGGTTCATGACTAAACTAGATACACATGGGCGGCCTTCCTAAGAGAGAAATTTGATGGATTCCATGAATTTAAAATCATTGTTAAATGTATTATGAATGCAAAAGAATCAACCATGCACAGAATAAGGATTGATCATGGGAGAGAAATTGAAAATCAGTTCTTTGACAAATTTTGTGAAAAACATCGAATTCATCATGAATATTTTGCTATTAAAACTACACAACAAAATGGAGTGACTGAAAGAAAGAATAGAGTTCTTCAAGAGATGGCCACCACACTCCTTGAAAGTAAAAATATTTGTAAAAGTCTATGGGCCAAAGCTATTAACAATGCATGTTTTATCATTAATCGTGTTTACATTAGAGCGGGGTTAAACAAAACTGCTTATGAACTGTGGATTGGTAGGAAACCAAACTCTTAAGTATTTCAAAGTTTTTGGAACTAAATTTCATATACTTAGAGACAGAGAATACTTGGAAAAATTTGAATCCAAGAGTGATGAAGGTATCTTCCTAGGTTCCTCTACCACTAGTTGTTCCTATAGAGTGAAAATTTTGAGAACTACAAGGAAAATTGAGAATGTGGCCAACTATGCATGCTTCACCTCCCAAATAGAACCTAAAAAAATTGAATAAGCCATCAATGATGAGGATTGGGTAAATGCCATTCAAGAGAAAATTGGTCAATTCACTAGAAATGATGGTTGGGATTTGGTACCTAGACCGAAGGAAACAAATGTGATTGAACCAAGTGGATCTACAAGAACAAAATCGATGAACATGGAACCATTGTGAGGAACAAAGCTAGATTGGTAGCCCAAGGGTACACTCAAATTGAAGAGTTGATTTTGATGAGACATTTGCCCCCATGGCTAGATTGGAGTCCACTAGGATAATGTTTTCCATTTCTTGCTTCCTAAAGTTTAATTTGTACCAAATGTATGTTAAGAGTGCATTCTTGAATTGACTCTTACATGAAGAAGTTTATGTGGAACAACCCAAAGGCTTTATTGATCCCTAGTTTTCGGATCATGTGTACAAGCTCAAGAAAGCCTTGTATGGTCTAAAACATGCCCCAAGAGCTTGGTATGAAAGGCTAACTCAATTTTTGTTTGACCATGATTTTTAAAGAGAAAGTGTGGACAAAACCTTGTTTGTCCAAAAGACCAACAGATTTATTCTTATTGTTCAAATCTATGTGAATGACAGTCTTTGGATCTGCATGTGAGAGGATACTATGGAGTTCTCCAAGCTCATGAAGTCTAAATTTGAGATGAGCATGATGGAAGAATTGAACAATTTCCTTGGCCTTCAAATCAAACAACACAAGGATGGTTTGTTTATCTCTCAAACTAAATATGCAAGAGATCTTGTAACCAAATTTGGCCTTGAAGGATGTAAACATGCAGCTACCCCCATGCTGACCCTAGCCTCTATAGGATCTGTTTAAGGATGAGAATGGGAAGGATATTGACCCTAGCCTCTATAGAAGCATGATTGGAAGTCTACTGTACTCATTGCTAGTAGACCTGACATTTCATTCAGTGTTGGAGCTTGTGACAGATTTCAAGCTAATCCCAAGGAGTCACATATTAAGCCCGTAAAACAGATTATCAAATATGTGGCAGGTACTACTATGTATGGAATTTGGTTTCCATATGACACCTCATCAAGGATTGCAGGGTACATAGAGGCAGATTGGGCTAGAAATATTGATGACAAAAAATCAACAAGTGGTGGATGCTTCTACATTGGGAATTGCTTAGTGGTTTGGCATGGCTGAAAGCAATCATCAGTGTCCCTTTCCACAGCTGAGGCATAATACATTGCAGCTACAAGTTGTTGCACTCAATTGATATGGATGAAACAAATGCTGGCAGATTATAGCATTGGAGAAGAGTCTATGACTCTATTTTGTGATAATACAAGTGCAATCAATATCTCAAAGAATCCAGTTCAACACTCAAAGATAAAACACATTGATATAAGGCATCACTTTATTAGAGAGCTAGTGGAAAAGAAGACCATTGAGTTTGAACACATTGGTACTTAGAACCAAATGGTAGATATCATGACAAAACCCTTGGACTCAACCCGGTTTCTCTATCTTAGAATGTGCATAGGCATTTGTGTTTCTCTCTAGCTTGCTTGTTTTCATCTTTGCATACATTCACCTCACTTTGGCACATTTATGCATGTCTTTTTTTCCACCCTTGTTTTTCCTCTCCATATGATGTCCAACACTTGGGACCTATTGGTGCAACCATTTTTGGAGGATATTGGTATTAATCACTCTTCATCAAGTTTTGACAAAATGGGGTAGAAATTTTGGAGAAGCTAAGCACTTATGGGGAGATCATTGATTATGGGGGAGTATTTTTTGTACTAACATAGTAATGGGAATTCAAGATTCATGGCTTGTATGTGTTTTTCAGGTAAATCTCCAAGTTGTGCAAGTTTGTGTGTCATTTGATATTGTAATGTAATTTGTGTATCATATACTTTCAAATGATTTATTTTGGGTTTGGGGATGTCCATTGAGTTTGTAATTCTTAGCTTCTAGGTTTTATCATGAATCTGACAATTGGGGATTTTTTTAGAGCCCCGGCTTGCCGAGTCCCTTCTTTATCAAATCCATGACTCGTGTGACGCATTGCCTTGGTGTTAGAAACTCAAGAATCAAGAATCAAGTGGTGGTTGAATCAAGCTCAAGTATGGAAGACCAATCAAGATTCAACGGATCATCAAAGTGTATGGCAATCACGCAAGGTAAATTGGCCATAGAAGACTCTAGGTGGACCCCACACCTTAGGATGACCTTGCCTAGGCTTATAACACATCAAATAATTAACATAGCCTAGTGGTTGTTTGACACCAAAAATCAGAACATGCACTTCATATGCAAACTATTGATTTTATTGTCATGGCGACACATTATGTCGGCAATCTATCGCATTAACAGAGGACGATCATTCTTGATGTTGCGATGCATCGTCTTGGGAATCAAAGGTTCTAGATGAAAATGGTTTGTCAAACAAATCTGGTTTCAGGACGATTGTATCGTGGAGACGATAGATCGCTGGGACAGAGCCTATTTATCAGACATGACAATTAATCTGCAGGATTTTCATACATAGTCTAATTTCAGGACGATTAATCATGCAGACGATCCTTCGTCTGGTACAGAGCAGATCAATCTCCCACACAATCAATCGCTTGGAGCCTTGTTTGAACACACACTATAAAATACCATTCAAGCTCAGGACGACACATTTGTAACACCCCGCCCTTTTCACTCTAAAATCAGAGTTTATTTTTTATTTTTAATAATAATAAACAAGTGATCGGGGCAGGACGTCACGACGCGAGTTAAGTTCGGACTTCTAAAGTCCGACCCTTAACTGGCCAATCCTATGTGTGCATGGACTCAGTCCATGAGAATGGTTCACACATAGTAAAATATAATCTTTGCGGAATATAACATAACTAATTGCGGATTATAATTGAACCTACATCTACTCCATTTTATTAGATAACAAAGTACATAGTCATTTATCCAAAGTTATCTTAACTTAATCATCCATACCAAACCGTTCACAAACCATAGCAACTATTATCTAAGTTATTGCATGTCCACATCTAACTACTCAAATTACATGTCCATGTCCATGTAAACTTATCAAAATATCAATAATAAATTCCAATCCCATATCCAAGCTTCTATACTTGGTTCCTTTCACGATCCTCAATCACTTCCTTTCCTATATCAATCACTACGGTAGAAGCAAGGCGTTAGAACAACGCGCCCAGTAGGAATTCTAGGTAGGGCTATCACATGGGTTAGTATCATAGAAAACATATATAATATCATATCATAACAACCATATGAAATCATGCCAGCCATATGTCTTATGCAATGAGTCCCACCCATCACATTCATGTAACCTCTTGATGGAATTCTCCTCATCAAGGTATTCCGATAGTGGTCTTTCGGACGCCCCGACTGAGTGTGGCTTTCGGATTCTTCTTGATGGCATTATCCACATCAAGGTCTTCCTACGAATGCCTCACGGACGCCCCGACGGAGCGTAGCCTCCGGTTACAAACTTCCCTCCCATGCCATGCATGAGATGTACATGTCCATATGCTATGTAATGTAAATACCATAGCATTAAAAACCTCACTTTGAAACATAATATAATTTGCAACATAAACCAGCAAATAAAATAAAACCATATACATATTCATGTTTCAATAAGGTAGAATCCTACCAAAAGACCACTCAAGTGTTCTTTGCTTCTTAATCCGGCAACGGCGCACGATCGCATCCCACTTGTGAGATCCCGTCACCTTATTACATATCAATACATTAACCCAATGTTTCAACCATGCCTAAGTCCATCATATATGCCTTAGTGGGGTTCGGCCATACACCATGGCCGAACCTCACTAATTAGGTTTTTGGGTCCCTTTTTGATCCATTGATCATTTAATCTTGTGGGTCTAAAATCAGCCAGCCTTTGGTTCATTTATCCAACAAATAAGGTCATCATTAAAAATCCCTAAGTCCACAACCATCCCCCATGAGGTTCGGCCATACACTATGGCCGAACCCATGGTTCTTCATTTTTGGCCATATTTACATTTTTGCCACTCCTTTTTCCATGTTTAAACACTTCTTCCATTCATGCACATCTATGTCCATAACTGATCCATAAGCATGGATCCATCAATGACTCATCAACCATGACATAAAAATCATTATACATCATCCATTTCCTTAACTTAATACCCATTCATTTTAGTACATGCATAGACCCAAACTTAGCCCATAAAATGGCTCATGGGGTTCAGCCATACAACATGGCCGAACCCATGATGTCATTTTCCCCATTTTTCTTAGATCATTTACCACATCTTTGATCCACAACAAAGTCCCTTCTTGAGGGGGGGTTCTATCATACATTTTGGTTATCATCATTAACCACTTTTAAACCTTTTAAACTTACCAACATTCCCTTCATCTCCATGGTTCCAAAAACATCTAAGTCCACAAAATCTCTCCATGGGGTTCGGCCATACATATGGCCTAACCCTATGGTTCCTTATTTCCATCTATTTACATTTTTGCCATTCATACATTTTCATGATCAATAACATAATCTAACATCATAGTTATACATACCAAAAATCTATTTAAGAATTTCATAATGTTCCATGATTTTTATCCTTCAAAACCTCCCAACATGACCCATGCCGCTTTCTATGGGGTTCGGCCATACATATGGCCGAACCCTATAGTTCACCTTTTGTTCTTTCATTCATCATAGAAACACTAGTAATTTCTAACCATAATCTTACTCCAATTACCCATAAAATGGTCCATGGGGTTCGGCCATATACTTAGCCGAACCCTATGGTTCCCTTGATTCAAACCTTTCAATTTATACATGTTTTATACCCCACATCTTAGCCATAATATTAGTATGGTTCAGCCATGCAATAGCCTGTAAGGGCTCGGAATTTGTAAATCAAGGAATATGTGAATATTATTTATTTTAATGATGAAAATTGGAAAGCTGGTGGAGTAAATGGTAAATGGGCCAAAATTTGGATAAAGGCCCAAGTGTTGCCCAATAGGCTATGGTTTGGATTTAAATTTATTTAAATGGGTCAAGAATGGTCAAATTGGGTCAAATACGCATTTGGGACCCAATGGGTCAAGATGGTTATGCTCTAAGGTAAATGGGCTAGATGGAAATGTAATTGGGCCATAGGCCCAATGGTAATCCACTTAGAGTGAGTTCAATGTTTTAAATCACCTAAGTTATTTGGAATTAAACAATGGTGATGTGGCTAAGTGGGACCCACCTCCACCTCATCAAGTGAGGTGGCGTGTGGGCCAAGGTTAGGTGGGGCCGGTCACCATGGTTGATTTGGTCAACCATGGGTGGAGTAATGGACTTAGGCTAAGTACCAATGGATTAACCTAAGGTAATTATCTAATTAATTAAATAATTAATTATTTAAAATGGTAGTTAAGAGTGGTCAAAGTGGGGCCATGAGGTGAAGACTCACCTCATCTCAAACTCAAGTGAAACACGTTGGCTTGGTGGTGGTTTAGATAACCACCACCATAAAGCATTTTAAATATCTAAGAAAATATCTTAAGGTTGGTGGGTGTCATTAATGTAAAGTAAAAAAAAATGGAGATGAGCTTTGTTGGTGTCTCATTCTCAATTTTTTGTTAACTCCATCCCTCCCACTCTTCCTTTGCCGTCCCATGTTCAAGTGAAGGGAGAAAGAGAGCTAAGGAGGAGAGAAGAGAAGGAGAGAAGAAAGAAGTGGAAAAAAATTAAGCAAAAAAATCACTCTAAGGTAAAGGGTTATCACCTTCCCTCTCATAATTTTCCCCTTTCCCTCTCTCACACAAAACCTACCATGGCCGATTCTAGGGTTGGGGATTGCCACCCTTGATCAAAGATCTTAACCTACCAAAGATCAAAAGGAAGGAGAGAGGAGGCTACGGAGACTGACGGGAGCGGCGAAAATCGAAGGAGACGTCGGATAGTGAGTATTTCTTAAACAAGAAATTTTGGATTTTAGGTTTTAAGATTTAGGGTTTAGTTTTGTAAAAATTAATGGTGGTTACATAGATATATGTCATGGATGTTAAACCCCTCAAATGTGAGGGTGGAAGATGGAGGAAACTCTAAGTGGGAAAAAATTAGGGTTAGGTTAAGAAAATAAATAAATGGGTTATGTGCATTATGTAATTTATGAAATTTAAGCATAGAATGGGGTGATTGGAAGAAGAATTATTGGCCATAGGGTTCAGCCATGTAGCATGGCCGAACCCCATGGTGGGTGATTTGGTGGTTGGTTTAATTGGGTAGGGTTTTTGATTAATGAATTTAGGGTTTTAATGAATGCATGGGAGTAAGGTTTTAAAATGAGTTTATGATAAAAATGCAATGGAGTTTTATGGTTTTGAAATGCATGGAGGGAATGAGCCTTGAACCATGGGTTCGGCCATGGTAGATGGCCGAACTCTATGGTGATGAAATGATGATTAAATGGTGGGTTTAAAGGATAATGTGTTGATGAAGTTAGGGTTTTTAAATGAACAAGTGTAATGATCCAAATGGGGTTAAGAATATGGTTTAGATGCATGATTTAAAACCCTCAAGGAAGGATTGTTGGTGGATCTAAAATGTAACAATAGACCCAAGAAAAAAGAAAAAAATGGAGAAAGGAACATCATAGGTTCGGCCATGGTGTATGGCCGAACCCATGCCCCAAATTGTAAATCAATTTGGGTTTAAGGTCAATGGGTATATATGTGATTAAGTATGGGGTTTGAATGGGTTTAAATGAGTAATGGTTAGATTAATTACATGACAAATTTTAATGTTTTGGTAAGTCAATAATGGACCTAAGTTAAGGACCTAAGTTGTGGATTAAATTTTGGGCTTAAGTAGGCATGAATTAATGAATAATTGTTTATGTGAAGGGTAGTGGCAAAAATGGTAAATATGGGCTAAAATGAAGAAACCCACTAAGTTATGATTTATGGGCTTGGAAATGATTAAAACTTGGATTGATTTGGTAATTTCATAAGGTACCGGATAGCGCGAGCGGTAAGCGAGTCGGTAGCCGGATTGTCGGACGAAAACAAAATAAAGACGCGAGTCGGTATTCGGTAGGATTCCTACATTTTCGTAAGCCATGGAGTGGGTGATGTTTTCTTTAATTTATTTTGGAAAGCATGTGGTTGTCTTTAAGATGAGTTTTGGATTATGCATCTTGTGATGTTTTCCTTTAAATTATTTTGGAAATCATGTGAATGTCTTAAGATGGGTTTTGGATTAAATATTATGGGATGGTTTCCCTTTGATTTATTTGGTCATCAAGTAATTGTTTTAAGATGGGTTTTATTACTATTGAATTACATATATTACATGGCATATGGCATCTACATCTCATGCATGGCATGGGAGGGATATGACAGGGGAAGGATGAAATGAAACCGGAGTCTACCCTCGTTTGGGGCGACCGATAAACAAGCATGGGGATATTTCACATATGTATTATTATACCTTGATGAGGCTTTGCCATCAAGGGGGGGACTCTTGTAATTATGATACCTTGATGATGGTTTTCCATCAAGGGTGATGTTGTATTTATGGGTATACCTTGATGATGGTTCTTCCATCAAGGGGGGTTGCCTAGTGTGGATCACATCTTGATGAGGTTTTTCCATCAAGAGGGTCATGGCACGATGATGGTATGGATTATATTTTGATCATTATGTATGGATGAAAAAGGGACATTGTAAAATGAGGATGAGATTGATGGGTGGGATTCATGACATAGAACACCCATTGCATGACATTGCCCAAAGTGCATGGTTTTACTATAATATTATCAGTATGCTGTTATTACTAATCCATGTGCTAGCCCTACTCGGAGTCCTACTGGGCACAGTTGTTCTAACGCCCTACTTCTACCCTAGCTGACGATGCAGGAGATGGCGGACCAGAAGGGCGAGATGGAAGCCAAGCTTAGGAGCTTAGGGAGGCGGACAAATTATTTTTGTTTAAGTTATTTTGGGGAATGTGTAATTGTATAATTTAGCTTGTCGGAAACGTAATAACTTAGATGGCTTGCTATGTTGTATATTTTATTTTGGACGGTGCAGTCCAGTGGCATTTTAGTAATTAAATGGATATTTCTTCCCTGCTATCTGAAAATTGGTAGGATAGTGTCTATTATCATCTGCATTGATTTTTATGTGTTGCGAGCTTACTTTCTACGCGTGAACCGTACTCGTGGATTTATGTTCCACGCACGCGTAGGGTTGGCCAGTTAAGGGCCATCCAAAGTGGCCGAACCCGATGATCCATGTTCTACCCTTTTTAAACATATTTATCCATGATTTAAACCCTTGATAGGTTCGGCCATGCAATGGCCAGATCATGTTCCCTTAACCAATTTATTTAACAAGGGTTATGGTGCACTTACCAATACCGCGACTCCTCTGATTCTTTCACTCCTTCTTGATCTTCTCCTTCCTTTTGTCCTTCCTTCCTCCCTTCTTGATCTTTTAGCCGAGCCTAATCTTGCTGCAAACTCCTTGAAGATATTCGTCCAAAGTGTTGATTTGAGAGAGAGAGAGAGAGTAACTTGGCCTTGGATGAAAGTGATAGACCTAGAGATGCAACTCCTTTGCTCTAAGTCCACTTTTGTCTTGGTGAAATGATCGCCCAAGGACTGATTTGTGTGAGAGACAACCAACTAATGTCCTTTGTCTTGAGAGGTGAAAAACGACCAAAGGAGAGAGAGTGAGTGAAAAATGAAACAATCCTTTGGTTAATGAAATTCAGCCTAAGGTTGGCACCACTTGTAACTCCCTTCCCCATTCATTTACTTCAATTATTCCCTTTTGGGGGTTTCATCATTGAGATGAAACCCTCCAACGGTTTTGGCTCTTGAGCTGCCTTAGGTGCAACTTTCTCCATGTGTGAACCCAATTGTAACTCCATTTCTTAATGCCTCCCTTGGGGGTTTCATCCTTGAGATGCAACTCTCAAGGCACCCAAGGGCTACCATACAATGTTTTGTATAACTTCCACCAGCCCCATTCATCTTCCATCTTAGGGGTTTCATCCTTGAGATGAAACTCCCATGGCACCCAACGGTCATGCTTGAGTTTGAAATCCATAACCGCCACCTTCCATTATTTGCCCATGTGGGGGTTTCATGTATGAGGAAATCTTCCCATGCAACCAACGTGTATAAGGTGGTGCATCTTGAAATCTTAGTGTAACTTCCCCTCAATTATGCTTTCATGTGGGGGTTTCATCCTTGAGATGAAACTCCCAAGTGTTAAACCATCCTTCCATTGGCTGTCCCTTGAAGTTTCATGCTTGGAATGAAGCCTCCATGCTATCCAACGTGCATAATACTTTTGATTTGAAACATAACCTCTCCATTTGGAGTTTCATGCATGAAATAATACTCCCATGCAATTCCAACGTGTATATGCATTTGAATTTGAAATACAAACACTCACATATGTAACTCGTAAAAACAGCCACCTCATTCATTACTTATCTAGGGGTTACATGCATGAGATTACCTCTCCATACAGCCAATGTATACAAGGGTTTGAAAATAAGTTCCTCACCTATGTAACTCCCATAAAACCGCCACCTCCTTTAATTATCTAGGAGTTTCATGCATGAGCTAACCTCCCATGCATCCAACGTTTTCTTTTGCTTTAAACTTGAAATCAAAACACTCCACTCTCATTCACACACTTCACTCACTTAAAATTAATTTGACTCCCTAAACTCAAACCATTCATTTAATTCAACTCAAACAATAAATTCAACTCTACCTTTAAACTCAACTCATCCAAAACTCAATCATTTAATTCCACTCCATCCAAACTCAAACATTTACTTCAACTTAACCCAATTAAGCTTGAGCTCACCCAATGGTCAAACAAGTCAACCACGACCCATTGGGTCCCAATTGGGTCTTTTGACCCAAATAATCACTTTGACCCAATTAAATGTACATTACCCATTTAATTTCCATAGATCCACATCTACCATCCGTTGGGTCTTATTTGGGCAATTGACCCAACATTTACCCATCCAAGGTTCATATCCATTTAATTTACCATTTCAGTGGCAATTTCAGTAAATACTGATCAACTGAAAATCTGGGATATTACAACATTCGTCAGGAGGTGACCCTTCGTGAGGAATCTATCACGACATATCGGGCGCAAGATCAATTGCGAGAGATAGGGTTGACACATCGAGACCACGACCCGTCGCCCTAAAAAATGTTTGAGGTCTTTCTTGACAAACCTGTTAAAACAGGATAACCTCAGGCCAATACAATCGCCAACCCATGATCCATCGGCAATAGATGGTTACAATCAATCATGGCACTTGATCAATCGTGGGGTGACCGTTTTTTAACGTTGGATTGCATTTAATACGCAACGGTCATATCATCGCAATTCATCACGAGGCCGATCTATCGCTTGTGTCGAAAGTTTTGAGCTATCTAATTTAAGCTCTGGATTTTGTTGAGGATGATAGAGCTTTCACTTTTGTTGAGAAAATCTGAAGATAATCTTTAGAGATCCAATCACCTTGTTGATTGAGATTAAGAGAGAAAAAGGAATCTAGATCTACGATTCAACTTGTACATTTAAAATCCTAGGAACAATCTCCCTATCTTGTGATTGCTCTATACAAAGGTACATCTTCTTCATCAACAAGATCAAAGGGAGAGCTCTTCAAGAAACACAACTTCATCAAAGCTTGAGCCTCAAAGGCAAGTTTTTCTTTGTGTTTTTATTTTCAATTCTTCATTTGTATCAAGGAGGAAAAATTATCTGAAGCACTTTCTAACCTGGGATTAAGAGGGAGTAATAAAAGGAGAGGAGGACAAGGGCACACGGTTTTACACATTCATAGCCGAACTCTCTCTCTATCTCTCTCAATCTCTCATTCTCTCTAAGATCAAGAAGAAGAAGTGGAAAGAGGCTAAGGAAGAGAAAGATTGGAAGAGCAAGAAATCAAACGGAAAAGGTTAGTAGTCTTATTTGATAAATTTGTTTTGAAATAAAGAACCATAGGGTTCGGCCATGGTGTATGGCCGAACCCCATGGAAGGAAATTGGATGGCCATTATGTTTAATTTTAATAGAAAATAAGGGTGAGGTTTGGCCATGGTGTATGGCCGAACCCCACCAAATATTTTAACAGATTTGAGGTTTCTTAGACATGTTTTAATTCATGGGTTTGAGGATTAAAAACCATGAAGGATGTTGGTTATTTTAATGGAGGAACTTTGGGTTATTTATATGGATTAGAAACCATGGAAAGATATGGTTTAATTAATGGTTAAATGGAAGGTGTTGGATAATTTTTAAAAGAAGTTTGGGAGATGATCATGGTGTTTAGAAGCATGAACCATAGGGTTCGGCCACAATACATGGCCGAACCCCATGAAAGAAAATATGGTTAATGTATGGATGGTTAATGAGGGGAAAAAAAAAACATGGGTATTGGTTAATAAATTCATGTTGTTTTAATGGATTTTTTGGTGATTTTAAATGGAGATATGGTTAAGGATATGGGTCGGCCATTGCATGGCCGAACCATGATTTGATTATGGCTAAGATATAAGATCAAAAGAATGGAAGAAAAGGGGTGAGCTTCGGCCATGGTGTATGGCCGAACCCCACCAAATATGTTCATGAATTTTTATGGGAGTTTATTGATAATGTAATATGATGTTTGGAGGGGTGAGGTTCGGCCATGGTGTATGGCCGAACCCCACCAAATAAATTTATGAATTTGAGAATTTTAACTGACTAAAAGGGAAGGATGGTTATTATTTTTAATAATGGATTATTTCTATGAGTGAGGTTCGGCCATGGTGCATGGCCGAACCCCACTAGGGTTTAATTTTGGAAACCTTTTAATTATGGAACATGATTTCTAATTATGAAAGGTTGTTTATTAAGAAAATTTCTAAAAATAGAAGGAGGGATTTAAAATGGGAAAGTTTCTATTTTTGGAAGTGGAAACTAAATTAGAAAGTTTTAATTTAAGAACTTTGTAATTATGGAATCTAAATTTGGAAACTATCCAAGTATGGAAAGAAGTTTGCTAAATTAGGAAGCATTTATTTATGGAAGTTGGTTTATTTGGAAAGTTTCTATTCTTAGAAGGTGGACATTGAATTTAGAATAATTATGGACGATGGAGATTAAATTAGAAAGTTTCTAATTAAGGAAACAATCTTGAATCTTGGATTCAAGAATGGAATTGCTATAAATGGAAAGTCACACATCATAGGGTTCGGCCATGGTGTTTGGCCGAGCCCCATGAATCAAGTCTATGGTCCAAGTATGAATTTATAATTGAAAATAAATCAAGAGGAGAATGGAACCATGATATCATGGGTTCGGCCATGGTGTATGGCCGAACCCCATGAACCAAGTTCATGAGCTAATATGGGTTGGAAAAACATGAAAGAGGTTTGGTTAATTTTAAGGAGTGGCAAAGTTGTAAATACTTGCAAAAAAATGGAAGGTTAGCCTTGTATGGCAATATGGTAATTATATGAGAATTAATGGACCTAGGGTTACGTATGTTAGATTAAAATGAAAAGAATGTTAATCAAGATTAGACCAATGGCATGTTGGTAATATTGACTGAAAATGACAAACCCCATGGGAAATGGTTTATAGACTTAAATATTGCAAATCAAGTGGGACTTGGTTTTGATTGGTTATTATATTATAAGGTAACGGGATCTCGTAAGCGGTGCGCGATCGGTGATCAATTCTTGGACGGAAGCGCAAGGACTCGTGAGCGGTCTTTGGATTCCACCTCTTTGAAACCATGGGCTTATGTACACTTGTTTTATCTTATGTTTGATGAAATTTATGCCTCAAAGGATATGCTTTATATGAATTCTAAATGCTATGTATATTTGTATAAATAACATGTGTTGGATATGTTTCAAAGGTGATTTTAAATGCTATGTTTATGTTATAAAATAGCATGTATTTCATTGGCATCTCATGCATGGCATGGGGTGGAGGATTTGTAGCCGGAGGGGTCACACTCCATCGGGGCGTCTGAAAAACCTATGTGCAGTACCTTGATGTGATTTCCATCAAGAAGATTCCGAAGGGTCCACACTCCGTCGGGGCGTCCGAAAGACCTATGTGGTGGGCACTTTTATGTACATGTGATGGGTTGGACTCATTCGATTTGTCATCATTGCATGGCATGGTTTTACATGGTTTTGGATATTATGTTATAATATATGCTTTTTACTAGCCATGTGTTAGCCGTAACTGGAATACCTACTGGGCGCGTTGTTCTAATGCCTACTTCTACCCTAGTTGATGATACAAGAAATTAGGGGAACGATGAACGCAAGACGGGCCAGGCATAGGAGCTTGGAAGACTTATTTTATACGTTTTGAATAAAGTTACTCATGAACTTGTATTTGAGTATCTAGATTTCGGAATGTAATAACTTAGATGGATGGATGTTAATTTTGATAATTATGGTATTTTGAATGATGATTAAGGACTTGACGTACTTTGCTATCTGAATGGAATAGAACTTGGTTCTATTATGATTCCGCAATTTTGATGTTATGATTTTTATTCCGCATGTTGATATTGCTATGTTTGAACCATTTTCGTGGACTTAGTCCATGCACACATAGGGTTGGCCAGTTAAGGGTCGGACTTTGGAAGTTCGGACTTAGCTCCCGTCGTGACGTCCCGCGCTCTATCACTCTACTCTATTATTAAAAAAAAAAAATAGACTCTGAATTTACGGGAAAAAATGAGTGAAAAAGGGTGGGGCGTTACATGTTTACACTACCCTCAAAAAAGATTAAGTCTGCCTCTCTCTGCCTAAGAAAACTATGACTTATTTAACGTCAGATTGTCAAGACATTTATAGTCCCCTAAGCGGAAATCAACACTTCTTTGGACACCAAGGAGTCTCAGTCTTTCCGGACTTACTCTACCTTTGACTAAATCCAAATAAATCTATCTATTTCCTCTTATAGGTCTATACTTTGCTGCTGTCACACAACGAACTCCTTGATCAGATATTATTCCATTACAATTCCTATGTCCACATTTGTGATAGATTCCTAACCTCTTAGATTTTCTCTTTGCAATCAAAGTGCTTCGATCGCAAAGAGGTCTGGGTTGTTCCTCTCGGATTTCCAGCTTCCTCACCCTCATAGCTAAGGGAATGATTTTCCTACACAAGTCTGGGGGAACTTGTGTTCTAGACAGACACAATGCAAAAATAAAAACTCGACCGTCTACGTGCATGACTTGTTTCCAGTTCTTTAACGTCTGCTAGTCACAAAGACAAAGATAGATGATGGATGCTGATTTTTTTTTTTTTAAGGGGTCTCAGTTGTGAACTTACTCTCCCCTAAGAATTTTTATGAAAATGAATGAATGACCTTAGTACCCCCAAACTCGAAGTGAACATTGTCCTCAATGTTCCCTAATCTACACTGGCCAGGTATAAACGAAGAAATATCTTAGAAAAACGAACAAGCTAAATATGGGTTGTATCGTGGTATGAAATGATTGACTTCTAGTCTAGAATGACTCAAAGAAAAACTAGATTAAAGGAAAATAACAACTAGACGTTGACGACTCTGATGAACTTTAGACCAACTCAGATGATTAATTGGGTTATCATCAGATTAATGCATAAAAAATGGTAAGAATGGCATTATTGTAAATATGGTAAAAAATGAAAGACCATGGGTTCGGCCATGGTGTATGGCCGAACCCCATGAGGATTGTGTTTATGGACTTAAACATTATTGTAAATCAAGTGGGACTTGGTTTTAATTGATTGTTATATTATAAGGTAACGGGACCTCACAGGGTGTTTACGATCGTGAGCGGTTACTGGACGAAAGACGCAAGGATGCGGTAGCGATCTTTGGTAGGATTCCACCTCTTTGAAACAATGGTTTATGTACTTTGTGTTTATCTTATTTTTGATAAATTATGTTTCAAAGGATATGCTTTATATTGAATTTTAAATGCTATGTCTATATGAGGAAAGAGCATGTGTTTTAAATATGATTTTAAATGCTATGTTTATTTATGAAATAGCATGTGTTTCATTGCATCTCATGCATGGCATGGGGTAGAGGATTTGCAACCGGAGGGGTCACACTCCGTCGGGGCGGCCGAAAAACCTATGTACGGTACCTTGATGTGCTTTTCCATCAGGAAGAAACCGGAGGGTCCACACTCCGCCGGGCGTTCGGAAGACTTATGTGGTGGGTACTTTTATGTACATGTGATGGGTGGGACTCATTGCATTTGTCATCATTGCATGGTATGGATTTATATGGTTTTTGACATTACGATATTATTATATATGTTTTGTATTGACCATGTGTTAGCCGTAACAGGAATACCTACTGGGCGCGTTGTTCTAACGCCCTAGTTCTACCCTAGTTGATGACACAGGAAAACAGGGGAATGATGAGCGCAAGGAAAGCCAAGCATAGGAGCTTGGATGATTTATTTTATATGTTTTGACTAAAGTTACTCACGGACTTGTGTTTGAGTATCTAGATTTCGGAATGTAATAACTTAGATGGATGGATGTTAATTTTAATAATTATGGTATTTGAATGATGATTAAGGATTTGACGTACTTTGCTATCTGAATGGAATAGAACTTGGTTCTATTATGATTCCGCAATTTTGATGTTAATATTCCACATGTTTATATTGCTATGTGTGAATCATTTTCCTGGACTTAGTCCATGCACACATAGGGTTGGCCAGTTAAAGGTCAGACTTTGGAAGTTCGGATTTAGTTCGCGTCGTGACGTCCTGCTCTCTATCACTCTTCGTTTATATAATAAAAAATAGACTCTGATTTTACGGGAAGAAGAGAGTGAAAAAAGGCGGGGCGTTACAGAAGATCTGCTGAATTTTAGAAGAGGCTACATGAGACTCGGCAACAAACCAGGACATGGTCAGCTGAGAGATAAGGAAGAGAAGGTGCTGGCTGATTTGGGTTAGAAGAAAAAAAGGAAGAAAGCATAGAAAGGAAGAAAATAGAAGATCTGTTAGCTTGAAAAGAGGAGGAAGGGGTTGTGTTAGCCAATTCTAAACAGAGAAAAAAAAAGTGGTAAGGAGGAGGGCTCACACGGCATTGGTTGGCCGATTCTTCTCTATCCACCCATTATCCCTTGAAAGAATAAGGAAATGGGAAGTACAAAGGATGAAGAGTCGATTGAAGAAGACAGAGAGATTAAGAAGGTGCCGTAATCTGCTGTCAAACAAAAAAATTGAAGCTGCCGTGTAAGAAGGAAATGAGAAAAAATAGGGATTGTGTACATACCATCGGCTGAAAATTAAATAGGACTTTTTACTTGCTCTATTTTCTCATCTCTTTTCTTATAAATAGAGTTTGGACGCCATTGAAAAAAATGAATCGAGCAAGGCATTGAAGGGGCTGAGTTTGGACAGCTAAAGGAGTTAGAAAAATATTTGATTTCTTGTAAGTTGTTTATTTTATTTTTATGTAATGAGTTCCAAAGAATTGTGTTTTCGTATATTCCAATTTTTGAATGAAATTCATGGTAGATTCTTTAGATTTATGGTGTTCCCAATTATTAAATATTCTATGGTAATGGTTTTCAATTTTATTTTAATTCTTTTTGTAAATGTTATGGAACAAATTATTTTTAGAATTTTTCAAGGAAAAGTAGAACCCCTGTTAGGATTGGTGGGACTTGACTTTTTCAGTCTAAGGTTCTTTTTAAGAACAGTTTATTTTAGATTTGGAAAATGCAAGTGTTAATCCTGCTCAAGCTTAAGGCTTGAATTGAAAAATTCTAATTTAATGGATGACGTAATTTTTATAATTAGAATTTTAATGAATGATGAACTTGAATTTATATTTAATAATTCTAGAATATTTCATAGTCTAGGCCATAATTTTATTTTTAAATGGGATAACATGCCGCCTTAGATACTTGTCTCAATTCCATTGTAAACTATGTAAATAATCCATTATTATTGTTTTTATTTTATTCTTTTATTTATTCATAAAAATCCTTGAAATGATGGAACTAGGTTAGAAATATTTTATTTGTTTCTTAACTTTGCATTTTAAATTAGATTGAGGCCATTTAAATTCACTCCACCATTTTAATCAAATTTATAAATCAATGGTTTGTATGATAAAAGTAAATCTTATATTTTGTTAACTTCCAAAGTTAGATAATTAATTAAATATTGGTTATCTAAATCTAGAATTTTGTTAAATTAAGATTATAACTCCATGTTTTAGAAAATTATTTTCTTAGATCACATTATTTTAATGGTACCATTTTTATTTCCATACATATATTTTGTTGATTTCCCTTGGCTACGACCTCGCACCCATTCACTGTAACACCTCGGATTTTCAGTTTAGTATTTTTATGAAATTTATCCATTTTCAATTATGGACTTTAGATTGGATCTTATTTGGATAAAAGAATTGGGCCATGACCCAATTAGGACCCAACCAATGGTGGAATTGGTCTTATTAAATTTTAAATGGTTTGAATTATTTTAGTGATGTATTATATCTAAATTTAAAAATAAAAGATTGCATTGGCCGTGTGGAGGGATTATCATATCCAAGATTATGCACATGGGATATTTTAAATAAGGAATGCATATAATCTTAAATTAATTAAAAGAAGTGTCTAAATTAAACACAAGGGCACACGGCAATGGGGCATTTTTTATCTTAGACATATTCTAATCTAAGAAAGGGAGGTCGGCCATCACATAAACAAAGAAAGGCCACACAACATTGCCATCTAAGGCAATGACTAAAAATACTACAAGGGGTGCACGGCCAAAGGGGAGGGAGTGGCTACCTTAAGTACTTCCTAAATATGGATCAAGGGATAGTAATAAAAGGAGAAACAAGTAAGGGCACACGGTTCTACACTCTTGTTTGCCGAGTTTTATCTCTCTCTCCCTCTCTCAAGTTCTCTCTCACGCCAAAGAGAAAGGAAAAAAAAGATTGGAAGAGAAAGATCAAGAAGAAGAAGAAAGAGGCGAAGGAAAAAGAAAGATTGGAAGAGCAAAAAGGTTAGTATCTTGTTTAATAATTTTATTTTAAAATAAAGAACCATAGGGTTCGGCCATGGTGTTTGGCCGAACCCCATGGAAGAAGTTTGGATGATGTTTGGATTTTTTTTTTTGGAAAGAAAAGAACCATAGGGTTCGGCCATGGTGAATGGCCGAACCCCATGATTGATTAAAGGAAGAGATGGTTGCTTTCATTGTGTTGTTAAGATTGAAAACCATGGAAGGAAATTGGATGGCAATTGGGTTTATGTTCTTAGATTTTAGATCATAGAAACCTTTGATGGTTGTTGGTTTTAGATTCAAGAAGACAATGAAAGAATATGGGCCGAACCATGATTATTTTATGGCTAAATGATTGGATCAATAGTAATGAAAAAAAAAGGGGTGAGGTTCGGCCATGGTGTATGGCCGAACCCCACCAAATATATTAATGGATTGGTGTTTGAGTTTAATGGATCTAAACCATTAATGAAGGTCATGAACCATAGGGTTCGGCCATGGTGCTTGGCCGAACCCCATGGGGTTGTTTTTGGAAGGTGTTTGCTAATCAGTTGGATAATGTGATTGGATTTATTGACTATGTACTTTGCTATCAAATGGTTTGGATATGAGTTGTATCATGATTCCACAATGATGATGTATTTCACATGTGTATAGTTTTGGCTATGTGTGAACTGTTTCCTGGACTTGGTCCATGCACACATAGGGTTGGCCAGTTAAGAGTCGGACTTGGAAGTTCGGACTTAGCTCGCATCGTGACATTCCGCTCTTGCTCATACTCTAATATTATAAAAGAAAAAAAAATAGACCTTGATTTCGATGTGAGAAGGGTTGGGTGTTACAACAATAGTCCGAGGTATACCATGCAATCTGATGATATCCTTGATATACCGCCAACCCAAAGCTCAGATGAGTCTGTCATCTTAATATGAATGAAATGTGCAGACTTGGTCAGTCGGTCTACCACGACCCATATCGCATCGTTGCCCTTTGATGACCTTGGCAACCCTGTAACAAAATCCATGGAAATGTGCTCCCATTTCCATTTCCGGCACTGGTAAGGGTTTGAGTAACCCTGGTGGCTTCTGATGTTCCGTCTTAACCTGCTAACAAGTTAAGCAATGAGCCACAAATTCTGCCACATCCTTTTGAGTCTGTGCCACCAGTAATGTCTCTTCAGGTCGTGATACATCTTGGTGCTGCCCGGATGAATAGAGAGTTTGGTCTGATGTGCCTCAACCAGTAACTCTTTTCTGCAACTCTTTGGTACATATACCCTTCCTCGGAATGCAAGACCCTGTCCTGGTCGTAACTCCCATTCCGGTATGACCTCGCCAGTAAACATCTTGGCCCAAATCTCCTCCACTTCCGGTTTGTCCGCTGTTCCTATTCAATCTTGGTAACCATGTTGGACCGTATGATCAAATTGTACATACTCCCATGGTTGTTGATATATAAATTAAACTCTCTTATGGTATTCAACATGTCCCATTCTGTCCTGATCAAACATGTGATATGCGGCTGAGGGCATCCGCCACCTTGTTCGCCTTACCAGGGTGATAACGAAGTGCGAACTCATAATCCGCCAGATATTCCATCCATCTGCGCTGCCTCAGGTTGAGCTCCTTCTGATCAAACAAGTATTTCAAGCTCTTATGATCTGAAAACACTTCAAATTTCTCACCATATAGATAATGTCTCCAGCTTTTGAGAGTGAAGACCACTGCGGCTAGTTCAAGATCGTGCGTAGGATAGAGATGTTCATGTATTTTCAATTGTCTTGAACCATAAGCCACCACACGATGAGTTTGACTAAGGACACACCCGAGTCCTTCTCCTATAGCGTCGCATTCTACCTCATAACCCTTGCCTCTTTCCGGCAAAATTAAGATAGGAGCCGTTGTAAATCTATTTTTCAGCTCTTCAAATCTTTGGTTGCACAAGTCTAACTACTCAAATTTGACTTCTTTCTGAGTGAGTTGAGTCAGTGGAGATGCAATCTTGGAAAAATCCATAATAAATTTCCTGTAGTAACCAACCAATCCCAAGAAACTGCGGATCTCGGTTACATTCTTTGGTGCTTTCCATTCTCCCACTGCAGCCACTTTAGCCGGATCCACGGCTATACCTTCCTCTGATATAACATGCCCCAGAAAGTTAACCTGGGGTAGCCAGAATTCACATTTGCTGGCTTTAGCATATAACTGATTCTTCCTCAAAGTGTCCAAAACTATCCTCAGGTGCTCAGCATGTTTTTCCTGAGTTTTGAAATAAATCAAAATATCATCAATAAATACAATGACGAATTGGTCCAAGTAAGGACAGAAAATCCTGTTCATAAGATCCATGAACACAGCCGGTGCATTGGTGAGTCCAAAAGGCATGACTACAAACTCAAATAATCCATAACTGTCTTTTCTATATCTTCCTCCCTAACTCGGATTTGGTGGTATCCGGACATTAAATCAATCTTAGAGAAATGACTGGAACCTCTAAGTTGATCAAATAAATCATCGATCCTGGGTAGAGGGTACTTGTTTCTGACCGTCAACTGGTTCAGTTTTCGGTAGTCCACACACATACGGAGCGAACCATCCTTTTTCTTCACAAATAAAACCGGAGCCCCCCAAGCCGATACTGTTCCGAATGCACCCCAGTCTAAGCAGTTCATCAATCTGCTTCTTTAACTCGGACATCTCCGCTGGTGACATCCGGTAGTGTGGTAATGACACTAGTACAGTGCCAGGGTACAACTTAATTTCAAAATTGATCTCCCTCATGGGAGGCAAGCTAAGGAGTTCCTTTGGAAAAACGTCTGCATAGTCTTTTACTATTTTCAGAAGTTCAGTCACTGGTGCCTTGTTAATTTGGATACTGTTCAATACTAGATGACTCAATCGTTCATGCAATCTGTTTTGTTTGTTAGTACGCACCACATGTTGTTTTCCCTCGGGTGACCAAAATGTCACTCTTCGGCGATAGCAATCAATGTTGGCCTTAACGCTAGCCAACCAGTCCATGCCGAAAATAATATCGTGCTCAGTCATATCGAGTACCAAATAATTGAACTCAAATCTGAGTCCAGCAAGTTTAGTATTCACTGCTGTGCATATAAGCCCCAATAATGTGTCTCCGACGGGGGATACAATGGTGAGTGATGTGGACAGTTTTTGTACTAAAGTTCCAGTTGCAGATATGAATGCAGCAGATAGGAAAGAGTGGGATGCTCCCGAATCAAATAAATCAAAGGCGTAGGAACTACTGACTACTGCCATACCTTGAATCACAGAATGATCTTCTGCTGCTGGAGGTGCTAAGGTGAATAACCGTCCAAATCTTGTAGGCGGTCGTCCCGCCTGATTAGATGTCCTGCATCCTCGTGAATTAGCTAGCCTAACTAGTGGACGAGATGAACCTCTGGAATATGAGGGTCTGTTGAGTTGTGGACATTCCCTCTTAAAATGGCCCGGCTGATCACAATGGTAGCAGTTGTTCACCCCTCTAGGAGCCTGAGTGACTGATGCAGATGGGGAGGGATGATTGGGTCGAAAGCCGCCTGTTGACCCAGTGGATGGTGAGGGTCTGCTAGAGTTCTATCAGAACCTCTTGTTGGGCTGAAATGTACCCCTCCCACTCTGAGCTCGGCGATTGTCAAAACGTGTCAACTCATCCATGTCTTGCTCTGCTATTGTGGCCTTGTTGACCACTTCTGCCAATGTGGCTGCTTTGAATATGGTTACCTTGGCCCTTATGCTTGGCCGTAGGCCCCGGTCAAACTTGTGTGCCCTTCGATACTCTGTATCCACCATATAGAATGCATATACAGACAAACTGAGAAACTCCTGGTGGTACTCTGCCACCGTCATGGTACCTTGTACCAAAGATAGAAAAGCCTGAGCCTGGCGCTCCTTCTCCTCCTCAGGAAAATAATGTTCCAAGAAGGTAGCTGAGAACTGCTCCCAAGTCATTGCAGTCCTCTCTCTTTCCGGAAGAAGTGCTCGTTGCTTCTCTATCACCTCCCACCATTTACCGGCATCGTCGATCAGTTACGACATGGCCAGTAAAATCTTGTCAACATGACTCTTGAGTGAGTAGGGTCAGGATCTGTGTAATCCTCTTAAGCCAATTTTCTGCTCCGACAGCCCCTTCTCTCCCTTTGAAGTAAGGAGGGCGCTGTTGCTGGAAGCCCCTGACCATGCTCCTGTCATTGGTCTCCTTGGTGGTTCCATTCTCATTCAAGTGTTGTTGAAGCACTGAGGTGACCACCGCTTGAACCAAGTTTTGCAATTCAGGAGGCATCACCAGTATGTTCACACTGCTTTGTTGTTCCTCCTCTTCATGATGAGATTGTCGTTCCTCCTCATCATGATGAGATTGCCGTTCCTCCTCATTTCGAGGATGTTCTACCTCATCTTCACCCCCATTTGGGTTTTGCCGGGTATTTCTCCTTGGCCTTCCCCTTGGAGCCATTTTTCCCTAAGCCATTGAAAAAAAATATTATGACTTAGTTTTCATATAAAATTTGTATTTCCTACTTTTGGGGAAATTTCCAAATAAGCACTCTTGATTTTGTTTTGTTTCTGGGAAAATATATCCTATGTTGCTATTTTTGATAATCCAATTATTTTGACTGTACTTCCTTTGCTATTATCCGTCTGAGTCTAACGAAGTAAATTAATGCACGGGGACCGGATTAATTTACTCCGAAAGATTCAATGTTTCTGTTTCGCTCTGATACCAACTGTAACGCCCCGTCCTTTTTCACTCACTTTCTCTTCCGAAAATCAGAGTCTATTTTTTTTTTTTTTATAACATAGACGATAGAGAGCGGGACGTCACAATGCGAGCTAAGTCCGAACTTCCAAAGTCTGACGCTTAACTGGCCAACCCTATGTGTGCGTGGACTAAGTCCATGAAAACAGTTCACACATAACAATATCAACATGCGGAATTACATCATAACAGCGGAATCATAACATGTGGAATAATAATAGAATCAAGTTCTATTCCATTCAGATAGCAAAGTACGTCAAGTCCTTAATCATAATTATCCAAAGTAAACACTCAACCATTCAAGTTATTACATTCCCGGAAACTAGTTAATCAAATACATGTCCATAAGTAACTTTATTCAACATATAAAATAAATCATCCAAGCTCCTACGCTTGGCCCTCCTTGCATACATCATTCCCCTGATTTCTTGTGTCACCCACTAGGGTAGAAGTAGGGCGTTAGAACAACGTGCCCAGTAGGTATTCCAATTAGGGCTAACACATGGTTAGTACAAAACATATATAATATCATAATGTCCAAAAACCATATAAAACGATGCCATGCAATGATGACAAATGCAATGAGTCCCACCCATCACATGTACATAAAAGTACCCACCACATAGGTCTTTCGGACGTCCCCGACGGAGTGTGGACCCTCCAGTTTCTTCTTGATGGAAAAGTACATCAAGGTACCCCACATAGGTTTTTTGGAAGCCCCGACGGAGTGTGGACCCTCCGGTTACAAATCCTTCACCCCATGCCATGCATGAGATGCCAATGAAAACACATGCTATTTTATAACATAAACATAGCATTTAAAATTACCTTTTGAAACATATCCAACACATGTTATTTTATACAATAAACATAGCATTTAAAATCACCTTTTGAAATATATCCAACACATGTTATTTTATACAAATAAACATAGCATAGAAAATCACCTTTTGAAACATATCCAACACATGCTATTTTATACAAATAAACATAGCATAGAAAATCACAATTTGAAACATAACCTTTGCAACATGTATTCATCAAAAACAAGATAAAAACAATGTACATAAACCCATGGTTTCAAAGAGGTGGAATCTTACCAAAGACCGCTAACATGTCCTTGCGTCTTTCGTCTGGTCACCGCTCACGATCGTAAACACCTTGTGAGGTCCCGTTACCTTATAATATAATAACCAATCAAAACCAAGTCCCACTTGATTTTTAATATTCTAACTCCATAAACAAATCCCCGTGGGGTTCGGTCATACACCATGGCCGAACCCATGGTTTATCATTTTCAACCGATATTTACAATAATGTCATTCTTACCATAGCCATTTACCTTCCTTATTTTCATAAGGCTTAAGTTCCAAAATAATCCATACAATAGTTCATGGGGTTCGGCCATACACCATGGCCTTACCCTATGTCCAATACTTTCACATATTTACAAGATTGCCATTGATTCCCTCAACTTATGTTTGAATTCCATTAATTCCACACAATTACCAAAATGCCATCCATGGCTATCCTAACCCATAATCCAATCCTTTCAAACAATAAAAACCATAAATCATTCCCCATGGGGTTCGGCCATACACCATGGCCGAACCCATGGTCTATCATTTTCAAACCTTCCATTCATTAACATATGAACATAATAGATCATAATTGGTTCATGGGGTTCGGCCAGCACCATGGCCGAACCCTATGATGTCTAATTCCCAATTATCCACATTGCATCCATTATTAGAAAGTCCATAATTAGGAAGTCCATAATTAGGAGGTTCATAAATAGAAACTTCCTAAATTTAATATACAACTTCCATAATTAGAAAGTTTCCAAACTTAGCATCCATCCTTCCATAATTAGAAGGTTTCCAAATTTAGCATCCATCCTTCCATAATTAGAAGGTTTCCAAATTTAATCTCCACCTTCTATTTTAATCACCATGCTTAGATCCTTTCTAAATTAGTATCCAACTCCATAATTAGAAAGTCCTTAAATAGAAACTTTCTAAATTTAACATTCAATAAAATACCAAACCAACTCCATGGGGTTCGGCCATACACCATGGCCGAACCCTATGGTTCTTTAATTTCCTTTTGAACATTATTTAACTATGATACATAGACATAATTCCATAATTATTTATGGGGTTCGGCCATGAGGCTAGGAATCTTCACAAAATCATCCATTAACACCCTTCTAAATTTAATGACAACTTCCATGGGGTTCAGCCATACACCATGGCCGAACCCTACGGTTCAAGATCCTCTCTTTAAATTTTATCAATAATATTCCATGTATCCAAAAACCATCAACCATACATTCAATTAAAAGCATATAAATTTATTAACCAACTCCCATGGTTTTTCCTCATTAAAATCCATACATTAACCATATCTTCTTTCATGGCGTTCGGCCATGCACTGTGGCCGAACCCAATGGTTCATGCTTCCATTAAACTTATCAAATTCCTCTCCCAATCTTCTTCCATGGGGTTCGGCCATACACCATGGCCGAACCCTATGGTTCCTTATCTTAAAACAAATTTATCAAATAAAATACTAACCGGTTCCGATTGATTCTTGTTCTTCCAATCCTTCTCCTTTCTTCTTGATTTTTCCCAAGCCGAGAACACCTTTTGCTGGCTGCCTTTTCTTCCTCTTTGTTTTGCCGAGAATGAGAACTTGAGAGAAAGAGAGAGAGAGTTCGGCTATGGTGTAAACCGTGCGCCCCCTCGTTGTTCCTCTCTTTTATAAATCCTCATTGGTCCCATATTTAGAAGGTGCTTAAGATAACAATTACCTTAATGTCGTGCACCCCCTTGTGTCTTATTAGAAAGTGTCATGCGCCCCTCTTATTGCCTCTTTTAATCTCCCATTGATCCCAATTTAAAAGGTGCTAAGATAATAATTCCCTTATGCTGTTTTTAATCAAGAAAGCCATTTTTTAAGTGATCCATGAGCATCACTTAGATATGCATATCCTTATACACGGCCATGCAATATTATCTCCTTCCTTATTTATTTAATATTGCAATACTAATTTAAATTCAACCCCATTTAATTTTTTTTTATTAAAACTATTTCCACAATCTGTTGGGTCTTAATTGGGCAATGACCCAACCCTTTACCCATCTAAGATCAATATTTAATAATTCACAAATTAAATGGGTAATTTTCATATATATTAATAAATTGAAAATCCGGGGTGTTACAGGCATTGTTGTAAATATAAGTAAAAATGAAAGATCATGGGTTCGGCCATTGTGTATGGCCGAACCCCATGAGGATTGTGTTTATGGACTTAAACATTATTGTAAATCAAGTGGGACTTGGTTTTAATTGATTGTTATATTATAAGGTAACGTGACCTCACAAGGTGTGTACGATCGTGAACGGCTACCGGACAAAAGACGCAAGGACACGTTAGTGATCTTTGGTAGGATTCCACCTCTTTGAAACCATGGGTTTATGTACATTGTTTTTTATCTTATTTATGATGGTTTATGTTGTAAAAATTATATGTTTCAAATATGAGCTTTTAAATGTTATGGTTTGTATAATTGCATAGCATGTGGACATTTGCATCTCATGCATGGCATAGGAGGGATGAACGGTAACCGGAGACCCACACTCCGTCGGGGCGTCCGTAAAACCTTCGTGGGGGATACCTTGATGAGGAGCTTTCCATCAAGAGGATACTATGTATGAAATATAACTGGAGATCCACACTCCGTCGGAGTGTCCGTAAAGCAATCGTGGGGGATACCTTGATGAGGAGCTTTCCATCAAGAGGTTACTATGTGTTTGTGATGGGTGGGACTCATTGCATATGATAGCATGGCATGGCATTGAATCGGCATGATTATGATCTTTATTATCATGCAATGTTTCTGGTTTTTATCGGTATGATTGGATCTCTATTAGTCATACATTGTTTTGGATACGATGCTTTATAAGTATGGTATGATTTATTATAACTGGATTTGATATATATTATATCTGGATTTTTGGTACTAACCCATGTGTTAGCCCTAACTGGAATACCTACTGGGCGCGTTGTTCTAACGCCCTACTTCTACCCTAGCGGATGATACAGGAAACGAGGGGAACGATGAACGCGAAACGGGCCAGGCATAGGAGCTTGGATGATTTAGTTTATATTTTGATTAAGTAACTTATGGACTTGTATTTGAGTAACTAGCCTTCGGACATGTAATAATTTAGGTGGTTGGATGTTTATTTGGATAATTGAGTTAACTTTAATTATGAATAAGGACTTGACTTACTTTGTTATCTGAAATGGAATAGAACTTGGTTCTATTATATTTCCGCAAGTTATGATGTTATTTCCGCATATTGATATTGTTATGTGTGAACCGTTTCCATAGACTTAGTCTATACACATATAGGGTTGATCAGTTAAGGGTCGGACTTTAGAAGTTCGGACTTAGCTCGCGTCGTGACGTCCCGCTCTCTATCACTTTTTGTTTATAAAAAAAAATAGACTCTGATTTTCGGAAGAGAAAGTGTAACGCCTCGCCCTTTTTCACTTGCTTCTTCCCATAAATTCAGAGTCTATTTTTTTTTTTTTTAACAAAGTAGGGTGATAGAGCGCTGGACGTCACGACGCGAGCTAAGTTTGAACTTCCAAAGTCCGACCCTTAACTGGCCAACCCTATGTGTGCATGGACTTAGTCCATGAAAATGGTTCACACATAGCAATATAAACATGCGGAATAAAATCATAACATAACATGCGGAATAACAATAGAACCAAGTTCTATTCCATTCAGATAGCAAAGTACGTCAAGTCCTTAATCATCATACAGATATCATAATTATCAAAATTAACATCCAACCATCTAAGATATTACATTCCCGGAAACTAGATACTCAAATACAAGCCCATGAGTAATTTTATTCAACATATAAAATAAATCCTCCAAGCTCCTATGCCTGGCCCTCCTTGCGCTCATCGTTCCCCTTGTTTCCTGTATCATCAACTAGGGTAGAAGTAGGGCATTAGAACAACGCACCCAGTATGTATTCCAGTTACGGCTAACACATGGTTAGTAAAAAACATATATTATAACATAATATCCAAAACCATATAAAACCATGCCATGCAATGATGACAAATGCAATGAGTCCCACCCATCACATGTACATAAAAGTACCCACCACATAGGTCTTCCGATCGCCCGGCGGAGTGTGAACCCTCCAGTTTCTTCCTGATGGAAAAGCACATCAAGGTACCCCACATAGGTTTTTCGGACGCCCCGACAGAGTGTGGACCCTCCGGTTACCAAAACCTTCACCCCATGCCATGCATGAGATGCCAATGAATACATGCTATTTTATAACATAAACATAGCATTTAAAAATCACCTTTTGAAACATAATCAACACATGCTATTTATACAATTAAACATAGCATTTGAAATTCAATATAAAGCATATCCTTTGAAACATAATTTCATCAAACATAAAATAAAACATATGTACATAAACCCATGGTTTCAAAGAGGTGGAATCCTACCAAAGACCGTTACGTGTCCTTGCGTCTTTCATCCGGTAACCGTTCACGATCGTAAACACCTTGTGAGGTCCCGTTACCTTATAATATAACAATTAATCATAACCAAGTCCCACTTGATTTTCAATGTTCTAAGTCCATAAACAAAACCCCATGGGGTTCTGCCATTCACCATGGCCGAACCCATGGTCCATTAATTCAGTTAATTAGAATAATGCCATTGTACATAACCATAGTCATTTTCCTTGCTTAGGTTCCAAAATAATCCATACACACTTCTTGAATCCAATCACATAGTCCAATAATTAATTCATGGGGTTCGGCCATACACCATGGCCGAACCCTATGTCCAATATTTTCACATATTCACAACTTTGCCATCCATGGCTTACATTACCCATTATTTTCATTCACAATATACTTAGACTAATAATTAACCCAATAATCCAAGTTCATGGGGTTCGGCCATACACCATGGCCGAACCCATGATCTTCCATTTTTCAACCAATATTACCAAACTGCCACTACCTTATGTTTATGTCTCTTCATTAATCCATTCACCTTATTAAGTCCATACATGATCCATAAACCGTGACATACAAACCATAACATTTGGTTCATGGGGTTCGGCCATACACATGGTCGAACCCATGATGTCTAACTCCCATTTTCATTAACTTCCATTGTTAGCAAATCCACATTTAACAAATCCCTATTTAGAAGATCTATATTTAGAAACTTTCTAAATTCATCAACCTCCTTCCATAAATAGAAACCTTCTCATTTTAATCTCCTCCTTCTATTTTTAGAAGGTTTCCAAATTAAAATTCCTTAATTAGAAAGTTCTTAATTAAAACTTTCTAATTTAGTTTTCACTTTCCAAAAATAAACAAACTTCCATAAATGAACTTTAGTGGGGTTCGGCCATACACCATGGCTGAACCTCACCTATAGAAACAAATCTAATCCTTCCCATTCACTTTCTAAATTAATATAACTTCCATAAATAAAAGCTTTCTAATTTAGCAACCTCCTTCCATAATTGGAAGCTTTGCAACTTTAGCAAACTCCTTCCATAATTGGAAGCTTTCCAAATTTAGCAACCAACTTCCATAATTAGAAGGTTTCCATAAATAATCTCCACCTTCCATTTTAATCTAATGTCCATAATTAGATAGCTTCTAATTTAATCACCTTCTTCATAAAATAAACCCTAGTGGGGTTCGGCCATGCACCATGGCCGAACCTCACTCATAGAAATAATCCATACATTAATTTCTTTCTAACATGGGGTTCGGCCATGCATTGTGGCCGAACCCTATGGTTCATGCTTCCATTTAATTCCTTTCCAAATTACATAACATTAACATCAAACTATTATTTAAAATTAACCAATCCAACTCCATGGGGTTCGGCCATACACCATGGCCGAACCCTATGGTTCTTAATTTCTTTGGAAATCATACCTTCCCATTCATCCATTAATTTGTCCTTCCATGGATCTAAAACCATCAACCATACATCCATTAATCAATCAATGTTCTTCCATGGTTTTCAATATTAATAACCTAATAAAATAAACCATAACTTTCCATGGATGGCCGAACCCTATGGTTCTTTCTTCCCATTTAAAATCATCAAACCATTCCCAATCTTCTTCCATTAAAATATGACCCATGTTCCTCCATTAAAATCACCAAAACCCTTCCATGGGGTTCGGCTATACACCTTGGCCTAACCCTATGGTTCTTTTCTTTTAAACAACAATATAAAATCAAACTACTAACCGTTTACGCGACTCCTTCTTGCTCTTCCAATCTTTCTCCTTTCTTCTTAATTTTTTCAACCAAGAACACCTCTTGCTGGCTGCCTTCTTCTTCTCCTTGCTCTTGTCGTGAATGAGAACTTGAGGGAGGGAGAGAGTTCAACAAAATTCGGCTATGAAGGGTGTAAAACCATGTGCCCTTGTCCTCCTCTCCTTTTATTACTACCTCTTAATCCCAAGTTAGAAAGTGCTTAAGATAATCTTACCTCCTTGATACATTAGTAATTGTCGTGTACCCCTTATCTTAGATTAGTAATGCCGTGAGCCCCTCCTTCTTTCTTTTATTAAACCCTCCAATTAGTCCCATAATAGAAGGTGCCATGCGCCCCTTATTTATTTTAGCCATTGCCGACCTCCCTTTCTTATTTTAATACATCACCATCGGCCAATGCTAAAATGAGAATAGCAATGCAGCGAGCCCTTTTCCTTGTGCCTCTTTTAGATGATCTATACGCCCAACATAGATATGGCAATTGCCGACCTTGGCTTCCCACTTTGGATAGTCCCAAATAAAATATGCCATGCGCATAATCATAGATATGCAATATAATAATCAGCCATGATCAATTATCTATTTAATTTTGCATTACTAATTAAATTCATCTCCATCTAATTTCTATTGCAACCCATTCCAAAATCGTTGGGTCCTAATTGGGCCAATGATCCAACTCTTTACCCAATTTAAGATCCATAACTAATGTTCACAAATTAAATGGATTATTTTCATACAAAATAATAAATTGAAAATCCGGGGTGTTACAATACAACCTTTTTTTTAAAATTTTCGTCCAGAAAATCGAGAAATAGGGTTTCAAACATTTACCTAAATAGCTCAGGATGAGCTTTCCTCATTTCTGACTCGAGTTCCCATGTGGCTTCCTCAATGCCATGTCAATCCCATACCACCTTGACAAACTGGATCGCTCGGTTCCGTAATACCCTTTGTTCTATATCTACCACTCGGATAGGCTTCTCGATGTATGTCACGTCGCTTTGGATCTCTATGTCTTGTACGTTCAGTACGTGAGAAGGATCAGGATTATACTTTCTCAACATCGATATATGGAACACATCGTGTAAAGATGCCAACTGTGATGGGAGTACCAATTGATAAGCCATGTCCCCCATCCTTCTTATGATTGTAAACGGTCCCACATATCTTGGTGACAATTTTCCTGTCTTTCCAAATCTCATGTGTCCCTTCCGTGGCGAGACTTTCAAGAACACTATGTCTCCCACTTCAAATTCAAGGAACCTCCTTCTCTTGTCAGCATAACTCTTGTGACGACTTTACGCAGTCAATAAATGCTACCGTATCAACTGTATCTGCGTTGTAGTCTCTGTAACCAACTCAGGTCCAATCAGTGCAGGCTCACCGGCCTTTGTCCAGCACTCTGGTGACCTACAAGGTCTACCATATAATGCCTCAAATGGAGCCATCTGGAGGCTTGCCTGGTAACTGTTGTTGTACGAGAATTCTACCAACGGCAAGTGATCCACCCATCCACCCTTGAAATCTAGCATACATGCTCTCAGCATATCCTCTAGTGTCTGTATTGTTCTCTCAAACTGTCCATCAGTCTGTGGATGAAATGTTGTACTAGTCAATAAGTCTGTTCCCATATCTGCCTGCATGCTCTGTCATACCCTGCCGGTGAATAGACCATCTCTGTCGAACACAATAGTCCGAGGAATACCATGCAATCTGATGATATCCCTTATATACCGCCGTCCCAAAGTCTAAGATGAATTTGTCATCTTAATAGGAAGAAAATGTGCAGACTTGACCAGTCGGTCTACCACGGCCCATATCGCATGGTTGCCTTTGGAAGACCTTGGCAACCCTGTCACAAAATCCATGGAGATGTGCTCCCATTTCTATTCCGGCACTGGTAAGGGTTTGAGTAACCCTGGTGGCTTCTGATGTTCCGTCTTAACCTGCTGACAAGTTAAGCAATGAGCCACAAATTCTGCCACATCCTTTTTGATTCCGTGCCACCAGTAATGTCTCTTCGGGTCGTGATACATCTTGGTGCTGCCCAGATGAACAGAGATTTTGGTCTGATGTGCCTCAACCAGTAACTCTTTTCTGCAGCTCTTTGGTACATATACCCTTCATCGGAATGCAAGACCCTGTCCTGGTCATAACTCCCATTCAGGTATGACCTCACTAGTAGACATCTTGGGCCAAATCTCCTCCACTTCTAGGTCTGTCCGCTGTTCCTGTTCAATCTTAGTAACCATGTTGGATCGTATGATCAAATTGTATATAGTCCCATGGTTATTGAGGTAAAGTTTAAACTCTCGAATGGTATTCAGCATCTCCCATTCTGTCCTGATCAAACATGCCACTGATGCATGTGATAAACGGCTGAGGGCATCTGCCACCTTGTTCGCTTTGCCAGGGTGATAGCGAAGTACGAACTCATAATCTGCCAGATATTCCATCCATCTGCGCTGCCTCAAGTTGAGCTCTTTCTGATCAAATAAGTACTTCAAGCTCTTATGATCTGAAAATACTTCAAATTTCTAGCCATAAAGATAATGTCTCCAGCTTTTGAGAGCGAAGACCATTGCGGCTAGTTCCAGATCGTTCGTAGGATAGAGACGTTCATGCATTTTCAACTGTCTTGATCTGTATGCCACCACACAATTACTTTGACTGAGTGTACACCCCAGTCCCTCTCCTGAAGCATCCTATTGCACCTCATAACAGTTGCCTCTTTCCGGCAAAGCTAGGATAGGAGCAGTAGTAAGTCTATTTTTCAGCTCCTCAAATCTCTGGTTGCACAAATTTGACCATTCATATTTGACTCCTTTCTGAGTGAGTCGAGTAAGTGGAGATGCAATTTTTGAGAAGTCCATGATAAATTTCCTGTAATAACCAGCAAATCCCAAAAAGCTACGGATCTCGGTTACATTCTTTGGAGCTTTCCAATCTTTTACTGCCACTATCTTAGCCGGATCCACGGTTATACCTTCTTCTGATATAACATGTCCCAAAAAATTGACCTCAGATAGCCAAAATTCACATTTACTGGCTTTAGCATATAGTTTGTTCTTCCTTAAAGTGTCCAGAACTATTCTCAGGTGCTCAGCATGTTCTTTCTGAGTTTTGGAGTAAATCAAAATATCATCAATAAATACAATAACAAATTGGTCCAAATAAGGACAGAAGATCCTGTTCATTAAATCCATGAACACAGCTGGTGTATTGGTGAGTCCAAACGGCATGACTACAAACTCATATAGTCCATATCGCATTCTGAAGGCTGTCTTTTCTATGTCTTCCTCCCTAACCGGATTTGGTGATATCCAGACATCAAGTCAATCTTAGAAAAATGACTGGAACCTTTAAGTTGATCAAATAAATCATCGATCCTGGGTAGAGGGTACTTGTTTCTGACCGTCAGCTGGTTCAGTTTTCGATAATCCACACACATACGGAGTAAACCATCATTCTTCTTCACAAATAACACCGGAGCTCCCCAAGCCGATGTACTGTTCCGAATGAACCCCAGTCTAAGCAGTTCATCAATCTGCTTCTTTAACTCGGACATCTCTGCTGGTGCCATCCGATAATGTGGTAATGACACTAGTGCAGTGCCAGGGTACAGCTTGATTTCAAAATTGATCTCCCTCATGGGAGGCAAACCAGGGAGTTCCTTTGGAAAAACGTCTGCATAGTTCCTTACTATTTCCGGAAGTTCAACCACCGGTGCCTTGTTGATTCTGATAATGTTCAATACTAGATGATTCAACCCTTCATGTAGTCTGCTTTGTTTATCAGCACGCACCACATGTTGTTTTCCCTCGGGCAACCAAAATGTCACCCTATGATGATAACAATCAATGTTGGCCTTAAAGCTAGCCAACCAATCCATGCCAAAAATAATATCATATTCTGACATATCGAGTACCAAATAATTGAAATCAAATCTGAGTCCAGCAACTTCAGTATTCACTGCTGTGCATATAAGTCCCAATGATGTGTCTCCGACGGGGGATACAATGGTGAGTGATGTGGACAGTTTTTGTACCAATGTACCAGTAGCAGTTATAAATGTAGCAGATATGAAAGAGTGAGATGCTCCCTAATCAAATAATGCAAAGACGTAGGAACTACTAACTACTGCCATATCTTGAATCACAGAATGATCCTCTGCTGCTGGAGGTGCTAAAGTGAAACTTCAATTATCTGGATTTTCCATGAAATTTTGATTTCAAAATTGTCTATTTCTAATTTTTGGTGTTGTTCTTTTTTTAGAATTTGTTTTCTATTTTAGGAAAGTTTCTACATTAAATTATGTTTCTAAGATTAGAGTTTTGATTCCTATATTTAGATTTATTTGCATGATCTTGTAATGTCTTATACCATAATATTTCAATTGCATATATTTTGCATATTCCAAATGGGTTCGACCGCCCACTCCTGAAACTATACTATTAATGGTTCGTGCCATTATGAGTTAAAATTTAAAGAACCATATCTTTTGTGGCACAACAAGTTTTTGGTGCCGTTGTCTAGGAAGAATCAAATATATGTTTTCAAATGTTGTGTTTTTAGAAATACTGCTATTTTTTGAAATTTCTATCTTAAGCAACTATTTAAAATTCGCAGTTTCTATTTTTAGAAATTCTAATTTTAGAAAGTTACCTAAGTTTATAAGTTTTATTTAAAATAGTAGAAATTTTAGAATTTATCTAGATTTCAAAGTCTTACTAAATTTAGAAACTTCTAGAGTTTAGAAAAAAATCTATTTTTAGAAAGTTGTCTAATTATGGAGGTGTCTAATTCTGGATAATTTCTAATCTTGGAAGGTCTCTATGTTGAGAAATTTATCTAAACTTGGAAGGATTCTAAATATGGTGTTTAATTCTAAATAAATCAATTAAGATCATTGAAAAAAAAAAATCAATTCGAATGGCTTCATCTTTAGCTTGAACTTCAACTTTTTATTAATTTAGTGGAATTTAATTTTAGAAATTTATTTATGGCCTTGTATTAATTTAAAATTATTAATTAGTTTTCAAATATTTCAATTCCTCTACCAGTTATAATTTAAAATTATTAATTAGGTTTCAAATATTTTAACTCTTCTACGAGGTGTGATGAAATATTAGTCTATGGTTTTCCAATTATTTAATTCATGTGTTATGAGTATTTGATTTTGTTTTAATTCTTTTGATAAAGACCTTGTTGGGTTTAATTCAAGGCTTTTCAAATTCGTGCACTGAAATATTTAGACTAATTAGAGTTCCTTCTTCGATCGAAGTCTCTTATTTTCACGATGCACTGAAATATTTAAACTTGGAGAAAAAATTCAATTTTGTTTAGTCTATGAGTTAATTTCAGTAATTCTTGATTATTGAATTCATGGATTTTATATGTAGAATTTTATTTCATTAAAGCTTTGAAGCATGGTGGATTATTTACTTGAGCTCTGTAGTCTAGGCCTTTATCTTATTTTCAAAATATGGAAAATAGTGCCTACTTAATTCTCTAAACCAATTCCACTGTAAATATGTTATTTTTGTTGTATCTTTAATTTTTTTTGTCTATTAATTCAAAATTTAAAAAATTGTTGAACTGGTTTTGAAATATTTTATTTGTATCTTAATATTGTTATTTTAAATTGAATTATTGTTCTTTATAATTCCTAGATTAATTCCACCATCTTAATTAAATTTTATATGAACAAGATAATTTCATGAAATTTGTGGAACTTAATTATAAAATTTCGATTATTTGGATTTTCCAAGAAACATTGATTTTAAAATTGTCTACTTCTAATTTTTTATGGTGTTTCATTTTTTAGAATTTGTTTTCTATTTTGAGAAAGTTTCTAGATTAAGTTATGTTCTAAGATTAGAGTTTTGATTTCTTTATTTAGATTTATTTGCATGATCTTGTAATGTCTTATACCAAAATATTTCAATTGCATATATTTTTACATATATTTTGCATGTTCCATGTGGGTTGGACCGCACACTCCTGAAGCTATACTATTAATGGTTCGTGCGATTACGAGTATAAATTTAAAACACCATATCTTTATTGGCACAACAAGTTTTTGGTGTTGTTGTCAGGGAACAATCAAATATATGTTTTCAAATGATGGGTTTTTAGAAATACTGTTATTTTTGAAAATTTCTATCTTAGGCAACTATTTAAAATTCGCAGTTTCTATTTTTAGAAACTTTAATTTTAGAAGGTTACCTAAGTTTATATATTTTTTTCTAAAATAGTAGAAATTTTGCAATTTATCTAGATTTGGAAGTCATACTAAATTTAGAAACTTTTTGAGTTTAGAAATATCTATTTTCTCAGCGATTTTCTTCTTTTAGGATTTTTCTAATCTTCGAAAGATACTTTAATTTAGAATATTCTATTATTTGAAAGAAAGCTAAATTTGGAAAGTGATAAAACTTCCATCAATGAAAATTTTTACAATTATCTAATTTTAGAAAAAATTATTTTTAGAAAGTTGTCTAATTTTGGAGGTGTCGAATTCTGAATAACTTCTAATTTTAGAAGGTTTATAAGTTCATAAATTTATCTAAACTTGGAAGGATTTTAAATATGGTGTCTAATTCTAAATAATATAAAAATCAATTAAGATCATTGAAAAAAAAATTAAATTCGAATGGATTCATCTTGGATTTGAACTTCAACTTTTTATTAATTCGGTGCAATACAATTTTAGAAATTTATTTTTGGCCTCGAATTAATTTAAAATTCTTAATTATGTTTCAAATATTTTAATTCCTCTACCAGTTATAACATTAAGAACTTGGCTTTCGAATTTTAAGGAGTGCTTGGAGAGGAATTCAAGAAGAGAGAAGAAATTTGGATGTCTACAAAGGGTTCCAAAGGTTGGTGGACTTCGACTTTGACTATTATTTTCTTTTATTTTCTTTATTCAAAATTCCATTAAATTGTAATTTTAATTTCGTATTTAGAATAAAGTGAAGGTGTGATGAAATAATCGTCTATGGTTTTCCAATTCTTTAATTCATTTGTTATGAGTATTCGATTTTGTTTTAATTCTTTTAATAAAGACCTTGTTGGGTTTATTTTTGCATATATTTTGCATGTTCCCTATGGGTTGAACTGTGCACTCCTGAAGCTATACTATTAATGGTTCATGCAATTACGAGTATAAATTTAAAACATCATATCTTTTGTGGCACAACAAGTTTTTGGCGCCTTTGTCGAGGAGCAATCAAATATATGTTTTCAAATGTTGTGTATTTAGAAATACTGCTATTTTTGAAAATTTCTAACTTAGGCAACTATTTAAAATTCGCAGATTCTAATTTTAAAGGTTACCCAAGTTTAAAATTTTTGTTCTAAATAGTAGAAATTTTAGAATTTATCTAGATTTGGAGTCTTACTAAATTTAGAAACTTGTTGAGCTTAGAAATATCTATTTTCCCAGTGTGTTTCTTCTTTTAGGATTTTTCTTATTTTGGAAAGATACTCTATTTTAGAATATTTTATTTTTCGAAAGAGACCAAAATTTGGAAAGTGTTAACACTTCTGTAAATGAAAAGTTTTACAATTATCTAATTTTAGAAAAAAATTATTTTTAGAAAGTTGTCTAATTTTGGAGGTGCCTAATTCTAGATAAGGTTTCTATGTTGAGAAATTTATCTAAACTTGGAAGAATTCTAAATATGGTGTCTAATTCTAAATAAATAAATTAAGTTCATTGAAAAAAAAAATTGAATTCGAATGGATACATCTTTGGCTTGAACTTCAACTTTTCATTAATTCGTTGGGATTTAATTTTAGAATTTTTTTTATGGCCTTGAAATAATTTAAAATTCTTAATTAGGTTTCAAATATTTTAATTCCTCTACTAGTTATAACATTAACAACATGGCTTTGAAATTTTAAGTACTTCTTGGAGAGGAATAGAAGAAGAGGAATTCAGTAAGATAGAAGGAATTTTGATGTCTACAAAGGGTTCCAAAGGTTGGTCGATCTCGATTTTGACTTTTATTTTCTATTATTTTGTTTATTCAAAATTCCATTAAATTGTAATTTTAATTTCAAATTTTGAATAAAGAGAAGGTGTGATGAAATATTAGTCTATGGTTTTCCAATTATTTAATTCATGTGTTATGATTATTTGATTTTGTTTAATTCTTTTGACATAGACCTTGTTGGGTTTAATTCAAGGCTTTTCAAATTACGTGCACTAAAATATTTCGACTAATTAGAGTTCCTTTTTTGATCTAAGTCTCTTGTTTTCAAGAGTGCACTAAAATACTTAAACTTGAAGAAAAAAAATCAATTTTGCTTAGTCTAATATTTAATTTCAGTAATTCTTGATTATTGAATTCATGGACTTTATATGTAGAATTTTATTGGATGAAAGATTTGTAGCGTAGTGTATTATTTACATGAGCTCTGTAATCTAAGCTTTTATTTTATTTTCAAAATATTGAAAATAGTGCCTCCTTAATTCTTTAAACCAATTCCACTAAATATGTTACTTCTGTCGTATCGTTAATTTTTTTTCTATAAATTCTAAATTTAAAAAACTTGTTGAACTAGTTTGGAAATATTTTATTTGCATCTTAATATTGTTATTTTAAATTGAGTTCTTGTTCTTCATAATTCCTAGATTAATTCCACCATCTTAATTGAATTTTATATGAACAATATAATTTCATGAAATTTGTGGAACTTAATGATAAAATTTCAATTATTTGGATTTTCCATAAAATTTTGACTTCAAAATTGTCAATTTCTAATTTTTGATGTGGTTTCTTTTTTTTTTTTTGAATTTGTTTTCTATTTTAAGAAAGTTTCTAGATTAAGTTATGTTTCTAAGATTAGGGTTTTGATTTCTTTATTTAAATTTATTTGCATGATCTTATAATATCTTATACCATAATATTTCAATTGCATATATTTTTACATATATTTTGCATCCATGTGGGTTGGACCACGCACTCTTGAAGCTATACTATTAATGGTTCGTGCGATTCCGAGTATAAATTTAAAACACCATATCTTTTGTGGCACAACAAGTTTTTGGCGCCGTTGTCGGGGAACAATCAAATATATGTTTTCAAATGTTGTGTTTTTAGAAATACTGCTATTTTTAAAATTTCTAACTTATGCAACTATTTAAAATTCGCAGTGTATATTTTTTGAAATTCTAATTTTAGAAGGTTACCTAGGTTTTTAAGTTTCTTTTTAAATAGTAGAAATTTTGGAATTTATCTAGATTTGGAAGTCTTACTAAATTTAGAAACTTCTTGAGTTTAGAAATATCTATTTTCTCAGCGAGTTTCTTCTTCTAGGATTTTTCTAATCTTCGAAAGATACTTTAATTTAGAATATTCTATTATTCAAAAGATAACTAAATTTGGAAAGTAATAAAACTTCTATCAATGAAAAATTTTACAATTATCTAATTCTGGAAAAAAATCTATTTTTAGAAAGTTGTCTAATTTTGGAGGTGTCGAATTCTGGATAATTTTTAATTTTAGAAGGTTTCTAAGTTCAGAAATTTATCTAAACGTGGAAGGGTTCTAAATATGGTGTCTAATTCTAAATAAATATAAATATCAATTAAGATCATTGAAAAAAAAAATGAATTCGAATGGATTCATCTTGGGTTTGAACTTCAACTTTTCATTAATTCGGTGCAATACAATTTTAGAAATTTATTAATGGCCTCGACTTAATTTAAAATTCTTAATTAGGTCTCAAATATTTTAATTCCTCTACCAGTCATAACATTAAGAATTTGGCATTCGAATTTAAAGGAGTGCTTGGGGAGGAATAGAAGAAGAGGAATTCAAGAAGAGAGAAGAATTTGGATGTCTACAAAGGGTTCCAAAGGTTGGTGGACTTCAAAATTCCATTAAATTGTAGTTCTAATTTCGTATTTTGAATAAAGTGAAGGTGTGATGAAATATTAGTCTATCGTTTTCCAATTATTTAGTTCATCTGTTATGAGTATTTGATTTTATTTCAATTCTTTTGATAAAGACCTTGTTGGGTTTATTTTTGCATATATTTTGCACATTCCCTATGGGTTGGACCGCACACTCCTGAAGCTATACTATTAATGGTTCGTGCGATTACGAGTATAAATTTAAAACACCATATCTTTTGTGGCACAACAAGTTTTTAGCGCCGTTGTCAGGGAACAATCAAATATTGTTTTCAAATGTTGTGTTTTTAGAAATACTGTTATTTTTGAAAATTTCTAACTTATGCAACTATTTAAAATTCACAGTTTCTATTTTTAGAAATTCTAATTTTAGAAGGTTACATAGGTTTTTAAGTTTCTTTTTAAATAGTAGAAATTTTGGAATTTATCTAGATTTGGAAGTCTTACAAAATTTAGAAACTTGTTGAGTTTAGAAATATCTAATTTCTCAGCGAGTTTCTTCTTTCAGGATTTTTCTAATCTTTGAAAGATACTTTATTTTAGAATATTCTACTTTTCGAAAGTAAACTAAATTTGAAAAGTTTTAAAACTTCTGTCAATGAAAAGTTTTACAATTATCTAATTTAAAAAAAAAATCTATTTTTAGAAAGTTGTCTAATTTTGGAGGTATCTAATTTTAGGAAATACCTAATCTTAGAAGGTTTCTATGTGGAGAAATTTATCTAAACTTGGAAGTATTCTAAATATGGTGTCTAATTCTAAATAAATCAATTAAGATCATTGAAAAAAAAATTGAATTCGAATGGATTCATCTTTGGCTTGAACTTCAACTTTTCATTAATTCGGTGGAATTTAATTCTAGAAATTTATTTATGGCCTTGAATTAATTTAAAATTCTTAATGAGGTTTAAAATATTTTAATTCCTCTACCAATTATAACATTAAGAACTTGGCTTTTGAAGTTTAAGTAGTGCTTGGAGAGGAATGGAAGAAGAGGAATTCAAGAAAAGAGAAATAATGTTGATGTCTACAAAGGGTTCCAAAGGTTGGTGGATTTCGATTTTGACTTTTATTTCTTTTATTTTGTTTATTCAAAATTCCATTAAATTGTAATTTTAATTTTCATATTTTGAATAAAGTGAAGGTGTGATGAAATATTAGTCTATCGTGTTCCAATTATTTAATATATGTGTTATGAGTATTTGATTTTGTTTTAATTCTTTTGATAAAGACCTTGTTGGGTTTAATTCAAGGTTTTCCAAATTACTTGCACTGAAATATTTAGACTAATTAGAGTTTCTTCTTCGATCTAAGGCGCTTGTTTTCAAGAGTGCACTGAAATATTTAGATTGGGAGAAAAAAATTCAATTTTGTTTAGTATAAGATTTAATTTCATAAATTCTTGATTATTGAATTCATGGCTTTCATAAGTAGAATTTTATTGGATGAAAGATTTGAATGTATGGTTTATTATTTACGTGAGCTTTGTAGTCTAGGCCTTTATTTTATTTTCACAATATGCAAAATAGTGCCTCCTTAATTCTCTAAACCAATTCCACTATAAATATGTTACTTTTGTCATATCTTTAATTTTTTTGTCTATAAATTCAAAAATTAAGAAATTGTTGAACTAGTTTGGAAATATTTTATTTGCATCTTAATTTTGTTATTATAAATTGAATTGCGGTTCTCTATAATTCCAAGATTAATTCCACCATCTTAATTAAATTTCATATGAATAAGATAATTTCGTGAAATTTGTGGAACTTGATGTTAAAATTTCGATTATTTGGATTTTCCATGAAATTTTGATTTCAAAATTGCCTATTTCTAATTTTAGATGTTGTTTCTATTTTTAGAATTTGTTTCTGCTTTTAGAAAGTTTCTAGATTAAGTTAAGTTTCTAAGATTAGAGTTTTGATTTCTTTATTTAGATTTATTTCCATGATCTTGTAATGTATTATACCATAATATTTCAATTGCATATATTTTGCGTGTTCTCTGTGGGTTGGACCGCTCACTCTTGAAGCTATACTATTAATCTTTCGTGCGATTACGAGTATAAATTTAAAACACCATATCTTTTGTGGCACTACAAGTTTTTGGCTCCGTTGTCGGGGAATAATCAAATATATGTTTTGAAATGTTGTGTTTTTAGATATATTGCTATTTTTGAAAATTTCTATCTTAGGCAAGTGTTTAAAAATCGCAGTTTATATTTTTAGATTTTCTAATTTTAGAAGTTACCTAAGTTTATAAGTTTTTTTTAAAATAGTAGAAATTTTGGAATTTATCTAGATTTGGAAGTCTTACTAAATATAGAAAATTGTTGAGTTTAGAAATATCTATTTTCTCAGCGAGTTTCTTCTTTTAGATTTTTCTAATCATGGAAAGATTATTTATTTTAGAATATTCTATTTTTCAAAAGTGAATTAAATTTGGAAAGTTTTAAAACTTCTGTCAATGAAAAGTTTTACAATTATCTAATTTTTGAAAATTTCTATTTTTAGAAAGTTATCTAATTTTGGAGGTGTCTAATTCTTGATAATTTTAATCTTAGAAGGTTTCTAATTTGAGAAATTTATCTAAACTTGGAAGGATTCAAAATATGGTGTGTAATTCTAAATAAATAAATAAATCAATTAAGATTATTGAAAAACAAATTGAGTTCGAATGGATTCATCTTGGGCTTGAACTTCAACTTTCATTAATTGGGTGGAATTTATTTTTAGAAATTTATTTATGGCCTTTAATTAATTTAAAACTCTTAATTAGGATAAAGATATTTTAATTCCTCTACAAGCTATAACATTAAGAACTTGGCTTAGGAATTTTAAGGAGTGCTTGGAGAGGTACAAAAGAAGTGGAATTCAAGAAGAGATAAGAAATTTTGATGTCTACAAAGGGTTCCAAGGTTGGTGGATTTCGATTTTGACTTTTATTTTATTTTATTTTGTTTATTCAAAATTCCATTAAATTGTAATTTTAATTTCCTATTTTGAATAAAGTGACGGTGTGATGAAATATTAGTCTATGATTTTCCAATTATTTAATTCTTGTGTTATGAGTATTTGATTTTGCTTTAATTCTTTTGATAAAAACCTTGTTGGGTTTAATTCAAGGTTTTTCAAGTTACGTGCACTGAAATATTTAGATGAATTGGAGTTCATTCTTCGATCTAAGGCTCTTGTTTTGAAGAGTGCACTAAAATATTTAAATTTGGAGAAAAAAATTCAATTTTGTTAAGTCTAAGATTTAATTTCAGAAATTCTTGACTATTGAATTCATGGATTTTACATGTAGAATTTTATTGGATGAAAGTTTTGATGCGTGGTGTATTATTTACGTGAGCTCGGTAGTCTAGTCTTTTATTTTATTTTCAAAATATGGAAAATAGTGCCTCCTTAATTCTCTAAACTAATCGCACTGTAAATATGTTATTTTTGTCTTATCTTTAATTTCTTTTCTATAAATTCAAAATTTAAGAAATTGTAGAACTAGTTTGGAAATATTTTATTTGCATCTTAATTTTATAATTTTAAATTGAATTGATGTTTTTTATACCATAATATTTCAATTGCATATATTTTTACATATATTTTGCATGTTCCACATGGGTTGGACCGCTCACACCTAAAGCTATACTATTAATGGTTCGTGTGATTACAAGTATAAATTTAAACTACCATATTTTTTGTGGCACAATGGCGCCGTTGTCTGGGAACAATCAAATATATGTTTTCAAATGTTGTGTTTTTAGAAATACTGTTATTTTTGAAAATTTCTAACTTGGGCAACTATTTAAAATTCATAGTTTCTATTTTTAAAAATTCTAATTTTAGAAGGTTACCTAAGTTTATAAGTTTTTTTTTAAATAGTAGAAATTTTGGAATTTATCTAGATTTGGAAGTCTTGTTAAATTTGGAAACTTGTTGAGTTTAGAAATATCTATTTTCTCAGCATGTTTATTCTTTTAGGATTTTTCTAATCTTGGAAAGAAAATTTATTTTAGAATATTCTATTTTTCGAAAGCGAACTAAATTTGGAAAGTTTTAAAACTTCTGGCAATGAAAAGTTTTACAATTATCTAATTTTAGAAAAAATTTATTTTTAGAACGTTGTCTAATTTTGGAGGTGTCTAATTCTTGATAATTTCTAGTCTTAGAAGGTTTCTATGTTGAGAAAATTATCTAAACTTGGATGGATTCTAAATATGGTGTCTAATTCAAAATAAATAAATAAATCAATTAAGATCATTGAAAAAAAATTGAATTCAAATGGATTCATTTTGGGTTTGAACTTCAACTTTTCATTAAGTCAGTGGAATTTAATTTTAGAAATTTATTTATGGCCTCGAATTAATTTAAAATTCTTAATTAGGTTTTGTCACGGCCCGACCCGGAAAGGGGGCCCAAAACGTAAATAATTTTTTTTAAAACAATCCAATTATAAAAAATCCATGGGCCTCAAAAGGTTGCACACGCTTATGTGGACAATATTTGTGACCTAAAACATCAAGTTCCCAAAGGGGCACATTGAAAACACATCTCACATAAATTCCCCTTGTATCAGTCGACTGCTGGTAATCTACTCAAACTGTCAATAATTTCCACTTACCAATCGACTGATACTCTGAATGTAACGCCCCGCCCTTTTTCACTCGCTTTTTCCTGTAAATTCAAAGTATATTTTTTTATATAACAGAGTAGAGTGATAGAGCGCGGGACGTCATGACGCGAGCTAAGTCCGAACTTCTAAAGTCCGACCCTTAACTGGCCAACCCTATGTGTGTATGGACTCAGTCCAATAAAACGGTTCACACATAGCAATATTAACTTGCGAAATAAAATCATAACTTGCTTAATCATAACATCAAAATGCAGAATCATAATAGAACCAAGTTCTATTCCATTCAGATAGCAAAGTACGTCAAGTCTTGAATCATCATTGTCAACAAAATATCCAACCATAGCAAATTCATCTAAGTTATTACAATCCAAATCCTAGATACTCAAATACAAGCCCGAGAGTATCTTATACAAAATGTAAACTATAATCCTCCAAGCTCCTATGCCTGGCCCGTTTCGCTTTCATCGTTCCCTTCGTTTCCTGTATCATCAACTAGGGTAGAAGTAGGGCGTTAGTACAACGCGCCCAGTAGGTATTCCAATTAGGGTTAACACATGGGTTAGTACCAAAAATCCAGATATAATAAATCATGCCATACTTACAAAGCATCGTATACAAAACAGTGTATGATAATAGAGATCCAATCATACCGATAAAACCAGAAACCTTGCATGATAATAAAGATCATAATCATGCGATTCAATGCCATGCCATGCTATCATATGCAATGAGTCCCGCCCATCACAAAACATAGGGTATACTATTGATGGAATTCTCCTCATCAAAGTATCTTCCTGGTGGAATTCTTGTCACCAAGGTCTTCTCTCTTGATGGAATTCTCCTCATCAAGGTATTTCCCACAGTTGCCTTACGGATATTCCAACGGAGTGTGGGCTCCGGTTACTTAGTATCCTCTTGATGGAATTCTCATCATCAAGGTATCCCCTGATGGAATGCTCATCACCAGGGTCTTCATACATAGTATCCTCTTGATGGGATTCTCATCATCAAGGTATCCCCCACTAGTGCTTTACGGACGCCCTGACAGAGTGTGGGTCCCCGGTTACCTGTCATCCCTCCCATGCCATGCATGAGATGCAAATACCACATGCTATGCAATTATACAAAATCATAACATTTAAAAGCTCATATTTAAAACACATGCTATTTTATCAAATAAACATAGCATATAAAATCATCATTTGAAACATATCCTTTGCAATATAAATTCATCAAATAAGATAAGAAAACATTGTACATAAAACCCATGGTTTCAAAAAGGTGGAATCCTACCAAAGACTGCTACGTGTCCTTGCATCTTTCGCCCGGTAACCACTCACGATTGTAAACACCTTGTGAAGTTCCATTACCTTATAGCATATTAATCAATCAAAACCAAGTGCCACTTGATTTACAATATTTTAAATCCATAAACCAATCCCATGGTTTATCATTTTCAGCCGTTATTACCAAATTGCCATTATACATATCCATAGCCATTTACCTTCCCTATTTTCATATATTTACAAGATTGTCATCCATGATTAATATAACCCAATATTCTTATTTACAGTATACTTAGGCTAATAATTAACCCATTAATCCACATTCATGGGGTTTGGCCATACCCATGGCCGAACCCATGATCTTTCATTTTAGGTGATAATTACAAAATTGCCATTCAAGGCTAACCTTCCTTTTTAGCAAGTATTTACAACCTTGCCATTGCCTCCAACAACTTGGGCTTAGGTTCCAACATATGGGTCTATTTATTTATTTTAAACATTCATAACACTCCCAAATAATTCATAACCGATTTCATCAACTTATGTTTGAGTTTCAAAACATAGTTCCATTAATTCTACATAATTACCATATTGCCATCCAAGGCTATAATTCCATAATCCAATCCTTTCAATCATTAAAAATTGCCTAAGTTCATGTTTGATCCACAAACTATCTCATGGGGTTCGGCCATACATCATGGCCGAACCCATGATCTTATAGCCGAACCCATGATCTTTCAATTTAGGCAATATTTACAATTTTGCCACTAGCTTATGTTTATGTCTCCCCATTAATCCAATCATCATATTAAATCCATAAAATCCATTCAACTTGATTCATGAGGTTCGGCCACACACCATGGCCGAACCCTATGACATCTTTATTCCATCTTAGGTCCAACAACCTAAGTTGATACTTAGAAAGTCCACATTTAGAAACATCCTAGTTTCATTTCCTATTCTTGGATCCATAGTTCCAAGTTCTTTCCATAAATAGAAACTTTCCCATTTTAATTCCCATCCTTCTATTTAATCATTCAAGGTCCATGATTAGATACTTTCTAATTTAAACTCCTCCTTCCAAAATTAGAAACTTACTAATTTAAACTAACTTCCATAAATAACCAATAACCCTTAATCATTACCAACACACCTTCATGGGGTTCGGCCATGAAACATGGCCGAACCATATGGTTCTTTAAATTCTTACATTCATCCAAACATCTATTAAAAAATATAACCATATTCACCATTAAATAATCCATTAAAATTATTAACATCCTTTCCATGGTTTCCAATCAATAACCATATCTTTATTCATGGGGTTCGGCCTACAACATGGCCGAACCCTATGGTTCATCATCGTTCATTGAATTACCATAATCATCTCATAATTTTCTTCCATGGGGTTCGGCCATACACCTTGGCCAAACCCTATGGTTCTTTATCTTAAAACATATTAATCAAAACCATAAAATCACTTACCGGTTCTTGCTCTTCCAATCTTTCTTCTTTCCTTAGCCTCTTTTATGTATGTCGTGAGCCACTTTGTTTTGCTGCTACCTCTCTTTGAAACAAGATCCGACCCTCTCAGTTCTCGTATGACAGCCCCTTATTATCTCCGCAGATTGGTTCCAAGTTTCACAGCATGCACACTTTCGTTGTATGCGATGAACCCACCTATTCTGTCACCGATCTGCTGTTGTCTAGCTGCAGTCTTGGACTGTAATGACCCAGAATTTGGGAATCAGTATATCTGTGGTTATTATTTATTTTAATGATGGAAATTGAGAATTTTAATGGAATAAATGTTAAGTGAATCAAAATTTGGGCAAAGGCCCAAGTATGGTCCAATGGACCATGGGTTGGATGAAATTCATTTAATTGGTCAATAATGATTAATGTAATGGCCCGGAATTTGTAAATCAAAATATATGTGGTTATTGTTTGTTTTAATGGTGGAAATTGGAAATTTAATGGAATAGAGGGTAAATGGATCAAGATATGGACAAAGGCCCAACTAGGGCCCAGTGGACTATGGATTGGATTTAAGTTTACTTAAAGGGTCAAAGATGGTCAAATGGGCCAAGGATGGTCAAATTGGGCCCAATACCCATTTGGGACCCAATGGATCAAGATGATGTAAGCTTTAAGGTAAATGGGTAAGATGAAAATGTAATTGGGCCATGGGCCCAATGGTGATCCAATTGGAATGTATGGAATGGATTTAAATCACCTAAGTTAATTTGAATTAAGCTAAGGTGATGTGGCCAAGTGGGACCCACCTCCACCTCATCAAGTGAGGTGGCGTGTGGACCCAAGGTTTGGTGGGGCCGGCCACCATGGTTGAATTGGTCAACCATGGGTTAGGCATAAAGGGAATTTAAGCAAGTGGAGTTAAGTTGAATGAAATTAATTAACTTAGTGATCCAATTAATTAGTTAATTAAGCTAAGTTAAAAAGGTGGTCAAATGGTCAATGAAAGACCAAAACCACCCATTGGAGGACACAAAAAACGTTGGATAATGTTGTTGGGTCAAAAAGCATAAAAAATATCTTAGGCTTGGTTGGTGGGAAATTCATGTTAAAGTGTAAAGTAAGCTACCTTGGGATAAGATGGGTTCTCATCTTATCCCATTCTCTTTTTTTTTTACTCACTCCATCTCTCCCATTTTCTCATAGCCGTCCCTCATGCCCAAGAAGTGGAGAGGAAGAAAACCATGGAGGAAAGAAGAAAAGAAAGCTAAGAAGAGAAGAAAAAAATTCAAGTAAAGGCCCACCGTTCCAAGATCAAAGGTTGGGATCTTATTTCTCACCATCTCCTTTTCTCTCTCTCAAGCAAATCGTACTACGGCCAAACCCAAGTTTGGAGGTTGTCACCATTGATCAAGCATCTTAGCCGATTAAACAAGGAGAGGAAGAAGAAAGGAGGCCAAGGAAGCCGACGGGAGTGACGAAAGTCGGAGGAGGCGTCGGATTGTAAGTAATTCCTAAACAAGAGATTTGGATTTTTAGGGTTTAAGTCTTGGGATCCATTCTTGTTAAATTTGATGGTGGCCAAATAATCATAGGCCTTGGATCTCAAATCCATCAAATGGAAGGTTGGAAAAATGGATAAATTAAGGTTAAGAACAAATTAAATGGATTAAGGATATTATGAAATTAAATTAATTAAACATGGAGAATGGTTTATGATTTTGAGGTTTTTAATGATTAAATGTTGGAAGATTAAAAAGGGGTTTTTATGAGAAAAACCATGGTAGGTGATTGATTAAATTATTAGGGTTTGTAAGAATGGAAGCTATGGATAATGATTTAGGGTTTTAAGTGGTTAATGATTAAATGTAAGTGGCTAGTGAATTTTAAAAATTCAATGAATGAATGTAGTGATTTTGAAAGGGGTAGAAATAATGATTTAAAAAAAAAAAAAAAAACCATGGAGAGGTTCTTGGTGGATCTAAAAGTATTTGGATCATGAAGACGATAAGGAAATATTGGTGGCTTGAATGAACCTTAAATATAATTAAGGTTGATCAAATGTAATGATCCAAATGTGGTTAAGAGTAATGGTTTAAAAGTGTGATTTAAACCACCTCAAGGAAGGATTTATTTTGGATCTAAATGATGTAAATAGACCCAAGAAAGAAATGGGAAAAAGGACACCATGGGTTCGGCCATGGTGTATGGCCGAACCCATGGCCCATTTGTGAGCCTTTTGATGGGTTAGATTGGAGTATGAATGTGTTTAAATTGATTCGGATTAGGTTAAGTTAAGGACTTATTTTTAATGAGTTCATGTTATGGTTGATAGGTTACTAATAGATCTAAGTTATGGATCAATTTTGGACTTAAATGTGGCTAAGTTAATGGACTTAAATGTGATTAAAGAATGATGAATTAAGTGTATGGTTTAGGTTCTCTCAATGGAGGGATTTGTGATGAATCTAAAGTGTAACCAAGGACCAAGGAAAAAAATGGGAATTTGGTTAAGTTGAAAGGGCTGATTTTTAATGAACCCATGACCCATTGTTATGAGCCACTTAATGGTCTAAGTATGGGGTTATATATTTGTGGTTTAAATAAATGGAGGTTAGGTTAATTAAATGGTTAATTGCTAATGTTCTTATGTCATAGTTAATGAGACATCAATGGACCCATTTTTGTGAACCAATGGATAGGCTAAGATTAAAGTCTATGGATATGCTTTAGCTAATGGGGATTAGGTTAAGATATGGTTGTATCTCATGATTGGTGAGTGTATGGATCAATTATGAATAAAGGGAATGAGTGGATAATGGACTCATTGTGGGTTAAATGCATGATGTAAACCCCATGGAAAGATTTGATGAATTGGGTATTTTGAACCCATGATCCATTAACCATTTAAAGGGTTAAGTATGGGTTTAAAGGAACAAGGATTAGGTTAATAAAAGGACTAATTTTATGATCACATGATATGGTTGCTGGGTCATTAACGGACCTAAGTTATGGATCATTAATGGGTCTAAGTTATGGATCCATTATAGACCATAATGTATGTGGAAGAGGGAATGAATTATCCATGGAAGGGTAATGGTAAAACCGTAAATATTGGCCAAAATGAGGAAAACCCACTAAGACATGATGTATGGGCTTAGAAATGGGTAAAACATGGACTAATTGTTAATATGTAATAAGGTACCGGACATCGCAAGCGGAAGGCGGATCGGCGACCGGGTCTATCGGGCGGAAATGAAAGAAAGAACGGTAGTCGGTATTTGGTAGGATTCTAACCTTTTTGTAAGCCATGGATTGAGTGATGGTTTCCTTGAATTATTTTGGAGATTATATGGTTTGTTTTAAGATTGGTTTTGAATTATGTATTATGTAGGAGTTTTTACTTGATTTATTCTGGTAAGCATATGAGTGGTTTAAAATGGGTGTTAAGGCGATGATGTGATTATTGAGGCTTTGCTTGATCTACTTTTGATAATCAAGTTATATGTTTTACTGATGGGATTTTTAAATGTCATGGTTTGTTATTATATTCATCACATGGCATATGGCATCTACATCTCATGCATGGCATGGGAGGGATATGACAGGGGAAGGATGAAATGAAACCGGAGTCCATGCTCCGTCGGGGCGACCGATAAACAACCATGGGGATATTCTGATGTGTTTGATTCATCAGGGAGGTTACTATGGGCTCTATGATATGTTGATAAGGTTATTCAAACAAGAATGTTGTATTTATTGTTATACCTTGATGATGGTTCTTCCATCAAGGGGGATGCCTAGTGTGGACCGCATCTTGATGAGGCTTTTCCATCAAGAGGGTCATGGCATGATGATGGTATGGATTTTATTTGGAACACTATGTATGGTTGAAAAAGGGACATTGTACAATGATGATGAGATTGATGGGTGGGATTCATGACATAGAACACCCATTGCATGATATTGCCCAAAGTGCATGGTTTTATTATAATATTATCTATATGATTTGTTATCACTAATCCATGTGTTAGCCCTACTCGGAGTCCTACTGGGCGCGTTGTCTAACGCCCTACTTCTACCCTAGCTGATGACGCAGGAGGTGGTGAAGTGGAAGGACGAGACGGGAGCCAAGCTAAGGAGCTTGCAAAGGCGTGCTAGATAGTTTACTAATTTTTATTTTGGATAATGTAATTTGAAATAGTTTAGCTTGTCAGAAATGTAATATTTTAGACTTATTGCTATGTTTTGGATTTTGTGGTAGACGTATGATGTTATGGCGTTTTGGTAATTAAATGATGAAATCTTCCCTGCTGTCTAAAAAAAATTGGTAGGATGTTATCTAATTGTCATTCCACATTTAATGTATTATTCCTCTAGCTTACTTCTACGTGTGAATCATTCTCCGTGGACTTCGTTCCACGCACGCGTAGGGTTGGCCAGTTAAGGGCCGGGCTTTAGAAGCTCGGACTTGACTCGCGTCGTGACGTCCGCGCCCTCGGTCACTATTCCAAAAAAAAAAAATAGACTCTGATTTTTTGGTGAAAAGGGGCGAGCGTTACGTGGACGCCCAACTCCATCGCTTGAGGAGATGTCTCAGATCAGACCTCTGTTGATCTGTACGTCTAGGAGTCTGTCAGACCACTCTATTAAATACCTCTTATAGAACACGATGATGATCAGCCCTCTTTGTTAAAGAAAGCCCTCCACTGATCAGATTCGTGTCCCACCCCAAGATGATACCCACAGTTTATAGTCGTCTCCACCTACTCTATTACAACCGTGTAACCTCGTTGTTGTGCCTTTTCTCTCTACTTGCAGCAGAAACCCTAAACCTGAATCAGAAATGAGAAAGGCTCATCCTGAGTTATTTAGGTAAATGTTTGAAACCCTACTTCATTCGATTTTCGGGACGAAAATTTTAACAAGAAGGTTGTATTGTAACACCTCGGATTTTCAATTTATTATTTTTATGAAATTATCCATTTTAATGGTGAATTTTAGATTGGATCTTAAATGGATAAAGAATTGGGCCATGACCCAATTAGGATCCAATTGATGGTGGAATTGGTTTTATTAAAAATTAAATGAGTTTGAATTAATTTAGTGATGCATTTAAATAAAAGATTGCATGGCCGAATTTTAGATGTAAAAATCTAGGATTAGGCACATGGGATCTTTTAAAAAGGGTATGCATATAATGTTAAATTAATTAAAAGAAGTGTCTAAATTAAACACAAGGGCACACGGCAATGGGGCATAATTTATCTTAGACACATTCTAATTTAAGCAAGGGAGGTCGGCAATTGCTAATTTAAGCAAGGGAGGTCGGCAATTACTAATTTAAAAAAGGGAGGTTGGCAACTACTAATCTAAGACAAGGGGTACACGGCATTGCTATCCTAGCATTGGCTGAGTGGAAGCTTAGAAAGAGGGAAGCAAAGAGGAAGGATAATTTCTATCTTATTACTTTCTATGTTGATCAATTGGAATTGCATAAAAGGGGAGACATAGAGGGGTACACGGTTTTACACCCTCATTGTCGAATTCTCTCACTCTATCTCTCTCAATCTCTCATCCTCTCACACGGTAAAGAGCAAGAGAAGAAAAGGCAGCAACAAGAAGGTGTTCTTGGTTGGAAAAAAATTAAGAAAAAAGGAGAAAGATTAGAAGAGCCCGGAATCGGAAAAGGTTAGTATCTAATTGATGAATTTATTTTGAAATAAAGAACCATAGCGTTCGGCCAAGGTGTTGGGCCGAACCCCATGGAAGAGGATGGGGGGGATGGATTTTATGATTTTAATGGAAAGACATGATCTATTTGGTTGGATCGAAACCATGGAAAGCCATGGAAAATTATGGGTTTATGTTCTTAAATTTTAAATAATGGAAATCTTGGATGGTTGGGTGGTTTTAGATTTAAAAGAGGATTTTAAATAGAGATATGGTTAGGGATGTGGGTCGGCCATTGCATGGCCGAACCATGATTGTATCATGGCTAAGTTGTGGGATCTAAAGAATGGAAAAGAAGGGGGTGAGGTTCGACCATGGTGTATGGCCGAACCCCACCAATTATATTTTGGGATTATAATTGATTAAAATGAATTTAAATAAAGGGTCAAGATTATGAACCATAGGGTTCGGCCATGGTGTATGGCCGAACCCCATGGAGGTGATTACTATTTTGGAATGGTTGATGGAAGGAGTTGGCTAAATTGGAAAGCACTCCAATTTTGGAAAGAAGGTTTCTAATCTAAGAAATTATCCAATTATGGAAAGGGGAGTTTATTTATGGAAACCTTCTAATAATAGAAGGTGGAGTTTAATTAAGGAAACCTTCCAATTATGGAAAGGTGGAGTTTAATTTGGAAACTTTCTATTTATGGAAGGATTGGCCATGTATGGCAATTTTCTAATTAAGAATGAATGGATTGGTTGCCATGAGTGAGATTCGGCCATGGTGTATGGCCGAACCCCACTAGGGTTTATTTTTGGAAACCTTTGTATTTATAGAAGGTTGTTTATTAAGTAAGTTTCTAAAAATAGAAGGAGGAGATTAAAAAGGGGAAAGTTCTATTTTTGGAAGGTGGAAACTAAATTAAAAAGTTTTAATTTAAGAACTTTCTAATTAAGGAAATCTAAAATAAGAACCTTTCTAAGTATGGAGTATTAATGTTATAATTGGAAACTATACACCATAGGGTTCGGCCAAAGTGTATGGCCGAACCCCATGGTCCAAATTAAGGGATCAAATGGCATTTTAAGTCATGGTTAAGGGCTGATTTATGAATCGAATTATGAACATATGTTATGAGTTATGTTTTGTGTAAAAAAAGGGAAGGATACAAACATGTGTTATGAATTATTGATGAAGGTAGTGGCAAAATGGTAATTACATATCAAAGTGGAGGATCATGGGTTCTGCCATGGTGTATGGCCGAACCCCATGAGTTGTGTTGATGGACTTGTTTGGTTAAGGAAATTTATAGGGTCTAATTATGGTAGGTTTAAATGAATGAGGGAAACAATGGCATAATTGTAATTAACTAAAGATTAGACCATGGGTTCGGCCATGGTGTATGGCCGAACCCCATGGGGTTTTGTTATGGACTTAGAACCTTGTAAATCAAGTGGGACATGGTGTTGATTTATTATTATATTATAAGGTAATGGAATCTCGCAAGCGGTGCGCGATCGGTGATCGATTCTTGGACGAAAGACGCAAGCACGTGTTAACGGTCTTTGGTAGGATTCCACCTCTTTGAAAACCATGGGTTTATGTACATTGTGCCTTATCTTATTTTTGATGAAATTATGCTGCAAAGGATATGATTTAAATTGTGATTTTAAATGCTATCTTTATATGAGGAAATAACATGTGTTTTAAATATGAATTTCAATTCTATGTTTATGTTATAAAATAGCATGTGTTTCATTGCCATCTCATGCATGGCATGGGGTGAAGGATTTTGTAACCGGAGGGTCCACACTCCGTCGGGGCATCCAAAAAACCTATATGGTGTACCTTGATGTGTTTTTCCATCAGGAAGAAACCGGAGGGTCCACACTCCGCCGGGGCATCCGGAAGACCTATGTGGTGGGTACATTTATGTACATGTGATGGGTGGGACTCATTGCATTTGTCATCATTGCATGGCAAGGATTTATATAGTTTTGACATTACGATATTATTGTATATGTTTTGTACTAACCATATGTTAGCCGTAACTGGAATACCTACTGGGCGCGTTGTTCTAACGCCCTACTTCTACCCTAGTTGATGATACATGTAATCAGGTGAACGATAAACGTAAGACGGGCCAAGCATAAAGCTTGGAAGACTTATTTTATACGTTTTAATAAAATTACTCATGAACTTGTATTTGAGTATTTAGATTTCGGAATGTAATAACTTAGATGGATGGATGTTAAATTTGATAATTATGGTATTTGAATGATGATTAAGGACTTGACCTACTTTGCTATCTGAATGGAATAAAACTTGGTTCTATTATGTTTCCGCAAGTTAATGTTATGATTCCGCAGGTTATGATATTTATTCCGCAAGTTGATATTGCTATGTGTGAACCATTTTAGTGGACTGAGTCCATGCACACATAGGGTTGGCCAGTTAAGGGTCAGACTTTGGAAGTTCGGACTTAGCTTGCGTCGTGACGTCTCGATCTCTATCACTCTACTCTGTTATAAAAAAAAAAATAGACTCTGAATTTACGGGAAAAGGCGAGTGAAAAAGGGCGGGGCGTTACAGTTGGTATCAAAGCGAACCCGAAACTTGAATCTCTCAGAGTAAAGTAATCCGGTCTCGTGCATTAATTCACTTCGCTAGACTCAGACGGATGATAGCAAAGGAAGTACAGTCAAATTAATCGGATTATCAAACATAGCAACATAGGATGTATTTCCCCAGAAACAAAACAAAATCAAGAGTGCTTATTTGGAAATTTTCCCCAACAGGTAGGAATTACAAATTTTGTTTATGGAAACTAAGTCTTGATGTTTTCAATAGCTTAGGGAAAAATGGCTCCAAGGGGAAGGCCAAGGAAAAATACCCGACAAAACTCAAAAGGGGGTGAAGAGGAGGAACAATGTTCTCATCATGAGGAGGAACAACATTCTCATCATGAAAAGGAAGAACATCAATCCCACCAAGAGGAGGAGCAACAAAGCAATGTAAACATACCATTGGTGCCTCCTGAATTGCAGAATCTGGTTCAAGCGGTGGTCACTTCAGTGCTTCAACAACACCTGACTGAGAACGGAACCACCAAGTAAAACAATGACAGGAGCATGGTCAAGGACTTCCAGCAACAGCGCCCTCCTTACTTCAAAGCGAGAGAAGGGGCTATCGGAGCGGAAAACTGGCTGAAGAAGATTTCACAGATTCTGACTCTATTGAATATCACGAGACATGCTCATAAGATTTTACTGGCCACATCACAGCTGATTGATGATGCTGGTAAATGGTGGGAGGTGATAGAGAAGCAGCGAGCACTTCTTCCAGAAAGAGAAAGGACTGCCATGACTTGGGAGCAGTTCTCAGTTACCTTCCTGGAACATTATTTTCCTGAGGAGGAAAGGGAGCGCTAGACCCAGGCTTTTCTATCTTTGGTACAGGGTACCATGACGGTGGCAGAGTACCACCAGGAGTTTCTCAGTTTATCTGTGTATGCATTCTATATGGTGGATACTGAGTATCGAAGGGCACGAAAGTTTGAGCGGGGCCTTCGGCCAAGCATAAGGGCCAAGGTAACTATATTCAAAGCAGCTACATTGGCAGAGGTGGTCAGTAGGGCCACTATAGCAGAACAGGAGATGGCTGAGTTGACGCGGTTTGACAATCACCGAGCTCAGAGTGGGAGGGGTACCTTCAAGCCCAACAAGAGGTTTCAACCTTACTCTAGCAGCCTCACCATCTACCAGGTCAACAGGGGGCTTTCGACCCAATCATCCCTCCCCATCTGCATCAGTCACTCAGGCTCCCAGAGTTGGGAGCAACTGCTTTCATTGTGATCAGCCTGGTCATTTTAAGAGGGAATGTTCACAACTCAACAAACCCTCATATTCCAGAGGTTCATCTCGTCCACCAGTTAGGCCAGCTAATTCACGTGGAGGCAGGACAGTTAATCAGGCGGGACGGCCACCTACAGGATCTGGACGGGTTTTCACTTTAGCACCTCCAACAGCAGAGGATCATTCTGTGATTCAAGGTATGGCAGTAGTCAGTAGTTCCTACGCTTTTTCATTATTTGATTTGGGAGCATCACACTCTTTCATATCTGCTGCATTTATAACTGCTACTGGTACATTGGTACAAAAATAGTCCACATCATTCACTATTGTATCCCCCGTTGGAGACACATCATTGGGACTTATATGCACAGCAGTGAATACTGAACTTGCTGGACTCAGATTTGAGTTCAATTATTTGGTGCTCGATATGTCAGAATATGATATTATTTTCGGCATGGATTGGTTGGCTAGCTTTAAGGCCAACATTGATTGTTATCGTCATAGGGTGACATTTTGGTCGCCCGAGGGAAAACAACATGTGGTGCGTGCTGATAAACAAAGCAGACTGCATGAAAGATTGAATCATCTGGTATTGAACATTATCAGAATGAACAAGACACCGGTGGTTGAACTTCCGAAAATAGTAAAGGACTATGCGGACGTCTTTCCAAAGGAACTCCCTGGTTTGCCTCCCATGAGGGAGATCAATTTTGAAATCAAGTTGTATCCTGGCACTGCACCAGTGTCATTACCACATTACCGGATGGCACCAGCAGAGATGTCCTAGTTAAAGAAGTAGATTGATGAACTGCTTAGACTGGGGTGCATTCTGAACATTACATCGGCTTGGGGAGCTCCAGTATTATTTGTGAATAAAAAGGATGGTTCACTTCGTATGTGTATGGATTATCGAAAACTGAACCAGTTGACTGTCAGAAACAAGTACCCTCTACCCAGGATTGATGATTTATTTGATCAACTTAAAGGTTCCAATCATTTTTCTAAGATTGACCTGATGTCCGGATATCACCAAATCCGGTTAGGGAGGAGGATATAGAGAAGACAGCCTTCAGAACGCGGTATGGGCTATATGAATTTGTAGTCATGCCGTTTGGACTCACCAATGCACCGGCTGTGTTCATGGATTTAATGAACAGGATCTTCCGTCCCTCCTTGGACCAGTTTGTTATTGTATTCATTGATGATATTTTGATTTACTCTAAGACCCAGAAAGAACATACTGAGCACCTGAGGATAGTTCTGAACACTTTGAGGAAGAACAAATTATATGCTAAAGCCAGTAAATGTGAATTGTAGCTATCTCGGGTTAACTTTTTGGGACATGTTATATCAGAGAAGGTATAACCGTGGACCCGGCTAAGATAGCAGCAGTAAAAGATTGGGAAGCGCCAAATAATGTAACCGAAATTCGTAGTTTCTTGGGATTGGCAGGTTATTACCAGAAATTTATCATGGACTTCTCTAAAATTGCATCTCCACTTACTCGACTCACTCAGAAAGGAGTCAAATATGAATGGTCAGATTTGTGCAATCAGAGATTTGAAGAGCTAAAGAAAAGACTTACCACTGCTCCTATCCTAATTTTGCCGGAAAGAGGCAAGTGTTATGAGGTACAATGCGATGCTTCAGGAGAGGGACTGGGGTGTACACTCAGTCAAAGTAATCGTGTGGTGGCATACGGATCAAGACAGTCGAAAATACATGAACGTCTCTATCTTACACACAATCTGGAACTAGCCGCAGTGGTCTTCGGTCTCAAAAGCTAGAGACATTTTCTTTATGGCGAGAAATTTGAAGTATTTTCCGATCATAAGAGCTTGAAGTACTTGTTTGATCAGAAAGAGTTCAACTTGAGGCAGCGCAGATGGATGGAATATCTGGCGGATTATGAGTTCGCACTTCATTATCACCCTGGCAAGGCGAACAAGGTGGCAGATGCCCTTAGCCGTTTATCACATGCATCAGTGGCATGTTTGATCAGGACAGAATGAGAGATGCTGAATACCATTCGAGAGTTTAAACTTTACCTCAATAACCATGGGACTATATACAATTTGATCATACGGTCCAACATGGTTACCAAGATTGAACAGGAACAGCGGACAGACCCGGAAGTGGAGGAGATTTGGGCTAAGATGTCTACTGGTGAAATCATACCGGCATGAGAATTACGACCGGGACAGGGTCTTCTATTCCGAGGAAGGATTTATGTACCTAAGAGCTGCAGAAAAGAGTTATTGGTTGAGGCACATCAGACCAAACTCTCTATTCATCCGGGAAGCACTAAGATGTATCACGACCTGAAGAGACATTATTGTGGCACGGGCTCAAAAGAGATGTGGCAGAATTTGTGGCACATTGCTTAACTTGTCAGCAGGTTAAGACGGAACATCAGAAGCCACCAAGGTTACTCAAACCCTTACCAGTGCCGGAATGGAAATGGGAACACATTTCTATGGATTTTGTGATAGGGTTGCCAAGGTCTTCAAAAGGCAACGATGCGATATGGGTCATGGTAGACCGACTGATCAAGTCAGCACATTTCATTCCTATTAAGATGACAGACTCATCTGAGACTTTAGGTCGGCGGTATATCAAGGATATCATCAGATTGCATGGTATACCTCGGACTATTGTGTCTGACAAATATGGTCAATTCACAGGCAGAGTATGGCAGAGCATGCAGGCAGCCATGGGAACAGATCTACTAATTAGTACTGCATTTCATCCACAGACTGATGGACAGTCTGAGAGGACAATGCAGACACTGGAAGATATGCTGAGAGCATGTATGCTAGATTTTAAGGGTGGATGGGAGGATCACTTGCCGTTGGTAGAATTCTCATACAATAACAGTTACCAGGCAAGCCTCCAGATGGCACCATTTGAGGCATTATATGGTAGACCATGTAGGTCGCCGTGTGCTGGACAGAGGCTGGTGAGCCTGCACTGATTGGACCTGAGTTGGTTACAGAGACTACAGCGCAGATACAATTGATACGACAGCATTTGTTGACTGCGCAGAGCCGTCAGAAGAGCTATGCTGACAAAAGGCGGAGGTTCCTTGAATTTGAAGTGGGAGACATGGTGTTCTTGAAAGTCTCGCCACGAAAGGGACACATGGGATTTGGAAAGAAAGGGAAATTGTCGTCAAGATATGTGGGACCGGTTTCAATCATAAGAAGGATGGGGGACGTGGCTTATCAATTGGCACTCCCATCACAATTGGCATCTTTACAAGATGTGTTCCATATATCAATGTTGAGGAAATATAATCATGATCCTTCTCACATATTAAATGTACAAGATATAGAGGTTCAGAGCGACGTGACATACGTCGAGAAGCCTATCCGAGTGGTGGACACAGAACAAATGGTGTTACGAAACCGAGCGATCCAGTTTGTCAAGATAGTATGGGATCGACATGGCATTAAGGAAGCTACATGGGAACTCGAATCAGAAATGAGAAAGGCTCATCCTGAGTTATTTAGGTAAATGTTTGAAACCCTACTTCATTCGATTTTCGGGACGAAAATTTTAACAAGAGGGTTGTATTGTAACACCTCGGATTTTCAATTTATTATTTTTATGAAATTATCCATTTTAATGGTGAATTTTAGATTGGATCTTAAATGGATAAAGAATTGGGCCATGACCCAATTAGGATCCAATTGATGGTGGAATTGGTTTTATTAAAAATTAAATGAGTTTGAATTAATTTAGTGATGAATTTATATAAAAGATTGCATGGCCGAATTTTAGATGTAAAAATCTATGATTAGGCGCATGGGATCTTTTAAAAAGGGTATGCATATAATCTTAAATTAATTAAAAGAAGTGTCTAAATTAAACACAAGGGCACACGACAATGGGGCATAATTTATCCTAGACACATTCTAATTTAAGCAAGGGAGGTCGGCAATTACTAATTTAAAAAAGGGAGGTTGGCAACTACTAATCTAAGACAAGGGGTACACGGCATTGCTATACTAGCATTGGCCGAGTGGAAGCTTAGAAAGAGGGAAGCAAAGAGGAAGGACAATTTCTATCTTAGTACTTTCCATGTTGATCAATTGGAATTGCATAAAAGGGGAGACATAGAGGGGTACACGGTTTTACACCCTCATTGTCGAATTCTCTCTCTCTATCTCTCTCAATCTCTCATTCTCTCACACGGCAAAGAGCAAGAGAAGAAAAGGCAACAACAAGAAGGTGTTCTTGGTTAGAGAAAAATTAAGAAAAAAGGAGAAAGATTAGAAGAGCCCGGAATCGGAAAAGGTTAGTATCTAATTGATGAATTTATTTTGAAATAAATAATCATAGCGTTCGGCCAAGGTGTTGGGCCGAACCCCATGGAAGAGGATGGGGGGGATGGATTTTATGATTTTAATGGAAAGACATGATCTATTTGGTTGGATCGAAACCATGGAAAGCCATGGAAAATTATGGGTTTATGTTCTTAAATTTTAAATAATGGAAATCTTGGACGGTTGGGTGGTTTTAGATTTAAAAGAGGATTTTAAATAGAGATATGATTAGGGATGTGGGTCGGCCATTGCATGGCCGAACCGTGATTGTATCATGGCTAAGTTATTGGATCTAAAGAATGGAAAAGAAGGGGGTGAGGTTCGGCCATGGTGTATGGCCGAACCCCACCAATTATATTTTGGGATTATAATTGATTAAAATGGATTTAAATAAAGGTCAAGATTATGAACCATAGGGTTCTGCCATGGTGTAAGGACGAACCCCATGGAGATGATTAATATTTTGGAATGGTTGATGGAAGGAGTTGGCTAAATTGGAAAGCACTCCAATTTTGGAAAGAAGGTTTCTAATCTAAGAAATTATCCAATTATGGAAAGGGGAGTTTATTTATGGAAACCTTCTAATAATAGAAGGTGGAGTTTAATTAAGGAAACCTTCCAATTATGGAAAGGTGGAGTTTAATTTGGAAACTTTCTATTTATGGAAGATTGGCCATGTATGGCAATTTCCTAATTAAGAATGAATGCATTGGTTGCCATGAGTGAGGTTCGGCCATGGTGTATGGCCGAACCCCACTAGGGTTTATTTTTGGAAACCTTTGTATTTATAGAAGGTTGTTTATTAAGTAAGTTTCTAAAAATAGAAGGAGGAGATTAAAAAGGGGAAAGTTCTATTTTTGGAAGGTGGAAACTAAATTAAAAAGTTTTAATTTAAGAACTTTCTAATTAAGGAAATCTAAAATAAGAACCTTTCTAAGTATGGAGTATTAATGTTATAATTGGAAACTATACACCATAGGGTTCGGCCAACGTGTATGGCCGAACCCCATGGTCCAAATTAAGGGATCAAATGGCATTTTAAGTCATGGTTAAGGGCTGATTTATGAATCGAATTATGAACCTATGTTATGAGTTATGTTTTGTGTATTTTTAAATAAAGGGAAAGATACAAACATGTGTTATGAATTATTGATGAAGGTAGTGGCAAAATGGTAATTACATGCCAAAGTGGTTGATCATGGGTTCGGCCATGGTGTATGGCCAAACCCCATGAGTTGTGTTGATGGACTTGTTTGGTTAAGGAAATTTATAGGGTCTAATTGTGGTAGGTTTAAATGAATGAGGGAAACAATGGCATAATTGTAATTAACTAAAGATTGGACCATGGGTTCGGCCATGGTGTATGGCCGAACCCCATGGGGTTTTGTTATGGACTTAGTGTAAGTGCCCTGGTTCGTCTGAGTCACCCTTATTGTCAATTACGTGACTCAGTTGGACTTGCCTTGGATGTATAAGAAGATCTACTATGAAGTTGAAGCGTCTACACCGAATACGGTATTGGTACACAGGTAAGTGAACCGTAGGAGACCTTAGACTAAGTCAAATACCCTAGAAGTCAATTGGAAAATAAAGTAAATAAGTGACTTTCAGCCTCGAGGCCTCATGCAATCTGCCGAGTCTTCGCAGCCAGTTGTGCAGAGCTGAGTGCAGCTGACCCTGTGTCGAGCTGACTCAGTCTCTTACAGTTTTAGAAAATTAAAAACTGTGACTATTTAATTGAGAGGTAATTATGGTAATTTATTGGAAGCTTATTTTGGTAAATAAAATTAACCACATGGGTTGCCACCTCTTTTAAGTTTGAATTTGAATATCCTTGGGGAGCTGTCCATAACAATTATGGAAAGGCTCCTCCATGATTTGTAATCCACCTTGCAATATTCTCATCAAGCCCTTGATTAGTGGCTAAGATAAATGATTTGCAAGTCATGCACGGTGGAGATGAGGTGGCTGATATCTGATTGATATCTGGCTGTTATCTAGATGGATTTTGTCTGACACATTAAGCAGCACATATGTGTTGTCTTTGCAAATAATTACCGCTGGCGAGGCCTCGCAGGTGTGACTAACGGCAGACCTTAAAACTGTTTATAAAATAACAGTAAGGTTGTTGTTCAGAGGACCGAATACACACATCAAACACTTAGGAACAAGATTACCAGTGAGTGATGATTCGGCCTTCCCTCTAGACACCATTCTTCATCATCCTTCTTAGTGATGTTTGGGTAATCAATACCCCAATCCTGATGAAGAATAAGGTGTTCATATAGGACTAAAACCAGTCATACCCAAGTCCTACTGTTGTGCCGACAAATACATTGCTGATGCCTATTTGATGGAAAGGAGCACACAGGTTCAGTAAAGAAGAAAGAGCTTAAAGGAAAACGGTTAAGGCCCAAGGCAAGTTTTCTTCTTGTTTTATTTTTAAACATTGTAAAGTGGATTAGAACTGTGTGTTCGAACCACTCTAAAAAACAGGAGTAGAGGATTAGACCAATTGGGTTGAACCTCTATAAAAAACTAGGTTGTACTATTTGGGTGTGAGACCCTTACATAGTATATTTGGGACGACCCTAGAGTTGGGAAGTCTGACAGTGGATATAGGTTTGTTGGAACCGAACCACTATAAAATATTTGTGTTATATGTGATTGAATGCATGGATTGAATATTTTATTTACTTAAAGCATAAATCGGTTGAGAATTTTTTAAAAGGGAATTAAAATTGAAAATTGACCTATTCACCCCCCTCTAGGTCGTACATTACTCTAGTAAATGAATTTCACTTAGAACCTTGTAAATCAAGTGGGACATGGTGTTGATTTATTATTATATTATAAGGTAACAGGATCTCGCAAGCGGTGCGCGATCGGTGATCGATTCTTGGAAGAAAGACGCAAGCATGCGTTAACGGTCTTTGGTAGGATTCCACCTCTTTGAAAACCATGGGTTTATGTACATTGTGCCTTATCTTATTTTTGATGAAATTATGCTGCAAAGGATATGATTTAAATTGTGATTTTAAATGCTATCTTTATATGAGGAAATAACATGTGTTTTAAATATGAATTTCAATGCTATGTTTATGTTATAAAATAGCATGTGTTTCATTGGCATCTCGTGCATGGCATGGGGTGAAGGATTTTGTAACCGGAGGGTCCACACTCCGTCAGGGCATCCGAAAAACCTATGTGGTGTACCTTGATGTGCTTTTCCATCAGGAAGAAACTGGAGGGTCCAGACTCCTCCGGGGCGTCCGGAAGACCTATGTGGTGGGTACATTTATGTACATGTGATGGGTGGGACTCATTGCATTTGTCATCATTGCATGGCACGGATTTATATAATTTTGACATTACGATATTATTATATATGTTTTGTACTAACCATGTGTCAGCCGTAACTGGAATACCTATTGGGCGCGTTGTTCTAACGCCCTACTTCTACCCTAGTTGATGATACAGGTAATCAGGGGAACGACGAACGTAAGACGGGTCAGGTATAGGAGCTTGGAAGATTATTTTATACGTTTTGAATAAAATTACTCATGAACTTGTATTTGAGTCTTTAGATTTCGGAATGTAATAACTTAGATGGATGGATGTTAAATTTGATAATTATGGTATTTGAATGATGATTAAGGACTTGACGTACTTTGCTATCTGAATGGAATAGAACTTGGTTCTATTATGTTTCCGCAAGTTGATGTTATGATTCCGCAGGTTATGATATTTATTCCGCAAGTTGATATTATTATGTGTGAACCATTTTAGTGGACTGAGTCCATGCACACATAGGTTTGGCCAGTTAAGGGTCGGACTTTGGAAGTTCGGACTTAGCTCTCGTCGTGACGTCCCGCGCTCTATCACTCTACTCTGTTATTAAAAAAAAAAAAATAGACACTGAATTTACGGGAAAAAGCGAGTGAAAAAGGGCGAGGCGTTACATTGATGATGTTTGTGAATGGTGTATTTATGGGAAACAACACCATTTACCATTTCCAGTTGGAAAATCTTGGAGAGTCGAGATGCCTCTAGAACTTGTACATGCATATATATGTGGTCCAACAAATACCTTATCTTTAAATAAGAGCATGAATTTTTTACTATTTATTGATGATTATACTCGCATGAGTTGGGTTTACTTTCTTACTTACAAATCAGAGGCATTTGAAAAGTTTCAAGAATTTAAAGCTTTTGCTGAAAAGGAAAGTGGGCATATCATAAAAACACTTCGAACTGATAGAGGGGGAGAATTCTTATCTAATGAATTTGGTTCCTTTTGCAAGCTAAATGGTATTCGTATGCAGTTGACCGTAAGGAGAACTCCCGAACAGAATGGGGTTGCTGAAAAGAAGAACAGGACAATTGTTGAAATGGCTAGAAGCATGTTAAATGAAAAACGACTTCCAAATGATTTTTGGGCAGAAGTTGTGGCAACATCTGTCTTCCTCCTAAACATATCTCCAACAAAGGCAGTGCACAACAAAACTCCATATGAAGCTTGGTGGAAAAGAAAGCCTGATGTGAGTTGTTTAAAAAATTTTGGTAGCATTGCTTATTCTTTGATTGATTCTAGTGATCATACCAAGCTTGATAAGAAAAGTGAAAAATTTATTTTTGTTGGATATAGTGATGGAACCAAGGGTTATCAGTTGTATAATCCAGAAACAAAATTAACAAACTATTCGTCAAGATGTTATATTTGATGAAAACAGTTTCTGGAATTGGGAAGGAGAAAAAAGTCAGCATGTGCCATTTGCAGAAATGAAGTTGAGTCGACACAGTTAAAGGAGAAAACAGTGTCACCTCAAGCTTTTCCATCTCCAAGTTTTTTTGGGAGGGTTTCTCCAATGGATCGAAGTAGTGAGGACATCAACAACATTGATCCTACTTTCGATACTGATACACCTCCACGTAAGTTTCGATCTTCGAAAGAGACTTATGAATCATGCACTTTTGCTCTTATGATTGCAAAACCTGTGAGTCATGAGGAGGTACAAGGAAAAGAAGAATGGGAGAACTCTATGAAAAAAGAAATACCTGCAATTGAAAAAAATAATACATGGGAGCTAGTAGACTTGCCACCTGAAAAAATTGTAATTGGAGTGAAATGGATCTACAAGGTGAAGTACAATGCAGATGGAACCGTGCAAAAATTCAAAACACGACTCGTTGCAAAGGGGTATGTTCAAAAGCATGGAATAGATTTCTTTGACACATTTTCTTCTGTTGCTAGATTTGAAACTGTTAGAATTATTTTGGGTATAGCAGCTCAAATGAAATAGCATATCTTTCAGTTTGATGTTAAATCTACATTTTTAAATGGTTTTTTGGAAGAAGATGTGTATGTTGAACAGCCACATGGGTTTGTCATTGAAGGAAAAGAGGAGAAAGTTTACAAACTGAAGAAGGCTTTATATGGATTGAAGCAAACCCTAAGAGAATGGTATAGTAGACTTGATTCTTATCTTCGTCAAAATGGGTTCCACCGAAGTGATAATGAGTCCACTTTATATGTGAAAATGAAAGATAATGGTGATATTCTCATTGTGTGTTTATGTGGATGATATCATATACACTGAATCTAAGGAGAACATGATGCATGAGTTTGATATGTCTGATTTGGGATTATTACATTATTTTCTTGGTCTTCAAGTTCAGAAAACTAATGATTGTATTTTTATTTCTCAAGAAAAATAAGCATTAGATTTGCTTAAGAAATATAATGTGTTGAATTGCAAGATATCTTCTACTCCCATGAACACAAGTAAGAAATTGACTGTGAATGATGGGACTGCAAAGGCTGATGAAAAGTTTTTCAGAGGGATGGTTGGAGGATTGTTGTATTTGACTCACTCTCGTCCAGATATTATGTTATCTGTCAGTTTGATCTCAAGATTTATTCATAATCCTTCTGTGCATCATCTTGGAGCGGCAAAGCGGATGCTTCGTTATATTCGAGCAACAAGCAATTATGGGATTTGGTATATTGGTCATTTTAAATTACTTGGTTTTACTGACAGTGATTGGGTTGGTTTTGTAGATGACAGGAAAAGCACAAGTGGGTTTGTTTTCAGTCTTGGTTCAAGTGCTATGTCATGGATCTCTAAGAAGCAAGCGACAATTGCATTATCATCTTCTGAAGCCTAATACACTGTGGCTTCGTCAGCTGCATGTCAAGCCATATGGATGCGAAGGATTTTGGAAGACTTGCACTATGTTCAAAGAGATGTGACAGAGATCGATTGTGATAACAAGGCTACAATCTCAATGACAAAGAATCCAGTTTTCCATGGAAGAACAAAGCATATTGAGATTCATCACCACTTTATTCGAAATGTTATTGCAGAAGGCATGATCGTGATAAAGTATTATTCAACTAATGATCAAGTTGTAGATGGGTTCACCAATGCACTCTCATATCCGAAGTTCGTGAAATTCAGATCTTCTCTCAATGTTTCCAGTTTTGCATCAAGAAGGAGTGATGAGAATTGATGATGCAAATCTAGCCTTTGATTTGTTTCTCTCCACCACACATAAGTTGACTTAGTCTCATGTTGAGTCATGGTTTGTTTTGTGAGTCATCTCACTTCATTTAGGATGTGGGTTGTTAGTCTCATGAATGTGGGATTAGGTGTCTCATGTTTGTTAATGAGATGTCCTATGTTTGTTAGTGAGGTGTCCCATGTTGTGGCAATGGGTCCCTAGACTTAGGCATTTTATGGTTAGTTATGTTAATGGGTTAATGGTGTTTGTAGTTAGTTATTCTAAGAAAGTGGGGATGCCCACTGTGTTGTTATTTTTTTTATAAATTGGTGTGTAATCAAAGTTGAAATAATAAAGAAAAAACTTATTGTTTGCATCTACAAATCAGTGTGGTGTTCTCAATTCTCTCCCTTTCTCCAACAGTCTCTCGAGTGAGTTTTTGTAAATTGGGAACAATGTATTTCAGGGAACAGAGAGAGTGATTTTACAGCTCCACTTCCACTATCGAGAGATGAACTAGACCCACCCGAACCTGAACTGCCTCACCTTCACAATGTTGTTGAAGGCAGGTATTTTCCTGTAAGGTGGTGGTTAGATGCATGAAAGTCTGTGTAATAGCCTGGATTTTTAATACAATAAATATATTGGCTATTATTTGATTTAATTGTGAAAAATTAAGAATTATAGATGGAGTGGATGTTAGATGGATCAAAGTTGCGGCAATGGCCCGAGTATGGTCCAATGGACCATGGATAGGATCAATTCCATTTAATTGGGTCGATGATGGTCAATTGGGTCAAATGCCCAATTGGGACCCAATGGGTCAAGATGATTGAGCATCAGGGTAAATGAGTAAGGACTAAATTTAATTGGGTCATGGACCCAATTAAGATCAAAGACATGGGGTCCACCTCATCAAGTGAGGTGGCAAGTGTAGGAGTGGAAATCCAAGTGGCATTGCCAAGTGGAACCCAACTCCACCTCATCAAGTGAGGTGGCGTATGGGCTAAGGCACAAGTGGGGCCGGCCACCATGGTCAACCATGGGTGAGTCAAAGATAAATTAAAAAAGATTAAATGTAGTGAGTGGAATTAAATTATTTAATTGTAATAACCTAAGTTAGATATAAATTCAAATGATTGAGTTGGGAAATGAGTTGCATTTAAATGGAGTGAGTCAAATGGGGACTGAGTCACATAAAAGATCAAAAGATGGAGTGAGTCAAGAGGGTGGTTTCATCTCATGGAAACCACTCCACCAAAACCGTTGGGATGAGGGTGGTGTGTGCCATGTGGAGGGCATGCACCCCCTCGGCTAGACAAAGAACTTAAGTGGAGAACATGCAAGGACCATGATTGGGCAAAGGAGAGGTGGTGGTTCCATCTCATGCAAACCACCTGTAACGCCCCGCCCTTTTTCACTCGCTTCTTTCCGAAAAATCAGAGTCTATTTTTTTTTTATAACAGAGTAGAGTGATAGAGAGCGGGACGTCACGACGCGAGCTAAGTCCGAACTTCCAAAGTCCGACCCTTAACTGGCCAACTCTATGTGTGCATAGACTCAGTCCATGAAAACGGTTCACACATAGCAATATAAACATGCGGAATAAAAATCATAACATGAGGAAACATAATAGAACACAGTTCTATTCCATTCAGATAGCAAAGTATGTCAAGTCCATAATCATCATTGTCATATCATAATTATCCAATAAAACATCCAACCATAGCAAATCCATCTAATTTATTATATTCTGAATTCCGGATACTCAAAATACAAGCCCATGAGTATCTTAAACAAATATAAATTAAAAGCATCCAAGCTCCTATGCTTGACCGGTTTCGCGTTCATCGTTCTCCTTGTTTCCTGTATCATCCACTAGGGTAGAAGTAGGGCATTAGAACAACGCGCCCAGTAGGTATTCCAATTAGGGTTAACACATGGGTTAGTACCAAAAATCCAGATATAATATATATCAAAACCAGTTATACTAAATCATACCATACTCATAAAGCATCGTATCCAAAACAGTGTATGATAATAGAGATCCAATCATACCAATGAAAACCAGAAACCTTGCATGATAATAAAGATCATAATCATGCCGAATCAATGCCATGCCATGCTATCATATGCAATGAGTCCCACCCATCACATGTACATAAAAGTACCCACCACATAGGTCTTTCGGACGCCCCGACGAAGTGTGGACCCTCCGGTTACATTTCATACATAGTATCCTCTTGATGGAAAGCTCCTCATCAAGGTATCCCCCACGATTGTTTTACGGATACCCCGATGGAGTGTGGATCTCCGGTTACATTTCTTACATAGTATCCTCTTGATGGAATTATCCTCATCAAGGTATCCCTCCACTAGTATTTTACGTACGCCCCGACGGAGTGTGGGTCTCCGGATACCGTTCATCCCTCCCATACCATGCATGAGATGTAAATGTCCACATGCTATGCAATTATACAAAACATAGCATTTAAAAGCTCATATTTGAAACATATACAAGACATGCTAATTTATCAAATAAACATAGCATTTAAAACTCGCAGTTTGAAACATATTCTTTGCAATATAAATTCATCAAATCAAGATAAAAACAATGTACATAAACCCATGGTTTCAAAGAGGTGGAATCCTACCAAAGACTGCTCCTTGTCCTTGCGTCTTTCGTCCGGTAACCGCTCACGATCGTAAACACCTTGTGAGGTCCCGTTACCTTATAATATAAAATCAATCAAAACCAAGTCCCACTTGATTTTCAATATTTTAAGTCCATAAACCAATCCCCTTTGCCGTGTGCACTTCCCTTGTTTATAAAACCTCCTCTTAATCCAAAATAGAAAGTGCCATGCGCCCTTGATGCCTTTCTTTTATTAAAACCTTCCCTTAATCCCAACTTAGAAGGTGCCATACGCCTCTCCTTGTTGCCTCTTTTAATTGATCCTATGCGCATATCTCATTCCTAAATAAAAAGTGCCATGATCCCTTTAAATTCAGCCATTGCCGTGTATCCTTTGCTTGTGGCTGCCTCTCTTCTAATAATACCCCATTAGCCAATCTTAGAAGATGCTACAATTGTAATTGCCTTGAGCTCTTCTCTTCTTTTCTTTTATCAATCTAATTTTCCTATCTTAGAAGATGCCAAGAACCCCTTAAATTTAGTAATTGCCTCTTGCCGTCTTTAATCAAGAAAAGACCCCTCTTAAAGAGATCTTATGTGCATATCTCATGGATAGCCTATCTTCATACACAGCAAGGTAATTTCTTTATTTAGTTTAGACATCTTCTTTATTTAATAATTCCATAATATCACTCTTAATCAAGGGAAAGGATCCCTTTAAAAATATTCCAACATATTATACGCATATGACATGGATATGCATATCTCCCACTCATCATGCGCATATCCTTAATCCATATCCCTTATTTATAATTATGTTTCAACCCCATTTAAATTTATTTGAAACCATTTATCAAAATCGTTGGGTCTTAATTGGGCAAAGACCCAACACATTACCCATCCAAGGTTCATATTTAATAATTCACAAATTCAATGGGCAACTTCCGTAAATATTTATAACTTGAAAATCCGGGGTGTTACAATACAACCCTCTTTTTAAAATTTTCATCCCGAAAATCGAGTGAAGTAGGGTTTCAAATATTTACTTAATTAGCTCAGGATGAGCTATCCTCATTTCCAACTAAAGTTCCCATGTGGCTTCCTCAATGCCATGTCGATCCCATACCACCTTGACAAACTGGATCGGTCGGTTCCGTAATACCCTTTGTTCTGTGTTGTCCTCTCAGACTGCCCATCAGTCTGTGGATGGAATGTTGTACTTAGTCAATAAGTCTGTTCCCATGGCTGCCTACATGCTCTGCCATACGCTACCGATAAATCAACCATCTCTGTCGGACACAATAGTCCGAGGTATACCATGCAATCTGATGATATCCTTAATATACCGCCGACCTAAAGTCTCAGATGAATCTGTCATCCTGATAAGAATAAAATGTGCAGACTTGGTCAGTCGGTTTACCACGACCCATATCGTATCGTTGCCCTTTGAAAACCTTGGCAACCGTTAGGTACATATATCCTTCCTTGGAATACAAGACCCTTTCCTAGTCGTAACTCCCATTCCGGTATTACTTCGCCAATAAACAGCTTGGCCCATATATCCTCCATTTCCGGATCTATCCGTTGTTCCTGTTCACTCATGTCAAGTACCACTCAATTATTATCAAAATCACTCATATCTACCTATGAGTTTCTTTCTTGCAGAATTTACTCTGTCTCATGTTACCTCTTTTCCTCGTGAACCCATTTACAATTCCTATGTAAATCAATATACTCTATTTCACTTTACCTACTACCAAAATATTTTCCATACATAATTGCTCATTACGTTCATTCGTCTACTCTCTGTGTGAGGTAGCCTGCCAATACGAGCCTATGCTCAAGTCTTTTGCTGATTCTATTTTAACTAGGTTTCTAGCTTCACTCTCCTGAAACTCCATCGGCTAACTACAGAGTCAGGTGGCCAGTCCCACTCAGCAGTCGCCCATAGCTTCCCATTCGAGTTTCACTAGACTCTTAACTTTTCCCTTAAGTACATCTCCCAAAAGTAAGCACACCTTTATTTGCACATAAGTCACTATGTGACTAACACTTTCTGTTCAAAACTTCTATGATACCGAGTATCTCTCCACACTAATTTTCCTGTGATACAAGTCATAATACGACTAACACCTTTTTCTTATAACGTGGAACGTAAATCGAAACATGTCCCAATCATTAGATCTATACGTCATCTATGAGACCAACCGGTCCATCATACTACCGACATGTCTACCATGGTACTGAAACCTGACATTAATCCAAACCACCATGGGAATCATCATCCATGGTTATACACATCCATCCTTGGTATCACTCTATCAGTCAGTATCCTCTATCCATGGTTAATAACCATCCATGAATATAACCCTCCTATGGGTATAATCCATTCATGGGCATAATTAATCCAGGGCACATAATCTACCCTGAGATATTCTATCCGTGGGAACAACACTCGAAAGCATCACTATGTGCCTGTAGCAACAATATCAAAACATAAACACACCCCGACCCCTAGCAAGACTTATATCCCATGACTTACTAAGCAGAAGACTCACGTCCAACGTGATCAAGTCTACCCCGCCCTGCATCCTTTCACCCCAAGGGTGATTAAGTCAAACTCTAAGGCGGTCGGTCAGCGTCTAACGAAACTAGTACCACCCCCACGGGTAAAATAGTACCTAGCTCTGTGCATCCACGCACGTCAAGTGTGCGAAATAGCCATGAGAGTGCCCTCTAGCGCGTAGCATGCGAGGGACCCACTCCTCAATGGTAACCCTACGGGACCTAGTCTCTGTATTTCATATCGAGGTTCCCACGGTCTCATAGCTTCTTTGAGCCATACTCATAGAATCTACATACTTATCTCATCAATATCATGTGTGGGACGTACCCATGCCACATCTCAATATAAACCAGTGACTTCATCACCCACATCTCAATGCCCAAGTCCTCATAAACTCTTAAATTTGCATACTTTATTGTAATTTATTGAAACTTCTCATCCATGGAAAGATGATATCTATCCATAGATCCATCATATTTACCATGGAGCCACTGTATCTACTGTGGGATCCATATATCGTCATCGTCTATCAATAGGGAATACTATAGTAAGTACAGTGGGCATTTGTTGTACTACGGTGCTAGTAACATATGCGAAGACAGTAATCAAATAACGTATAAGCATATGAACTACAAATCACTGCCATACCTTGAATTACCGAATGATCCACTGTCTCTGGAGAAGAAGTTGAAGTATTCAGTCGTCCAAATCCTTGTGACTGAGCTAGTCGAGCCGAACGACAGAGAGAACCCCTAAAGTGAGGAGATCTTTTACTCTGTGGACACTCTCTTATGAAATAGCCCTGTTGACCACACCAGAAACAGGAACTTCCAGTGGAACCAGTAAAGGCTGAAGATCCCAAAAGTAGGGTTTGAATCTTTTGTGAGGCAAAAAGTATTTCCCCCACCCCGACCTTTTCGGTCCTGTGTTTCATTGGGGGTTGTGTCCCCTTTTCCGCTCAATAGTTGTTGTAGAACGGAAGTGACTACCACTTGTACTAAGTTCCGTAGTTCAAGAGGTACTTCAGGAATGTTTGCACTGTCCTGACCCTCTCCGTTATGTTCTTCTTCCTTTTGTTGGTTCTGTTGCATTTGTCTTCCTTTTGGAGGCATTTTCCTAAGTCATGGAAACATCGGTTGACTTAACTTCTATGTAAAGTTTTGTGTTCTTCATAGTTTAGGGAAATTTCCAAATAAACATCTTGTGTTTCTTGTCCTTTTGGAGATTGCCAAATCAGTACTCTTTGATTTTTCTTTGTTTTCAGGGAATATATCCTATTTTGCTATGTTAGATAAATTCGATTATTTTGACTGTACTTCCTTTGCTATCATCCGTCTGAGTCTAACGAAGTAAATTAATGCATGGAGACCGAATTAATTTACTCCGTAAGATTCAATCTGTATGGTTCGCTCTGATACCAACTGTAACGCCCCGCCCTTTTTCACTCGCTTCTTTCCGAAAAATCAGAGTCTATTTTTTTTTTATAACAGAGTAGAGTGATAGATAGTGGGACGTCACGACGCGAGCTAAGTCCGAACTTCCAAAGTCCGACCCTTAACTGGCCAACCCTATGTGTGCATGGACTCAGTCGATGAAAACGGTTCACACCTAGCAATATAAACATGTGGAATAAAAATCATAACATGTGGAAACATAATAGAACACAATTCTATTCCATTCAGATAGCAAAGTATGTCAAGTCCTTAATCATCATTGTCATATCATAATTATCCAATAAAACATCCAACCATAGCAAATCCATCTAAGTTATTACATTCCGAATTCCGGATACTCAAAATACAAGCCCATGAGTATCTTAAACAAATATAAATTAAAAGCATCCAAGCTCCTATGCTTGACCCGTTTCGCGTTCATCGTTCTCCTTGTTTCCTATATCATCCACTAGGGTAGAAGTAGGGTGTTAGAAGAACGTGCCCAGTAGGTATTTCAATTAGGATTAACACATGGGTTAGTACCAAAAATCCAGATATAATATATATCAAAACCAGTTATACTAAATCATACCATACTCATAAAGCATCATATCCAAAATAGTGTATGATAATAGAGATCCAATCATACCGATGAAAACCAGAAACCTTGCATGATAATAAAGATCATAATCATGCCAAATCAATGCCATGCCATACTATCATATGCAATGAGTCTCACCCATCACATGTACATAAAAGTACCCACCACATAGGTCTTTCTGACGCCCGACGGAGTGTGGACCCTCCGGTTGCATTTCATACATAGTATCCTCTTGATGGAAAGCTCCTCATCAAGGTATCCCCCACGATTCTTTTACGGACGCCCCGACAGTGTGGATCTCCGATTACATTTCTTACATAGTATCCTCTTGATGGAATTCTCCTCATCAAGGTATCCCCCCACGAGTATTTTACGGACGCCCCGACGGAGTGTGGGTCTCCGGATACCGTTCATTCCTCCCATGCCATGCATGAGATGTAAATTTCCACATGCTATGCAATTATACAAAACATAGCATTTAAAAGCTCATATTTGAAACATATACAAGACATGCTAATTTATCAAATAGACATAGCATTTAAAACTCACAGTTTGAAACATATTCTTTGCAATATAAATTCATCAAATCAAGATAAAACAATGTACATAAACCCATGGTTTCAAAGAGGTGGAATCCTACCAAGGACCGCTACTTGTCCTTGCGTCTTTCGTCCGATAACCGCTCACGATCATAAACACCTTTTGAGGTCCCGTTACCTTATAATATAAAATCAATCAAAACCAAGTCCCACTTGGTTTTCAATATTTTAAGTCCATAAACCAATCCCCTTTGCCGTGTGCACTTCCCTTGTTTATAAAACCTCCTCTTAATCCAAAATAGAAAGTACCATGCGCCCTTGATGCCTTTCTTTTATTAAAACCCTCCCTTAATCCCAACTTAGAACGTGCCATGCGCCCCTCTTTGTTGCCTCTTTTAATTGATCCTATTCGCATATCTCATTCCTAAATAAAAAGTGCCATGATCCCTTTAAATTTTGCCATTGCCATGTACCATTTGCTTGTGGCTGCCTCTCTTCTAATAATACCCCATTAGCCAATCTTAGAAGGTGCTACAATTGTAATTGTCGTGAACCATTCTCTTCTTTTATTTTATCAATCTAATTGTCCTATCTTAGAAGATGCCAAGACCCCCTTAAATTTAGTAATTGCCTCTTGCCGTCTTTAATCAAGAAAAGACCCCTCTTAAAGAGATCTTATGCGCATATCTCATGGATAGCCTATCTTCATACACGGCAAGGTAATTTCTTTATGTAGTTTAGACATCTTCTTTATTTAATAATTCCCTAATACCACTCTTAATCAAGGGAAAGGATCCCTTTAAAAATATTCCAACATATTATGCGCATATGAGATGGATATGTATATCTCCCACTCGTCATGCGCATATCCTTAATCCATATCCCTTATTTATAATTATGTTTCAACCCCATTTAAATTTATTTGAAACCATTTATCAAAATCATTGGGTCTTAATTGGGCAAAGATCCAACACATTACCCATCCAAGGTTCATATTTAATAATTCACAAATTCAATGGGTAATTTCCGTAAATATTTATAACTTGAAAATCCGGGATGTTACACCACCAAACCACCAAGAGGAAACCACCAAGCCCAAAACCGTTGGAAGGGTGGTGTGTGCCATGTGGAGGCATGCAAGATCATGGATTGGTCAAATGAGAGGTGGTTGTTCTATCTCATGCAAACCACCAAACCACCAAGAGGAAACCACAAGCCAAAACCGTTGGATGGGGGTGGTATGTGCCATGTGGAGGGCATGCACTCCCTTGTTTGGTCAATGGACTCATGGGGAAGACTCCACATTGATGAGGGTGGAGCCTAACCCAAGTAAACCCTAGACAAGATGGAAAGAAGGCTTTTGATATCATTCATCTCATCTCACTCTCTCTCTCTCTCTTGGCCAATCCCCCTCTCAAGACAAGAAACACTTAAAGTATTTTTCATCTCAAACTTCTCTCCCTCTCACTCAAGGCCGACCCTCCCTCTAAGACAAAGGAGAAAGGACTTAGAGTTTTCCATATCAAGCTCCTCTCCCTCTCACAAGAACCCTAAGGCCGGCCCTCTCACAAAGACAAAGGAAGAAGACTTAGATTCTCTCCCTTTCAAGCTCACTCTTGGCCGAAGAGCAAGGAGGAAGAAAGAAGAAAGACTAAGGAAGGAAAAGAGCGGAGGAGCAAGTCGGAAAGAAAGAAACAGGAGGAGTCGCGAAATCGGTAAGTACTTGATAAGATTTTATTAAGTAAGAAAAGAGGTTAAAAGAACATCCCATTTTTGGATTGGAGAGTGTAACGCCCCGCCCTATTTCACCCATTTTACGAAAATCAGAGTCTATTTTTTTTTTTTTTTTAAATAGAAGAGTGAGAGAGGGCGCGGACGCCACGACGCGAGTTAAGTTCGAGCTTCTAAAGCCCGACCCTTAACTGGCCAACCCCACGCGTGGGAAGTAAGCTCGCGGATTATAGTTATTGCGGAACATGGTAATAGAGTCTATCCTACCGGTTTTTAGATAGAAGGGAAGATATAACATTGAATTTACCAAAATGCCCCTACGTTCATGATTGTATCACAAAATGCATCATCCATAAGTAACGTCCAAACCATCGCAGGAAATGTAAGATTATACAACCCGACAAGCTAAGCTACTTTAAAATTACATCACCAAAATGTAGAATATAATATAAACTAAGACTGCGCTTTCCAAGCTCCTAAGCTTGGCCTCCGGTATGTCCACCGCTTCCTGCCTCTCCTGCGTCATCAGCTAGGGTAGAAGTAGGGCGTTAGTCAACGCGCCCAGTAGGACTCCGAGTAGGGCTAGCACATGGATTAGTGATACACACATATCGATAACATAAATTACAACAAAATAAGTATGTGATGAATGCTATGTCATGGGTGCTTATGTCATGTGTCCCACCCATTATCCGTATGATCATACAATATCCTGTTCCCCATGTTTGCTTCTCGGTCGCCCCGACGGAGCATGGACTCCGGTTATAGCCCTCAGGCTATCCCCATGTCTGATTCTCGGTCGCCCCGACGGAGCATGGACTCCGGTTATAACCCTCAGGCAATCCCCATGTCTGATTCTCGGTCGCCCCGACGGAGCATGGACTCCGGTTTATTTATTTTTTTCTGCCCATGCCATGCATGAGATGTAGTGCATTATGCTATGTAATATATATGTATCCCATATACTTGACGTATCATACATAGTCATATAATGCATAGTATTAAAATATAAACCATATGCTTCATAATTTAAAATTCATCATAAGATAAATCATACTCATAAATCCATCATAAGCCAAATCAAAATAATTTAAAACACCATCACATATCCATCGCTTACAAAGAGGTAGGAATCCTACCGAATACTGTGTCGCGTTCCGTTATGCTTCCCGTTCGATAATCCGGTCGCCGATCGCGTAACGTTTGCGACGCCCGATACCTTATTACATTTACCGAATTAGTCCATACATCGTCTATGATTAAGTCCCTAACTTAGCCCATTATCCATTGGTTCTAGACTCATACATAGATCCAATTTTTGGCCAAATTTAAAATTCCGATTTGCGAGCCTAAAACGCAGCAACTAATCGCTTTACTTAACCATTCATAATATTTCCATTTTCATGTCCAACCCCCATAGGGTTTGGCCATGTACCATGGTCAAACCCATGGTCCTTCAATGTGGCCACAAATTACGGTTTTGCCACTCTCCTTCCATGGTAAATCATCCATTCATTTATGTGCATTCTAAGTCCAAGATTCATTCATACTTAGGTCCATTCAATCATGACCTTACATCATAAAATCAGCCACCTAATATTTAATTTTGAAAAATAATTACTCCCACACCTAATTCCACATTTTGGCCTAAGGTGTGGCCCACATATCATTTTTATAAATCCATCAAAATCTAGTATTCTTCTACATTATTTTCCATCTATTAAAGCCACTAATCACTACCCTAAGGTTCACCTTTATGGATACCATTTTAAAAGACTAAGTTTTGTCCCAAAATAATCCAATTTAAAATCACAAAAACTTAAATCATTTTGGCCCTTTAAATCAAACTCCTAAGCATTGATACATGCATTTAACCTTAGCCTAAAATTGATCAAAATTTGGGTCATGGGTTCGGCCATACACCATGGCCGAACCCATGATGTTTCTTTCCCCATTTTTCTTGGTTTCAATTACCCATTTAAACATACCTCCAATGAAAATTAAATCATCCATTTAAATCACCAACATCACATATCATACTTGAACCATCCATACAATCCATCCATTTTTCTTAACCATTTTCAATACTTTTCCATCATAAAAAAAATTACCATATACCATACTTACCCATCTATTCAAATTCCCATTCCTCCACATTATTTTCCATGTCTAAAAATCTCAAACCATTACCATAGGGTTCGGCCATACACCATGGCCGAACCCATGGTTCATGGCCCACCTTTCTTAGAGCCATTTAAGACCAAAGTTCTATGAATATTTGTCCATGATTTTTCTTGTTAAAAATTCCATTTAAAATCATTAATATCATTCATTTGGTCCATTTAAAACTTGTGTCATACATTTTGGAAATCCATTTACAACTATCATTTTCTCCATCATTTTCCATCTTTCTATTCTTATAAAAATAATTAACCATCACCATAGTTCCAAAAAAATTCTAAAACATCATCCATGGATTTCATCATAAAACTTTTTCCAAAAATTTGCCTACATTTAACCCTTGAAACCCTAACCATTCTCCATCATTTTCAAACCTTAACATCTTAATAAATTCATCACCATTTACCATGGGGTTCGGCCATGCTACATGGCCGAACCCTAAGGTCCATCCAATCCATCAAAATTTCCATTTTCCTATGCTTAATAAAGACTTAAAAATTCTATTTAGAAATTCCATTCTTCCATTTCTTAATCCATTCCTCCATTTTTATCCATTTCTTATCTTATCTTTTGATGGATCTTAGATCCATGGCCCACCACGTTTTTGGCCACATTTAGTCTAAGAAATGGATTTTATATTCCTAAAATAAAATCTTTGTTTAAAGAAATCTTACCGCCCGACGACTCCTCCGGTCTTTGTCGCTCCCGTCAACCTCTTTGGCCTCCTTTCTTCTTCGTTTTCCTTAGCCCTTTCTCCTTCTTTCTCTTCTTGATGATCGGCTAGATGAGCTTGATCAATGGTGGGACATGCTTGGATTGGCTAAGATAGTGTTAGGTTTAGAGAGAGGGGAAGAGTGGGAGATGATGAAGAATGGTAATTCTTGATCTTCAAGAGTTGAATCCAATATTCCACCTCTTTTCTTCTCTTCTTCTCTTCTTTTTTTCTTCTAAGTTTTCTTCACTTTCTCCTTGCAAGGTGAAAAACGAATTTCCTTGTGTGTGTGGAGGGCTAGAGTCAAATGGGTAGTTTGAAATGAGATGGAGGTGGTTGGAGTGGTCTTCACTCAAGCATTAACTTTCTCACCAACCAAGCATGGGTTGGCTTGACTTTGGTGGTGGTGGTTGAGATCCAACCACCATTCAAGCCCATGGTTTTAATTTGTGTTTTCTTGAGGTGGTTTGTGTTTGTAGGAGTGGTTTTGACCACTTAACCATTTGACCATTTTAATCTTAGGTTGATTAACTTAGATCACCTTGATCCCTTGATTAATTTAATTAATCACTTTCTATTTAATTTAATCCCATTAATTTCCCTCTATGATCCACCCATGGTTGACTAAGTCAACCATGGTGGTCGGCCCCACTACTCTTGGGTCCACACGCCACTTCAATGGGTGAGGTGGAGGTGGGCCCCATTGGCCATGTTGCATTGGTCCATTTATCACCTAATTTAGGTGATTTAAATTTTATTAATTATATCCTTTTTATTGGATCATCATTGGGCCCATGGCCCAATTTGATTCTTGTCTTACCCATTTATCTTAGGGCTTAGTTACCTTGGCCCATTGGGTCCCACATGGCTCTTTGACCCAAATTGACCAATTACATGTATCAATTTCAATTCAAGGTTTATTGGGTAACCATTGGGCCCATGGCCCAATTAGATTCCCTCATTTTCCACTTACCTTAGGATTTGAACCGATTTTGATCCATTGGGCCCCACATGGCTATCGGGCCCACTTTGACCATCGTTGACCCGATTAGTTCTCATTGACCCATTTAATGGATTTCATCCAACCCATGGCCCAATTGGGCCATCCTTGGGCCATTGTCCCAAAATTTGGTCCATTTGGCATTTTATTACATCAAACTTCAATTTAAAATGAATAAATGCCAATATATATATTTATCAAAATTTCGGGTTATTACAATAGAATCCTCTTTTGAAATTTTCGTCCCGAAAATTCGAGTGAAGTAGGGGTCCAAAACAACTCATGCGAAGAGTTCCGGGTAAGCGGTTTTCATCTCCGACTCAAGTTCCCAGGTGGTTTCTTCACTGCCATGTCGTTCCCATACCACCTTGACGAACTGAATGGCGCGGTTCCGTAGCACCCTTTGTTCGCTTTCAATAACTCTGACCGGCTTCTCCACATATGTCACATCGCTTTGTACATCGATGTCTTGAACATTTATTACATGAGAAGGATCAGGATTGTACTTTCTCAGCATGGACACATGAAACACATCATGTAGAGATGACAGCTGTGGAGGGAGCGCTAACTGATAAGCTACCCCTCCCACCCTCTTCAGTATTGGAAACGGCCCCACAAATCTAGGTGACAGTTTTCCTTTCTTTCCGAACCTCATGTGTCCTTTCCGTGGCGAGACTTTTAAGAACACTAAGTCTCCCACCTCAAACTCGAGGAACCTTCTCCTCTTGTCGGCATAGCTCTTCTGACGGCTCTGTGCAGTGAGTAGATGTTGCCGTATCAGCTTAATCTGCGCTGTAGTCTCTGCAACCAAATCTGGTCCGATCAACGCAGGCTCACCGGCCTCCGTCCAACACACTGGCGATCTACACGGTCTACCATACAAGGCCTCAAACGGAGCCATCTGGAGACTTGCCTGGTAACTGTTATTGTAAGAGAACTCCACCAGTGGCAGATGATCCTCCCATCCGCCCTTGAAGTCTAGCATGCATGCTCTCAGCATATCTTCCAGCGTCTGTATCGTCCTCTCTGACTGTCCATCAGTCTGTGGATGAAATGCTGTGCTAGTTAGTACGTCGGTCCCCATAGCCGACTGTAGGCCTTGCCATACTCTGCCGGTAAATCGGCCATCCCTGTCGGATACAATAGACCGGGGAATACCATGTAGCCTGATGATCTCTCGGATGTACCGTCGACCCAAAGTCTCTGATGAATCTGTCATTTTGATGGGAAGGAAATGTGCAGACTTGGTCAACCGGTCCACTATGACCCATATTGCATCGTTGCCCTTAGATGACCTTGGCAACCCTGTTACAAAGTCCATGGATATGTGTTCCCATTTCCATTCTGGTACTGGTAAGGGTGCGAGTAAGCCTGGCGGTTTCCGATGTTCTGCCTTAACCTGTTGACATGTTAAGCAACGAGCAACAAACTCTGCCACGTCTTTCTTAAGTCCATGCCACCAATAGTGCCTCTTAAGATCATGGTACATCTTCGTGCTGCCCGGGTGGATGGAGAGTTTGGTTTGGTGTGCTTCAATCAGCAACTCTCTTCTACAATTCTTAGGTACGTATGTCCTGCCTCGGAACATAAGACCCTGTCCTGGTCGTAATTCCCACTCCGGTACAACCTCACCGGTAGACATTTTTGCCCAAATCTCCTCCACTTCCGGATCTGTCCGTTGTTCCCGTTCAATCTCGGAGACCATGTGGGATCGTATGATCAGATTATATATGGTCCCATGATTATTGAAGTAGAGTTTAAACTCTCTGATGGTATTCAGTACCTCCCATTCCGTCCTGATCATGCTGGCTACTGTCGCATGAGACAAGCGGCTGAGGGCATCCGCCACTTTGTTCGCCTTGCCAGGATGATATCGAAGTGCGAACTCATAATCCGCCAGATATTCCATCCATCTGCGCTGTCTCATGTTGAGTTCCTTCTGATCAAATAAATATTTCAGACTCTTGTGATCCGAGAATACCTCAAACTTTTCACCATAAAGGTAGTGTCTCCAACTTTTGAGAGCGAAGACCACCGCTGCTAGTTCCAGATCATGGGTGGGGTAGTGGCGTTCATGAATTTTCAACTGTCTTGATCCGTACGCCACTGCACGATTACCTTGACTGAGTGTGCACCCCAATCCCTCACCGGAGGCATCGCAGTACACTTCATAATTTTTGCCTCTTTCCGGTAAGATCAGAATAGGAGCAGTCGTAAGCCTCTCCTTAAGCTCCTCAAATCTTTGATTGCACAGATTGGACCACTCAAATTTGACTCCTTTCTGAGTGAGTCGGGTAAGCGGAGCTGCAATCTTGGAGAAGTCCATGATGAATTTCCGATAGTAACCGGCCAATCCCAGAAAACTGCGGATCTCGGTCACATTTGTCGGCACTTTCCATTCCTTGACTGCTGCTACCTTAGCCGGGTCCACGGCTATACCTTCCTCTGATATGATGTGCCCCAAGAAATTGACTTCAGATAGCCAAAATTCACACTTGCTGGCTTTGGCATACAATTGGTTCTTCCGCAAGGTGTCTAGGACTATTCGTAGGTGCTCGGCATGTTCGTTCTGATTTTTAGAGTAGATCAGAATATCATCGATGAATACGATCACAAATTGATCTAAGTATGGACGGAATATCCTATTCATTAGGTCCATGAACACCGCCGGTGCATTAGTAAGTCCAAACGGCATGACTACATACTCATATAATCCATACCGTGTCCTGAAAGCAGTCTTCTCTATGTCCTCCTCTCTAACCCGAATTTGATGGTATCCGGACATCAGGTCAATCTTAGAGAAATGAGAGGAACCCCTAAGTTGATCAAACAGATCATCAATCCGGGGTAGGGGATACTTGTTCCTGACAGTCAACTGATTTAATTTCCTATAGTCCACACACATTCGTAGGGTACCGTCTTTCTTTTTCACAAATAACACTGGGGCTCCCCATGCGGATGTACTGTTCCGAATGAAGCCTAGTCTGAGCAGTTCATCAATTTGCTTTTTCAGTTCGGTCATCTCAGCTGGCGCCATCCTATAATGGGGTAATGATACTGGAGCGGCGCCGGGGTATAATTTTATTTCAAAGTCTATCTCCCTCTTGGGTGGCAAACCAGGGAGTTCTATTGGGAATACCTTGGCAAAATCTGCTACTACCATCGGAAGTTCAACCGTTGGTGCCTTATCTAATCTGAGGCTGTTCAAGGCAAGATGGTTCAATTCCTCCTGCAGTCTTCTAGGGATACCCTGCCTGTCAGCGTGTACCATGAACCGCTTTCCCTCGGGTGACCAAAATGGTACCCTACGAAGATGGCAGTCAATATGGGCCTGATACGTAGTCAACCAGTCCATGCCAAAAATGACATCATATTCCGCCATATTGATTACTAAATAATCGAACTCGAATCTGAATCCCGCGAGTTCCGTGTTCAATGCCGTACATATTAGTCCTAATGATGTGTCTCCGACGGGGGATACAATGGTGAGTGATGTGGACAGGTTTTGTACTAGTGTACCCGTGGCAGATATGAATGCAGCAGATATGAATGAATGCGATGCTCCAGAGTCAAATAAAGTAATAGCATAGGAACTACCAATTACAGCCATACCTTGCATCACTGAACGGTCCACTGCTATTGGAGATGGTATGGTGAAGAGTCGTCCAGATCCCGCAGGTTTTGGTGCCCGCCCCGCCTGATTATATGTTCTGCCTCCCCGCGACTGTGTCGGTCTAGTTGGAGGGCGGAAAGGGCCCCTGAAGTTGGAGGGTCGGCTAGTTTGTGGACACTCTCTCTTGTAGTGGCCCTGTTGGCCACACTGATAACAGGTGTTCCCACCCCGGTGAACCTGTGTGACTGATGCTGATGTAGAAGGCTGACTAGGGCGAAAGCTCCCGGTAGATCCCGTGGAGGGTGAGGGTCTGCTATGATTTGGGCGGAACTTCTTGTTGGGTTGGAATGTTCCCCGCCCACCCTGCCCTCGCCGGTTGTCGAACCGCACTATCTCATTTAGTTCCTTTTCTGCAATGGTGGCCCTGCTAACCACCCCCGCTAGTGTGGGTTCTTTGAAAATGGTTACTCTATTCTTGATGCTTGGCCGAAGGCCCCGTTCAAACTTACGGGCCCTTCGGTGTTCAGTATCCACCATATAGAACCCATAAATAGACAGCTTGAGAAATTCTCTGTGATACTCCGCCACTGTCATGTTGCCCTGTACCAGCGAGATGAAAGCTTCAGTCTGGTTCTCTCTTTCTTCCTCCGGAAAGAATTGTTCTAGGAAGGTGGCCGAGAACCACTCCCATGTCATGGGTATCCTTTCTCCTTCCGGTATCAATGCTTGTTGCTTTTCTACCACCTCCCACCAACTACCAGCATCCTCGATCAGTTGGGATGTGGCTAATAAGATCTTATCAGCAGTACTGGAAATCTGGAGCAAATTCAAGATTTGGTTGATCCTCTTTAACCAGTGTTCCGCTCCCACAGCCCCTTCCTTTCCCTTGAAGTAGGGAGGGCGCTGTTGTTGGAAGTCCTTGACCATCTTTCGTTTATTGGAGTCGCTAGCGGTCGCATTGCCGCTTGAATGTTGTTGTAGAGCAGAAGCGATTGCCGCTTGAACTATGTCTTTCAATTCGGGAGGTACACCTTCTACGTTGATACTATTTTGTCCCTCGGCTGTATGAGGTGGTGGTACCTCTTCTTCCTGTCGAGGGGGTGTTACCTCTCTCTCCACTCGGGGGTTGCGACGGGTTCTTCTCTTTGGCGGCATTTCCTAAGTCATTGCATAATATTCATTGCCTTAGTTCCTTCACAAAATTGTCATGTTCGTAACTTAGAACAATTTTCCTAAGTATCAATTATTTCCTTCATTTTGGGGGAGAATTATTGATTAAGTATACTTCATTCTTGGGGGAAAATTCCTAAGTATCGAATGTTGTTTCTTTCATTTGGGGAAGGTTGCCAAATAAGCATACTTGGTTTGGGGAAAACTTCCCATCTAGCTATGTTGTCCATTTTTGTGAAATTGGGGGAAATTTTCCTATGTTTGATAAATCTATCAATGTTATGTTTATTGTACTTCCCTTACTATCATTTTCTTACGTCAAATGTGGCACTCAGATTGAATGTTTCAGTCTGAGTCAATCGAAGTAGATTAATCCGGCCCCCGTGCAGCGGACTCCGAAGAGTCGGTCAGTTGGGATTCTTAGCTGTCAGTGAGACATGCAACCGTCTTAATCATACTTCGAGAGATTCATTCTTTCGATTTCGCTCTGATACCAACTGTAACGCCCCGCCCTATTTCACCCATTTTACGAAAATCAGAGTCTATTTTTTTTTTTTTTTTTAAATAGAAGAGTGAGAGAGGGCGCGGACGCCACGACGCGAGTTAAGTTCGAGCTTCTAAAGCCCGACCCTTAACTGGCCAACCCCACGCGTGGGAAGTAAGCTCGCGGATTATAGTTATTGCGGAACATGGTAATAGAGTCTATCCTACCGGTTTTTAGATAGAAGGGAAGATATAACATTGAATTTACCAAAATGCCCCTACGTTCATGATTGTATCACAAAATGCATCATCCATAAGTAACGTCCAAACCATCGCAGGAAATGTAAGATTATACAACCCGACAAGCTAAGCTACTTTAAAATTACATCACCAAAATGTAGAATATAATATAAACTAAGACTGCGCTTTCCAAGCTCCTAAGCTTGGCCTCCGGTATGTCCACCGCTTCCTGCCTCTCCTGCGTCATCAGCTAGGGTAGAAGTAGGGCGTTAGTCAACGCGCCCAGTAGGACTCCGAGTAGGGCTAGCACATGGATTAGTGATACACACATATCGATAACATAAATTACAACAAAATAAGTATGTGATGAATGCTATGTCATGGGTGCTTATGTCATGTGTCCCACCCATTATCCTATGATCATACAATATCCTGTTCCCCATGTTTGCTTCTCGGTCGCCCCGACGGAGCATGGACTCCGGTTATAGCCCTCAGGCTATCCCCATGTCTGATTCTCGGTCGCCCCGACGGAGCATGGACTCCGGTTATAACCCTCAGGCAATCCCCATGTCTGATTCTCGGTCGCCCCGACGGAGCATGGACTCCGGTTTATTTATTTTTTTCTGCCCATGCCATGCATGAGATGTAGTGCATTATGCTATGTAATATATATGTATCCCATATACTTGACGTATCATACATAGTCATATAATGCATAGTATTAAAATATAAACCATATGCTTCATAATTTAAAATTCATCATAAGATAAATCATACTCATAAATCCATCATAAGCCAAATCAAAATAATTTAAAACACCATCACATATCCATCGCTTACAAAGAGGTAGGAATCCTACCGAATACTGTGTCGCGTTCCGTTATGCTTCCCGTTCGATAATCCGGTCGCCGATCGCGTAACGTTTGCGACGCCCGATACCTTATTACATTTACCGAATTAGTCCATACATCGTCTATGATTAAGTCCCTAACTTAGCCCATTATCCATTGGTTCTAGACTCATACATAGATCCAATTTTTGGCCAAATTTAAAATTCCGATTTGCGAGCCTAAAACGCAGCAACTAATCGCTTTACTTAACCATTCATAATATTTCCATTTTCATGTCCAACCCCCATAGGGTTTGGCCATGTACCATGGTCAAACCCATGGTCCTTCAATGTGGCCACAAATTACGGTTTTGCCACTCTCCTTCCATGGTAAATCATCCATTCATTTATGTGCATTCTAAGTCCAAGATTCATTCATACTTAGGTCCATTCAATCATGACCTTACATCATAAAATCAGCCACCTAATATTTAATTTTGAAAAATAATTACTCCCACACCTAATTCCACATTTTGGCCTAAGGTGTGGCCCACATATCATTTTTATAAATCCATCAAAATCTAGTATTCTTCTACATTATTTTCCATCTATTAAAGCCACTAATCACTACCCTAAGGTTCACCTTTATGGATACCATTTTAAAAGACTAAGTTTTGTCCCAAAATAATCCAATTTAAAATCACAAAAACTTAAATCATTTTGGCCCTTTAAATCAAACTCCTAAGCATTGATACATGCATTTAACCTTAGCCTAAAATTGATCAAAATTTGGGTCATGGGTTCGGCCATACACCATGGCCGAACCCATGATGTTTCTTTCCCCATTTTTCTTGGTTTCAATTACCCATTTAAACATACCTCCAATGAAAATTAAATCATCCATTTAAATCACCAACATCACATATCATACTTGAACCATCCATACAATCCATCCATTTTTCTTAACCATTTTCAATACTTTTCCATCATAAAAAAAATTACCATATACCATACTTACCCATCTATTCAAATTCCCATTCCTCCACATTATTTTCCATGTCTAAAAATCTCAAACCATTACCATAGGGTTCGGCCATACACCATGGCCGAACCCATGGTTCATGGCCCACCTTTCTTAGAGCCATTTAAGACCAAAGTTCTATGAATATTTGTCCATGATTTTTCTTGTTAAAAATTCCATTTAAAATCATTAATATCATTCATTTGGTCCATTTAAAACTTGTGTCATACATTTTGGAAATCCATTTACAACTATCATTTTCTCCATCATTTTCCATCTTTCTATTCTTATAAAAATAATTAACCATCACCATAGTTCCAAAAAAATTCTAAAACATCATCCATGGATTTCATCATAAAACTTTTTCCAAAAATTTGCCTACATTTAACCCTTGAAACCCTAACCATTCTCCATCATTTTCAAACCTTAACATCTTAATAAATTCATCACCATTTACCATGGGGTTCGGCCATGCTACATGGCCGAACCCTAAGGTCCATCCAATCCATCAAAATTTCCATTTTCCTATGCTTAATAAAGACTTAAAAATTCTATTTAGAAATTCCATTCTTCCATTTCTTAATCCATTCCTCCATTTTTATCCATTTCTTATCTTATCTTTTGATGGATCTTAGATCCATGGCCCACCACGTTTTTGGCCACATTTAGTCTAAGAAATGGATTTTATATTCCTAAAATAAAATCTTTGTTTAAAGAAATCTTACCGCCCGACGACTCCTCCGGTCTTTGTCGCTCCCGTCAACCTCTTTGGCCTCCTTTCTTCTTCGTTTTCCTTAGCCCTTTCTCCTTCTTTCTCTTCTTGATGATCGGCTAGATGAGCTTGATCAATGGTGGGACATGCTTGGATTGGCTAAGATAGTGTTAGGTTTAGAGAGAGGGGAAGAGTGGGAGATGATGAAGAATGGTAATTCTTGATCTTCAAGAGTTGAATCCAATATTCCACCTCTTTTCTTCTCTTCTTCTCTTCTTTTTTTCTTCTAAGTTTTCTTCACTTTCTCCTTGCAAGGTGAAAAACGAATTTCCTTGTGTGTGTGGAGGGCTAGAGTCAAATGGGTAGTTTGAAATGAGATGGAGGTGGTTGGAGTGGTCTTCACTCAAGCATTAACTTTCTCACCAACCAAGCATGGGTTGGCTTGACTTTGGTGGTGGTGGTTGAGATCCAACCACCATTCAAGCCCATGGTTTTAATTTGTGTTTTCTTGAGGTGGTTTGTGTTTGTAGGAGTGGTTTTGACCACTTAACCATTTGACCATTTTAATCTTAGGTTGATTAACTTAGATCACCTTGATCCCTTGATTAATTTAATTAATCACTTTCTATTTAATTTAATCCCATTAATTTCCCTCTATGATCCACCCATGGTTGACTAAGTCAACCATGGTGGTCGGCCCCACTACTCTTGGGTCCACACGCCACTTCAATGGGTGAGGTGGAGGTGGGCCCCATTGGCCATGTTGCATTGGTCCATTTATCACCTAATTTAGGTGATTTAAATTTTATTAATTATATCCTTTTTATTGGATCATCATTGGGCCCATGGCCCAATTTGATTCTTGTCTTACCCATTTATCTTAGGGCTTAGTTACCTTGGCCCATTGGGTCCCACATGGCTCTTTGACCCAAATTGACCAATTACATGTATCAATTTCAATTCAAGGTTTATTGGGTAACCATTGGGCCCATGGCCCAATTAGATTCCCTCATTTTCCACTTACCTTAGGATTTGAACCGATTTTGATCCATTGGGCCCCACATGGCTATCGGGCCCACTTTGACCATCGTTGACCCGATTAGTTCTCATTGACCCATTTAATGGATTTCATCCAACCCATGGCCCAATTGGGCCATCCTTGGGCCATTGTCCCAAAATTTGGTCCATTTGGCATTTTATTACATCAAACTTCAATTTAAAATGAATAAATGCCAATATATATATTTATCAAAATTTCGGGTTATTACAATAGAATCCTCTTTTGAAATTTTCGTCCCGAAAATTCGAGTGAAGTAGGGGTCCAAAACAACTCATGCGAAGAGTTCCGGGTAAGCGGTTTTCATCTCCGACTCAAGTTCCCAGGTGGTTTCTTCACTGCCATGTCGTTCCCATACCACCTTGACGAACTGAATGGCGCGGTTCCGTAGCACCCTTTGTTCGCTTTCAATAACTCTGACCGGCTTCTCCACATATGTCACATCGCTTTGTACATCGATGTCTTGAACATTTATTACATGAGAAGGATCAGGATTGTACTTTCTCAGCATGGACACATGAAACACATCATGTAGAGATGACAGCTGTGGAGGGAGCGCTAACTGATAAGCTACCCCTCCCACCCTCTTCAGTATTGGAAACGGCCCCACAAATCTAGGTGACAGTTTTCCTTTCTTTCCGAACCTCATGTGTCCTTTCCGTGGCGAGACTTTTAAGAACACTAAGTCTCCCACCTCAAACTCGAGGAACCTTCTCCTCTTGTCGGCATAGCTCTTCTGACGGCTCTGTGCAGTGAGTAGATGTTGCCGTATCAGCTTAATCTGCGCTGTAGTCTCTGCAACCAAATCTGGTCCGATCAACGCAGGCTCACCGGCCTCCGTCCAACACACTGGCGATCTACACGGTCTACCATACAAGGCCTCAAACGGAGCCATCTGGAGACTTGCCTGGTAACTGTTATTGTAAGAGAACTCCACCAGTGGCAGATGATCCTCCCATCCGCCCTTGAAGTCTAGCATGCATGCTCTCAGCATATCTTCCAGCGTCTGTATCGTCCTCTCTGACTGTCCATCAGTCTGTGGATGAAATGCTGTGCTAGTTAGTACGTCGGTCCCCATAGCCGACTGTAGGCCTTGCCATACTCTGCCGGTAAATCGGCCATCCCTGTCGGATACAATAGACCGGGGAATACCATGTAGCCTGATGATCTCTCGGATGTACCGTCGACCCAAAGTCTCTGATGAATCTGTCATTTTGATGGGAAGGAAATGTGCAGACTTGGTCAACCGGTCCACTATGACCCATATTGCATCGTTGCCCTTAGATGACCTTGGCAACCCTGTTACAAAGTCCATGGATATGTGTTCCCATTTCCATTCTGGTACTGGTAAGGGTGCGAGTAAGCCTGGCGGTTTCCGATGTTCTGCCTTAACCTGTTGACATGTTAAGCAACGAGCAACAAACTCTGCCACGTCTTTCTTAAGTCCATGCCACCAATAGTGCCTCTTAAGATCATGGTACATCTTCGTGCTGCCCGGGTGGATGGAGAGTTTGGTTTGGTGTGCTTCAATCAGCAACTCTCTTCTACAATTCTTAGGTACGTATGTCCTGCCTCGGAACATAAGACCCTGTCCTGGTCGTAATTCCCACTCCGGTACAACCTCACCGGTAGACATTTTTGCCCAAATCTCCTCCACTTCCGGATCTGTCCGTTGTTCCCGTTCAATCTCGGAGACCATGTGGGATCGTATGATCAGATTATATATGGTCCCATGATTATTGAAGTAGAGTTTAAACTCTCTGATGGTATTCAGTACCTCCCATTCCGTCCTGATCATGCTGGCTACTGTCGCATGAGACAAGCGGCTGAGGGCATCCGCCACTTTGTTCGCCTTGCCAGGATGATATCGAAGTGCGAACTCATAATCCGCCAGATATTCCATCCATCTGCGCTGTCTCATGTTGAGTTCCTTCTGATCAAATAAATATTTCAGACTCTTGTGATCCGAGAATACCTCAAACTTTTCACCATAAAGGTAGTGTCTCCAACTTTTGAGAGCGAAGACCACCGCTGCTAGTTCCAGATCATGGGTGGGGTAGTGGCGTTCATGAATTTTCAACTGTCTTGATCCGTACGCCACTGCACGATTACCTTGACTGAGTGTGCACCCCAATCCCTCACCGGAGGCATCGCAGTACACTTCATAATTTTTGCCTCTTTCCGGTAAGATCAGAATAGGAGCAGTCGTAAGCCTCTCCTTAAGCTCCTCAAATCTTTGATTGCACAGATTGGACCACTCAAATTTGACTCCTTTCTGAGTGAGTCGGGTAAGCGGAGCTGCAATCTTGGAGAAGTCCATGATGAATTTCCGATAGTAACCGGCCAATCCCAGAAAACTGCGGATCTCGGTCACATTTGTCGGCACTTTCCATTCCTTGACTGCTGCTACCTTAGCCGGGTCCACGGCTATACCTTCCTCTGATATGATGTGCCCCAAGAAATTGACTTCAGATAGCCAAAATTCACACTTGCTGGCTTTGGCATACAATTGGTTCTTCCGCAAGGTGTCTAGGACTATTCGTAGGTGCTCGGCATGTTCGTTCTGATTTTTAGAGTAGATCAGAATATCATCGATGAATACGATCACAAATTGATCTAAGTATGGACGGAATATCCTATTCATTAGGTCCATGAACACCGCCGGTGCATTAGTAAGTCCAAACGGCATGACTACATACTCATATAATCCATACCGTGTCCTGAAAGCAGTCTTCTCTATGTCCTCCTCTCTAACCCGAATTTGATGGTATCCGGACATCAGGTCAATCTTAGAGAAATGAGAGGAACCCCTAAGTTGATCAAACAGATCATCAATCCGGGGTAGGGGATACTTGTTCCTGACAGTCAACTGATTTAATTTCCTATAGTCCACACACATTCGTAGGGTACCGTCTTTCTTTTTCACAAATAACACTGGGGCTCCCCATGCGGATGTACTGTTCCGAATGAAGCCTAGTCTGAGCAGTTCATCAATTTGCTTTTTCAGTTCGGTCATCTCAGCTGGCGCCATCCTATAATGGGGTAATGATACTGGAGCGGCGCCGGGGTATAATTTTATTTCAAAGTCTATCTCCCTCTTGGGTGGCAAACCAGGGAGTTCTATTGGGAATACCTTGGCAAAATCTGCTACTACCATCGGAAGTTCAACCGTTGGTGCCTTATCTAATCTGAGGCTGTTCAAGGCAAGATGGTTCAATTCCTCCTGCAGTCTTCTAGGGATACCCTGCCTGTCAGCGTGTACCATGAACCGCTTTCCCTCGGGTGACCAAAATGGTACCCTACGAAGATGGCAGTCAATATGGGCCTGATACGTAGTCAACCAGTCCATGCCAAAAATGACATCATATTCCGCCATATTGATTACTAAATAATCGAACTCGAATCTGAATCCCGCGAGTTCCGTGTTCAATGCCGTACATATTAGTCCTAATGATGTGTCTCCGACGGGGGATACAATGGTGAGTGATGTGGACAGGTTTTGTACTAGTGTACCCGTGGCAGATATGAATGCAGCAGATATGAATGAATGCGATGCTCCAGAGTCAAATAAAGTAATAGCATAGGAACTACCAATTACAGCCATACCTTGCATCACTGAACGGTCCACTGCTATTGGAGATGGTATGGTGAAGAGTCGTCCAGATCCCGCAGGTTTTGGTGCCCGCCCCGCCTGATTATATGTTCTGCCTCCCCGCGACTGTGTCGGTCTAGTTGGAGGGCGGAAAGGGCCCCTGAAGTTGGAGGGTCGGCTAGTTTGTGGACACTCTCTCTTGTAGTGGCCCTGTTGGCCACACTGATAACAGGTGTTCCCACCCCGGTGAACCTGTGTGACTGATGCTGATGTAGAAGGCTGACTAGGGCGAAAGCTCCCGGTAGATCCCGTGGAGGGTGAGGGTCTGCTATGATTTGGGCGGAACTTCTTGTTGGGTTGGAATGTTCCCCGCCCACCCTGCCCTCGCCGGTTGTCGAACCGCACTATCTCATTTAGTTCCTTTTCTGCAATGGTGGCCCTGCTAACCACCCCCGCTAGTGTGGGTTCTTTGAAAATGGTTACTCTATTCTTGATGCTTGGCCGAAGGCCCCGTTCAAACTTACGGGCCCTTCGGTGTTCAGTATCCACCATATAGAACCCATAAATAGACAGCTTGAGAAATTCTCTGTGATACTCCGCCACTGTCATGTTGCCCTGTACCAGCGAGATGAAAGCTTCAGTCTGGTTCTCTCTTTCTTCCTCCGGAAAGAATTGTTCTAGGAAGGTGGCCGAGAACCACTCCCATGTCATGGGTATCCTTTCTCCTTCCGGTATCAATGCTTGTTGCTTTTCTACCACCTCCCACCAACTACCAGCATCCTCGATCAGTTGGGATGTGGCTAATAAGATCTTATCAGCAGTACTGGAAATCTGGAGCAAATTCAAGATTTGGTTGATCCTCTTTAACCAGTGTTCCGCTCCCACAGCCCCTTCCTTTCCCTTGAAGTAGGGAGGGCGCTGTTGTTGGAAGTCCTTGACCATCTTTCGTTTATTGGAGTCGCTAGCGGTCGCATTGCCGCTTGAATGTTGTTGTAGAGCAGAAGCGATTGCCGCTTGAACTATGTCTTTCAATTCGGGAGGTACACCTTCTACGTTGATACTATTTTGTCCCTCGGCTGTATGAGGTGGTGGTACCTCTTCTTCCTGTCGAGGGGGTGTTACCTCTCTCTCCACTCGGGGGTTGCGACGGGTTCTTCTCTTTGGCGGCATTTCCTAAGTCATTGCATAATATTCATTGCCTTAGTTCCTTCACAAAATTGTCATGTTCGTAACTTAGAACAATTTTCCTAAGTATCAATTATTTCCTTCATTTTGGGGGAGAATTATTGATTAAGTATACTTCATTCTTGGGGGAAAATTCCTAAGTATCGAATGTTGTTTCTTTCATTTGGGGAAGGTTGCCAAATAAGCATACTTGGTTTGGGGAAAACTTCCCATCTAGCTATGTTGTCCATTTTTGTGAAATTGGGGGAAATTTTCCTATGTTTGATAAATCTATCAATGTTATGTTTATTGTACTTCCCTTACTATCATTTTCTTACGTCAAATGTGGCACTCAGATTGAATGTTTCAGTCTGAGTCAATCGAAGTAGATTAATCCGGCCCCCGTGCAGCGGACTCCGAAGAGTCGGTCAGTTGGGATTCTTAGCTGTCAGTGAGACATGCAACCGTCTTAATCATACTTCGAGAGATTCATTCTTTCGATTTCGCTCTGATACCAACTGTAACGCCCCGCCCTATTTCACCCATTTTACGAAAATCAGAGTCTATTTTTTTTTTTTTTTTTAAATAGAAGAGTGAGAGAGGGCGCGGACGCCACGACGCGAGTTAAGTTCGAGCTTCTAAAGCCCGACCCTTAACTGGCCAACCCCACGCGTGGGAAGTAAGCTCGCGGATTATAGTTATTGCGGAACATGGTAATAGAGTCTATCCTACCGGTTTTTAGATAGAAGGGAAGATATAACATTGAATTTACCAAAATGCCCCTACGTTCATGATTGTATCACAAAATGCATCATCCATAAGTAACGTCCAAACCATCGCAGGAAATGTAAGATTATACAACCCGACAAGCTAAGCTACTTTAAAATTACATCACCAAAATGTAGAATATAATATAAACTAAGACTGCGCTTTCCAAGCTCCTAAGCTTGGCCTCCGGTATGTCCACCGCTTCCTGCCTCTCCTGCGTCATCAGCTAGGGTAGAAGTAGGGCGTTAGTCAACGCGCCCAGTAGGACTCCGAGTAGGGCTAGCACATGGATTAGTGATACACACATATCGATAACATAAATTACAACAAAATAAGTATGTGATGAATGCTATGTCATGGGTGCTTATGTCATGTGTCCCACCCATTATCCTATGATCATACAATATCCTGTTCCCCATGTTTGCTTCTCGGTCGCCCCGACGGAGCATGGACTCCGGTTATAGCCCTCAGGCTATCCCCATGTCTGATTCTCGGTCGCCCCGACGGAGCATGGACTCCGGTTATAACCCTCAGGCAATCCCCATGTCTGATTCTCGGTCGCCCCGACGGAGCATGGACTCCGGTTTATTTATTTTTTTCTGCCCATGCCATGCATGAGATGTAGTGCATTATGCTATGTAATATATATGTATCCCATATACTTGACGTATCATACATAGTCATATAATGCATAGTATTAAAATATAAACCATATGCTTCATAATTTAAAATTCATCATAAGATAAATCATACTCATAAATCCATCATAAGCCAAATCAAAATAATTTAAAACACCATCACATATCCATCGCTTACAAAGAGGTAGGAATCCTACCGAATACTGTGTCGCGTTCCGTTATGCTTCCCGTTCGATAATCCGGTCGCCGATCGCGTAACGTTTGCGACGCCCGATACCTTATTACATTTACCGAATTAGTCCATACATCGTCTATGATTAAGTCCCTAACTTAGCCCATTATCCATTGGTTCTAGACTCATACATAGATCCAATTTTTGGCCAAATTTAAAATTCCGATTTGCGAGCCTAAAACGCAGCAACTAATCGCTTTACTTAACCATTCATAATATTTCCATTTTCATGTCCAACCCCCATAGGGTTTGGCCATGTACCATGGTCAAACCCATGGTCCTTCAATGTGGCCACAAATTACGGTTTTGCCACTCTCCTTCCATGGTAAATCATCCATTCATTTATGTGCATTCTAAGTCCAAGATTCATTCATACTTAGGTCCATTCAATCATGACCTTACATCATAAAATCAGCCACCTAATATTTAATTTTGAAAAATAATTACTCCCACACCTAATTCCACATTTTGGCCTAAGGTGTGGCCCACATATCATTTTTATAAATCCATCAAAATCTAGTATTCTTCTACATTATTTTCCATCTATTAAAGCCACTAATCACTACCCTAAGGTTCACCTTTATGGATACCATTTTAAAAGACTAAGTTTTGTCCCAAAATAATCCAATTTAAAATCACAAAAACTTAAATCATTTTGGCCCTTTAAATCAAACTCCTAAGCATTGATACATGCATTTAACCTTAGCCTAAAATTGATCAAAATTTGGGTCATGGGTTCGGCCATACACCATGGCCGAACCCATGATGTTTCTTTCCCCATTTTTCTTGGTTTCAATTACCCATTTAAACATACCTCCAATGAAAATTAAATCATCCATTTAAATCACCAACATCACATATCATACTTGAACCATCCATACAATCCATCCATTTTTCTTAACCATTTTCAATACTTTTCCATCATAAAAAAAATTACCATATACCATACTTACCCATCTATTCAAATTCCCATTCCTCCACATTATTTTCCATGTCTAAAAATCTCAAACCATTACCATAGGGTTCGGCCATACACCATGGCCGAACCCATGGTTCATGGCCCACCTTTCTTAGAGCCATTTAAGACCAAAGTTCTATGAATATTTGTCCATGATTTTTCTTGTTAAAAATTCCATTTAAAATCATTAATATCATTCATTTGGTCCATTTAAAACTTGTGTCATACATTTTGGAAATCCATTTACAACTATCATTTTCTCCATCATTTTCCATCTTTCTATTCTTATAAAAATAATTAACCATCACCATAGTTCCAAAAAAATTCTAAAACATCATCCATGGATTTCATCATAAAACTTTTTCCAAAAATTTGCCTACATTTAACCCTTGAAACCCTAACCATTCTCCATCATTTTCAAACCTTAACATCTTAATAAATTCATCACCATTTACCATGGGGTTCGGCCATGCTACATGGCCGAACCCTAAGGTCCATCCAATCCATCAAAATTTCCATTTTCCTATGCTTAATAAAGACTTAAAAATTCTATTTAGAAATTCCATTCTTCCATTTCTTAATCCATTCCTCCATTTTTATCCATTTCTTATCTTATCTTTTGATGGATCTTAGATCCATGGCCCACCACGTTTTTGGCCACATTTAGTCTAAGAAATGGATTTTATATTCCTAAAATAAAATCTTTGTTTAAAGAAATCTTACCGCCCGACGACTCCTCCGGTCTTTGTCGCTCCCGTCAACCTCTTTGGCCTCCTTTCTTCTTCGTTTTCCTTAGCCCTTTCTCCTTCTTTCTCTTCTTGATGATCGGCTAGATGAGCTTGATCAATGGTGGGACATGCTTGGATTGGCTAAGATAGTGTTAGGTTTAGAGAGAGGGGAAGAGTGGGAGATGATGAAGAATGGTAATTCTTGATCTTCAAGAGTTGAATCCAATATTCCACCTCTTTTCTTCTCTTCTTCTCTTCTTTTTTTCTTCTAAGTTTTCTTCACTTTCTCCTTGCAAGGTGAAAAACGAATTTCCTTGTGTGTGTGGAGGGCTAGAGTCAAATGGGTAGTTTGAAATGAGATGGAGGTGGTTGGAGTGGTCTTCACTCAAGCATTAACTTTCTCACCAACCAAGCATGGGTTGGCTTGACTTTGGTGGTGGTGGTTGAGATCCAACCACCATTCAAGCCCATGGTTTTAATTTGTGTTTTCTTGAGGTGGTTTGTGTTTGTAGGAGTGGTTTTGACCACTTAACCATTTGACCATTTTAATCTTAGGTTGATTAACTTAGATCACCTTGATCCCTTGATTAATTTAATTAATCACTTTCTATTTAATTTAATCCCATTAATTTCCCTCTATGATCCACCCATGGTTGACTAAGTCAACCATGGTGGTCGGCCCCACTACTCTTGGGTCCACACGCCACTTCAATGGGTGAGGTGGAGGTGGGCCCCATTGGCCATGTTGCATTGGTCCATTTATCACCTAATTTAGGTGATTTAAATTTTATTAATTATATCCTTTTTATTGGATCATCATTGGGCCCATGGCCCAATTTGATTCTTGTCTTACCCATTTATCTTAGGGCTTAGTTACCTTGGCCCATTGGGTCCCACATGGCTCTTTGACCCAAATTGACCAATTACATGTATCAATTTCAATTCAAGGTTTATTGGGTAACCATTGGGCCCATGGCCCAATTAGATTCCCTCATTTTCCACTTACCTTAGGATTTGAACCGATTTTGATCCATTGGGCCCCACATGGCTATCGGGCCCACTTTGACCATCGTTGACCCGATTAGTTCTCATTGACCCATTTAATGGATTTCATCCAACCCATGGCCCAATTGGGCCATCCTTGGGCCATTGTCCCAAAATTTGGTCCATTTGGCATTTTATTACATCAAACTTCAATTTAAAATGAATAAATGCCAATATATATATTTATCAAAATTTCGGGTTATTACAGAGAGTTGGCCAAAATATTATGGGCCATGGATTTAAAATCCATCCAAGAAATGAGATGGAAAAGATGGACAAAACCCTAATGGGTAACATGGATTACTAAGGACACTATGTATATATGGTTTATATCAACATGCATGGCTAAACATGAAGAATGGTTAAGGATCAATGGTCGAACCCTAATATTGTTATGCAAAAGGACCCCATGCATGTTTAAGGTAATGGATGGATTATGATCAAAGATCATGGGTTGGCCTTGCATGGCCAAACCCTAAGATTGTTATGCATGGACCCTTGAGGACTAAAAAGGGATTGGATGAGGTTCGGCCATGGTATATGGCTGAACCCCATCAAGTGATCTAACCATTGGTATTTGATGGATAAGAGAAAATAATGAACCATAGGGTTCGGCCATGTTGTATGGCCGAACCCCATAGAAGGGTGTTAATGATTTTAAAAGGTTTTAAATGGATGTATGTTAGTGATTTTAAAGGGTTTTAAATGAGGGAAATAATGGAGGAATGTTAATGATTTTAAATGGTTTCAAATGTTGTGAATGGTGAAGAACCATGGAGGGATATTGATGGACTTAGATGTATTTGGACCATGAAAATGATGGAAGACATGTTGATGGATTTTGGGTTGAAAAATGATGACCTAAGTGTATGATTAAAACCCCCCATGGAGGGACTTGATGTATGGACCTAATGTTGTAAATGATTTAAAAGGAGGATGAAAATGGGACACCATGGGTTTGACCATGTTGTATGGCCAAACCCTATGAACCATTTTAATGAGTCATTTATGGATCTATGCATGTTTAAATGAATGAATGATCAAGCTAAGGAATGGAGGGATTTGTTAGGGATTTATGTCATGATTAATGAATCATTTATGGATCTATGTTTATGGATCATTTGCGGATCCATGCATGTAATGTTAGCTATAGATCTATGTTTTTGACCTAAGTTATGGGTAAATGAATTAGGTGATCAACTATGGAAGGAAATAATGGCTAAGATGTCAATATGGTGGAAATGAAGGACCATGGGTTCGGCCATGGTGTATGGCCGAACCCCATGGGGAATGTTTTATCGACTTAGGGTTTTTTAAATGATTAACTTATGTGTGATTGGTTAATAAATCAAAAGAGGGAATGATCTTGGACCCACATTTAATTAAAAGATCAAGGACTAAAAAGAAGGACCCAAAACCAAGTGAGTAAGGTTCGGCCATGTTGTATGGCCGAACCCCACTAAGGCATGTTGGTGGAGTTAAACATGGTTGGAAATCAAAGGGATCATTGGCTTGACTTATTTATATGTAATAAGGTAACGGGATCTCGCAAGCGGTGTACGATCGACTTGACAAGATCGGTGAGCGGTTTTCAGACGAAAACGTAAGGACACATTATTTGGTCATTGGTAAGATTCTTACCTTGTTGAAAACCATGGAATATGTATATGTGAATGTTTTACTTGAATTATTTTGGTATCAAATGATATGTCTGAATAATGGGATTTTAATGCTATGATTTGTATTATTACATAGCATGTTTGCACTTACATCTCATGCATGGCATGGGAGGGATCAAATGTAACCGGCGTCCGTAAGACATTCGTGGGGGTACCTTGATTTGCATTATCCATCAAGATGGATGTATGATTGATTTGTAACCGGAGTTCCACGCTCCGTCGGGGCGTCCGTAAGGCATTCGTGGGGGTACTTTGATGTGCATTATCTATCAAGAGGGATGTATGATTGACTTGTAACCGGAGTTCCATGCTCCGTCGGGGGCGTCCTTAAGGCATTCGTGGGGATACCTTGATGTGCATTTTCCATCAAGAGGGACACTATATGATTGTGATACCTTGATGAGGGTTTTCCATCAAGAGGGATACTATGTGAATGTGACACCTTGATGAGGATTTTCCATCAAGAGGGATACTATGTGATTGTGATATGGATGATGGGTGGGACTCATGGCATATGACACCCATGGCATGGCATTTACTTGCATGGTTTTGATATTATTTATATCTATGTGTTTTTGTTATACTAATCCATATGTTGACCCTACTTGAAGTAGCGCATTGTCTAACGCCCTACTTCTATCTTAGATGATGACACAGGAAATGGACAAAGCGAAGGACGTGATCGAAGCCAAACTTAGGAGCTTGGAGGAACTAGATTGACTTATTTAAGTTTTATTCACAGATATGTAATTTGAGTACTTAGCTTGTTGAACTGTAATAATTTAGACTACTTGTTATGATTTGGGATTTTTATTTTGGACATTTTAATTTGAGGTAATTATCATTAAGTGATGTACTTCCTTGCTATTTAATAATTGGTAGGATAGGACTCTATTATAATTCTGCATTAAGTTTACATTCCGCAAGCTTAACTTATTACGTGTGAACCGTTCTCTTGGACTTAATTCCACGCACACGTATAGTTGGCCAGTTAAGGGACAGGCTTTGAAAACTCGGACTTAACTCGCGTCATGACGTCCCGCCCTCTTGTCACTCTTTTATTAAAAAAAAAAAAAAAATAGACTCTGATTTTTCGACGAGTGAAAAGGAGCGGGGCGTTACAGTCTGCAGATAGACAAACTCGTCAAGGCATCTGGAATTGAACCAGTCATATTATTGTTGCCCAAGACCAACGTCCAGAATGATGTAAGATTTGCAAACACACCTTCTGCATCTAACCAAATTCTGACTGCCAAGGGTGATGACAATAACATTCTCCTGCGACACGCCACAGAAGAACGAAGAAAGAGAACTAAGAAGAAGAAGAAGAACGAAAGAAGAAAGGCAGAAGAAGAAAAAGAAGGAATGAAGAACGGTAGAAGAAGAAAGGTAGAAGAAGAATGGCAGAAGAAAAAAAGAAAGAAGGCAGAAAAAGAAAAATTTCATCCAGAAAGATAGATGGGTAGAAGAGGAAACAAAATAATAAAATTTAACTCCTTGTGCACCCTATGTAAATTTCACATTGCAAAAATCACTTCCCGGATAAATATTGTCGGGTCTACATAAAAATGTCAGGAATTGGTTCAAACTTTTTAATCTATTTAACTAATATATTGAAACATAGGTTGATAGCAAGGAACCGATTTTTTAGGGATAGTTTTGCAAGAAAGGAAGGCTGAGATAGAATTGGATTGAATGTAAATCTACATCAAATTAAAAGGAAAGATTTGGCTTGAAAAACGGCAATGAATAGCAAGGAAATAGCAACAGATTAGCACTAATTTTGGCGCTGTTTAAAGCAACAATTGCCTATCTTTTCTTCTTTTGAAATCCAAATCCAGTTGTCCAAATCTCAGCAAACCATAGTTGGAAATGGAACAAGCTCGACCAAATTTTTTAATTTCTTTGGAAATATAAAAAATCAAAATCAATCAATTGGAGTAAAGAATTTCTATGAGAAAACGATCAATCAACTTGTTTCATTATGTTTATTTCACGAATCATAATCAAAATAAACTAAATACCCAGGAAATTTTATAATGTTGCATTATAAGAATCACGAAATATCTTTCTCCGCTGATTTCTTTCGCTATCATTATATTCAAATGACTATAGTAAATTACACATATATATTTATTCAAAATTTAAAATATGAAATATCAATCATGTTTGGGCAAAAAATATTAGTCAAATTTAAAATATCAATCATTTTTATTTTTTTATTCTTTATAAAAAAAATTAGAAATTTTTATTTAAATATCGGCCTTCTGTCTTTTTTTTTTTTTCTTTTTTAATTAATATCGTATTTATCGGCCCTTAAAAATTCGATATATATTGGCCAATGCAATAAACATCGGCCAATATTTTAAACTACCGATTCAGTTTATCAGATAATAACCGGAAAACAAAAATGGCCGGACACAGCTATGAGCTCAGTGTTGAAATTTTGAAGTAACAAAACTCAGTTAACTCGACTTTGTTTTTCTTTTTGGTTTTGTCAAAAACTGAAATTAAACCTAAATTTCATTTTGGTTGAACCAAACCAAATTTAAAGGAACTTTCAACCCCAAAAGAACGGTCATTGGATTCATAGGTTCATATATTGTCTTTTGAATGCAAGAGGGTACGAACAATCAACCAATGTTCAATAAAAGAATGATAAGCGAAAACATCTACAATGGCAATCAGCGCACAGAAACAATCTTGGTGCCTTCTTTAGCATCAGTATCATCACATTACCATACAAACGGAAGGCAACTTCTCCACAAAATTCACCACCCTGAAAGAAACATGACAGTAACAAAATGGTGAAGACCCTCTAGAAAAAAGAAAAAAAAACCACACACACACAATCCATCATACAGCTCCTAATGTTTATTTCCAAAGTGCCACCACCTTCTCTTCTTCTTGGTTTCCAACATTGGCATATCTGTATCCAATCACAACACAAACACATCAGTTATCCACTAAATCCAGACTTCAGGATTAACCACAAGATCAACATTTTAAGGTCAAAAGCACCTAAAAGTTGGGCAACTTCTTTAATAGGGATGACCCCAGAAATAGCATATTATGAATATCCACATATATGCCTTCAACCCTGTCATCTACATAACTCCTTATACATCTGGTGGATTTATACCGACTGCCTTCGGAATGTTGACAAAGGCTGACCAGATGAATAGCCTGGATAACTAAGGGTGGGATCTTAAGAGAATAAATAGCGAACCTGAAATAAAGAGTGCCTGTGCAGGCCAGTACTGTATACTTTTTTTATTTAAAATATGATTAAAGAACTATGTATACATGGCAATGGGTAGGGACAAGAAAAAGGACTTCTTTACCTCCTTCTGGATAAATTGAGTTGTAATGCACCTCAGCCCAAAAGCTCAAAAAAATAACTGCAGGAGAATGAAGCACTTATTAAGTTACTTCCACAATATTTGGAATACAAATGATTCATGGAGTTCCGAAAGAACCCAGAATCAATGAAAAGAAACGAAAAGAATAATGGATTATGTCCTGCACCAAACCATTGGACATTGCTGTTGTAACCTGAAAACCACCACCCTAACTTTTTCATTTATGGCACTCAGATGTAGGGTCATGCATGAAAATCATAGAGTTTATGACAATTTAAGGATGGTTCATCTTCATCAAGACAAGGGTTACATGTACCAAATTCCATGTTTCGAGAATGGTATCATTTTAGACGATCGATCTCTCTTTTCTCACAAAACCACTTGAACTGTTCCCAACTGTGGACTGCAAACCTTTTCCATATCTAATGATGAAAGGACCATGTAATCTTTAAATACAATTGAGGATCCCATGTCAGATTAAACATGAGACCCTCCCATCAAAATTGCGACCGTAAACACATAAAAGCAAAAAGTTTATTAGCTAGCTATCAATAAAGAAAGAAACAGGTTTAAAGCTTTCACAATTTTGACAAATTACAAAATTATCAAAATCATCATCATATCACAATACCAAATCATTGAAGAAACCCATTGACCATAATGCAGCTATCTATATAGAGATCCATATGCAACCACAGTGTTGATATGCGACACTTGCCATACTTAAGGTATGTATAACACATTTATAACACCTAGTAGAACCAGCTAAAATATATGATCCACTTTGAACTGCAAAAGCTACATAAATGTTGTACATATTAGTTTTACCATAGGTGGCTCATATGATAAGCTGACTCATCTGGTTTTTGGCCACAACATTCAGTAGGTGGGCATGTTTTAATATGGCACACAAGTGCTTGTGTTAGGACTGTTGCTTCAATGATGTTGACAGTCTGACATCAACAAATGCATAATCGGCAAAATTCCATTTGAGGATTCATTTTGTTATCTTGCTTAAAATTTTGTTGTTAATACCCTTGTTCAATAAGCTTCAAATCAGTTACCTTGTTCATAATTTCATCTATATAGCCCTTTTTATTCTGAAGACTGGTAAAAATATCATGATAACCTTACATACACGTTTGCACACCTCAGAATACAATTGTGTTATCATTTGAAGAACCAACATACAATAAAAAGAGAAATGAAAAACAGAAGATATAATCAATGATTGACATATACCTCGCTTTGACTTCTGTACATTGGGAAGAATTTCAATATAGCAGGTGTCCTTGAAAGATGTTATGACAAATATTTTAACTCCATACTGCAGCAAGAGATCAGATCAACATACATTAATTAAACTTTACAACAAAAAGGACCCACTCTGCTAATTTTTTTTAATATAGTTATGCTCATATGATAATCACTCAAGGCCAGATTAAACCCAAATGAAAAGAAAAAAGGGATGAGCACTTCAAAGTACCAAAGGCCGCATATAAATAATGTTTTTGGAGCAAAGGAAAAAAAAAATCTTTTGATGTCCATAGGGCACTTTTGTTTAATCAAATCATCATAAGCACAAATTTTCCAATGGAAATTTGATTTGATTTTCCTACAAAATGAGATTTTTTTAAAGGAATACAAAATGAGAAAAAAAAAATTGAAAGGAAACAAGTGAATTCATTTTTTATGTAAAAGAAAAGAAACAGTGTAAGAGGAGGTAACATCCAAGACAAATCTTACACCTAACATATCAACACAATCACCAATATGTACAATATAAGAAAATACTAAACCAGCAAAAAGTAGACTGAAGTGTTTCTCCTCTCAATCCCATTCTTCACTACGAATTCCACTAAGTGGATTGCCGATCTCCTCAAATGAGACAATTTAACACTCTTAAACTCCCTAGTCTCTCTGAAGATTGACCAAATATGCCAAGGGCTCTTCTTCAATCCCCCTTAACAGTACTCGAAGAGTCACCTTCGATGATATGTTTCCTGTGAAAGGATGAGCACTTTCAAAGTACTAAGGCATGAGCAGTCCTACTTGCATAATACAAAGGCTGCATACGAATAATGTTTTTGGAGCAAAGAAAAAAAAAATATTGATGTCCATATGGCACATTTATTTAATCAAATAAATCATCATAAGCACAAATTTTCTAATGAAAATTTGACTTTCCTACAAAATAAGATTTTTTTTTTTAAAAGGAAGCAATCGAATTTCTTTTTTTTTAAAAGGGGAACCGTGTACAAGAGGAGGTTACATCCAAGACAAATCTTACACCTAACATATCAACACAATCACCACTATATACAATCCATGAAAAATACCAATCCAACAAAAGGTAGTCTGAATTGTTTCTCCTCTCAATCCCATTCTTCACTATGAATTCCACTAAATGGATTGCCGATCTCCTCAAATGAGACAACTAACACTCCAAGGGACCTTTCAATCCCATCAATCCCCCTTACTTTACAGTAGTCGAAGAGGTCACTTCAAATGATATGTTTCCTGTGAAAGGACCTCCCTGACTGCTAAAAACTGTTCTTCATTCAAGTCTTCCCTTTTCCCACCAGACTGGAGAAAAAAGCATACACTCTCCTATACAAGTCATGAAACAGCCCACCAGTTCCAGCTAGTCATAGTTTTCACCTCACAGCCTTGACTATGTCAAACTTCATCACACATACCAAAGGCTTCTTCCATCTTTCAATATCTCATTCTTTCTGTTGCAATCATCTAAGACACCCTCCAAAGTCTGTCAATAATGTCACTAGAAACACAAACTCCTCCCTCCTCTTCAACAAACTGATGAGATGGAACTTGCACAACTCAAGTGCCGCTAGAGCTGTCAAAGCTTTCCTTCCAGAGATTCTGGTGTTATACTCCTTCCAGATAGACCAGAATATGCCGGAAAAGCCCTCCATGGAGTACTCTCTCTCCCTCTAAAAGGACACCTCTCCAAACTACGGCAATGGTCCCCGTCGTTTTCTTCACACAAGGAAAGCCTGTGTGCATTGCTATGGTTTTCCTCTAGAGAGACGGAGTGAAGATCTCATTAGGACTATTTTGATGACTGGGGAAGTCATTGAGGCGGATGATCAAAATTTGAAAAGAGTGAATTGCTCTATTCTCAAGCTCTTGATTGAGGTTGAGGTTTGCAATCCAATCCCCTCAGAGGTTTTTGTTAGCATTGGTGATGCAAAATTTAGGGTATAGATCAAGAAGTCACTCCTTACAATGGTGAAAGTGATTCTCTCAGAAATCCCCATGCAGTTGGCCACAAATGGTTTTCCAGCACTGGAGAAGGGGCATCCTGCTTTGAAGAAGGCGGATGGTCCCTCGCAGGAACTAAAATAAAGTGGCAATCATGCAAAATCAGCGGCCTGCTCCAGAGCAAGGAAGGATGATGACATGACAGGGGATGAGTGGAAAGGTGGGTTTGTGGGTTCAAATGAGGCGAAGGAAGTAAAGGGAAGGATCAAGAAGGTAGCGTCTTGTAATGACAATTTGAGGGAGGATTCCTTTTCTTGACAAGTACCAGAAGAAGGTTTCATGCGCGCTGGATAGACTGGCTCATGAACAACCTAGTTGGGTCGATCAATGAAAGCAGGCCCGGAAAAACCTTTTACGAGGCCCAGTGTTCCTCAAGTCATTTGGACCAATTAATATGCTCTTCAAATCAAAGCCATTCCTCCACCGATCCTGTCTAAGAGCATTATATCTCCACTCAAAGGCCTCAGCACTAAGAGTTAAAACCAAGGGGTAGTGCTAGAGACCAAGGGTGAAGTGGGGGTTGAGGAAGATGATAGTTTAGTGACAGTAACAACATCACCGATGATGGTAGCAATGATCAAGATAAAGACAACAGATATGCTCCTAGTTTAGCTGCTCTAAGCAGAATAGGGTATCTAAAGGACATAGGAGATTTTGATGATAGGAAGAAGGTGAGCTCCAATTTCGGTGATGACAACAAGGTGGAAGCTACAGTCAGATGGGTGATGAAAAGGGACAAACTCTCCTTTTCTTCTTCTAGAGCATCGAGAAAAGCTAGTGTCTGGTCCCTCTCTACTTATAGGGAGAAATAATTTTCTAACATCTATTACAATAGGAGGAGATGGGCCTGCATGGAGAAAAGGTGAGAAAAGTTGTAACCCATGACAATTCTCACATGGAATATTAGGGGACTCGAGCTCAAGAAGAAAAGGGTTGTTAGAAGACGTGTTAATCAAGGAGATTTGGGGTAGACATGATATGGGTTGGTTTCATAAACTATCAGAAGCTAATTTAGGAAGTCTGGTAACTTTATGGAGTCCATCAGTGGTGCAGATTATTGACGGAAAGTTTGGGTACCAGGTGAATTTCCAATGTCTAAGGGACCAATTTAGCTAGTGAAAGGGAGAGTTTCTGGTCTGAGTTGGAGGATATTAGAAACTGAGGGGCAAGTATTTGGTGTATCGAGGGCGATTTCAATGTAGTGAGATAACCTTCAAAGAGAAGACATGGTAGAAGATACTTTAGATGTATGGAAGATTTTTCAAAATATGTTAGGAAGAACAATCACTAAGAGAGGGCTGCTATAAGTAAATTGGATCGGTTCTTAGTCCAATATCAGACCATTCTCCAAATATGAAGAGGCTGATTGGCGTCCCAAGCCATTTCGTTCAACAATGTGGCTAGAGGATGCCAAGTCTTAAGGAAAAGGTGAAAGAATGGTTGGAAATCTTCTCAGTGGAGGATGCATTGGTTCTACTTGAGCTACTACACTCAAACTTTTGAACAGAAAAATTAAAAATTGGGCACATCAAATGGGGATTAGACTGTTGAAAGGAAAGAGGCAGCTATAAGAGAGTTTGAAGCTTGGAAAGATTAGAAGAGGCTCGTAATTTGGAGGAAATGACATCTAAAAGGTTGTGCAGGCCTCGGTTATAGGACTGTTTCAGGTTTGAGGTCAAAATGGAGACAATTTTTTTTTTGAATGGTAACTTTATTAACTTAAAATGTGGAAGAAAGAGACAAAAGAAGTAAGTAAAGGCCAGACTCAGCCAACGAAAGAAAAAATACAACCATCACCCCAAAATTCTAGAACTTTGTTACAATTTCCCCGGATAAACCCAACCCATGACGAGCCATGTCATCGGCAGCTGAGTTGGCTGATCGATGAGCCCAAGCAATCTTAAAACCGAAAAAAGAAATAACTTCCCAGATTTTCTCCACTTTATCGAGAAATTCCCACAGGGATTGAGAACCCAATGCCCACCCAACAACTACTGGGAATGGAACTAGCAAAAGATAGCACTGTAAACCCAACAACATTACGAATTACTCTGTCATAGCCCGCCTTACCAATCTCCCTTATGCAACTGCCATCAAAATTTAATTTGAGTAGCCCTTTCGCCGGAGGAGACCAAGACACTTGAGGTCTAGAAACTCGTTGATGTGAAATGAAGTAAACTGATGCCCAATTCCTACATAAGTCCGTAATTGTCATTCCTTTAAAACTAGACCCACACATCCACAATGCAGTCCTAAAATTTAATGACATCTAAAACTTGTGTGACTGAACGTTCCTTTCCTTGAAAAAGCCTTTTGTTTCATTCCAAACAAATGGACCAAATAACACTTAGAATTGTTGTAGACCAGAGCTTTCGCCGGAAATAGCTTCCAAATGTCACCATCTCCTCATTAAAAAAAAAGAAACCAAGTACAAGGTATGCAATAAGCTATGCCCAGTAATTGGAAGAAATGCACCCATATCTGATAAGAGAACTGACAATGAAGTAGAAGATAGTCCACAGTATCGCATCCGCTAAACACAAAGGGCAGGCATTCACAATTATCATCTTCCTCAACCACAAAAATTGAGATCATTATGACTTAAAAAGCGGGATAAAAACAATTTCTTTCCTCAGATGTGGCCAATATTAGAAGGAAGAGAAATAGTATCAAATCTAATAATTGTGGAAGGGAGATTAGTGGGGAAGGACGAGATCAGAGGGCAAGTTAGAAGGCATTTTTCTTCCATCTTCCAATCTGAAGTTTTGCCAACCAATTCATTACTAGTGTCACCCCTCCAGCCGCAAGTGCCCCTAGCCTGATGCGGAGCATTGAATTGATCTTTTTTTATTTTATTTAGTTTATCTCTTTAGTATTTTTATGGGTTATTTGATGTATTTTTTTTTAATCGTTTGAGAGTATTTTAAAACTTTTTATCATGTAGGGGCATTTTGGTCTTTTCATCTATAATTGAGTATAAGTATGTTGTAAGCCCATTAGGGCATCAGAAAATGATGAAATGATGAATGAAATTGAAATTTTCTTTCACTGCTTGTGCGACGAAAATAATTTGGGAGCAAGCCCTTTTGGCATGAAACATGGTGTGAGGCCATCCTATCATCTTCTTCAGGTATTCCTTATCATCTTCTCCTTCCTCTATCACTTCTTCTCTCTCTTTCTCCTCCCCTCTTTCTGCCAGAACTTTTCCTTTGACCAAGACCTGCCCAAATCTGTCCTACAAACCCTTTCTTGGCCTTCCCATATTTCAGCCACCTATGACCCCTCTCTACCCCTCGCAGAAGACTAGAATTCATCCCCAAGCCTTCGTTTTATACCTAATAAACCCATTCCCAACTTGCCGCAGCAATCTAAGGACCTTCCGTGCCTCCCTTTGTTTTCACCCACTCCATGTACGTCTCTTCGTCCTTTGTCGTCGCCCGTATTATTTCACTCTCTTTTGATTTCTCACTTTATCATCATCGTATAAGCCCTAAGCAGACCTTTTCTTTAATTCCATCTGTATCCCCTTTATTTTCAATTCCAATTGAAACCCATTAGTATCACAAGTGCCTAAGTTTCCTTACTTATTAACCCACGTACATTTTAATTCATTTAATACATTATATTTTTTGAACCCCATTATTTCCATTCTTTACATTAGATTCTGAGTATCTATGAGATTATCTGCGGTAAATTTTCATATTAATTAATTGCAAATATTACTTGGAATTTAATTTCAGCCCATTTTAGATTTAGGGTGCATTATTTTCATCCATTTTAATCTTTAGGGAACCACATTTAAGCATTTAGGGTTACCCTATCCCTTGTCCTGCATCATAGCCTTTTTCTACTTCTCTGCCTGGTCTGCTACCATCATTCCGATAATTTTTTTGACTTATGGTATCGAATGATGTGTGGTTCATCTTCTCTTTGGTCTATTATGGTAAACTTCTCATTGGATTTGTGTGAAGACCTATTCTCACCCAATAGTTTGTTGGAAGGCACTTTAGGATTGCGCTAGAATGGATACTGTGTCTGCAACTCAAGTTCCGATTGCATTCTCAAATATGGTGGCTCAGCTTTGGCTGTTTGATATCGGATCACATGCTCAACTCTCTACATCATTCGTTGTGAAAAGTTTCGACTATGTATTCCTCCCAAGTGTCTGACCATGGTCATGTACCTCCATCATAACATCTATCCTCTCTATCCCTTTAGCATTTTTCTTGCATTTCCTAGTCCCGGATGATTCTTTACCCAGGCTTGGGTTAACCCATGAAACTGAGCGTAATTTTGGTGATGAAAATGGAAAATTTTGTCAATTGCAGTTTGGTAGGCTTAGTTAAGCCTCTCTCCTAGTTAGAGATCATGTTAGGTATTTGGGGGGGAATGTTGGGACACTGCAGGCTCTGATTTCCTGAGAGTGTCTTGAGGAGTTCTATAAAAGGGGAGTTATTAATGGAAGGTTGAAAAACTCATCCATTACCCTTGTTCCATAGATTTTATCTAGAAGTTTGAAAGAAGTTTGAGAAGACATTATAGGGGATACAAAGGGGGCGTTCTGGAGGATATACAGATCTTAGATGGGGCATTGATAGCAAATGAGCTGATCCATCTTAGAAATAAAGAAATTAAAAGCCCAGAATTTTATCTAAAAAAGCTATGGAAAAGGATTACAACTTTGTGGACTGGGTTTTCTTGGATTCTTGTTTGTTGGGATTGATCTCGGTGTCTGTTGGGAAAAAACAAATTGGATGAGGGTGCGAGTGGAGAGATCTTCATATTCAATTAAGGTTAATGGCCACCCCTTTTATCCAATCGAGGTGAATTGGGGCCTAAACAAGCTAGGGGAGAAATCCAAGGAACTTGGTATTTTATTTTATTTTTTTAAATATCAGAGGTTTTTCTATTTCGAGGATGACCCGATAGTCACCCATTTACAATTTGCAGATGACACGTTACAATTTGCAAACCATTTATTTCTTTTTTTGATGGGGTTAAAAAGGCCAGTGAAAGGTTGTAGTCTAGCCATGGTAATTTCCTACAAGACAAACACACTTGGGTCCAACAAATGGGTGCGACAACAATCCAGAGAAGATTGTTGATAGATTAAGACAGGGAGCTTTATGTTCTAGGTCAATTCATATATTAAAAACTATGAAAAGGAAGCAGCTGAATAGATAAACTTTCAACAATGAAGTCACAATCAAATGGAACAACAAAAAAATAGAATTAAAAAATGAGTAATTTCTAATTCATACAGAATCTGCTGCAGCCTGCAAAGTGACATGATCACCCCATTCTCCACACCTATTTTTCAAATGCAAAGGGCAGAAACAAGAATAATTCAAACCAAAAGGATCAAGCAATAAATAGTAAATACATGAAAATAAGAATGTGCAAAAATGTAACTAAGCACAAGTATATATCAGAAACAAGTAGTCCTTTTTTCCATCTTGAGAAACAGGAAACGACTAGAGTATTACTTGGAAATTTTCTTCAAATATTCACCATAAGCCATTGGAACATATCCCTCATAAATCTCTGGATGAGACTTGAGCTGTAATCAAAGTAGTGCACCATAGAAGGCAACTTAATTAGTTCAGTCAAACAATGAATTCCTTTTTTACTGAAACATAAAAAGATGAGTTCTAAAGCAGATTATTTGCAGAGTTGACCTCATAATATATGGAAATCCATTTGAAATCCCACAAGATAGATCTTGAAACAATAGGATGCTTACTGACCTGATTGACAATTTGTCTCCTCACAAACTTGTGGTGCTCAGTTGTACGATAAAACTGATCTGATAATGCTCGAAACTGAAAGCAAAACAAGCAACCAAAAAGGGTTCATTTCAGCAGCAGCTGTAGTAGCTCTGGTACGATAAAACTAATCCGGAAACTGAAAACTAAAATAGTGTATAGTAGTTCATGTAATCATCACCAGTCAGCGACTACCAATTGTTCTATGGGCATTCATCTTAATTTTGGTTATTACTACCAATTGTTCCATGGCCATTCATCTTCACTTTGATTATTAATAACATTGATATTAACATTACAAGACACCTTCACAACTACAATAGACAACAAACAAAGATTGAAATTAAAACTTCAATAAAAATCCAATTAAACCGAACATCAGCAATACGTTTTACTCAACTCGGAAGTCGGAAAAACTTATTGAGTCACTTAACTCCAATATTCAGTCATGTCAAGTTGACTCAGATGAGTTACCTGATTTCTAAACAGAGAACAAGTAATTATTTTAAGGACAATTTTCTGCTGTATGGCACTTATGCTACTGGTCATAAAATAAATCCTAGCACAGATAGTCTTAATTTCTTCTTTTTATTTTACTGTACTTGAGCGAAAAAAAAAGAAGTGCACATTTAAGCAACACTAACCTGGCAATTACCGTCTCCTTGGACCTTAAGTTCAACTAAATCATATAACTGCAATCTGTATAAGACAGAAGACTGCATCAAGTTGAGGTAATAATCACATAACTTAGCAAAAGTAGATAAAAAGGGAGAACATCTACATATCAAAAGAATATAAAAATAAAAATAATAAAAAATAAAAACATGAATGCATAGAAATGAAATTGTAAGACCTAACTGAAGAACATTGTATTCTAAGAATATTCAAGAATAAAAATTCAAAAAACCAATCCATCAGCGATGTTCAATTTAGAACAAGAATCTCTTTGGGTCTGAAACCATTACAACTCAGTATGACACCTGGGCAATGGATAGGAAACTTGTTTCATCATCCACCAAAACTGAACAATTCAGTTATGGCTGCATCCTAAAGGGACTTCAAAACCAGACCTCCTTTGAAGTCAACAGACTATTCAAAATAGTGAAAGCTGTTATAGCCTATCAAAACCTAAAAGAAAACCAGTTTGAACCAACAGATCGTGGTTTGGGACATCTTCACACTTTTCTCGTTCATTTTTATGTAACAATAGCAATCTCAATGGAACTGTCAAAAAACCATCAGTTCAGCTTCCTCAAATTATTTGAATCAACCTTTCTTTGTAACATCACCAAGCACTTGAGGCTTACTGTAAGTGTCAAAAAAATAATAACAAAGCAAGAGAAAAAAAAAAGAGTTCGGGTTGAATGCATCGACTCATTTGATAAATGGGTTGGCCCAACCCAAACCCATTCAATAAATGGGTAAGTTTAAATCGAGGGGGTTAAAAAACATCACCCCTCTCAGTAAAAGAAAAAGGTATTAAAACAAACAGGTCAGCCAACCAGATGAAAACATCTTAACACAATTGTTTCTAAATGAAGCCACCCAACATCAAGCAAAACTAAACTGACGATCAGGGTTTGGATTGAGTACATTAACCTATTAAATGAATAGGTGAACCCAACCTGAACCATTTAGAAAATAGGTGGTTCAAGTTGAGGGTTCAAAATAAATAGGTCAAAGACTTGAACCCAGACCCAACCCAATCCTGGGGTTATGTCTTGAATAGAGCCTAGTGATGTACCTAACTAACCAAAAACAAGAAAAGTTCCGGCTACAATACAAATGGAGTTTGGCGAAGGCTCCCATTGTTGAAAAAATTGGAGAAAAAACTAAGGCTAGAATCCCAAAAAAAAATAGAGAATTTTGTCTCTCTAAAAAATCAAAGTAAAAGAACAGTATAACCTGAGAACAGTATATGTGACAATGGTCCAAACCATCTTAAGTGTGTTTCTCTTAATTTATCTTCTATATAGGCTATTTTTAAAACTATCCATAATGTGGTTATCTCCTATTATATCCTTAAAGAGTTATATCTAGGTCCAGTCCTCCATGAGATTCATCATATAGATCATAAGTATCTAAACTTATCGCAGTGTAACCAGTAGCCGTTAATATCTCGAGAATAGTATACGTGACAATGGTCTAAACCAACTTAAGCAAGTTTCTCTCAATTAATCTTCTATATAGGCTATTTTCAATGTATCCCATGTTACATGCACATCTTTGTCACCTTAACTTTGTCCAATTGTCTTTTCTTCACCGGTCCAACACTCTGCTCCATAGAGCATAGCGGGTCTAATTATTGTTTTATAAAATTGCCCCTTTAAGGGACGGGGGACTCTCCTATTACACAAAACTCCACTAGGTAGCCTACATTTTTCCACCACACTCCTATCCTATTAGCTATATCTAGGTCCAGTCCTCCATGAGATTTATCATATAGATCATAAGTATCTAAACTTATCATAGTGTACAATAAGTCATTACCGATATTATCGGTAGTCGTTAATATCCCGAGAACAGTATATGTGACAATGGTCCAAACTACCTTAAGCAAGTTCCTCTCAATTTATCTTCTATATAGGCTATTTTTAATGTATCCAATGTTCCATGCGCATCTTTATCACCTTAACTCTATCCAATTGTCATTTCTTAATAGGCCCAACACTCTGCTCCATAGAGCATAGCGGGTCTAATTACTATTTTATAAAATTGCCCCTTTAAGGGATGGGGGACTCTCCTATTACACAAAACTTCCACTAGGTAGCCTACATTTTTCCCATCATATTAGCTATATCTAGGTCCAGTCCTCCATGAGATTCATCATATAGATCATAAGTGATGCTGAGCACCACACGAGTATTCATATTTAGATTAGAATTTCTAACTTTTCATGATTGTATTTTTTCTTTCATTTACTTGTTTAGTCAATTAGTTGGTAATTTTGATTTGTTTGGGGAAATTTAGTGATTTTACATGTAATTAGGGCTTTCTAGTCATTGGAGGTAGTTTGGTATTTGTTTATTTGAGGGTATTTTGATCTTTTTCATGTTTTTAAGTCATTATATATATGATTTAACCCCTCCATACGGGATTGTCACTTAATGAATGAAAAGATTATTGAAGAAAAGCTTGAGCCTCCTTTGCCTCTAGCAACTCTTGGAGAGAAACCAAGGCCTCGGTGAGGATTCAAGGAACGGTGGTGAGAACCCTTCCCTCCCTTTTCCAGGTACTTTTATCTTCTTCCTCATCCTCTTCTCTATTCTTTCTTTTTTTTTTTACTCCTCCTCTTAGCCATACCCTAGTCGAACCTCATCTTCTTGTTATTGCCCCTCTATTCTACCCATCCAATTGTTGCCGCCCTTTACTGCAGCCCCAAAACTACTGTTGCAACCCTCCATACACCCATTCTTGTGCCGCCACCTCTCTTTTGTCCTCTCAAACTACTGCCGCCCCTTATCCCTTGCCATTTAAGTGTTGGCCACATCCCTTTACCACCTTTTCTTGCTGTCCCAAACCTATTTAGCCATCCTATTACCACACCCCAATCCTTTTACACCCAAAATCCTAGATCTAGTGCCACCAACATCTATTCCTAACCCTGGATTCATTTTCCCTTGCTGTCCCATTTTCTTACTTTACATCTTGAAAGCATCTCCACTTTTTCTTATCATGTGTCCTACATCAATAAGTATCTAAACTTATCGCAGTGTACAATAAGTCGTCACCAATTTTGATCGGACAACCCAACCTATCGTCTATTCTTCTAAAGTTGCACTCAAGAATTCTTACTTCTACTCATTTTTAGACCATTTGAATATAAAGTTCTCCTCCAGGACTCCAGCTTGTTATTGAGTTGGTGTCTTCTTTAACCAACAAAAACTATATCATCGGCAAAAAACATACACCACAACACTTCATCTTGAATTCCTAATGTTAAAATGTCAACGATTAATGCAAAACGATACATGCTTAAAGCAAATCCCTGGTGGAGTCTCACTCCAACTAGAAACTCTACAATTACTCCACAAACAATTCTAACATCAAATATTGTGCTATCGTACATGTTCTGAATAATCTCTACATAATCATTAGAGATGCATTTATTTTTTAAAGTGCTCCAGATCAATTTCCTTGGAATTGTATTGTAAGTTTTTTCTAAGTCAATAAAAACCATAGAAAGGTTCTTCAATTTCCTTGGAATTGTATTGTAAGTTTTTTCTAAGTCAATAAAAACCATAGAAAGGTTCTTCCTTTTCTCCTTGTATTAGTTAATAGTTGTCTTAATATAAACCCAAATTGACATACCCGGCATAAACCCAAATTGGTTTTTAGAGAAGCTATAATCCTGTCATAACAGAGGTTCCATTACCCTCTCCCAAAGTGTCATGGAATGGCTCATGAGTTTGATCACTCGATAATTTGCACAACTTTAAATATCTCATTTATTTTTATAAAAGGAACCACCATGCTTTTGCATCACTCATTTGAGGTCAAAATTTTCTTTAACGATTGGGTCAACCAACACACTCCAATTTCACCTAGTACAATCCACACTTTGACAGGAATACCATCCAGTCCTAGTGCTCTATGCTTCTCCATCTCTTTTAAGGCCAAGTTCACTTCTAATTCTGAAATTTTATTCAACATCCCTTCATTTGTCATTCCACTGTAACAGCTCACTTTCAAATTACGAATTCAAAAGATCAGAAAAATACATTTCCTACTAACTCTTTATTTCTTTATCTTTCACTAAGACCCTTTCTTTTTCATCCTCAATGCATCTTATGTGGTCAAGATCTCCAGTACATCATTCTCGCACTTTGGCAAGTTTATAGATAACTTTTTCACCCTCTCTCATTCCTAGTCTTCCATATAAGCCATCGTAGGCTTCATATTGAGCCTTACCAAGAAAGGTGGGTGTGACAACAAACTGCTCATGCCAAAGTATCACCGATTAGATGATCAAATTCAATAATCGAAAAACAACAAAATAGACTGTTAGCCCAACAAGAAAGTTTAAGTAGTCCATTTTGAACGAGATCACTTTGATCATTGTGCATACATGCAATGCAGTTACAGAGTGAACATCAAAGTGTATGGAAACTTTTAAATGTTCTTGGAATATGACACAAATGGCCCAGTCTTGGAAAGTAATGTTTTTGGGATACATGAGCAGCTCGAGGGTGGGAGGTGGTTAGTTTGAAGTGAAAAATCAAGAGGTGGGGTGGGGTTAGTTTGAAATGAAAAAATAGAAGTCATTTTAAATTTTTTGGATATATCATATAGAATATCTCTATTTCAAAATTCAAATTGATGTCTAAGCATCATAATCATCATCAAAGCTTTGACTAAGGTCAACATTGTGAGTTCTACTTATCCAACCATTCCTAAGAAAACCAGTGCACATAGCTCAAGAAAGAAAAAGTTTTCATTAACCCCTTGGAATAAGCAATTGCATCTGAGAAGAGACGCATTTCTACAAACCCTGGGGAAGAAACAAGTGTGCTTATGAAAAATTGCATGACCTAAACAGATAAAGGAAAAAATTAGAGGCTACCTATCTAGCAGCCTTTGATGATCAGAAATTACTTCATCAACTGAAGGTATCTCTCCATTGATTCTTGGAACGTGCTGTGCAGAACCAATTAAACATTAAAGACTGACAATTCTAATTTGAAGAAGCTATTTCAAGATACAAACAAAGGAGAATCCACCAATAGAAAAAGTAAAAACCTTATGTAGAAATGTGATTTAACCAAACATAATAAAAACAAAAAAAAAAATCTTTCAAAAAAAATGTGATTTAACCAAAAAAATATAAATATGTGGATCAAATATAAGCACACATTTTTTAAAATGACATGAAGCACATAGAGAATTTCCCTCTCCAGAATAAAACAACTAAGACCTCTTTACAACAACCTAAGTATCAATAAATTTTGGGGTCTGTTGGTGGTTAAAGAATGGTCACTGAGATTTTTTTTTTGGAAGAAAAGAACATGCCCACAGAATAATATCCCCAAGACAACTCCCCTAGTTGATGCCACCATAATCAACAAAAACAAAAGACACCAAACCCATAAATAAAATAAAGGATCCCCCAAAAGAGGAACAAGATTGACCAACCAAAAGCAGTTATTAAGTTTTCCACACAGTTTCCAACACCTGTTCAGATCCAAGAAAGATAAACCCCATAATTCCTTAAGGATTTACAGCCCCTGTCAGCCATCTTCGCCACCTATAGACCTGATCTTGCCACACTACCAAAGTAACTGTTATTCCTTCACTCCCATCCAGTCCTAACAGGAAGCACCACCCACCACATGCCCACGGAATAAGATCCCCAAGACAAACCCCCCAGTTGATGCCACCATAATCAACAAAAACAACAGACACCAAGCCCATAAATAAAAGAAAGGATCCCAGAAAAGAGGAACAAGATTGACCAACCAAAAGCAGTTATTAAGTTTTCCACACAGTTTCCAACACCTGTTCAGATCCAAGAAAGATAAACCCCATAATTCCTTAAGGATTTACAGTCCTTGCCAGCCATCTTCGCCACCTGTAGACCTGATCTTGCCACACTACCAAAGTAACTGTTATTCCTTCACTCCCATCCAGTCCTAACAGGAAGCACCACCCACCACATGATGGAGCTTCACTTGAAGCCCATACAAGAAAACTATGCATGACTACTGCCTACCAGCTCATTCTCAAGAGACTGGAAGATCCACATTTTCCATAGCTTGAAGAAACAAAAAGCATGCTAACAAAAAGGAATTTGATTCTCAAATGACCATGAGATGGGCATTCAAATATTATTATTGCTTATTTAAAAAATTTAAAAATTTGATTTTGTTTTGCAGGTGTCCAAGGAAAAATCAATAGTTATATCAAACAGATATCCATCAACTGCATGGATGATGAGCTTACATGCAATGAGATAGTAGAAGGTTCATTCTCTTCTTAAATCAAAATCAGGATTTGCAAGAACGGGCATATGGCTTTTCCCCACTTAGGATGGTATAAAGTGCTGTGAGTATAGTCCAGAGGCATATTGGACACTTAACCAGCAGACCCCAATATAAATATAAATTCCATAAAAATCCCATAGGACTACATGCAACTATAAGACCCAATGGACAAAATCTTTTGAAAACTACTTTAAGTTTGGTCTTTCACAAAAGAAAGGTGCAATATGTACGTGGAATTGTACCTTTTTATACCCTGTGCTCATATGGCAAGACACAATTGGTTGGTCTTCCAAGAATAAAAATGATATCCAATCAAAGAAGTTGCCACATCAGCAGGTACAAATAAAGGTACTATTCAAAGGCATGTTTTGGGATATTGGCTGTTGATAATAATGATGATGCTGATTCAAAGGCACATTTTAGCATTTTCCTTCATAAAACCCAATAGCTGATGAATCAGTTTTCTCACATTTTAACTAGCTCATTTAAGCTAAGGCACATTAATACATGTCCATTCAGCAAGGAAATATAAGGATGGAATCTTTGGTTTTGCATTCGTAAAAATAGGTTAATATGAGCATTTAACTCCTTTTAAAATAATAAAAATACGACAATTCAGGCCTCACAGAATTGGTAACCCAAAGCAGCATAACTATTTAAAAAATAATAAAAACAATGAAGTATGTCTGATGCAAATAAGCATTCAAAAATGCTTTTGAAAGTGTCAAATTGATTCTAATCAGAATCAATATTGAGATTCTGCAAGCTAACTACAACTTACAGGAACAGGAACCATCTGATTCAACCTCTTTCCCACTTCTCCATCTAGAGCAGCAAGCTCATCTGTCAGCTCTAATGAACAAGACCACTCCTCTCCTTCATATGATTTCTCTCCAGGGCTTGAACATGAACTTGATGGTTCCATATCATCAGCTTCCTCCTGTCCACCGTTATGCCCTGCTTGAATTAAGATAATCAGAATAAATAAAATACAAGTTTTACCAACCAAAGACAATAGAGGCCACCCTGTTAATTCCTATAATTTTCACAATACCAGAATAAAAATCTCTTGTGGGCAGACCAAGCCAGTCCTGTGCAAGAATTGATGCTTGTAAATTCTCTTCCCCTGCCTGTGAAGGACCAGTTGTTTCTGCAACTGCAAGTTGTGACAGTTCCTCCTGAAGAGCATGTGCTATGATCTCATCATTCTCTATTATAGGATGCACTGTCACAAAATGGCATTCGCTGGCATAACCTCCATTGAAGAAGTTGCTATCATGTTGTGCAGAATTTGTACAATACCCCGAATTTGAGGACGGATAACCATCAAGAAGATGAAGACTCCACCTAACAACATCTGGATCTTGCTCGTACATAAGCATTACTTCTACTATATCGTTGAAGCTGAAATTGTATCTCCTCCAGTAAAGAACTTGAACTTGAGACAATCTTCTTTAAGTACCAGTAAACAACTGCAAGCAGCCCAACCAACCTGTAAAAATGAATTAACCTTCAAAGTCATCCTGAAACAAACATGAAACTGCATTTTGCATTCAAAAGAAAAGCACAAATAATTCTCTAGAAATGCATAAACTCCATAAATACACAACATCTAATTTAAAAACATTGGTTTACTGTACACCCAAACAAATACACTACATGCACTTTAGTTAGTGTTTCTTGTATGCTCAAAACAAAGAACAAGACTGATCAGTGTATAGTTAACAATACTTATTAACTTCGTTACTTCATTCATGTATGGCCTTATCCAATAACCATGTAAACATAATGATGCACTAGAGCTTAAAGTAATATAGATCATGAAAGGAATTTATCCCCTCTGTATGGGGTTCATACTCATATCTAGATTTGGCAAATTTATTATAATATGTCAATTGCCTATCTTCCACTTCAAATAGCTTAAAGCAATATAGTTACTTTTAAGTACGTAGAGACTGATCCTGAGTTTCTGGACTAAAATTTATTCTACAACCAAATAGTAAAATGGCTTGAACTCACAATCCTTATGGTCGTGACAGAGCGCTCACACAGTTTGCTACAGGCTCTTGTCCCTTCTCACAGTAAGGTTCTTAGAAAATGATCTTCTAATAGTGCCCAAAGACTCTGGTTGCAAGTAATTTCTGTTTCAAATTCTATTAATGCCGACAGGTCTCGAGGAGAAGGCAACTTTTCCTTTATCAACTTAGAAGAACTCAAAAATCCCAACAACCTTGAGCTTTCATTTTCAGTGCTCGATAAAAATTATGCTTCAAGGTATTAAGTGAACATTTCTCAATGATAAAGTATCCTGGAAAACCAGTGAAAACCATATCATCAGACGCTACAATAAGTCAAGAAAACCACATCATCAGACGCTCCTGCTCAGCACTGGTGCCTTCTATCAATGGATTACTCAAGTTCATATCTAATGGAAAAGTTGTGGTAGCTCTGACACCCCTTCTGGTTATGGAGGATGATTTGAGATCATGAAAGCTATAACATCCTTTCCTATTCTGGGTAAAATCATGGTAGCATTCTGGGCAAAATCATGGTAGCTTGGCTCATGAGGTGTTAGTTTAGGCAATGCTTCATGAATGTTGATGTCTCACAACTTAAAGGCTGGCAACACAGCAAATTGAGAGCAATTCCTGTTGCACAAACCAATGGGCTCAATCCAATGTCCCTCACCCACAAAAAATCACAACAATTGAGAGATTTATCCAGGGCTCTCCTGTTTACATGTTCATTTAGCCAACTCTGATGTCATTTCATTAGTTAAGGCTTGGATGAATTTAGCTCATGTGCCACTAGTGATATGATATGTTTGTACTTGCAGCTGTATTGAGCTTCTATCAATTTGTACCCTTCTCCCATGAAACAATATTTTGAAAAGGGCACGAGGGGGGAGGGGGTTTCCCCCTTTAAATTGAAATTTTGAAATTTTAAATATAAAGTGAGTACAATGTTCTAAATAAAGGATTTTGGCTCTTCCTAGAGACCAGTCCATCATACCTTTACAAGTGGAAGTATTGAGCATATAATAAAAACTATCATAAATTAACATGAGAAGGGCCTTCAAAGACTTAATCAATCAATGGCATAGGCAAGGTCAAAAGACTCGAGCTCACTTAATGTGAAGAGTTCTGATTGGCACGGCAAATGCCAGAAGAGGCTTGATTTAACTTGCTACAAGGATGGTTGGTATATATCCAAACAAATTCATTTTCCTCTTCTCAATTTAGGAATATTGGAGAATTCCACTCAGACTAAAATCTTGATGTATACCTGTCATTGAAGGAGGGAGGTATTTCTAGTCGCTAGAGTGGAAAATATCCGTGCAGATTAGAGGGGGTTTTTACCTGAATATAGAGAGTCAAGGGATCATGACCCAATTATACATGGTACCTGGTTAGCTTAGAATCTCCAATTTTAAACATGTTTGCTCCTAATCTACTGTCTACCAAACACTTGGAGAAACTAAAAATTCTAATATCTGGAGATTTAGAGTAGCCAAGCACACTACCAAAATAAGAGGAAACGAATAGCAATTGGAACACTGGGATTTGTTATAAATAGGGCCAACATAAACTCTTTTGTGCAATTGCCCATATTGAACAATCGTGGGAAAAAACTGGGTATTCCAATTAATCAAAAATCAGTGTGTCCCAATCACTAAACAAGAAAATTAGGCATAGAGAAATAAAAATTGACCAAACAGAAGGGAAAAGAACCTTATTTCTAACTGTCCCTGACATTAAAACCCCAATCCAAGTATCCGAAAATGAGGTGGAAAAAAAAGCCCCAAATCTCAGAATGAAATGCAAGAACACAAAATAATAAAGAAACACCCAATAACCCAAACAAAAATAGTTAAAAAACACAGATTACTAATTCCATTACGTCGCAGGAAAAGAGGAAATGAATATAAAAAGGGAGCCACGGGGCATTATTGTGCAAATGTGGACCTTCAATGATTGGATTGGGGTTGGGGGGAGGGGGGGTTGTCTCTGGGTTTTACAGAACAAAAATCGGGGTGTCCCAGTCACAAAATAAGAAAATTCAACAGAGAGAAACAATGAATTTACCCAACAGATGCAACAAGAAGTCTCATTTCTAACTGCCCCCAACATTCAGAAAACCCAATCCAAGAAACACAAAATAAGAAAAACAAATCTCAAAATCAAATCCAAGCACACAGACATCAATAAAACCCAACGCCCAGATGCCAAATTCAAATCATTTCTTACAATGAAAACAGACACAAACCTGAAATGAAGAATTCGTTTCCCAACAGAAGAACATACCTTCGCAAGCAAGAAATCCCAATTCTGATCTGTGTTTTTTTGTGGTGAGGAAGTTTCGAACCTTCGACTCTTGGAAGTAGTAATAAACAATGAAAGCCTTGAAAAGATCCGAAGAAAAAGAGGAGAGAGACGTGACGGAAAAGAAGACGAATAAAAGAGGATTTTGCGGTGGCGAAAAGAATGGGCATTGGCACAAGTAGGGGATTTTTATACTTGATGATCTCTACAGTTATCATCCGAGCAAGTTATGCAAAATCGATCGCTTATTTGATTCCGACGGGGAGAAAGTTGCCGTTGATTTAAGCACTCGTTCCTTGAATTATTCCTCCGCCCAAATAAAATGTATATTCAAAAGAAATGAGATGTTTTTTTGGGAACGAGTTGTGTTGCGTGGATTATAAAATAAGACAGTCAATAAATAAAAATTACTTTAATTAGATAATTAAGTTATCATTTTTTATCATTTTATATTTTTTATCTTTAAATTCTATGATTTTTTAAAATATGATTTAGTTAATTTAATAAAAATATTTTTTATGAATTATATATGAAATAAAAGAACATCTGAGTAAACCTATAATCATCTTATTTGGTGGATTTCATATTGAGGTACTTACCAAAATAGCTTCTAAACTAATGTTTTAAAAACGGCCTATGGAGCAACTCGTCTTTGAGGAATGGTGTATTAAATAAGGTTCAACCGAATTGACCCATAGTCAAACTCGTGCCATTAATATAATATTATAAATAATATTAAATTATTAACTAATATTATATTTCATAAAAATATATTCTTACTCTTACAAACACAATTGTAGATACCAAAAATTAATAATGTAAAATCTATGTTCTAATATCATTCTAACAAAAAGGTTTCATAATCTATGATCTCAGCTTACAATCTAATCCAATAATCCAATTAATATCCATCTTCCAATAATACCATCAAAATAATAAGTTTTATAATCCAAAATATCATCAACAACTCATTGCTAATTAATATTCAAAGCAAATCAAGAACTCTTTGCTAGTTAATATCCAAAAAATAATATTAAATTTAAAGTCATCATGATTCCCAAACGGATCAGGGGTTTATAAGAGTTTTTAACTCACAGGTCACAGGTTCATTAGATAAACTGGGTTGAACCACGGGTACCAGCGGGTTATTAACTTAGACGAGTTTTTGAATGACTTAACCCATGTTTCAGACGGGCTACGGTTGACCCGCTGGTCAACCATGGGCTAGATCGGATTTGACAACATTATTCTAAACTACGAGGGGTATACTTTTCTATTTTTATTTTTTAGATTTTCTTATTCGTGGAAAAAAATCATGGGTTTAAATTTTTCTATTGTAATAAAGATTTACTCATTAAGATTTTGTGATTTTAGATTTTAATGCTTGATAGTCTTAATTTTTTATAATTGGATTTACAATTGAAGTGTTATATAAATTGTAAAAATAAAAAATGTTTTATGGGACAGCTAGGGGTTCCCTTGTTCCATTTCTCGAAATATTCCACATTACTAGACATATCTGTATCACAAGAATAGGAAATGTCAATAACAATTGCAATTCTAATCCAAAAATAGGTTCTAAGTATGTTATAGCCCATCACAGTCCTAGAGTTTGAGCCGAATCTCTAATACCAAGCTGTAACGCCCCGACCCAGAAGTAGGCTCGGAACGCTACTGATTTTTTTTTTTATATACTAATCTTAAGACTTATAACTGGGCAAGATCAAGAGTTAGGCCCAGTCACACATGTTCTCAACATGTGGTCGCACACACAAACCATAAACCTACCCAAATGCAAACACATACATATAGTCACATATTTCCATAAACGGAACATTTCTCAAACATATCAGAGTAATTGCGGATCACATAATGGTTTATACAATTCAAAACACAGTAGGTACCACATACAGTATTTTACACAAATTATGGTTCCAAAGAATCAAACATCAATAACAAGTTCCCATCCATGGGAAACTCAAGGCAATGTGATAGCTTATCCTTCCTAAGCTCGATACGGAGGTTCCTCCTCCTCGGGTACATCTCCTGAAATGTGAGTAGTGTGAGCTAACTAGCCCAGTGAAAGAACATAACAATGCAGTTTATTGAACATCAAGTTAGCCAAAATCAATGTTATCAACATAATAGTTTTAACTTGTCAAAATCTCAATATCATTCCACAACTGCTGACATCCACCGTAACTTGTAGAAGTGTTGAAGCCCAACTCTCCGACCTTCCGAGAGTCGTCTTCCTCCTTTGTATGCAACATCAGACAGTAACGACAACGGATGAGTGAAATACGAATCCAGAAACAGTGGATTTTCTGGGTTCGTTTTTCACATCTACCTGGTTAGATGGATTCCTCAGTGAGTCCTCTTGACATAAGGAATGATTTAAAACCTTAACACTGATTCAAAACATCGGATTTTAACCAGAAAACAAGTGTTACACAAGAATTTTCAAGTTTTTCCTTAAACTTCAAATCCATTTTACACACTCAAAACTTAATCAATTTTACTTCTGTTTGATCTAAACCGATTAGAATTTGAAAACTAACGCAATGGCTACCTTCGTTTAAGCTCTGGGATTGAAAATCCGAAACTTGAAAAATCTTCTTCCTTTAGCTTACAGTGAAAATTTGAAAAGCCGAGAGGGAGTGGTTTGGTCTGGTTTTTAACTGGTTGTGTCACGCCCCAACCCGAAGTGTGGACCCGGAACGCGACTGATTTTTTTTTTCTTTTCTTTTGAAACTAAACTGACTCAGGCATTCTAAGTGAGCCGGATCAATAGTTAGGCCCAAAAGGTCACACAAGATCCCTAACATGTGGACTCAAACACATACCATAAGTCTACCCAACAACTAGACATAAAAACAACATATAGCATGATCACATAATTCCAACCATTATTATCATTAAACACCATCAGAGTAACTATAGAGGTATAGTAGTTTTCAATACATCACATTGATACAAACTAAGTACTACACCCGGTACTTTACAAAAGAAAATGGTTCCAAGAACCAGAGAGCAAAAATAAGGGTATTCCCCTCAGTGGGAATCCTAAAGCAACGCCACAACTTATCCACTCTAAGCTTGAAATAGAGGCTTCTCCTCCTCGGGTTCATCTCCTAAAAGGTGAGTGGGGTGAGCTAACCAGTCCAGTGAAGAAAATATAACAGTGCAGTTTAAGTAAACAACAGGTTAGTACAATAATCAACAATTGCAATAACATCTCATACTTGATAACAAATAAGCATAATATCATCATTAGTCTCATAATTCATCATTTCATTTCCAATACTGCTGTCATCCAACGTTACCCCTAGATACTATACTGACACCAATAGTATTAAGTCCCGACACGATCAAAATATATCCTTACAAGTACATCTCCGGTATACACCTCAAAACCGACACTGACACACCTTGTCAGTCACTGTCGACCCACCTGGTCCAATAGATGTAACCGACACCCTCGGCGATGGTTCAATAGTAAAAGGTATGTGGAAGCAGTATTTCACAATTTATATGATCAACATCATAGCATTCACAATTACCAGAAGCACTTCCTACAACAGTGTATCATGTCTAGGCACATGAGTGGGTTCATCAATCTTGAAACCCCTCATTGCTCAAGATCCATCTCAAATAACAAAACATGTCTACATCTACTGCAAAGTTCAATTCCCTCACCGTATGTGTGGTTTCGCGATCTCTGTTCAAACAAACAAACAAATGCACAATCAATATACATAGCGTTCATATAAAGCATGTACACCTACAAGCAGTATTTCGAAATCATATTGGTTTTTCCCAAAATATCCAAGGCATATGGAATTGAGTCTCCTACTTGGTTTCTAACCTTTTTAAATTACAATAATCCACAGGATAATATAATAAAAATGTGCTCAGTCCAAAACTTATATTGTCTTCTGGACATTGACCAGATTGACTTATTGAATTAGGTCTAGATTCTCAAGTCACTTCTCGGTTGTCTTCTGGATAGGACCAGATCTGACATTTTAAGTAAGGCTTCGAGATCACTCAGTGCCCGACAAATATAGCGTCTGCCTGAAAGTGAGATCAGTCAGTGCCCAACCAATAGAGTCAGCTTGGAAGTGAAAACAATAGTATATACACTATAGTAATAAGAAAAGATGGTTAGTACACATTTTAATTTAACAAAAGGGGTACTAACATTACATGCAATCAATAACCAATAATAACATTTTACACTTCAAAAACTAGGTCCCTCAGAACATACCTTGGAACCAGGTACTATGGCTTCGGATCATCCGAACCACACCTAAACTAGTCACTGACCCCAGACTGAGGGTTCGACTTTGGATCGTCAGAAGATCAGGTCTCGGATCATCCGAAATCCTTCCGAACCGAAAAAACCTGAAAAACTGGTCTCGGTGGGTCTGTAAGTCTCGGAACATCCGAAGTAGGGCTCAGATCGTCCGAGTGGTTTGGTCCTTTCGAACTCTGTTCGGAACATCCGGGCGAGTCAAGCTAGCCTCGGGCGCTCCCGGGCTTCGGGTGAAGCTCGGATCGTCCGAGGGGTCCTCTCAGACCATCCGAAGGGTGTGACCCTCGGACCGTCCGAAGATTGACTCGCGGACCGTCCGAGAGTTGTCTTCCTCACTGTCTGCACCAGCAGACAGTGATGGTAGACAATGTATGAAATACGAATCCAGAAACAGTGGGTTTTTCGGATTCGGTTTCCACACCTAGCCGGTCTGATGGACTCCTCTGGGAGTCCTCTTTCTAAAGGGAGAGGTTTGGAGCTTTGAAACTCAGTAGGCCACTGGATTTTAACACTGAAAGCTCAGGGATACAAGAGAACCCATGGTCTTTCTTAAACTTCAAAATGGTTTTACACACTCAAATCTGGGCCAAAACCTATTTTTCTTGATTCTAAACCACATAAAATTTGAAAAGGAACACAGTGGTTACCTTCACTGGAGTTCCTGGGCTAAAAATCTGGTCTTTTGAAAATTTTCCTCTAAGGCTTACGGTTGACAAAACTGGGAAGAACAGAGGCAAGAATCAGCTGTGTTTGGTTTCAAACAGCTGAGACAGAGAGACTGAGGGGGGGAGAGAGAGAGAGAGAGAGATTTTTTTGTTGGGAGGAAGAACAACTGATCTGAGGATCATTATATAGGAAAATCAACCGGGAAAACTGGCCGGAAGGCCACTGCATGCAACTGCGGGTGACATTCCAAACAGTACCCATACTTTTTGGACTGGTTGCAGGTTAGTCCTCCCCTACTTCCAAATTTGCAATTAAGTCCCAGATTTGATAAAAAGTCGATTTTTCACTAAATATAAGATTTTAGAAGCTTAGGAACTTAATCCAACCTTACTGATAGGTTGTGTTTTTAAAACTTTAATCACCATAAAAATTTTGGAATTTAAAACTCACAAAAACCCATTGATTTAAAATAAAACCATAATTTAACACTATTTATTTAATTAAACAAATGTTAATTAAAACAACTTAGAAACCTTATTTTGGGATTTTAAAGAATAACTAGACCATACTTAAAATGGTTTAACATACTATACTTGTTGCAAAATTTATTTCATTTCCAAAACCATTTAAAATAATTATTTCTCCCTTTCGGGGTTTTGACGGGCGATTTTTGTCACGCCCCGACCAGAAGGGTGGGCCTGGAACGCGACTGATTTTTTTTTTTTGATAAGTAAACTAAACCACAAGCATTCACACTGGGCCGGATCAACAGTTGGGCCCAAGGGTCACACATGATCCCATCATGTGGACTCAAACATGTACCATATGCCTGCCCCAACAATAGACATAGAAAATACAAACATCAATACATAATTCCAAACATTGAATCATTATTCAGAACATTAACATATAGAATCCAACCATTGATTCATCATTTACAAAATCACATCAGAGTAGCTATAGAAAACGTAGCAGTCCTAGTTCAACACATTAACACACGCCAAGCACCACACTCGGTACTTTACAAAGGAAAATAGTTCCAAAAACCAGAAATTACAAATACAAGGGTATTCCCCTCAGTGGGAATCCCAAAGCAACGCCGCAGCTTATCCACTCTAAGCTTCAAACGGAGGGTTCTCCTCCTCGGGTTCATGTCCTGAAAGGTGAGTGGGGTGAGCTAATTAGCCCAGTAAAGGAAATGTAACAGTACAGTTAAGTAAGCAATAGGTTAGTATATAATCAACAGTTGTAATATAACATCTCATACTTGATAATAGAATCACAATATCAAGTAAAGTCTCATCATCGTTTTCATCATTTCATCATTTTTCCATTACTGCTGTCATCCACCGTAACCTCTTGGCACCATATTGACAATAATAGTGTTAAGTCCCGACACGGTCAAAATACATCCTTAAAATTTTATATCTCCGGCTCTCCTCTAGCCGGTACTGACACCCTTCGGGTCAGCAACTGACACCCACAGTCCACCCATGGTCCAGTAGACATAAACCATCTTTCAAGTATATCTCCGGCTCACTTATAGCCGGTACTGACACCCTTCGGGTCAGCAACTGACGCCCACAGTCCACCCATGGTCCAGTAGACATAAACCATCTCTCATATGGCTGATATTGATTCAATAGTCCAGGCACGTGAAAGCAGTAATACACATTTCATCTGATCATAGCATTTACCAACATCATAAGCACTCTTACCATAGTGCGTCCAGTTTAAGCCAACATCATAAGTACTCTTATCATAGTGCGTCTAGTTTAAGCCAACATCATAAGCACTCTTATCATAGTGCGTCCAGTCTAGGCCAACATCATAAGCACTCTTATCATAGTGCGTCCAGTCTAGGCCAACATCATAAGCACTCTTATCATAGTGCGTCCAGTCTAGGCCAACATCATAAGCACTCTTACCATAGTGCGTCACATTTAAGCACATGAGTGGGTTCATCAAAGCTGAAACCACTCATTGTTCAATATCCATATCCAGTAACTAAACCTGTTTACATTTTAACTGAAAAGTTAAGTTCCCTCACCGTGATGTGTAGTTTACGCGGTCTCTGTTTAAACAAGACACAAGTGCACAATCAATATACATAACAAATACATACACACAAGCAGTATTTGAAAATCATACGTTTTCCCAAAAATATCTAGGTGCATGGAATTGAGTCTCCTACTCGGTTTCTATCCTTTTTAAATTATAATCATCCACAAGATAATAATATAATAAAAAGGGGCTCAGTCCAAAACTCATATTGTCTTCTGGGTATTGACCTAGATTGACTTATTGAGTTAGGTCTAGATCCTCGGGTCACTTCTCGGCTGTCTTCTGGATAGGACCAGATCTGACATTTTGAATAGGCCTTAAGGTCACTCAGTGCTCGACTATATAGCGTCGGCCTGAAAGTGAATCACTCAGTTCCCGACCAATAGGGTCGGCCTGAAAGCGGATGCAATAGTATTTACACTATAAATAATAAGAGAAAAGGGGTTAGTACACTTTTAATTAACAAGGGGGTATAAATCATCGCAAATACACAAACACATTAAATAATAATCAAGATTAGACAAAAACAATAATCAAACAATATTTTATCATTTAAAAACGGGTCCCTCGGAACATCGCCTAGAACTGGGTACAGTGGATTCAGATTATCCGAACCACACTAGACTAAGTCACTGGCCTCGGAACATGGGCCTGACTTCGGATCGTCCGAAGACTGGGTCTCGGACCTTCCGAACTCCATCCAAACCGAAAAATCCCAAAAGGGCAAGTCTCGGTGGGTCTACAAGCTCGGAACGTCCGAAGACAGGTCTCGGACCTTCTGAGGGGGTTCGGTCCTTTCGAGCTGGGCTCAGTCCTTCCGAGCTCGGCTCGGTGCATCCGAAAGAGGTCTGGCTCGCCTCGGGCGTACTGGGCTTCGGGTGAAGCTCGGAATGTCCGAGGGTCACGGCTCGGATCGTCCGAAGGTTCGGACCTTCCGAAGATCGGCTGTCGGACCTTCCGAGAGTCGTCTTCCTCAACTGTCTACACCAGCAGACAGTCACGGTGGTTCAACAGTAAAATGAGATTCCGGAAAGGGAGGGCTTCCCGGATTCGGTTTTCACATCCGTCTAGTCTGATGGACTCCTCTGGAAGTCCTCTTTCCATAGGGAAAGGTTTGGAGCTTAGAAGCTCAGTGGGCCATCCGATCTTAAAGGTAAAACCTCACGGGTACATGAAACCCATGGTTTTCCTTAGATTTTAAAACTGGTTTTTCTCCATCAAAATGGGGCCAAAACTGATTCAAAACCGGTTAGAATTGAAAGAGGAATGCAAAGGATACTTTTGCTGAGGTTCCTGGGCTGAAATCCGGATTTTGAAATCCTTCCTTCTAAGCTACGGGTAACTGGTAAACAGAGAAGGAAGAGAGGCTCGGTCGTCGGGGTTTACAGAGAAGAAATGTGTGGGAGTTCAACCGACGGGGAACGGCTGAATTTATAGGAATTCAGCCGGGGAGAGATGCCGGAAATCAACGATGGGACAGGACGACGGTAATGATCATTGCCGAAAATCGGGCCGAGTGGTAGTGCATGCGCCTGCATGCCGTTGTGGCTGACGCTGCTACAGTGCCAGATTCAGGGTTTGCAAATCAGCCCTATGAAATTTCTGGTTTTGCAAATAAGTCCCTGATTTGATAAAAACTCGATTTTTAATTATAAGTAATAATTTAAAAACTCAAAAACCTGATCCAACCTTACAGATAGGTTGGGTTTTGAAAACCTTGGTCACCATAAAAATCTCAGATTTTATCTCTTACTAAAAATCATTTATTTAAATAAAACTCATAAATTTACACTATTTACTTAAATAAACAATTGTTAAAATAAACAATTTAGAAACCTCATTTTGAAGTGAAATGAAATAACTAGACCATTCTTAAAATGATCTAACACCAAATATCCTTTTCCGAATTTATCTCGTTTCTGAAATTATTTAAAATAATTAAAACTCCCTTTCGGGGTTTTGACGGGCGGGTTTTAAATACCATTTTCTGAAAATAATTTCATTTTTAAAATCAGAAATGCAAATCCTTTATTTAGGAGAACATTATTAATCAAAGATAATCACTCATCAACAAAGTTTATAAAATAAACACAACAAGTGGTAAATTACCAAAATGCCCCTCCAGGTGAACGAGTTGGATCACTGGGCTTACGGACTCGGATTGGGCCACACTTGGGCTTCCCTCAAAGCTCTAACCGAAATCCTCGAGATTTACCGGTTAAACAGGATTATTAAGCTAAAACACGTCTAATCTGGGGTAGGGTATTACATCCTACCCCCCTAAAAGAAAGTTTCGTCCCAAAATTTAAAATAAACTCTACCTTCTTGGCCTGTGAACAAGTCAGGGTACAGCTTCTGCATCGTCGATTCAGGGTCCCACGTCTCATGCTGCATGTCGCAATGTTGCCACAACACTCGCACTAGAGGTATAGACTTTCTCCTGAGTTCTTGAGTCCGACGTTCTAGAATCTTGACTGGCACTTCTTCAAAAGTTAAGTCCCCTGAGACTTCAATGCCTTCAAAACTTATCGTAAACTCTTGCAGGTAACGTCAAAACACGCGATAAATCCACAAACAAGACTAGCGCGTTTTTCAAACCGACAGGCATCACGACAACTTGTACAAACCATACTGCGTCCGGAAAGCAGTCTTCCTCTCAAATCCGCAACTGATGGTAACCCGACCTCAAATCGATTTTCGAAAAAACACTTCGATCCCCTCAAAAGATCAAAGAGGTCGTCTATTCTAGGCAACGGATACTTATTCTTAATAGTTACCTAGGTTAAGCCGCCGGTAATCTATACACATCCCTATCGATCCATCCTTCTTTTTCACAAAGAGAGCAGGTGCACCCCAGGACGAGTTGCTCTGACGGATAAAACCAAGCCAAAGAAGCTCTTCTACCTGCGTAGCTCGCTCTCTCTGCTCTGCCGGCGCTATCCGATAAGGTGCCATGGAAATGGGAGATGTTCCTGGCTGTAGGTCTATAACAAACTCTATCTCTCGGCGTGGAGGTAGTCCAGCCAACTGGTCAGGAAAAACATCCATAAACTCACACACCACCCGAGGAGCAACAAACTCTACACCACCTATATCTTCCCAACCCATGCTTGCCGCCACACTACCGGGATACGCCCTAAAACCAGAGAAAGTAACTCTCATCCTTTCATAGGGTACTAACTTCTCCAAAAACCCTTCACCGGTTGAGGAGCCCCACGAATCCTCCTTTGAGAAAAGTCTAACAAGACCTCAAAACTGACAATCGATCCATTCCAAAGATGATGTCAAAGTCCGTCATTTCCAGAACTAGAAAATCATAGGACAACTCCACTCCGCTAATCTTCAAAACACAAGATCTACACTCTTGGTTTGCCAAAGCCTTCTTATCCAAAGGTGAAACTACCATTAGCGGGTTAACTACTTCTACCGGTTTCAAACCCAATCTAACACAACAAGTTCTAGGAATAAAGGAAAGCAAAACACCGGTATCAAACAACACTTGAGTCAAAAGACTAAAATGATTAAGGGTACCTTCCAACACAGTATTCTCCACTGGCTTTTCCTTCTGAGTCTCAATCGTGCAGACTCTCTCCCGAATGGTCTGCTGAGAACCTTGACCGACAGACAGTTGCGCCACTGAGAGAGAAACTCCTGCGCCTTGCGAAGGTGTAGCTCCACCGATAAAGGGGCACTCCCTAAGCAGGTGTCCCGTCCTCTTGCAATAATGACACGCCTTCTTTCCTCCTGACGGGCAGGACTTAGAAGTATGCCCAGGCTGGCTGTAGGTGAAGCACACGAATCACCGGAAGTCAGACCGACTCGACTGTCCTGTGCTAGGCTTGCTCTTCTTAAAGAAAGGCCTTTTCTTACAGAGTGGCTTCTGCTGGTTACACTTGGTCTTCTTGTTGGAAGAAGGTCTCTAGGAGCTATCGATGCTCCAATTGATGGAGTCTACTGCCTCTACCTTCGAAGCTCAATCGAAGATTTCTTTCAAAGTGTCGGAAACTAGGCCTGGCTACTTGCTGCTGTAGATACGGTCAGAGTTCATTCTCAACATGTTGAATCTTTCCCTCTTCATTTGCCGTGATCCAAGGTGCGAACGGCATCAAGTCGGTGAAGCGCATGGCATACTGCGCCACAGAGTCCGAACCTTATTGGATGTTGAGGAATTCCTTCTTCCTCGCCTCATGCACTGTCTTTGGGAAGTAACGGGCTAGAAAGGCTGCAAAGAACTCTTCCCACGTCATTGGCTCGTGGTTACGAACCAAGTTCATCGCCTCCCACCATTCGTAGGCGTTCCCTTCAAGCTGGTAAGTCCGCCAAGGTTACTCGCAAATCGTTGGCGATCGCTAAGGTGTTGAGGATTCGGCTAATCTGAGTTAGCCAGTTCATTGCAACGCTGGGGTCTTCTGTTCCCGAGAAACTAGTCGGGTTTAGACGCTTGAACTCTTTGAGAGCCGAGGTGGCTCTTTCCTCTGGCGTTTGGATTGGCGGACGTCCCATGTTTTCAGCTATCTGCTGAAATGCTTCAACCGCCGCTTGTATCGCCTTATTGGATAGGTTACGGGGGGGAAGACTAGTCCTCCTCCCACGAAAATTGGCTCTGTTCGCATTGGGTCCCGACATTAATTTGTTCTGTTGTTTCGGCAACCAAATCTGGTCCAATGAGTGCAGACTCTCCTGCCTCAGTCCAACAGACTGGGGATCTACAGGGTCGACCATTCAATGCTTCAAATGGAGCAATCTGAAACTTGCCTAGTAACTGTTGTTGTATGAAAACTCCACTAATGGAAGGTGATCCTCCCAATTGCCCTAAAAGTCTAACATATAAGCTCTTAGCATATCTTCCAATGTTTGTATGGTCCTCTCTGACTGTCCATCAGTCTGTGGGTGGAATGTCATGCTATAGAACAACTTTGTCCCCATAGCTGTCTGTAAACTCTGCCATACCCTTCCTGTGAGTCTTCCATCACGATCAGACATAATGGTCCTAGGTATTCCATGTAATCTGACAATGTCTTTGATGTACCATTTACCCAATGTCTCAGATGAATCTGTCATTTTAATATGTACAAAGTGTGCTGATTTTGTGAGATAATCAATTATGACCCATATAACATCATTGTCTTTGGCAGATCTAGGCAATCCGATCACAAAGTCCATGGCGATGTGCTCCCATTTCCATTTGGGTATAGAGAGAGGTTTGAGTAAAGGCGGTGGCTTCTGATGCTCTGCCTTGACTCTCTAACATGTTAGGCAGTTGGAGACAAAATTTGCCACATCCTTCTTGACTCCACACCACCAATACTGCATCTTGAGGTTGCGATACATCTTTATACTTTCGGGATGTATGGAGAACTTTGATTTGTAAGCTTCTGTCAGTAGTGCTCCCCTACAATCCTGTGGCACATAGACTTGGCCTTTGAATATGAGACCCTGTCCAAGCCGCAGTTCCCAATCTTGCACTGTCTCTCGTGCAGATAGTTTGGCCCACATTTTTGCCACTTCTGGATTTGACCTTTGTGATTGCTCAATCTTGGATGTCATGGTATAGTGCACTATTAAGTTTCACAGAAGTCCTCTGCCAGTTATATGCAAATTCAACTCCTCAATTGCTGACAGCATTTCCCATTCTTGCATAATCAGATTCGCCACGGTCCCATGAGTCATACGACTAAGTGCATCCGCGACCTTTTTTACCTTGCCCAGATGATAGTGCAGGGCGAAGTCATAATCTTGGAGGTACTCCATCCATCTTCTCTGTCTCACATTGAGATCCTTCTGATCAAACAAGTATTTCAGACTCTTGTGGTCAGAGTATACCTCGAATATTTCTCAGTAGAGATAGTGTCACCAACTTTTAAGAGCGAATACTACTGCTGCCAATTCAAGATCATGGACGGGGTAACTCCTCTCGTGGATTTTCAATTGTCGGGAACCGTAAGCCACTACATGTGGACCTTTGGGTAAGAGAGCACCCAAGTCATTCACCTGACGCATCACAATACACTTCATACCCTTTGCCTTGCTCTGGGAGGATTAACATAAGAATTGTTATGAGTGTTTCTTTTTAGTTCTTTAAATCTTCTGTTGCACAGATCTGTCCATTCAAACTTGACTCCCTTTTGATTCAATCGGGTGAGTGGGGCTACAATCTTAAAGAAGTCTTGGATGAACTTGTGGTAATATCCTGCCAACCCAAGGAAACTTCAGATTTCCGTGACATTCTTTGGAGCTTTCCAATCTCTTACTGCCGCTACCTTTATTGGGTCCACTGTTATCCCTTCGGCCGTCACAACATGTCCCAAAAAGTTCACTTCGGACAACCAAAACTCACACTTTCTAGCCTTGGCAAACAACAGTTTTGGAGTTGGGTTTCTTATTCATTTTCTCATTAAAGCCTATACTAGTTTTATCTCCAAATTGTTTTCCGATGTTTAGGAGTTTTTTAAGTTTTTCTTTTTCCCCTTGAGTAAATTTATCTTCAAATTTTATTTTATGATTCATTCACTTGATTAAGTCAAATTCTAGTTTTTTATTTTCACTTTTAATTTTTGACTCATCTTTCTTTAGTTTTAAAATTTTATCTTGAGTCAATTTGAGATATTCTTGAAGACTTAGTTTTTCATCTTGAACAATTTTAAGTCTTTTTCAAATGTTTCTTTTTCAGTTTTTAATTGATTTTCCAAATATACATTTTCATTTTTAGATTTACCAAGTCTTTTAGCAAAATCTTTGTTTTCTAAGACCAAAGCATCATAAGCTTCTTGTAAGCCATCATCCTCATTGTCTGATCCTTCATTATCACTTTCAACATTTGAAGCATTTAGGATCATAAGAGATGGAAGCAATGAAACATTTCATCTTGACAACATTTTCATGGGTTGACACATCGGATTCACTTTCAGATTGTGATGTGTCTTCTTCCACCACAGTGGTCATGGCTTTCTTTTTAGATCTCCTCTTAGACGAACATTCATAAGGAAGGTGCCCATATCCATCACAGTTAAAACATTGAGTTTCTTTGGGCTTGTCTTTGTATTTTTCTTTGAATTTATCTCTTGATTTTTCTTTTGAAAAGTATGGTTTATTTTTAAAAATTTCTCTAGAGTCTTCTCTTTTAACTCTTCTTTTGTTTCCTCTCTTATTAAAGTGTTTTAGGAAATTCTTAGCAAGTATGGCAACATTTTCATCTGAATCACTTTCAGAGTCATCAGATTTTTCATCTATTTTATTTTCAATTTTTAAAGAAGTTCTTAGAGCAATTGATTTCTTTTTAGGCATTTCATCTTCAAAATGGAGCTCATAGGTTTGAAGAGACCCTACTAAATCATCTACCCTCATTTGTACAACATCTCTATATTCTTAAATAGCGGCCACTTTGGGTTTGAATCTTGTGGGCAGATTTCTTAGAATCTTCGTACAAATTTTAGACTCATGGATTATTTCACCTAGGGCCCACATGGAATTTACAGTGTCACTTAGATTTGAATAAAACTCCATTAATGTCTCATTTTCCTCCATCCGTATATTGTCAAACTTTGATTGGAGGATTTGGAGTTTAGATCTCTTAACAACTGAGGTCCCCTCATGGGTTCTTCCCAAGATGTCCCAAACATCTTTGGATGTCATACATGTCATTATACGTTTGAACTCATATGGTGAGACAACACAGTTAATGGCATTTAAAGTCTTTCCATTTGCAGTATATAGAGTTTTTTCCATGTTAGTCTGGGTAAAGTAATCCTTAGGTTTAAAACCAATGACTTCCTTTACAGATTTACCTACTTCATCTTAAGTCGATTTTTCAGTGATTTTCTCTATAGGATGTTCACAACCCCTTACTATTGATTCTCAGACGGCTCCATCAAGATATATGAAAAAAAAATTCATTTTTGCCTTCCAAGAGGTGGAGTTTGAGCCGTCAAAGTAGGGGGGTATAGAAACAGTGTGACTCTCACCTCTATGCATGATTCTAGAACAGGATCAACTCAAACTATTAAGTCCAACTCAAAGTAACCGAGCTCTTGATGCCAATGAAAATTCCGTTACTAGAATGATGCAAGACTTAGAGAGGGAGGGAGGGGGGGGGGGGATGTGAATAAGTCTGATCCAATTTTATTTCCCTTTTTAAAATAAATCAATTTAACAATATGTGCAGTTGAATAAATGTGTGTGTAAGTGATAAACAAAAGAATCAAACCATCAAAACAAACCACATTGCACAATCATTTATAGTAGTTCGGTTCACCTGAACCTACATCCGCTGTCAAACTTCCCAACTCTAGAGTCGTCCCAATATACTATGAATGGGCTTCACACCCAGATAGTACAACCTAGTTTTTTATAGATGTTCGACCCAAATGGTCTAATCTACGACGCCTATTTTTTTGAGTGGTTCGAACACACTGTTCTAATCCACTTTACAATGTGATATCAAATAAAAAGTAAAAAGGAACACTTGCCTTAGGCTTTAACAATTCTTCGAATGATGTGCTCTTCATGTAGACGTCTCTGCGCCTTCTTCCTTTATATCATGTCCATCTTTGTTGAGTATTGGCACAACGAAACATGGGTACTAAGACATAGATATGTTGGGTCCTAGAGAGACATCCGTATCTTCATCAGAAACCAAGCTTTGAATACTCAAATCATTTCCTTGTCAAAGGATAATGAAGATGGAGAAGTAAGAGATGGGGAAGGTCTCTGGTTATTGTTTTCAAGTTTTCAATATTCAGCCCTGTCATTTGAATTAAGATAACCGTATATTTATAATACAGTTTTGCAACAGCTAAGTCTCGAGGCCTCTAGGTTTTCTTTGAGGCCGCGAGCTTGTATATGATAATACAGCCCACTAGATTTCCATATTTCAAACCTTTACTTCTAATGATTTTTAGTCAATGACCAGCTCACTAATTCTCCACCTGTCCATGATTGCCAATCAGAATATTTAATTACCAAGTCATGAGGTGGCAAAAATGATTTCTCAATAATCCTTTATGGAGCCTTTCCAAATATGTATTAGATTTTCACCCATGATGCTTAGGTTCAAAAGATTTGTTCATGAGTATGAGATGACAAACTGTTTTTCAATAATCTCATCAAATCCATAGGAGCCTTCTAGGATCTCCATATTTCCATAAGGTTTCCAATCATGATGAGGCATAGGATCTTTAAAAAATATGAGGAGCCTTTCCCCTTTCAGATTTTTCTTACCATATTTTGTGAGATATTTGGTCAAAGGACAAATGGTCTTGAGATCACACGCTAAAATCTAGCTGTCATAATTTTTGCTCCGATATGATCAGTCTTGAGACCTAGACAAAATGCTTGAGGCCTCAAGGCTAAGAGTTAACATTTTTCAGTTTTCCAATTTATTAACCATTGACTTCTAAGGTATTTAGGTTTAACCTAAGGTCCACTAAGGTTCACTTACCTGTGTGCCAATCACATGTTCGATGTGGACTCTTCAATGCACAGTAAGTCCTCTGACATCTTCACAATCTTCCAAGGCAAGGTCCAACACACATGGTCACGCTCGGTCACGGAATTGACAATATATAATCTCGATCAAACCGAGGCCCTTACAACAAGTCGTCAATTCGAGGTAGAGGATATTTGTTTTTGATGGTGAGATGGTTCAACTTTCTGTAATCCATGCACATCCGTAGAGAATTATCTTCCTTTTTAACAAACAATGCGCGCGCTCCCCATGATGAAGTAATGTGTTGGATGAATCCCCACCGAAGTAGATCATCAATTTGTTTTTTTAATTCTAACATCTCTGCCGGTGCCATCCGATAATGGGGAAGTGACACAGGTGCAGTGCCAATAAGCAATTTGATCTCAAAATCAATCTCCTGCTCCGGAGGTAAACCAGGAAGTTCTGTCGGAAAGACATCTGTAAAATCTTTCAGTATTGCAGGTAATGTGGCTACATGTGACTTTTCTAGCTTGATACTATTCAGTAAAACCTAGTTTTTCTCGTCATGGGATCTTCCATACACTAGAAATTTCTGTTTGTTCCTATAAATTACAAATCATTGTCCATCTCGTGACCAAAAAGTCACTCTCCTGAGGTAGCAATCAATACCAACCTGGAATGTGGCCAACCAATCCATGCCAAATATGACATCAAACTCTTTCCTGTCCATAACCAGATAGCCGAATTTGAATTTGAAATCGACAAGTTCGGTGTAAACGGAAGTGCAAACCAAACCAATGGATTTATCCCCAACTAGTGATACTATAGTGAGTGCAGTTGATAAATGTTGTACAAACAAACCAGTAACATATACTAAAGATGTAGATAATGTCACGCCCCAACCCGGGATGTGGGCCCAGAATGCGACTAATTTTTTTTTAAAAAAAAAAAAACAAATCCAATTATCGAAGTCCATGGGCCTCTAAGAGAGTTTACTAAAGCCCATAGAAAATGTCGCACATGCTCATGGACATTAGGGGTTAAATCAAACCCTCAACGAACACCAACTATTCTAATGATCACGTTCTGGTCGAACCATTCGACATTGATAGTATCAGTTATATCTGATGATTTCTCAAATTTCCATTTTTTCCCACTTACTACACAGGGATTCATCAAACACACTATATCATAATCAATTATACCTCATATTATCATATTACACATATATGACTTATATACAAGGTCTTTATGCTACAAGTGGCATAATCACCTAATATTTACATGATTTTAATATAAAACTAAACAAATATAAATCCTACCCTCGATCAGCACTGGATTCCAACTCCTAAGCATCATAGAGGGATTTTTCATTTCCCCCATCAAGTACATGACCTGCATTGTAAGGGACGTGAGCTTCAGCCTAGTGAAGAGAACTCAATTTAACAAGTCCCTTCAATTTTTCATAATATCAAATTTACAATGCAGTCTACGAGGAAAACACTTATAACACCATAACATACATTTACCATTTGTTCTTTCATATCCACACACACCCCCACCACATGCACATATACTATGGTATGAACCACGTGTATGTTCTAATATAACACATACCACATGCGCCACTGATCCTAGCATGAACTCCATGCATGATCAAAGCCGCATTTATCACCTATTTATATAACCAATGCATGAATCACATGCATGAACTAGTATAACACATACTATATGCACCACTAATCAAAACATGAATCACATGCACACATCCTAACATGATTTACATGTTCCTTTTCATAAATCACAGCGTCATTGGACTTTTCACTCTTTTGTCAAAACCTTAAACCTATCACCCTCTAGACTTCCAATGGGTCCCATACTGCTTTTTAGACCACTAGGCATCGACTCCCTGACACCTTTGAGTGCTTTCGTTCTAATAGTTAGAACGAAAATACCGTCCTTTATATGGAAGCAGTGTCAAGTCTCGCTTTCTGGTTCCAGTTGGTCTTTTCCATCTTAAAAATACCATGGGTCCCATTTTCAGTCTAAAATCTAACAGGTTTTCACAATAATCAGTATACACGTTAAGTTAAGTCTCCTCACCTTGATCAACGAAATTACGTGAGTTTCTCGATCTGCATGAACAAGAGAGAATCGGTCCAACTGTTTCAATTGGATAGTTGACAGAGTTAGACACTATTTATTAACCTAACTTGACCCGACCGACAGCTCGATGGGTCCGACTGACAGAACATAGTTGTGTCGGGATAGACTCTTGGAATTGAAAAGAAAAAGAGTGAAGGTTTAATTTAAATAGTCTAATTCGGTCTTATTTCATATTTAACAATATGAGAAAACCTCTCTAAAATTCTGAAACTCAAAAATGAATAACATCCTTCTCTACTTACCTTTAACTACTCATAGTTTAAAATTTTATGAATTAATTAACGAGTTTAAATAAACATGAACCAACCAGATAAATAGGTGTACCTTCAATCACTTTATTATTTCTGGAAATAATCACTTTCAGAAGCATATCATAAAAATAATTAAGAATTAATATACCTTTTTAATTTCAATTACTTATACACAAAATATATACGTTCAAAATCTATGTAAAATATGGTATTAAAATCTCAAACCAATTATCAATCATTTGATCTTTACCATTTTCTTCAAATTTAGTAAACAAAACACTTGAAATAGCACCGATATGCATAGTAATTGACAGTATCAATGGCCTCTAAAATCAATCAAAATAATTAAGAGAACTTATTAATCATGAAGCAATTAATGCCATTTGAGAAATAACTCAAATGGATGGTCGTTGGCTACATGTGCTTGCAACACCTTGGATGGTGATGCTGCCATGCAGCACATTCCATGAAAGGCACAAGATAAATGGTGTTCTAAATAAACAACATCTAGGTAATTCTTAAACTTATTTCAAAATACAAGAAAGTTAAAATTAATTATACTAAATTCAGTTTAAAAATACAAGCCTATTAAGTTAATTAAATACATAATATAGTTCTTAAAACTTTCCAAAATCAAATCATAGTTTAAGGTAATCAACTATAACTTTCCCAAAAATCATCTTTTATTATTTCATGTATATATATATATATATTCCATTTAAAAAAAATCAACTAAAATCATAAATTAAAATAAACATTCTGGGTTCCTTGGCAACCAACTTGCCTAGGCTGCTAGAGTAGGGTAGCATGTGGATTTACATGCATTGAATGCATTTTACTTTATAAAAAAAAAATTCTTTTCCTCCATCTCTCATTTCACTTGAGATAAATAAGTAGAGGCTGATTCCAGCCATACATGTTACCTAAGCTACTTTCATGTAGCCCATAGCCTTTGTTTGGATAAACATGCATTTAGTGCATTTATTTATTTATTTAAAATTCATGTTTATCCATTTAGAAAATGATTATTTTATTGTTTAAAACTCACCTTTAAAACACGCCTTTTTAAATTGGGTATTAAAGATTATAAATATCATAAAAATCTGAAGATAAAAATATATCAAATGCCTGATGATTTAAATAAAATCATGAAAATGTCAAATTTTCAAAATTTAAAATAATATTTTGGAAAAATTCTAACTTTAAAATCAGACATTCATCTCATAAAAATATTTCAAAGCTTTGACATATTTTGACACTCCTAAATATTTAAAAAACAACTTTTTATAAAATAGGGACACCTCTGACGACTTAAAAATCACACTTTAGACAATCAAAATGATTAACAGTAAAATTCTCCAAACTCAGAATTTAAAACTGTATAAATGAGTAAAATTTGAGAAATTAAATATCTCAATTGAAGGGTTTTCCCAAATACAGATAGTTTTCAGGGTCTCAGCTAGAAAAAGTTCAGATAATTACAACTTTGCCACTGCACTAAAACGAGTCGGATCCACAGGTTTCCGAGGTCAGACCAAGTCAAACTTTGACTCTACACAAGTCCATTCCGTATTCTTTCATATTAACGGACTACTAATCGCAATTAACGGCTAATAATTGCACAATTAGACACTACTTAAGGTCAGGGTATTATAGATAAAAAGGAATGTGATGCTCCGGAATCAAACAATGCTATTGCATAAGAACTGCCAATAACTGTCATACCTTGGATCACTGAGTGATCTACTGTCTCAAGTGCACGGATCAAGGAGTACAGTCGTCCTGAAGTTGCTTGAATAGGTGATCGTCCTAACTAAGTTTGTGCTCGAGATATCTGCGATTGTGTTGGCCTGCCCGATGGACGGAATGAGTTTCGTGTTCAAGGTGACTTGTGGAGTTGTGGACAATCTCTCTTCATGTATCCCGTTTGACTACACTGAAAACATGTCATGCCACCCTTGGATGTCTGTCCTGCTGGTGCTGAGGCTGAAGGGTGACTGGGGCCATGTCTACCAGTAGATGCTATAGAAACTAAAGGCTTTACGGAGTTTCCCCCGCTTTAGCTCATTCTGTTTTCTATGTACTTAGCCGACTCAATCAACTCTTGCTCTGCAATACTAGCTCTACTGACTACCTCTGCTAAAGTTGCGGATTTGAATATTGTCACATTGCCCTGATGTTGGGGCGTAGACCTCTTTCAAACTTTCGAGCTTTTGTATATTCTGTGTCCACCATGTATGGAGCATAGCAAGAAAGTATGATGAATTCTTGTTGATACTCAGAAACTGTCATACGTCCTTACACTAAGACTGTAACACGCCGCCCTTTTCACTCTAATAATCAGAGTTTATTTTTTTTTTTATAATAATAATCAAGTGATCGGGGCGGAGTGTCACGACGCGAGTTAAGTTCGGACTTTTAAAGTTCGACCCTTAACTGGCCAAGCCCATGTGCGTATGGACTAAGTCCATAAGAATCGATCCACACATGGTACAATAAACTTGCGGAATATAATTAGTCTTAATCTAATTGAGGTTATAATAGATCCTATAATTACTCAATTTATAACTTAAGATAGCAAAGTACATAATCATAATCTCCAAAAATTACTAAACAATCTTAACTAATCGTTCAATCAAACCATCCAAAATAAATCAAACCATAGTAACTAGTTAACTACATTATTACATGCCTACATCAACTAATTACATTGTTCATATAAAAGTCCATAATTCAATCCATTAAAAGTCCATTCAAAGCCCAAGCTTCTAGGCTTGGTTTCCTTCAAGATCCTCGTTCTCTTCCTTTTCTGCATCATCCACTAAGGATAGAGATAGGGCATTAGATCAACGCGCCCAGTAGGTCTCCAATTAGGGCTACCACAAGGTTAGTACCAAAACATGCAAGTAATAGAATATTACATGTTCATCAAAATCACATAAAACAATGCTATGTACGAAATGCACATGTAATGAGTCCCACCCATCACAAACATACATAGCTTCCTCTTGACGGGATTCTCATCGTCAAGGTACCTCACAGTGGTCTTTCGGACACCCTGACGGAGTGTGGCCTCCGGATTCCTCTTGATGGGATTCTCATCATCAAGGTACCCCACAGTGGTCTTTCAGACGCCCCGACAGAGTGTGGCCTTCGGTTTCCATAATCACCACCCCATGCCATGCATGAGATGTCCATGATGTCATGCCATTTGTAAATATATATCACCATACAAAACTACTTTGAAACATGAAACTTAGCACATAACTCATCAAAATTACGATAAAACATCAAATATAAATGTGGTTCAAAAAGGTAGGAAACGTACATAATGATCACTTAATTTGACCCTTCTATTGAACCGTCTCCCGTTTACAACTTGTACACCGTTCAAGCAAATCTCGTGGCCCTATTTATATAACAGCAAGTCAAGCTTTTAACCATAAGATTTCAACTTAATCTAAGTCCAAAAAATCCACTTTGTGGGGTTCGGCCATACCCCATGGCCGAACCTCACCCATTTAAAACTTTGGTCACTCTTTTATTTAATTAAAACCATCTAATTAACCCAAACTTCCAAATGAACCTTGGTAGGGTTCGGCCATACATCATGGCCGAACCTTACCATATTGGTTTTGGCCCATATATCCAATCTTATGATTATTTCATCTTTGATCATTTCATCCATAATTACAACTATGCCATTTAGACTATCGTTTTGTTTAATTTATCTTAAACACCAATAGTCATACTTAATCTACTTCACACCTCAAACATACTTTGGTAGGGTTCGGCCATACAACATGGCCGAACCTTACCACTTAATTTTGGACCCCTCCTTTCAAGTCTTTTAATCAATCTATTCACATATACAATTTATCTTGTATTTACAGTTTTGCCATTGTTCTAACCAATGCTTATTTTTGCTAACTTCCATAGCCTACAATAAAACCATCTTAGTGGGGTTCGGCCATAACACATGGCCGAACCTCACCATCTTAATTTGGTCCTTTTAAATCCTTCACTTAACCATACAAATCAATCATTAAGTCTATCAATCACCATTAGTGGGGTTTGGCCATACTACATGGCCGAACCTCACCAAACTGATTTCTTTTGTTCATCTTTCCATCATCCATGATGGCTGATTATATACCTATACTAAGTCCATAAACAAACGTATATTATTCTTAAATCATAATCCAATTATCTACCCAAAACAGTCCATGGGGTTCGGCCATACATATGGCCGAACTCTATGGTTCTCTTGGTGTAATCCTTCCAACATTTGTCCATGTTTTTAATCCATAAATTAGCCATAACAATAATATGTTTCAGCCAAGCCATAGCTACTCAAAAACAGTAAGCTATCTTCACTTTAAATCCTTTAAAAATCTTCATCACCCAATATGGACTTTATCCCTCAAACACCATTAAAATTACCAAGTTTTCCCGTGGTGTTCGGCCATCCAAAGGGGCCGAACCCTATGGTCCATATTTTACCATTTTTAAAAATCATAATCCTAGATCTAAACCATTGATGGATCTGGCCATACAATGGCCAGATCTCATTCCCTTATCCAACTTTATTTATCAATGGTTCAAAGTGCACTTACCAATACCACGTCTCCTTCGGTTCTTTGACTCCTTCCTTGGTCCTTTACTTTCCTAGACTCTCCTTCTTTCTTCTTGTTCTTTTGGTTGAGACAAACCTTGCTGCAACCTCCTTGGAATACTTCAGCCAGGTGATATGAATTTGAGAGAGAAAATGAGAGAGAAATAAAGAGAACTTTGGCCTTGGATGAATGTGCTAAGCCTTGATGCCAAAACCCTTTGGCTGAACTTGTCTTGATGAAAGAGATCAATCCAAGGACTGATTAAGCAACCAGCTGTTGTTCTTGGTTTTGAAAGATGAAAACCGTCCAAGGAAGAGAGAGAGAAAGGTATCCAAACCTTTGTTCCAAATGTGGTGGTCAGCCAAGATAATGGTTCTTGATTCAGCCCTTGTGTAACTCCCATTGCCTTAACCCAAAATCCTTATGTTACTTGGGAGTTTCATCTATGAAATGAAACTCTCCAACCCTCCAACGTCTCCCATGCAAGGTCTTGAGTAACCTCCTCAAATCCCATTCATTTCCCATCTAGAAGTTTCATCCAAAAATGTGAAACACCCATGAGCCCAATCGGTGTCTCATGGTTTTGGTTTGTGTAGCAGCCACCACTCCAATGTGTAACTTAACATATTTGAATTTGAAAAGTCAAAACCCCTTTTGTAACTCCATAAAACATCAACTCCATTCATCTCCATTTTTTTGGAGTTTCATGCATACAATAACAGTCCCATGTACTCCAACGTTGTGAATGTTCAACTTGGGTTAAGACCATGTGGCCGTTCATCTCCCATTTGTTTCTCATTAAAGACTTTGTGTGGGGGTTTCATCTTTGAGATGAAACTCCCCCACCCCCTCTAGCTGGCCTCCAACGTGTGGAGTGGTGTGAGTTTGAAACATCAACTCTTCCACTTCACACACCACTCATTTAAAACTTATTAACAACTCACTCACTTAAATTTATTTCAATCCACTCACTCACTATAATTATTCTAAATCAGCTCACTTATTTAACTCAACTATATAATTTTATTTCAAACTCCAAACAGCCCCAATTTAATCAATCTTGGACTCACTTAGTGGTCAACAATGTCAAACCCGACCCATTGGATCCAAATTGGCCATTTTGACCTTTTTATCAAATTATGACCCATTTAAAATTCTTGACCCACTTGAGTATACATTACCCATTTATTTAATTTCCAACACATAACCCATAAATTCAACTCAACTAAACTCCATCATTTATTTCAACTTAATCTTCAATTTGAGTTATCTTAAACACTTGTTAACATTCCATTCAATTCATTTAACTCAACTCACCTCCTTTAATTCAACTCATCCTTTTAATTTGAGTTAACTAAATACTTGTTGGCACTCCCATTTAATTCAGCCTAACCTAATTAATCTTAAGCTCACCCAATGATCACTTATGTCCACAACGACCCATTGGGTCCCAATTGGGTCCTTTGACCAATTTAATCATTTTGACCCAAATAAATGTACCTTACCCATTTAACTTAATTTACTCCTTATACAAGTACATTGAGCCTTAATTGAGCAACGGGTTCCACCATTTTTCTCATCTATGATCATAACCCTTTAATTCATAAATCCAATGGCATTTTCGTAAATATTGCTATATTGAAAAATCTAGGGTATTACAAAGACTATGAATTCCTAGGCCTTGAGTTCTTTCTCCTCCTCTCATAAATAATATGCACGAAAGATCTCTGTGAAGTTCTCCTAGGTCATCTCTGCCACTATCTGACTATGTTCCATTGTCTTCCACCATTTACCCACATCATCTATCAGTTGAGATGTGGCCAAAAGAATTCTATTCTGATCATTTGTGATCCTTAACAATTTCAGTATCTTATTGGTGTTCTCAATCTGGTTTTCAGCTCCAATGAGCCCTTCATTTCCACAAAAGTAAGGGGACGCTGCTGATGAAAATCCCTGACCAGAGCCCTATCTTGGGAATCGATTGCGGCATTGGCACCACCGCTTGCTTGATTCTGCTGCAACACTTAATTCACTATTGCTCGCACAAAACTTTGGAGCTAGGGAAGGACGGGTGGAATATTGCCACTCGTCTCTTTGATGGGTTCTAAGTTGCGTCGGGTGTGCCTTCTTCGTGGCGGCATTCTTCCTATGTTATGAAACATTCATGTAGTAGTTTCATAAAATGTTTCCCAACTTGTCATGATTCATTGATAGTCAAATCATTTCTTATTATCGATTTGATTGGGGAAGATTCCTAGGTTTTTATTGACATCTTTTGCTTGGGGGAGGAAGTTTCTCCAAAGTTCATTGGATAAGTTTGACTTAGAGTAATTTCCTTCCTTTGCTTTTTCATTTTGCTCTGATACCAACTGTAACGCCTCGCCCTTTTTCAATGCTTAAATCAAAGTAAATTTTTTTTATACGAAAAGGACGAAGACGTCACGACGCGAGTCAAGTCCGAGTCCGAAGATCCGACCCCCGACTGGCCCAACCTCGCACATGTGAGAAAATAGCTCATTAATTATTTAAGCATGTGCTAGCACAACTTGCAGAAATACTTATGGTTCAAATATGATACCAAATCATTTTATAGCAAAGAAAGGAAGTTAATCAAAACATAAGTCAAAGATGTAAGTTATTACATATCCAATAAGTTTCTCCTATGAATCATATTGTTCTACAAAAGTCAAAATAAAGAACTAAATCTCCCAGCATCTCTTTGTCCACTTCGCTCAGGCTTGACTATCACTGGGTCCAGCCTCTTCTCCTTTAACTTGATCTGTATTAACATCTAAGGGGGAAAATGTACGGGCTTAGTCAACTTGCCAGTAGGAATTCCGATCAAGGAAATGCACTACGTGTATAATATCATAATAACATATAACAATAACAATATTGGTGAAAATCACATATTATAACAAATATATGTTTCTCGAATAAAAGAATATCAAAATATCATGATTTAGAAATCATATTTGATTACTTATCACATGCTGAAATGCCATGGGTGTCATGTATTAATGAAATGACATCCCACACCCATGCATCAAATCACAATTCTCATTTCATTTCAATGGTTCTCTATATTGGCCACTTATGTCCACAGCATTTGAGGCGGCAACCACTAGGATGTTGTTACCCATCCACAATTTAACCGAGACTCTTGGTGGAATGTGGCCTCCTCCCTCTGCGCCGGGTTTCGGGACCTACCCAGGAGCTCTTTTGGCCCAATTAACGCCGTAACAATCATACATAAGGACATGGCCAAAGTTTAACACTTGTAATATCATTGTACACGAGACCAAACAATGTCCGGACAATTCATTCTTGGCTCCCTAATGAAAATCCCTCCCATGCAGCCATGCATGAGGATCATGTATACAATCATGATGACAAAACATGCATCATATAGTTCTTCATAAAACATCATATTCATATAACACATTTTCAAATGCTGATCTCATAAATTAAACTTAGAATTTTAAAGAATAAGCAATACTAAATATAAAATTCATTACACAGTAAGGTGTTTCAATAAAGTAGGAACTCCTACCTGATCTTGAATGATTAGCAAACGGGTTTTATTGTCAAAGTCGCTCGAACGGCGTCGGGACTACCCTCGGTTCCTTTTGTCCATGTACATGTTTCAAGTTACAACTTTCATGTTACTATTGTATAAAACCTTTTGTCTAATTTACGTAGTTCTAGCCATAACCTAAGGGTCATCTATATGATCTTTAGAGTCTAAGAGACTCCATGTAAATCTGACTTAGCATCAAATATATTAGCCTTATGAAATTGTTCATGTCTCAGGCCTACATATCGACATTGTCGATACATCGCACACTGGACACGGACGACATATTGATCATCTCGATATGTCGACTGGGTTTTGTCTGTTTTCAATTCATATTTTCCAGTCCTTCTTCTGATAAGATGTATCGACACCGTCGATACGTCTAAGGGTACATTGGCTTGAGGTATCGAGCAATGTCGACAGGTTCTTCTGAGTTTGATCCGTCATTGTTCGTGTTTGTCCTATGTTCTTAACCCATATGTATCGATCCAGTCAATACATATATTGGTGCATATATCCAAGGTGTTGACCTCGTCGACATGTCCTCGGGGGTTCGGTCTATCAATATCATCATTCATTCATTGTTCCCAGGCCGATATATTGATATCGTCAATATGTCGTACTGAAGTCAGTTCATCACCCTTTGTTGTATTTCTATTTATTTCCATCATACCCAGACTGATATGTTGGTTTGGTCGATACATCTATCAGAGATCCATGGGTACATTGACACAGTCGATGTCCACAAATCCATTCATCCTTTGCGATCTTTATGTTTGTTTTGGATCATCTCTAGGCCCACATATCGATTTGGTTGATACATCATCCTGGAACTAGTTTGTCCTTTTTCATTTCATTTCTAGTCCTGTCATACTCAGACCGACACATTGACGTAGTCGATGAGTTGTTCTAGGATCAGCTCATCATTTGCTCGTTCCATTTTCACTTCTGTCATAACCAGGCCGAGACATCGACACAAGCGATGTGTCGTCTTGGGTTTGGTTTCCATCGGTTCAATATTTCGATGTTCCTATTTACTGGACTCATGCTTCAGACGACACATCGACAGAGTCGATATGCTAAGTCAGATTTACATGGAGTCTCTTAGAAGGCATGGAAAATGAATCCATGGGTTCAGCATCAAATATATTAGCTTTATGAAATTGTTCATGTCTCAGGCCGATATATCGACATTGTCGATACATCGCACACTCGACACGGACAACATATTGATCATCTCGATATGTCGACTGGGTTTTGTCTGTTTTCAATTCATATTTTCCAGTCCTTCTTCTGATAAGATGTATCGACACCGTCGATACGTCTAAGGGTACATTGGCTTGAGGTATCGAGCAATGTCGACAGGTTCTTCTGAGTTTGATCCGTCATTGTTCGTGTTTGTCCTATGTTCTTAACCCATATGTATCGATCCAGTCAATACATATATTGGTGCATATATCCAAGGTGTTGACCTCGTCGACATGTCCTCGGGGGTTCGGTCTATCAATATCATCATTCATTCATTGTTCCCAGGCCGATATACTGATATCGTCAATATGTCGTACTGAAGTCAGTTCATCACCCTTTGTTGTATTTCTATTTATTTCCATCATACCCAGACTAATATGTTGGTTTGGTCGATACATCTATCAGAGATCCATGGGTACATTGACACAGTCGATGTCCACAAATCCATTCATCCTTTGCGATCTTTATGTTTGTTTTGGATCATCTCTAGGCCCACATATCGATTTGGTTGATACATCATCCTGGAACTAGTTTGTCCTTTTTCATTTCATTTCTAGTCCTGTCATACTCAGACCGACACATTGACGTAGTCGATGAGTTGTTCTAGGATCAGCTCATCATTTGCTCGTTCCATTTTCACTTCTGTCATAACTAGGCCGAGACATCGACACAAGCGATGTGTCGTCTTGGGTTTGGTTTCCATCGGTTCAATATTTCGATGTTCCTATTTACTGGACTCATGCTTCAGACGACACATCGACAGAGTCGATATGCTAAGTCAGATTTACATGGAGTCTCTTAGAAGGCATGGAAAATGAATCCATGGGTTCAGCATCAAATATATTAGCTTTATGAAATTGTTCATGTCTCAGGCCGATATATCGACATTGTCGATACATCGCACACTCGACACGGACAACATATTGATCATCTCGATATGTCGACTGGGTTTTGTCTGTTTTCAATTCATATTTTCCAGTCCTTCTTCTGATAAGATGTATCGACACCGTCGATACGTCTAAGGGTACATTGGCTTGAGGTATCGAGCAATGTCGACAGGTTCTTCTGAGTTTGATCCGTCATTGTTCGTGTTTGTCCTATGTTCTTAACCCATATGTATCGATCCAGTCAATACATATATTGGTGCATATATCCAAGGTGTTGACCTCGTCGACATGTCCTCGGGGGTTCGGTCTATCAATATCATCATTCATTCATTGTTCCCAGGCCGATATACTGATATCGTCAATATGTCGTACTGAAGTCAGTTCATCACCCTTTGTTGTATTTCTATTTATTTCCATCATACCCAGACTAATATGTTGGTTTGGTCGATACATCTATCAGAGATCCATGGGTACATTGACACAGTCGATGTCCACAAATCCATTCATCCTTTGCGATCTTTATGTTTGTTTTGGATCATCTCTAGGCCCACATATCGATTTGGTTGATACATCATCCTGGAACTAGTTTGTCCTTTTTCATTTCATTTCTAGTCCTGTCATACTCAGACCGACACATTGACGTAGTCGATGAGTTGTTCTAGGATCAGCTCATCATTTGCTCGTTCCATTTTCACTTCTGTCATAACCAGGCCGAGACATCGACACAAGCGATGTGTCGTCTTGGGTTTGGTTTCCATCAGTTCAATATTTCGATGTTCCTATTTACTGGACTCATGCTTCAGACGACACATCGACAGAGTCGATATGCTAAGTCAGATTTACATGGAGTCTCTTAGAAGGCATGGAAAATGAATCCATGGGTTCAGCATCAAATATATTAGCTTTATGAAATTGTTCATGTCTCAGGCCGATATATCGACATTGTCGATACATCGCACACTCGACACGGACAACATATTGATCATCTCGATATGTCGACTGGGTTTTGTCTGTTTTCAATTCATATTTTCCAGTCCTTTTTCTGATAAGATGTATCGACACCGTTGATACGTCTAAGGGTACATTGGCTTGAGGTATCGAGCAATGTTGACAGGTTCTTCTGAGTTTGATCCGTCATTGTTCGTGTTTGTCCTATGTTCTCAACCCATATGTATCGATCCAATCGATACATATATTGGTGCATATATCCAAGGTGTTGACCTCATCGACATGTCCTCAGGGGTTCAATCTATCAGTATCATCATTCATTCATTGTTCCCAGGCCGATATATTGATATCGTCAATATGTCGTGCCGAAGTCAGTTCATCACCCTTTGTTGTATTTCTATTTATTTCCATCATACCCAGACTAATATGTTGGTTTGGTCGATACATCTATCAGAGATCCATGGGTACATTGACATAGTCGATGTCCAAAATCCATTCATCCTTTGCGATCTTTATGTTTGTTTTGGATCATCTCTAGGCCCACATATCGATTTGGTCGATACATCATCCTGGAACTAGTTTGTCCTTTTTCATTTCATTTCTAGTCCTGTCATACTCAGACCGACACATTGACATTGTAAAACCCTTGCCACCGATGTAGAAAGAGTCCAACATCGGTAGTGGAGGCAAGGAGGGGAGTGTTATATGTGAGGCCAAGCCTCTTAACTTGTGTGACGCGTTTTGGGCCGGGCCAGGTGGGCCCGAGCCCAAATGCAAAACCGTGCGGGTGCGAGCATGTGTGCGAGGCCCAAAGCGGACAATATCACACTGAGTCAAGCCCTAAGCCCTGTATTCGGGTCGGGTCGTTACAAATGGTATCAGACCTGAGTTCAACACTCGGACTGTGTGCGCCTTTCCTCCTTCCCTGATGTTGTCGAGCTGAGGGCGGCTCGAGGCTTTAGGGGGGGTGATTGTAAAACCCTTGCCACTGATGTGGAAAGAGTCCCACATCGGTAGTGGAGGCAAGGAGGGGAGTGTTTATATGTGAGACCAAGCCTCTTAACTCGTGTGACACCCCAAATGCAAAACCGTGCCGGTACGAGCATGTGTGCGAGGCCCAAAGCGGACAATATCACACTGAGTCAAGCCCTAAACCCTGTATTCGGGTCGGGTCATTACAGACGTTGTCGATGGGTCGTTCTAGGATCAGTTCATCATTTGATCGTTCCATTTTCAAGGTTCCTATTTCCTGGACTCATGCTTCAGACGACACATCGACAAAGTCGATATGTCGGCTGGGTTGAGTCTGAACCCATGGATTCATTTTCCTTGCCTTCCCATCGCCGCCCCCCCCCCCCCCCCCCCCCCCCCCCCCCCCCCCCCGCCCCCGCCCCCGCCCCTCCTCTTTGCCCTTATACGTTCATTAATCTTGGTCCTTTATTCTTTCGATCCGTACTTACATAATTTCTAAACACCCTAACGCTATTAGTTTACTTAAAAACACCATAGATCTACCTGCCTCGAGGGATTTCGTGGGTGTACTTCGGGTGGGTGAAAAAATGAGCTTCTTGCTTTTTTTACTCCTTGTCAGCTCGATTTCTCCTTCTTCCTTGCCTCATTTCTCCTTCCTTTCCCAGAGAAGATGAAGTCAGTGGAGAGGGGATAAAGCTCACAGTCGAGCTAAGGGTTGGGGCGTGAATGAGAGGGTGAGTTTGAGGGAGTGAGAGGGGTGGTCGGGTATCCTCTCTTTCTTTTTTTTTTTCTTTTTTTTTTCTTTTCTCTCTTTCTTTTCTCTTCTCCTTTCTCCATTCGTCTCGTTGTTCTCTCCTTTCTTTTATTTCTTTCTTTTCGCTTTGGTTTCCCTAGACCCTTAAATGGGTGTTTAGAAGATGTAAACGACGTAGCTAATAACCATGCATGGGAAGTTGTGCATGGTCGGCGATAGACAGAGCGTCTACTAGAAACATTTGAACTATCCCAACACATCGACTTAGCCAATATGTCCATTGGTTTCTATTGATGGTTTTAAATTTGTAAATCTCGCAAGTGCACGAACCATTCATAGTATAGTAATGTGAGAACGTGGTCGAATCCAATAGAAAATGTCAAAGTATATGAATTTAAATTAATGTCTTCTAAAAATGAATTGTTTTTTAAGAAATTGAATCATTATATGAGTCATGCATCTAACTTGAAAAATCAGCAAATAAAATGCGTGATTTCTTATTCTTGTATGGTGAATTAAATTTTAACCTTAATCATGATTAAGAATTCAAGTTACAAAATTATTTATACATCTTCCTAACTTTAATTGAATGGATCCTTGAGAGAGAGTAAATTAAGAGAAAAAGAATCAAAGAATTAAAGAATGATATAAATAATTAATGAATGAATTAAAGAGTTACAGAATTAAAGATTAGATTATACAAGATTTGGGTTAAAACAACTATTGCACAACAAACATGAGATTTAACATAATTAAAAAGCAGAAAACTAAATTACATGAAAATAAATAACTGAAATTAAATGTGCAGTAACGGAAAAGGCAGTTGTTTGGAATAGACCGTTCATCACCCAAGATATGTAAATAAAGTAAAGGCATAGATCTGAAATTCACGTAAAAATCTAAAATACAATTCATATTTATTAATAAAACAAGATTCACAAGTTTTAATTTAATTAATCAAAACCTTGGTAATCATGATTCAAGTCTTACAATCAAGATCCTAACTATTGCATATGCTCATGTTCAATCAAATAAATAAAAGTTTTGTTCTTGAAATTAAAAATAAAATAATCATAAAAGTATTTTAGAAATTGGATGTTCTAAGGTTCTAAATGAATGATTTACTTTATTAAATGGAAAAATTAAAATACAAGGCTTTTCTAAATTAAATATAAGAAAGACATATAAAAGATAAAAATTTATACTTTCATTTGTAAATTCGCATAGTGCTCATTATCTTCCTGTCTTTTGCTCCAGCCTTTAGTCCTCTTGAATTCCAGCTCATATTCGAATTTTACCCTTGGGGTTATAGGTTTTGAAAAGAGATGGATGGCTTGGATTAAATCAAGGTTTAAGGTGGGAAATCAAAGGGCTGGATTGAATCTAAATGGGAATGGATGATGGAGATTTAAGCTTGGATTTTAGGGTTGCACAAGGAGGGTCACACGAATTTTGTGTGGCTTCCTTGGTGGCTAAGTCAAGGTGGAGAGAAGATAGGAGATTAGGAGAGAAATTAGGAATTGGATTGGCTTGGAATTGAGAAAATCGTGTGGGATACTTGGGGATTGGATGGTGATGTGTGTTTGGATCTTAGGAATATATCTAGATGATTTTTAGTCTAAGTGCATGGAGAGATTTTAGGTTGCACAAATCATGGGATGATGAGGTGTAATATGCTCGTAGGGGCTAGCTTGAACTACAAGTTGTTCATAGCTTAGGGTTTATGAATGGAGGGCTTAGATTAAATGAGTTTTTATCTAATAGCTCTAAAGTATTTTGGGTAAAATAATTATAAAAATGTGTAGATGGTTGATGGAGGGTTTAGATGCATAGGTGGATCTAAATGGATGATGAAATGCATGACCTGAATCTAAGGTAATGTGTTTATGTTATGAATGGATGTGGAGGCTCTAGGGTTTCTAAGAGATGAATGAATGAATGTGATTGGATTACCTAATATCTAATGGCTAAGATGCTCAATGCATGAAATGAATGGAAGGATTAATAGGTGATGCATGGATAAATACTAATCTAAGGTTAAGATGATCATGATGATATGGATGACCTAGATCTAATGATTGATGAATGGATGGGTTAGATTTGATGGTGGATCTAAGGTTTGACCTAATTGGGTATGTGAGATGGAAGGTTAAGATCTAAGATAGAAATTGGATAGTGTGGATGTGAAGTTGGGTTATAGATTTTGGACATAGGTAGTTAGATTGAACTTAGGTAAATTCAAACATGAACCATGGAGTTTATTGGACTTGGGCTTTGGATTTGGATCTAGACCTCAACTTAGGCCCATTTAAATTGGATTTGAAAGCTTGGGCCTTAGTTGGACTAAGCTTGCACACTGGCTTGGCCCAATGTGTGGAATGCGCATGGGCTTGTATGTGGCTTGGCCCATTGAAGCCTTGTGGAGCATAGCTTCGCCCACTTGAACTGAGTTTTGGCCCAATGACTTGAAATTCGGGCTTTGACACTTGGATTGCAGCTTTTAACCTCTAGAATTAAATAATTATTTAGCCACTTTAAATCAAAAATTATTAATTAATCATAGACTCTCATAACTGGATCTAGATTAATTAATTTATATGAAAATCCTAAAAAGTGACATAAAATAATTATAATAATTCTAGGTCCTCTCTTTAAAGCTCTAAACTTGCAATCTTCTGTTGTTTTAACTTGATTTTCCTGAACTTTTCATTTTTTACTACAAAACTAACAAACTACATTAAATGCATCATTGTATATAAAATTGAGGATTAACTGGCCCAATAATCAGGGGTAAAAATATATGATTTCAGTGTTCAACAGTTTGATTTTGGCTTTTCACCGATACATCGATCACGTCGATGCATTCTCCTGTTCGGAAAAGAAGAATACCCATGAGTCGAGTGATTACCAAAGGAATACCAATGGAGACTTATGCCCAGTGAGCTTTAGAGTCAACCTATCCTTCTGAAGGTTATAAGTAAATTCTTATTTCTTTGTCAGGCGCATCAAGTCATTGCTAGATCTCATTATTCTTTGTTTTGGTCATATTACTGACAACGACATCAAAGTTGAGTCATTACACCTAAAAAAATTTTGAATTTATTTGAAACAAATAAACCACCTTATGAAACTTATGATAGGATATAGACCATTTTTTGGATCATTTTAGCCTACAAGCCTACCCACTTTGGTTATCTATTCTGATAGTTCCCCGTTGAGCCGTTTATAAGCCTACTTTATTGACCAGCGACATTTACCATACCCAACTCTAGTTACAGGAGTTTGAGCCAAAACTAAAATATCCATAACCTATTCTAAAGTTCAAAAAATGTTAGAGATGAAAAAAAAAAATGGATGGTACTCTTAAAATAATGGCACTGGAAAGAAAAAGGAAATAGCATAAGAAAAGAAAGAAAAAGGGAACATCCATACATCAAAAGGATGATGTAGAAAAAAATGATTAAAAAATAGTGATGCACTGAAAATTTACAAGTGTCAGAGAAAAATTAGAGGACAATATCCCATTCACATGAAGAAGACCTCTAATTTTTCTATGCAAAATAATTACGCCTTATATCCTTCTTTGATGTGACCTGGTCCTAAGCCATGTTTCCTCCTATTAAGGAAGTCCTATTGATCTTAAGTATAAATAGGGTAATTTATGTAGGGAATAGAGGAGGAAAAATGATGGTGTTTGACTCAACGTTCTCAGGAAAGTGGCACCAATTCATGAGATCTTCATTTTTCTTGATATATATCATTTTTCTAAATACATATGTGAGGTTTTTTATTTGAACACATAAACTCCGCTCACATATACCTTTGAGAGAAACTATACCCAAACCTCTAAGCGTTGGTCTTTCTGAGAGATGTATCCGGTGAGGTTTGAAGTCAAAGCGCATTTTCCAATGGTAATCACAAAACTTGTGTGTTTGGAAAAAGAGGGCTATCTTGATACTTGGCTAACACACACTACACTCTAAGTATAAGCCTCGTAAAATGAATTTTAGAATTGTATGATGTTTAGATTTTTGTTTATGTACTTTTGCTGGAAATTTTGATGTTTGCGGGTATCATCACTGAAAGCCCTCACGAGACTATAACTCGTCCACTAGTGGTGAGTTAGGGGTTTAAAGGCTTATTACATACGCTAAATGCAATCGAGAGTACCAGAGAAAGTACCGTAGTTTAGGAATAAATTAGGTTTTCGAAATACCAAATCGTAGTTTTAAATTAGTTTTGCTCAAGGACTAGCAAAAATCTAAGTTTGGGGGTATTTGTTGAGCACGGGAAAATCACTATTTTACTCCTGATTACTGGACCAATTAGCCCTCGTTTTTATATACATTAGGTGTATTTAATATTATTTTCAAATTTTGTAGATAAATTTGGAAAATTCATAAAATCAGCAAAAAATTGGGAGAAATTACATGTTCTGTGATGAAATCAAATGATCCGGAATTTTTAAATTATTTAATTTACAATTTAAATTCCTAAAAGTGGCAAATATAATTATTAAAAATTCTGGATCTTCCGATTTCAACACAGAACTTGCAATATCTCCCGGTTTTCTGCTAATTTTCTGAATTTTCCAAATTTATCTACAAAACTTGAAAATAATATTAAATACACCTAATGTATATACAAATGAGGGCTAACTGGTCCAGAAATCAAAGGTAAAATAGTCATTTTCCCGTGGTCAACATCCAATATCATTGAATTATGATTTTCATAACTCAGAATATAGACATTTTTTTGATCCATCGGTGTGACTGACAATACCCATTAGTGCGATCTTTAGAGCACAAAACTTAAACAGTTAGATTCTCAAGGTATGTCGATGCGGCCGAAAGCGGTCGCTCTGTATACGACGTTCGTTGCTCGCAATACTGACAAATATCATCGATCCGATCGATGTATGGGTTCAACCGCCATGACCCATTGGTTCGACCTTTAGACAACAAAGCATTTGAAGAGAATTTTTTCAGGTCTCTATAGGTGTGACCAACAGTGGTCATCGGTGCAACTGATGGCACCGTCGGTCTGACAAATACATCCCATGGGTCCAACTGACAACTGTCCATTGCTAGTTAAAACTAGTAGTTGGACTTCGGTCCAGCCGACAGCATGTGCCTGTCGAACCGACAGGTAGCCGTTGGGACTTTTTCTCTATATAAACCAACTCCATTTCATGGAAAAAGTTATTGATTTAGAGGATAACTTCAAGAACGCACTACGACCACTTTAACATCAAGAAGCGAGCGTTCTTGGTAACTTCAAATTCACTTCTTTCAATATTTGTGAAATTTGTAAAGGGTTGGTGTAACCCTAGTGTTTATCCAAGAGAGGTGTTCTCTTGGTGCCACAGTTCAATCTTCACCTGTGAAGAAGATCATTAGTCGAAATGGTAAGATATCTACCAGTGAAAGAGATCAAAGAGTTGTAATTTGTTTTGAGTTTAGTAGAATCCTCAAGTGATATACTTGAGGCATGGACGTAGGCAAGGTTGTCGAACCACATAAAGACCTCCGTGTCAAAGTACTCCATCTCTTCTTATCTCTTTTTATTATTTATGCTTGTGTTTTATCTTTATTGCACATTTAATGTGTGGATTCGTTGTTGTTGCTTCAATTGGTAAATCTAGCTTGCTCTAATTAGGGATTAATATATAAAGTCCAATCATTAATTGATTCACATATAGAAGAATTTTAAATTTATTCTATAGTCCTATTCAAACCCGCCCACCCCCCCTACCTAAAATTATTTTATAGTCCTATTCAACACACCCCCCCCCCTAACCTAAAATTATTCTATAGTCCTATTCAACACCCCCCCTCCCCCCCCTTTCTCTCCCGGACCCACCCACCCACTCTCCTCTAGGACTATTCTTGACATCGAGATAGCTCGACTAATATACTCTTTAACTATTATGCACTTATGATTGTATTTTATTACAATGGAATGCACCTGACAAAAAATTGGTTGAATGCATCTCTCCAGTCCTTACAACAATCTCTCTCTTGGAGTCTTGACGGTGCTCCATGCTTAGAAATACGACATTCCCTTGTTACTTACAGCCTCAAATACACATGTCCTCACAATTTATGGTCTAATTCCATTTCACTAATTTAACTTCTTAAACATAAATATTTTCAATTTACTTAATTCAATTCATACTAATCATAATTTTTTATCTTATTCAGTTAGGACCAACTTAACGTACCCAGTGTATGCATTTTGACACACTACAAGCTTTGAAGATAGACACATTCTAGAGATGGATTCTCTCATTTATTATTCATTGTTATATGTCTCATTCTTTGTTTGCAATTGTTTTTATTGTATTATTTCATAAGTTTCATTTAATATTCATTTTTATGTCGCAACCTTGAATTATAATTATTTTTAGACATTCAATTTAAATTTATTTAGATATTTTTATATTTATCTAAATATTTTAATATTTATTTATAGAATTTAAGATTTATTTAAACATTTATTCAAAGATCCATAAATTGGCCTTGTATTTAAAAATATATTTAGACTTATTTAAGTCCTTATTAATTGTTTATCTCATTTATAAGGGAATGATATTTATATTTCAATTAGAATTTTAGATTTAATAAAATGGAGAAGATATTTCATGAAAATATAAATTAGCTTTAAATTCATGTAAATGGTTTATCAGAAATTAATTTTATACAGTATTTCTTTCTTTTCCTTATACATACATTGTTATATTTTTCATTGCTTATATGCAGCTATGTTTATACATTAAATTCATTTAGAAGATTATTTTCATTTCAATCCCTTTTTTCCTCATTTTTACCAAATTTTATTGAATATTTGAGATTTTTTTAGAATATAGTCATTTCGTACTAATTAATTACATCAATAACTTGGCAAACAATTACTATCATTTATTTTCCATTTTTCTAGATTTTTTTCAAATTTTTTGAAAATCTCAATTTTATAACTTGAAAATCACATTTAGATATATCTAAATGTCCCTTAAGTAGTTATACAATTACATAGAAATGAAGCCCATTATTATATAAATTTTCTGTAAATTTTTTAGATTTTACAGAAAAATTAAAAAACTGAGGAGAGAGAAATCGAGTGTGAGATTTATTGCCCTTACGGGTGTAACCACCACCCATTTCAGTGATACAATTTTTTTACCCCTGATTACAATTATTGATTGAGATTTTAGATTTCAAATCGTATTTGTAAAAAATCTGAAGATTTGACATCGATAACCTAGATTTTTTCATTGAGTATTGGAATTTCCAATATTGTTTCCCAAATGAAATTTCAAAAAACTAGAATTTATTTAAAAGCAAAAATTATGAGTTGAAATAGATAATAATAACTGAAACATTGACTGACATCAATCAATTAAAAATCTAAAATATTAAATTATTTCAAATTCAGCAGCCAACATTACAAAGCCCACAAGACACCACTTATCCTTTTATATGACCACTAGCTGGAATTCCTAACTTAAATACTCTAATAAGTGATTTTGAAACAACTACCTAATTACAGGTAGAAGTAGCATCTCACTTATTAAACAAAGGTAGGCAAGCTCCTCGTTTTGTTTGTCAATCATTAAAAAAAGAAGTAGATAAGTTTTGTACTTCAAAATTTAAAAAAAAAAAAAATATTGTAAAATTTATTCTACTTGTTTAGTTAGCTAAGTAGATAAAATTCTAATATGAAAAAAAAACTCATAAAATCCTCACCAAGTTACTTAATTCCAATAAATTTTAAATTAAATCTTTATTTTAGATTTTCAATTTAAAACTCAAAAAGACTAAGCAAGTTGTTTTGGTTCAATTGGATATAGCATTAGTCAAGTAAAATGTTTATTGAAATTTTAGAAGAATAAAAGCTTAACCAAATCGTTTAACTTTTAATTTAAATTAAAAGATCATTATCATAAAAAACAACATAAAACACAGAGCTTCGGGGATAACAAATCTTCAATGTGACTCATTCTTCACAGTTTCGCATTAAAAACTTTTGATGGAGAATATTTTTATATTTATATAGCTCCATAACTGTTGACATAGTTTATGGGTTCAACAATTACGTCACTCATCTATTATGAAATAATTTAAAACAAATAAATCTTAGATAATTTAAAAATATAGATTAATTAATTGAATTAATATAATTTTTAATAGAGCACATGCTCTAATAGATACCTATGCAGAAAAAAATTATCACACCCAAATGATAGGTCCCCCGAGGAGCCAACAATCGTACCATAAATCCAGTACACAAGGGAATATCGTACCGCTGCGTTTGGATGCGAGTAAATTTTACCAGAATTATTACGGGTTATTTTTGGGGCAGGCTCTTATATACATTATCCTTATCTTATTTTATAATTATAGAATTAAAGTTAAAATTTATCTTTAGAGAAAAAAAATTTATTTAATAACTGTAAATAGATGTAATCTGACATATTAATAATTTTATAAAAATTAATAATTTTATAAAAATTAATATTTTTATAAAATTTATATAGTATAAAATAAAAATAAATTTCTATGAAACATAATTATTAACTAATATTCATCAATTAAAAAAGATTTTAAAATATTTTTACTCCATAAATATAAAGATGGTGTAAAGAGAGGTAAAGAGAGGAAAGGAATTTCTAAAAAGACTCTATGCTCTAAACGGTTTTCAAAAAGATAAGAAGAGAGGTAAAAATTTAAATTTTTATCGTCACCCTTTTCTTACCAAACAAAGATAACTAGGGGTTATCCCATCCAAATGCAGCCGTGTATTTTTCCTATTGAGAGTGGTGGGGAAAAAAAATTCTTTTATCCAAAATTTTCTTTCAGAAAATCCAAACAAGTTTATTTGCCATTTTTCCTACTTAGATAAAAAATAGATGTGGCAAAAATTAAAATCTTATTTATCACACTCCTTTTTCTAAAATGAGAATGCTGAAAAATTTTACACTTAAAAAGCTTAATCCAGACAAGTCATTGCATTTGAATATAAAAATTTAACTCAAGAAATAATTATGCATTTGACAATGACTTCCTGTTTAAAACATTAAGATATCCAGACGTCCTATTTCATTTAGTTAAATGTCTCATTTAATGAATTCTTAGAGTATATATAAGCCTTCTTATTTGTACACACTTGGTACAATTGACAATGAAAATTTTTATCTTTTAACTTGAAAAATATATAAACAAAGTTCTATTTTAAAAATAGAAATGTCTCTATTTATATATTTTCCTTTCGAACTAACATTTTCACGCACTTCACGTGGTGGATAGGATAGTGTGGACTCCATAAATATGCCCTTAGTATATTTATGATGGAATTTTTTTTATAGTTTCAAGTCAAGTAAATAAATGTGTTGGCTCAGAAAGTCAATTGTACAAGTTGGAATGAACAAAACCAGAGTTGTTGATTTAAATTTAATATTTCGATTGTTATTTTTCATAAATCCGGAAAACCTGAATCTTGTCGCTAAATATTGGAATCTAAATTCTAAATTCTAAATTTTAACTCAAATTTATTTAAAATAAAAATTAGAACTCAAAGTAGATAAGATTAACTGAAATATTGACCAATTTTGTCAACCTTTTAAAATCATAAATTATTAAATTATTTTTAATTCATCAACCGACACATGTAAAGCCCACAAGCCACCACTCATCCATTTTATATGATCAATAATTGGAATTTCTCATTTAGATACCCAAGGGGTTTAAAACTTAAAACAACCGGGCGATATTGACTCTCTTTCTTTTCTTTTTTTCTTTAAATGTTTCAAAAAATATAAAAACGAGACAAATGAAAAAACTTAGTATGAACATATTTTTGTTTAAAAAAGTTTTTTTTACATAGTATTACACTCATGAGAGCTAAAATTTCGATATGAATAAAATATGTCTTAAATAATTGAAAAATATAAAAAATTAAAAGATGGAATATCAATATGAAGAAATACCTGAAATGATATTTTTGTTCTTCTGTTTCTTATAATGACATCTATCTTCCATCATAATTTACTAAATTTTTTTTTAAAAAATTAAAATTCATAAAAATATAAAATATTAGAAAAAATTACACAAATACTCTAAAAACTATATCAAACACAATAAGGGCTTTTCATTTAATTTCATAAAAAATTGTACAATATTTCTTTAATTTTTTTACAAGAAACCCAAGAAACTCCAAAATGGGAATTATCATACAAAACTCGAATTTCATGATTTTTTCGAGAAAATTTGAAAAAATATACAAATACCTTACAAAATAATATAAAAATTATATCAATCATGTTAATTCATCTCCATTCAATTACATAAATGCTCAAAATCAAATCATTAATTTTCTTCCCAAAATCCTTAAAAGTAGGATTATCTTAAAGCTAGAATTTAAAAATAAATTGATGAAAATAACTCAAAAGGGATAAATTTTAAGGAAAAAAGTTTGGAACGGAGAAATACCTTTAACACTTGAAGAAATTACTTCTAAAACCCTTTTAAAATCATACCCAATGTAAAATTAAAAGGGGAAAAGCTCAAAACAATTATTTTTCAGAAAAAAATTAAAAAAATGAATAAATCCTATACAACATCGTATCGGCTTATACAATATTACAATATGTCCGTTTAACAACTCATATCGGTCGAATTTATAGAGATACTTAATACTGCTATGTATTGACAGAATTTAAGACTTTTGACTCTAATAAGTGATTTTGGAAAACCACTTAATTACATGTGGAAGTAACATTTCACTTTACTTTAAAAAAATATTGTGGGCTAACTTCTCATTCTACGATAGAAATAGATACATTCTATACTCTAAAACTCCAAAAAAAAAAAATCTAAAATTTAATTCTACTCTATTAGTTAGCCAAATGGACAAAGTTCTAATAATTTTTTTAGCAAGTTACTAATTAAATTAAATCTTAATTTAGATTTTTATTTAAAACTCAAAAGGATTTTAACGAATTGTTTTGATTTGATTTGATTAAATATGATGTTGGTCAAGTGAACAAGTTTATTAAATTTTTAAAAGAATAAAGGCCTTCACCAAATCATTTAACTCAAATTTCAAATCACCTATATATATATATATACATATATATATATATATACATATATATATGTTGATAAAAACAATTTTAATAAAAATAAATAAAAATAGAAAAGTGAATTTTTTTTAATATCGACTGATATCTCATCAACCGAGAAATGCGATTTAAATCTCTAAATGTAATAACGAAAATTCTAGAATTTTTTCTTAGGTTTTTTTTGTAAATAAGTGCAACTGCTTGGGTATTACCATAAGCGGCCTTTAATCGTGCTCTAGAAGCCTTCATGGATGGGATGGTTTCGTATACAGGTTACAAACTGATAAAGAAAACAAAAGCACTTCTCACGTTTTTCTCCTTATCCAAATATGAGAACAAACAACAGATGACATACATCCGAATTCAGTGCAAATATTATCTTTTAGTGGTCCACATCTCCAAACGGGTTATCCATTGCCATTAGAGATTTAATCGGGTCGAATCAGAACAAGTCTAGATAGACCAAACTCTAATTTTGGGTTAATCTCCAAGCCTTTTAAACTCATTTCATCTATGAATGCTGACATTTTGGGTACTTCATAAGCATAATTCTTTGGCTCTTTAAAACTTTTAGAATAAACTCTTGTGGGACTAATAACTTCTGATGATACATTTTGAGGCATGTCCCCATCATGTTTATTAATTATTTTCTTTTAAATTTACGTGTAGAAAATTTTATAGTCTTAGTGAAACCTCTAAAGGCGGTACCTCTATCTTTTATGACATCATTAAAGTTAGTCCGTGAGGTTTGAACTTAGCACCTCTTATTTTTTGGGGTGGAAAGTAACCATCTGACCTAACCTATATGATTTGTCTATAATTTTCTTTTATTTTTTTTGAAAAATATAACTTTTCCATGATTGGTTATTTTGAAGTCAAGTCACAATGCTCGAGTTGGGCCATTATAATAGGATAAAAAAATTATTCTAAAAGATACATAATTTTTACTTATTTTGAAAGTAAAATTATTGTCTTTCTCTTTTATTTATGTTATTATCATAATTTGATATTGTATTTATTATGTAACATTTTCATTATTGTTATCATTATTAAAATCTCAACATTTTCATTATTGTTATCATTATTAAAATCTCTTTCTATAATTATTATATTAATATAATATTAATAAATTATAGCTTGTGATTTATCTAATAAAATTTGACTTAAAATATCATCATTATCATAATAAAAAAACACTTTTTATTTTCATTATATCAATATATCATTAATCAATTACAACTCATAATTCTAATAACTTTGTTTATCTAATTATTATCCACAAAGAAAAAAAAAGCTGATCTATCAAATCTCATTACTTTAACGAATAAACTTCTCTTCAAGTTGTCAGAGTTAAATTAAAAATGTATAATGTCATTATGTTAAACTTGTGTAGTCTGTGTGCTAGTGCTAATGGATAATAAGATAGATAGAGATGAGATTTTTCTTTTAAATTTTGAATATATATAGGGTAGTGATCCTCCCATGGATTTTTTGTGTAATCAACCACAGGAATTAGTGGATTTTCAATTTTATCCTTCACATGAAGAGTAAAATTGGCTCACCAACCGTTCACATGAACAATAAATCGGCTCGCTAAAATTCGCATGAACAGTAATATCGGCTTGCCAAAATTCCCATGAACAGTAAATCGGCTCACCAAAATTCACATGAACAGTAACATCGGCTTGCCGAAATTCGTATGAACAATAACACCGGATCGCCAAAATTCCCATGAATAGTAACATCGGCTCGCCAAAATTCACATGAATAGAAAACCGGCTAGTCGAAATTCGCTTCGGCTAGATGAAATTTTACAGTTCATGTAAAATGTCCGATTTTACTATTCATGTGAAGAGTAAAATTAAGAATCCACTAATTCTCGTGTTTGGTTACATAAACCTCCCATGCAAAGATCACTACCCTATATATATATATATATATATATATATATTATTGAAATTAAAATTATATAATATTAGAGAATTGTTGTCACGAATATTTTTATCCATTTGACTTCTATAAACGAATGAATAATATAATTGAATTTCACTCTATATAACTATTTGACTCATCAGCAGCTAATATCTTTTAGTTTTATGGTCATCAAAGTGTCAGTGATTTAAAATTGAATCACGAGACTCAATTGTATCACTAAACTAGTCTGATGATTGGTGAATTGATGTCATAAATGGGCATTATGGATCTGATCGTGGCCCATCAAACCACAAGTCCAGATTCAAACTAAGATACGAAATTAGAAGTATATAGGCTGCGTTTAGATGAGAGGTAAATTTTATAGTAGGTATCTGGAATTACCTTTATGTACGTATAACCCTTTTCTTTTTTGGTAATTATAGAGAAAAAATTAAAACTTACACTGAGAAAAAAAAAATCTTATTTGATAACTATAAGTAAGAATAACCAGACATATTAACAATTTTATTAAAATTAATATAATATAAAAAATAAAAATAAAATTTTATGAAATATAATAATTAAATAATATTCATCAATTAAAAAATACTTTAAATTTTTTTTCTCATAATTAAAGAGAGATAAATAGAGGTAAAGAGGGGTAACGATTTATAGCCTCATATAAGGAATTTTGAAAAAAAGGATGAGAATTTTTGCCCACACCCCCTCTTAATCCACACGAAGATAATGGTGTTACCTCCGTTACCCCATTCAAACACAGCCCGAGTCTTGCCAAGTGAGGGTGTGGGTGGCCCACAAAACAGTGGGCGCGCAGACAATCGAACCGTCCAGATGCTCCACTATACTCAAAATTCAGTGTATAACTGTTTGTATATATATACTGATGACAATTCAGTGGCTCAATCAACCTCATTAAAAGCAGAAGGGAAAGCTCTCTCCCTGTAAATATTTTATAAACAAATCACTAGTCATCATATAATAAATACAGTGTCTCAAGTGGTGAGACACGTTTCAGTCCTTCAGCATATTTCCATAAGCAGCTTCTGCCAGTCCCAAAGCCACAGCAGAATTTCCTCAACCCAACGGGACTCGACTCAGGAAATGGCAGGAAGATCACGACCGTCCAATCTCCGCTACAGAATACACCCACCCAATCGACGGTTCTGGTTGCTTCTCTCCTTTTGGCTGGTACTCGTTCTCACGGGCTCCGTTTATGCATGCGGGTCAGTTCTCCGGCGGGCCAACAGTCTGGGCCGCCGGTGTTTTTCAGGTAGGGCCCACCATACTGACAGGGGAGACGGTGAGAGGAGGTTGAAGGTGGCGATGGTAAGCTTCTCGGCGGAGGAGGAAAGAAAGGGAAGAAGGTCGTTTGAAGGGCTGATGGAGATGGTGAGTGAAAACAAGAGAGCGTATGCTGAAGGAAAAGGGTACGACTTCGTGGATGGTCGAGGCATAATCGATAAGAGCAGGCCAGCCAGCTGGAGTAAGATCTTGGCCGTCCGATCTCTCCTTCCAAATTACGATTGGGTCCTCTGGAATGATGCTGTAAGCCTTTCGATCGTAAATGTGTTTTACCATTTATATTTTTTATTTAAAATATTATCATCACTAAAAATAATTTTAAAAATTATAAATTAATTTAATAAAATAAATTCAATTTCTTTTAATTTACTCTAAATTCCTCTGAGTTGACACCTCAGTCGTCACAGAGTTTTCCTTCTTTTCTACTCTCCCTTATCTTTCTCTCTTCTTTTTCCCTAGGTTATTCTCTCTCGCCATTTAATGTGCATGCACATGGGCGTTGTTCATATACGGGCACGTGTAACAATATTAGCCGTTCAAAAATACACTTGTAAGATGTGTAAAACCATAATTTGGACGGTTTGGATTGAGCAGTACACAAAGCAAGATGTGGTTACAATGTTACATCGACTGAATTTGATTACTCTTGTATAATAATGATGAAAAATGATTACTCAAACTCTTTCCAATGCAAAAGTGATCAATTATCAATACAATTCGTGAATAAACTTGTCTTGCCCTATTTACAGTGTGTTTAAATGGTTAAAGAGCGTAGGGTTTTATGTAAATTGACCTGTGCTTAAAAAAATATTATGATTTGATAACTAAAACTATTTCATATTAACATAAAGTTTCTGAAGTAAATAATTTGAAATTCAATTCAATAGATAAAAAGATATTCTCTTAATTTAATGATTATATTCATCAAGTTAAATGAAAATTTATGTCGTGTTGTTTAATTTTCTAAATTATATAAAGATGGCTATATGGGCTTCAAAATAAAATAATTTGTAACTTAGTGGTTATAAAGATAATTGTGGTAATAAATGGTACTTTCTTTTTCTAAATGAAAGTGATTTGATGATTGCAGGATACATTGGTGGCAAATCCGAACATTTCTCTGGTAAGAAAAATAATTAATTTCTTTTTAGATAATTTTTGTTTTTCTATTTGAATGAAATAGGGACATTTTTTCCTAATAATAATTGTGAAAGATACAGAGAGTCTAGTCTAAGATTTCTTTTTTTAAGTAACTAATTAAAAAAATGTTCCACTATAACCTGAGAAATAAAAAAAAGTAGGTGATTCACACAATTTATCAACATTAGCATGTGGGGTCCATAGTTTGATGTCGCATAACATCTTACACATGTCATGTGTCATGTGTCATGTCACACACTTGTCATGTGTCATGTTTCACGATGACTTGTTGATGCTTCATACACAATGGATTCATGGTGGGTGATTCACACAATTTATCAACATTTCCATGTGGGGTCCATAGTTTGATGATGCAGAATATCTCACACTTGTCATGTGTCATGTTCGACGTGTGATACTTCAAGTAAGAATGTAATTCATGGACAGTAGGGATGAAATTCGGGACTGGTTTTTTATCCGAACTCGAATGACCCGACCTAAAAATCATACGGGTTGGATTATGAAAGTGGGATTAGCGGGTCGGGTATGAGAAGTCAGAAACCCGTATTGAATTCGAGTTGGGTTGAGTTGAGAGATTTTTAAGTTAATACAATCTGACCCGATCAAACTCGATCCAATCCGGTAAAAAGTAGGATAAAGTAGATTCAAAATGCGTATCGGATTGGGTTTCGAGTTGAATCACGTTATAATTTGGATCGGGTCGGATCAGGTCAAGATGTCTGGGTCAAAAGTTCGGGTCGGATCGGATTCTATATATTAATAACTCGAGCCGACCTAGCCTGATTTTAGCCCTAGTAGGACTTAACCCATTATTTTTTTCTTTTTAGACAAGTCAATCATTTCTATTCCAAAGAATACACAGGGATCTATTTATTAAAATTTTAAATTGTTCATTAATTTTTAAATGTTATATATTTTTTATTTTATATAATTATTAAAACTACTGTAAATGTAATGTGATGGATATTATTGATATTCTAATTAAATTTAATATATCTAATAATAAATTCAAAAATGAATATATATAAAAATTGACAAATAATTTGGACTTTCAATGGGTGAATTTTATATGCTCTAAACCGTAATCCTCATTTTGCTGAGAGAAGATGGCACTAGATTCTCTTCTCTTCTCTTCTTTCTTTTTATGAAAAAAAAAAGAAGACGACCCTTTCCCCCAACATGTAATGTTGCAATTTCTTTTTAAATGGAAACTTCATTGCATGTAATTGAATTTAATATAAATAGGATTATGCGATTACGGAGTATATAAAGTTTTTAAGTTCCTTTGTCTTTCAATTTTTTTTTTTTAATTTTAAATTTTTATAGAGCAATAGATTATATTAATGAAAATTTAAAAAGTCAAATTTAAGTGATGAAATTGATCAATTAACACGAGATTTTGTAAATTTCATATTAATATCATCACCCAAGCTGCCATCAATATATTTAATTATTTTGGAGCTATAATCTATGTAAATAACAATTTTTTTACAATCGAAGGTCTGAAGGTGTCTAATCCGATTAATTCTTCTGGACATGTGAAAACATCTTAATCTATACGTACCAAGTAAAATTACCGTATGAATCAAATACAAGACTTCTAATTTTTTAACTAAATTATTTGTCGAAGCAATTTTGAATTATTTAGAAGTGAATTTCTAGAGAACTCATGACGATACGAAGGAGAGAGTTTTTGTTTACACAATGGGTCTCACCTCGATTTAGGAATACCCAATTATTTATGTATTATTCTAGACTCTGTGTGTTATTCTACATGGTACAGAGCTTAAATTTGATCTAACTTCTTTCCTATCAACGAGACCTTTCTTCACTCCCTCTATCGGCGGAGATCCTTCACCAGCAGAGGGAGGAATCCATTGCCCATCTTTTTGTTATTTTCCTTGCGTTTTCCGTTTTTGCATACATCAACAACAAAAAAAAGAAAACAAAAAAAAACCCTCCTGTCCCATCCCTGTCCCTGTCCCTGTCATCACAAAACACAGTCTCTCTTGCATCGCCCTTTTTCCTGAGCAGCCTTACTTCCTATTCTCACACTGTGTTTTCTACTGCTAAGGGATCTTAGATCCGTTCCCGTGCCCAACACCTGATGTAGATGTGACCTCCTCGTCGTGCTGCCCAGAACTATTCACTGTTGCCCATCTCCGAAGCATCTCTTGACTTAGCAGTCTTCGTCTTTGTAACAACCTGCCTTGAATTTCTAGCACAATATTGTCCGCTTTGGGCGCCGCACAGCTTTGCATCTGAGGACCCACACTAGGGAACCCTCAAAAGGCATTTTGCTAGATGGAAGAGAGACATCTTATATACAAGGGCACTGAGACCCCTACTGGCGATGTCGGACTTCCCACAACGCATGCGGACAACGCCATCAACTATGGCGATTTTATCTCTGCAGCTGGTGCCCCCCCCCCCCCCCCCCCCCCGGGGTGGGGTACTACATCAAACCCCCTTTAAGACCAGAGCCACCCCCGGCTCGACAGCCAGTTGAAATACATAGTAGCCCACACCCTCAGCCGAGAGTTAAACCGTACTTTGATACCATTTGTAACGATCTGTCCTGACCTTCTAGCACAATATTGTCCACTTTGGGACCTGCATCTGGGTTCGCATGGCTTTGCATCTGAGGACCCACGCCAGGGGAGCCCTCAAAAGGCTTTGTGCTAGATGGAAGAGAGCTAACATCTTATATACCAGGGATACAAGACCCTTACTTGCGATGTGAGACTTCCCACAATGCCTTGCCCATAGTGCCATCTACTCTGGCAATTTTATCTATGCAGTTGAAGCCCTCTGTCTTGCAGCCAGGCCCCCCTCTAGGGCAGGGCACTACAGTCTTTGCAGCGTTTTCCTAACACATACTGCAAACACTCTCTGGCTCTCTGCATCGTCGACAGAATTGTTAACTTAAGATAGAGAACAAGAATAATAAAACTAGATTGAAAGACAATTTATTCAGGTGTATTAAGCTCTTTAAATAGAACATATACACAACTAATAATCCACAAAAGGGCTAACTCAACAACTTAGAGACTACTAAGCGGGAGCTGTTACTAACAAATCTCCTAAGGACTTGGACAACTAATCATCTTCCTAAGACTTGGTCAACCTTTGACTCAGTCTAAACTTATTCTAAACTCTAACACCCTCCCTTAAATTGAATGTTCATGCTAACATTTAGTTTAGAAAGATAGATCACCGGCTCAACCCCTCTAGCAACACATCCCTCTCAACAAATGTGGTATCGAGTAGCCTTGTAACACCCTCCCTCAAACTCGATTCTTCATCAAACGGACACCAAGTAATCCCCGTAGTTTCACAAACATGGACAACTTGAGGGGTTTTGTTAGTATATCAGCAACTTTATTTCTGTCGGGATCTTTCGTGAACTTTTAACCAAGTTCCATTGGTGTACCCACTGAGATGCAATTTTGCATTTGATACCTGTCCAGAACATCACAAACATATTTTTCTTGTGATAGGAAGATACCAGGAGAAGATTGTACCACTTCGATGCCATGGAAGTAGTGCATCATGCCAAGATCAGACATGTCGAACTCAGTCATCATCGATCGTTTGAAAGCATTAAACATAGCACTATCATTTCTAGTGTAAATCAAATCATCTACATATAAGCATACAATAAACAACTACCCTCTAGTTCCTGATTTTATAAATAATGTATCACAAATTCGACCCCTTTGCTGCCGATCCTTCTCCCACCCAGAACTAGTTTCGCATGTGCCAAAAAACCCTTCCCAAAGTATTGCCCCTTGTCCAAAACCCCCTTACTGTTTTCGTTTCCCTCCCTAACCCAATCTGGATTGTCGTACAGCTCCAAAACCTCTCCTATTGCCTTCGTCCCTCTCCAAACACTCCTTCCTGCTGCCCCCTGTCCCCAAAGACCTTTTTTTTGCTGCCACAACCCTGTATTGGCTTTTACACCGCTGTCCCAATATGATTTTCCCTTATATGTGCTGCAATAAACCTTCCTTAGCCTTCCCTTACATCTGTCCCGCGTTTCTAGCCCCAATCTTAGCCTGTCCAACCCTTTCCTAAGCCTTTTGTCCACTTCCGTTATCCTTAATAACCTTTATACTGTTGCCATATTCTGTTTTTATCACCATCTTATTACCGAACAACCGAAATTAGTCCCGTTTGGTGATAGATCTACATACATGGAAGATTTGATAAGCCGTTTTGTTTTGAGGGCCTCCTACTTTGACTTGTACTTTGGTTTGGATTCTTATATAATTGTCTACATTTGATCTCCAAGAATTACTTTGATTATATGTGGTGAATTTATATGTTGAATTGCAATTTATTAATTTCATTCTTAAATTTTAGGCCATTCTTAATTAAATTGCATTATTTCATCTCTTTGTGATTTTCATTAGTCATTTAGGGTCACCCTATCATTTGTCCTGCATCACCATCAGAATGAGGTATAACAGGCTGCACAAAATTTCCTGATGCCATAGGAAATGATATCATATAGTAGTTGTTACAGCCTTTGTTAATGAGAGCAACAAAAGCACTAAATCAGGATTAGAGTAGCAGCAACAACTAGATTCCTCTATTTTCTTTGTTGTAGGTGCAGTCCTACTTTCTAATGGCACTGATTTTGT